>OZ025294.1:410144535-411344535 GCA_964019185.1 Maratus speculifer
TGCTGAAATTTTTTGCAAAGAAACAAACCATATAAGCAGACTTATCTCTCTCTTTTTCCTAAAAGGATAAGAAAATAAAGGAAAAGCCCATTTCGCTTTGAAATATGGCGAAAGCAATTCAGGAGCAGATGGGGAGAAGGAAACAGCTTCAACCAACTTAATTTGCTGTCATATGAAGTCAGGGAATAACATATTCTTGCATTTCATTGAATAATGAAAGAAATGGAAATTCTAAGTTCAGTCTAGATGCTCAATAAAACTTGAAATGAAAAATTTTGTGCTACAAATATGATATATACCTTTTTTTAATTTAACAAATGTATGCAATAGATCTCATCTTTTGTTAAAATTGCTGGTGTTTTATTACACGCATTTTACATTTATTTATTTTTTTCTAGCGTAATATTGTTGGAAACTGTATTTATGTAAATTTTTGGCTAACATTTAAACATAAAGCATAATGAATTTTCTTAATGCAACAGATTTCATTACTTATAAAAAATATTCAAGTAGAAAAAGCTGTAAGCTGGAAACAAAAACACTGTAAAAAAAAGAAAAAGAAAAAAAATGTAATTCTACAGATGTAATGTTACGGAAATCTGTATATTTACTAAAATTTTATCTATACATTATACAAAAAATATGTCAAACTACAAAATTGTTTTTGTGAAGCTAACACAAATGTGTGCATTTATAAAAGAATCAATAAAATTACAATAATTAAACTAAAATTTTATCTGCGATCCAGGTTGGTAGTTATATAAAATTTTCTTTGCATTCCAGTTTCCTCAAAAATGCATTTAAATGCACCAAATCAAAAATTCACCTTACAGATTTTACGAATTATAATGCAAACGTATAATTGTTGCGTGTCTTTTTTTTTCTGATGCCGTAACATAAACAGTTCTAAGATCCAAAGTATCTGAGAAAAAAAATTAGTAACTTTAGAGTAACACTGTAGCAATATTATACAGTTAATATAAATTTTATTTCTGATAATATTACTAATATAACTAATCCGTCCATTCAACTTAATTTTAAACGATATCGCTAGACATACACTATTATTTGACCTATACTCTCAAAAATACTTACTTCAATTCATGGAAATATTTCTGGTAATACTGCTATTGCTGTATATCCCAGAATTTGCCATATTTCGTGTCTTGAACAGAAAATTTTTCAAATATGAAAGCAGAAATATTTTTAAAAAGTATGAATGTAGTTATTCCGTGTTAGTTCATAATATATTTCATACGCAAATATTTTTTATAGCTCTAAAAAAGATAAAATTGCGAATAAATTGAAATAAACAAGAAAACTGCTACATTATTAAATTCGAATTCATTATTGTTATTTCTTTATTTTTAAGTAAATTATAGATTTTTAATTTTATTGAATTTCTGTCTTAACGGAGAATGAATAGAAAAAAATGTTTTTTACAAGTACTTAAATTATTTTGTTTTAAAATGACTAACATTTTATGTATAAACATGAATTTTTCTAATAGTGTACGCAATATTTTTTTATTTCATTTTATGCAACGCGTATGAAATGTGAAACACTACACGTACTTTATCGACGAGTTAATATTTAAATTCGAACGAATGTATGTTGATTTAAAAAAAATTAAACACTAAATAGATGCTGAAATTTTGCAAAGAAACAATCCATATAAGCAGACTTATCCCGCTCTTTCCCTGAAAAGGATAAGAATATAAAGAAAAGCACCTTTCGCTTTGAAATATGACGAAAGCAATTCAGGAGCAGATGGGGAGAAGGAAACAGCGTCAAACAACTTAATTTGCTGTCATATGATGTCATGGAATAACATATTCTTGCATTTCGTTGAATAATGAAAGAAATGAAAATTCTAAGTCAGGTCTAGATGTTGAATAAAACGTGAAATTGAAAATTTTATGCTACAAGTACGGTATATACTTTTTTTTTTACTTTAACAAATGTATGCAATAGATCTCATCTTTTGTTAAAATTGCTAGTGTTTTATTACTCGCATTTTACATTTAGTTATTTTTTCCTAGCGTAATATTTTTGAATTCATTTTTGGAAACTGTATTTATATAAATTTTTGGTTAACATTTGTACATAATGCATGATGGATACTCTTAATGCAACAAATTTCGTTCTTGGGAAGAAATTCGTCAAATTTAACAAGGGTACTCAGTGAAAATACCGCATAGTTAACATAAATTTTACTATAGTAAATAGCCTAAAAGAGAATTAATAAAATAGTCTTTTTCTAAGAAAAATTCAACCCTTGTTTCTCTTATTGAATCTACACATTTTCTTAAGTATAATTGTAACAAAAAAGTAGAAAAAGTATTAAATAGTTGTAGTTTCGCATAGTTAACATGAATTTTACTACAGTTATTACTGAATTACACTCTAAAAAAATTAAAAAATATATGCAATAGATCTCTTCTTTCGTTAAAATTGCTCGTGTTTTACTACTCGCATTTTACATTTATTTCTCTTTTTCAAGCGTAATATTCTTGAATACACTTTTGAAAACTGTATTTATGTAAATTTTTGGCTAACATTTTAACATAAAGCGTGATGGATGTTCGTAAACCAACGTGGATTTTACTCGTTTTGAAATATGACGAAAGCAATTCAGGAGCAGATGGGGAGATGGAAACAGCTTCAAACAACTTAATTTGCTGTCATATGAAGTCATGGAATAACATATTTTTCCATTTCCTGAAATAATGAAAGAAAAGAAAATTTTAAGTCAGCTCTAGATGCTGAAGAAAACGTAAAATTGAAAGTTTTATACTATAAATATGGTACAGACTTTTTTTTCAAAAAAAAAAAAAAAAAAAAAAAAAAAAAAAAAAAAAATTAACAAATATATGCAATAGATCTTATCTTTTGTTAAAATTGTACAGTTTTTATTACTCGCATTTGACATTTATTTCTCTTTTTCTAGTGTAATATTGTTGAATACATTTTTGGAAACTGTATTTATACAAATTTTAAGTTAAAATTTGTACAATAATGCACAATGGATACTCGAAATTGAGCAGATTTAATTTGTAAGAAGAAAATCTTCAAGTATAAAAAGGGTACACTGTAAAAATAAAATTTGTAAAATTGCTTAAAATTTTTTTAGTACACTTGTATTCCAAGAACTTTTTTTTAACAGTAATAGCAAAAAGATTTTTTTTACAGTGTGCTCAGTGGAAATGTCGAATAATTAACATAAATATAACTACAGTAAATAACCTAAAATACACTTAATTAGATAGTTTTTTTTTTCAAGAAAAATTAACTTTTTGCCTCTATTATCGAATCTTTAAGATTTCTTAACTCTTTCGGGTCAGTTGTACTACTAATAGGGTAGATGTGCCAGTAATGGGCCACCTTAAGGAATTTCTCTAAGAAATAATTTTTTATTAATAGTTATAATTATTGTATTCCAATTTTTTTCATATTAGATTAATCTTTCAACAATATTTAACTAATCCCACAGTTACATTTCCCAATAGAAATAAAAATTTCATTTTAAATAATAGAAATATGTCTAAACACCCAAATGCCCAGTAATGGGCCACCTATGTTCCAGTAATGGACCGCCTATGTTCCAGTAATGGGCCACCCTACAAAAGATAACAGATAATTATTTTTAGGTGCGCTCGTAATTATGTAAATAGGTAGCACCTATAATTGTCGTTCAGTCCGTCTGTCTGTCCATCTATCTGTCCGTTTGTCTGACAGTCTGTCTATCTGTCCGTTTGTCTGTCCGCATATAACAACGGAAAACTGTCCAACCGAATCGTTTGAAATTTAAAATACATAATTATTACATAATTTTGTCGAGTCATTTCAAATTTTATGAAAATCGGATGGATAGATCAATTACAGGGACATTCAAAAGGATTCCGTTACATTACGGTCAATAGGGAAAAAAGTTTTAAATGCATTTTAATCGTTTGAAATTTAAAACATATAATTATTGCGTAATTTTGTCGAGTCATTTCAAATGTTATGAAAATCGGATGCATAGATCAATTACAGGGACAATCAAAAGGATTCCATTACATTACGGTCAATGGGGAAGAAGTTTCAAATGCATTTTAATGATGTTACACTCATTCGAACATAATAGAATTGGCATGAATCTATGAAATATAAACTAAAATATGCATTCTGTACAATCTGTGACGCAAAGAATTTTTATTATTAAATTACAGGGCTACACAAAAGTATTCCACTATATAATGCTATACGGGGAAACATGGTTTGGTACGTGTTTTAATTATATTCAACTATTTCACATTTTATGAATAAGATATACGTTGCTGAGGTGTAATAAGAATTACTATTCCTGTATATTTACAGAATTTCAACCAATATACTGTATCCGAAGTACTATTTACTATAAAAGCAAGATCTGAATATTTTTAAAACTTCGTTATCGTACGAACGCACCTCATTTGCTACGTTCACGTGCAATTTCCAACTTGTTCTTTTTATGTCTGCGTAAGTCGCATCTTCTTCCTCAGAATCCACATTATCCTCTTGTATACAAAATTCGGCCTTTTTGAAGCAATTGTTAATTGTTTTTTCTTCAATTACCCCCATTGATCCCGTTCTTATATGTATAACTATTCAATTAACACTGTTTTGAGAAGGATGTTGAAAGGTGTGTGAAAGGAGGGGGTTGATGAATTTGTTGGACTTAAGGAACAAGAAAATTCAAGCAGAGGAGTAATATAAAAAGATTCAGCACTGAACGATAAATTAGGAATAAGAGATGGAAATTTGATTTCATGTGATTTGGAAGTATTTTTTTACAACTGAATAAAGAACATTTTATGAAAATATTCGTTATATGGAGATAGATATTTCGCTATATAGAGACTGTTTTTAATGTAATCATGGGAAAAGGGGAACATTCCTACTAAAAAATCGTTATATAGAGAAATTCGATGTATGGAGTTTCGTTATAGAGAGACTTGACTGTATTTATAAAGAAATTGCCTTTATTAAATTCTAGTAAGTAAAATTTAAGTATTAAATTTGTTTATTTAGTTTTCAGTGAAATCAAAATAATTTATCACTACTGAAATTACACTTTTAGTATTGGTCACTTGGGTGGCCCATTACTGGCAAATCACGAAATAAGCAATCCAGTAATGGACCACCCCTCCTAAAATCTTAAAAATAAATAAAATTTTGTAAATGGCCATTGGTATATTAAATTCAATGTTTTATATTGCTAACCAAACAAAAACATTCAATTTTTACGGAAAAATAAAAAAGATATAAAACTAAGTAAGTAAAGTCTGCTCTTAGCATGTTCATTAAGATTTTCAGTGAAAAACAGAAAAACTGTGAAACTTTATTTTCTGCTTCCTAACTGTTTTGACGAAAAGTGTAAAAAATTAATCCAGCTTATAAAGCATGCAAGGTAGAGGTCAGAAAAAAATAATAAAAGTTTAACTATTATTTATTATTTTTTTATAAACCAAAAAGTGCGAGGTGGCCCATTACTGGAAGGTGGCCCATTACTGGCACATCTACCCTATTATGCGGATTTAGATCTAGTACTATTTTGTCTTAACAATTACTCAGTTACTTTCGACAAATAGAAATTTTAGTGTATGGCTGGGCCTTTTTAATTATGACATCATTTTTGTTTCGACATTTAGTAATAAAAGTAATAATAATAATAAATATTCTTTTAATTATTTTTGCACCATTAGCGATTCTTTTATGTTATACAATACAAAATGCTACATACATCTACACCTACGGGTTAACATTTATTTTATAAAATTTTGGAATCACTAAATATGTTCTGAAATTTCGCACAAAGAAAGAAACTGGATAAGCAGACTTATCCCGCTGTTTACCTAAAAGGATAAGAAAATAAAGAAAAACACCTTTCGCTTTGAAATATGACGAAAGCAATTCAGGAGCAGATGGGGAGAAGGAAATAGCATCAAACAACTTAATTTGCTGTCATAGGAAGTCTGGAACAACATATTCATGCATTTCGTTGAATAATGAAAGAAATGAAAATTCTAAGTCAGCTCTAGATGCTGAAGAAAACGTAAAATTGAAAATTTTATGCTACAAATATGGTATAAACTTTTTTTTTTATTTAACAAATGTATGCGATAGATTGCTAGTGTTTTATTACTCGCATTTTACATTTTTTTTTTCTAGCGTAATATTGTTGAATATGTTTTTGGAAACTTTATCTATGTAAATTTTTGGTTAACATTTGTACATAATGCATGATGGATACTCGTACTGGAACAGATTTCATTCGTAAGAAGAAAATCCTCAAATTTAAAAAAAGTATTCAGTAGAAATGTCGCATATTTAATATAAACTTTACTGCAGTAAATATCTGAAAGTTTAATTAATTAGATAAACTTTTTCTACGAAAAATTCAATCCGTATCTCTTTTATTGAATCTATATGTTTTCTTAATCCTTTCGGATTTGGTGTACTATTAGTAATACATGTATTTTCATCGAGTCTTAACAATTATTTCTTCACTTTCTACATATAGAAATGGTAGTTTATGGCTATGTCTTTCTTATTATGACTTTACTTATGTTTTGACTTTTAGTAATAATAATTAACAAATATTTTGTTAATTCTCTTTGCACCGTTAGCGATCCCTTTATTCTATACATATATTTCAATATTTTTAAATTTGAAATTTTTACTTTTCTGAAGGAATCATGAGTGATAAAAAGCAAAAAAATATTAGAAAGTATCTGTTAACCTTTGTTGTAATTCTAGATTTCCCAAAAGTCTCCAATGACTCTTATGAGCCTGATATCAAATAAATTGAATCTATACTTTTTTAACTGGTGTACTATTAATAGTACATGTCCTTTCATCGAGTATTACATTGGTAGTACATCGAGTAGTACATTGGTAATAAATTTGCATCCTGCTGTCGGTATTTATCACTTTTTGGGGAAATTTCATTCAAGATTGACCTTTTTTCTAAATGTTCTCTATATTTTAAGTATTATAAAGTTCAAAAACAGTTTGTAACAGACAACCGTCTGTAATTTAATTTAGGTCTCAAACATGACTGTATTTTATTTTTGAAAAACCTTTATAAAAGTGTACTACAAAGTTTTTGTATCAATTTTCAGCTAATTATGTCCTCGATAAGAATTTAAGCATTTTCATAAACTTATCTTAATTCTAATTTCTATATTTGTCAACTGCACTTAAATTAAGAGCCTACAGAAGTCAATGAAAAAGACCCGGATGATAATGTTAAATCTATCGTGGCGTTATTTTCAAATGTCTCGCTCACATTTTAATGTTTTTTGAACGATTTATTTTTTGTACAGGATAGCTGAAGAAAGCTAGTTTTAAGACTAGCTTTTAATTTTTTTATTTTGGTTGTATTCTTTTTATAATTTTATAGTTTTAATTTCAGAACTGTCTCAAACCGGTTGGGAAATTTAAAGTAATTTTAAAAAAATCTGAAATGAAAATCGAAAAAGTAAAAACTTGCCTTAAAATTACACATACCCAGCTATCCATATAAAAAATCGTGCAAAAATATGAAAATTTAAGCGATATATTTGAAATTAACACCTTCATAAACTTAACATTATAATCCGGGTATTTTTCAGTGACTCGTGTAGTCTTTTAAGTCTATTTAGTAATTTTTTCTCCATGATAATATACAAAAAAGTTTTTATTTTTATTGCCCGTAATGTTTGTGAAATTTAAGACATTACATGCATTTTCAGAAACAATCGAACATTCGTTTTCTCTACGAAAGTATAGCTTATCAAATTTTGGAATCGGTAAATGCACTCTAAAATTTTGAAAAAGGAAGCATAATAAGCGAAGCCTTCCTTATTCTGCTATTTTCCTTAAAAAAAAAACCTAAGTACCCCTTCGCTTTGAAATATGACGAAAGCAATTCAGATGCAAATGGGAGTAGGTACCATCAGACAACTTAATTTGCTGTCATATGAATTCATGCAATAACATATACTGGCATTTTACTAAATAATGGAACAAGTAAGATTTTTATGTGATTTCTACAGACCAATCGGAACATAAAATTGGAAATTACGAATGAAGTATGGCATTTTTAGAAGTTTAAAATGTACTATGCAATAGATACCATGTTTTATTACAGTTACGTGTATTTTATATTTTATGAACAATATTGCTACATGTATTTTAAAGGAATGGCATGTTTATATCATTGGATTAGTATATTTCAAATTGGCAACGTCATGATAAAATTACACTATTTTATGTTCAGTGTAGAAAAGGGGGAATATACGAATAAACATTTCAAATGATTCAAATCCATGATTCCGAAAATCGTTCTTTATTATTAGATATCTTGCCGATTTATCCCTCTGCGGTTGTATTAAATTTATAAGTAGGTCACATGCTGGCTCGAATTAATTCACGTCAAACGAACAGTAATACATAATGAGCATGATTATGAAGAAAAAACAACAACAAAAATTAATGCAACCGATTCTGTTATATAAATTTTTCTTCTTGTTATTACATTAAAAAAATTTTGGAATTGTAGTTTCTTAGAAAAAGTTCAGTAACTTTACAGTTTTTTTATGCAGTGTAATTAAGTTTTCGATAATATTTTTAAATTTTCCAGCAACATATCCAAGTCCTAGTATTTCTATATTTGTCAACAACATATAACTTAAGTCTATTCTTTCATTTCTTCTTCCTTCTGTAATGTACAGAAAAGTTTTTATTTCTATTCCCCGTAATGTTTATGAAATTTAAGATACTACATGCATTTACACCAGCGATCGAACATTCGTTTTCTCTACGAAAGTATAGCTTATCAAATTTTGGAATCAGTAAATGCACTCTAAAAATTTGAAAAAGGAAGTATAGTAAGAGAAGCCTTCTTTATTTCGCTATTTTCCTTAAAAGTAATGTAAGCACCCCTTCGCTTTGAAATATGACGAAAGCAATTCAGATGCAAATGGGAGTAGGTAGCTTCAGACAACTTTATTTGCTGTCATATGAAGTCGTGTAATAACATATACCGGCATTTTACTAAATAATGAAACAATGGAAATTTTTATGTCATTTCTATAGAACGATCGTGATATAAAATTGAAGATTTTACGAATGAAGTATGGCATTTTTAGAAGTTTAAAACATAATATGCAATAGATATCATGTTTTATTACAGTTACGTGCGTTTTATATTTTAGGAACAATATTGCTACATGCATTTTACAGAATGGTATATTTATATCATTGGATTAGTAAGTTTCAATTTGGCAACATCACGATATTATATATTCGTTCTGTGTAGAAAAAGGTTAAAATACGAATAATCGTTTCCAAGCTATCCATGATTCCGAAAATCTTTCTTTATTATTAGAGATCTTAAATCCTTTTTATTTAAGCGATTTAACTCTTTGCGGTTATATTAAATTTATAAATAGGTCTCATGCTAGTCAGAATTAATTTTTGTCATACGATCAGTAATACATAATGAACATGATTATGAAGGAAAAATAAAGACATTTATCAATTTTTTTAAATTTTTATCTATGGGAAAGCAGTATGATTTAAATCTACTTTCTGAAAAACCTATTGTGTTTGCAACAAGAAAAAAACATGAAAGAAAGAAAGAAAGAAAAAGAATAGGAAAATGAGTGCCATTGGCTAGTTTCTGAACAACAACGTCTGCTCGTTCCATGCATTTCCCAGGAAAAATAGATTAAAACTTATGTCATAAAGTTGCCCCGTTTGATTTAAGAACAGCCTTAAATCTATTTATTCATTTTTTTCTCCACATATAATGTATAAAAGTTTTTATTTCTATTCCTCGTTATGTGTATGATATTTAAGACACTACATGCATTTTCACCATACATGTAGTGCCTTAACACGTCTGTCGTTTTCTCTAGGAAAGTTTAGTTTATCAAATTTTGGAATCAGTAAATACACTCTAAAATTTTGAAAAAGGACGTATAGTAAGCGAAGCCTTCCTTATTCCGCAATTTTCCTTAAAAGAAATTTAAGTGCCCCTTCACTTTGAAATATGACGAAAGCAATTCGCATACAAATGGGAGTAGGTAGCATCAGACAACTTAATTTGCTGCCATATGAATTCGTGCAATAACATATTCTTGGATTTTTACTAAATAATGAAACAAGTGAAATTTTTATCTCATTTCTACAGACCGATCGGAAGATAAAATTGAAGATTTTACGAATGAAGTATGCCATTTTTAGAAGTTTAAAACGTAATATGCAATAGATATCATGTTTTTTTACAGTTACATGTATTTTATATTTTATGAACAATATTGATACATGCATTTTACAGAATGGTATATTTGTGTCATTGGATTAGTATGTTTCATGTTGGCAACGTCCCGATAAAATTGCACTATCTTATATTTGTTCAGTGTAGAAAAAGGAGAATGTACGAATAACCTTTTCAAAGTTATCCACGATTCCGAAAATCTTTCTTATTATTAGATATCTCAGAACTTTTTGCTTTTGGTGATTTAATCCTTTGTGGTTGCTTTAATTTTATAAATAGGTCTCATGTTAATCGGAATTAATTTTCGCCGAGCGAATAGTAATATATGATGAAGGACAAACAAAAATATTTATCAATTTTTTTTTAAACTTTATAGATAGGTAACACACAATGGTTAATTTTACTTTAAAATAATATCTTATAGTTCTCCATTCTGTGATCGCTTTTAAAGTAGTTTTTGAAAGCCAACCCTTTATTTTTCTGTTTTGCATGTAAAACAATCTTCATTTGTCTTTACTTACATATTTTCTTTTTAGACGCGTTCGTAAATATGTAAATACGTAGCGCTTGCAGTCGTCATTCAGTCAGTGCGTCTGCCCTTCTCTCTGCCCGTCTGTTCGCATATAACAACGTTAAAACTATCCAACCGAATCGTTTAAAATTTAAAGTATATTATTATTACACATTTTTGTCAAGTCATTTCAAATTTTATGGAAATCGGATGTATAGTTCAATTACAAGGACAATCAAAATTATTCCGTTACATTATGGTCAATGGGGAAAAACTTTTCAACTACATTTTAGTGATGTTACACTGTTTTAATCGTAATACAATCCATGTGCATTTATGAAACAGGTACTAAAATCTAAATTTTGTACAATATTTTGTGCAAAAAAAAAAATATTTTTTATTAATATACAGGGTCACACAAAAGTATTCTATAACATAATGGTATAGAGGGAAACTTTGTTTGGGTGCGTCTTAATTATATTAAACTATTTCGCATTTTATGAAATTGATATATGTTGATGATATTTACTATAAGTTAATTCCTGAATGAGAGAAAACTTTTAGTATTTACAGGAACACAGAAAAGATTTGGGATACTGCGTTGTATCCGAAGTACTGTATATTTCTTAAAATTTTGTTATAGTACGAACGCAATTCATTTGCAGTTTTGGAATTTTTAAAAACTTCTTTCAATTTCATAAAACAATTTTTTCGCTCACTTTATTTTTGCTATTTTAGGTTATTATTTTAAAAATGTTTTAAGGAGACGATGGACGTTAAAATTTTTTTCTTTAAATTTTTATTCTAGCAATATGAAATTTTGTCCATATATATACATTTCACCAAAAGCATAAAGAAATTAAAATTTTCAATTTTTTTTAAAAAAAGTTACATTTTTAAACGAAATTTTAAAATGCTCCTCGTGTCGTAATTTTTGAGATATTTTCATGCTTTTGCATTTATATCACTTAAAACTCTATTATAAACAAATTTGTGTAAGATTTTTTAAATCGCTTAAATAGTTAATTTTTTACAGATTTTTTTCTAAATTCCATATCGATTCTCATCAAAATTTTGCCTTTTTATAAGTAAAAAATCAAATTTGACTGTCTTAATAAAGACGAATTTTAAAAAGCTTACACAATTTCTTTCTAAACAATATCAGGATATTTCCTTATCAATTTCATAATTATTCATCAAAAATTACGTAGCAAGGAGCATTTCAAAAATCTAAAGACGCTGAAAAATTAGTCTTGAGAAAAACAGATTTAAATTATATAAATAGACTTATCATTATTATTTATTTCTTAAACCCTTCATAAAAGATATTTTACTAAGAAAAAACCTGTTTTAGTACTATTATACCACAGAAATATACCTTTTTTGCGACGATTTTGCTCAAATAAAGGTCCACTGTCCCCTTAAGAAGTCAAAATACCTAATGACACTTAAACATAATTCGCAAAACATCAAATTCTACGCATCTCCAAAATGTTTTCGAATTAACACAATGTGATACGAGAATTGTTTTTTACTGCGGTAGTTAACAGCAAACATATGCCTGAACAGTAAAAAAGTTGTGGTGGTCGAAATTAAATATTAAATACTAGAGGGTTAAAAGTTAATTAACCTCTTAAAACGCTTGGGTTTATTTATGCATTTTTTTAGTTATGGATTTATATTAACAAACTTATACCTAATAAAGATAGAACAGTTTGATTAAAAAAAAAAATATTCCAATATATATTCCAATATATTTATTGAATATTCCAATATATTTTCTAAACGATCGTCAAATTACACAAAATAGCGAATAGCATACAAAGATGTAAAATTTAATTAATTAATTTAAGCTTATTTTATTTGAAAGTTTACTTCTATAATCGGAATAATTACTTCTATATCTGTTTTTAACTACGATACAGAGCTGCCAACTTTTACGCCTTTTTAAATGATAGAAACTTGTTTGCAAACACAATTTTTTAAAAATAAAATACATGTCAAATGCATTCAGTGTCATGCGTCATGATATATATTATCAATTATTTTTTATAAATTCTGATTCTAATATATTTAATAGACCTTAAATAGGCGTAGAAGTTGGCAGCCATGACGATATGTCGAAAGATTCAGTAATCCAGAAGTCACGACGAAGCTGGTATCGGCTATGGAAGAAATTATCCATAGGTGCCATTGACACATAAGATGTAATTTATCTGTTCCCTAATCAGACTGTTTCTTTCATGATACTGTCTGATGTCCCTATTTGATAGAAATACTTTAATAATTGTTTCTAAATAATTGTTTCTAAATAATTGTTTCAGATATTCCTTGTGAAAAATGACTCTTGTGTTTCCAAAATCCATTTAAAATCTAAACATTTTAAATAATCAATTCACTTTTAATCTAATGTTTATAGAGGCTCAGTGTCTTTATATCGACAAATAATTTCCATATTTACAGACAGAACAAACACATTTAATAATAGAAACAAACATTAAATATCTATAAAGGGCCATCAAAATAATACATTTCAAAAGCATCAATAACAAATTATTTCGTTTCAGTTCAGAAGTGTTCGTTACAGTTCAAGACAGAGGTATTCGGGTAACTAGCTATTTATAGAATTAGCCGAAACATATATAATTTGCATATTTCCTGAATAAAAGGTAAATTTCTATGATGTTCTGTTTAAAATTTGAAGCGAAAAAATCGGAATAATTGATAACATTCATTCGTTACAGTTTAAAACAGAGGTCTTCGGCTAACTAGCTATTTATAGAATTAGCCGAAACATATATTATTTACATATTTCATCAATAAAAGGTAAATTTTTATGATGCTTTGTTTAAAATTTGAAGCGAAGAAATCGGAATAATTGATAACATTCAGTGTAGAGAATATGGTATTTCCTTTCGCCTTTTATAAAGAAACATTCTAATCATACACGACGCACGAATCCTGCGTGAAAAAACATGATGATTAAACAAAATGCAGCTTATCATTTAAATTCCAGCTGTCACTTCTTGTGACAGAATTAAGGATTTGATCCTGTATTTTCTCCGCATACTTTTCAAAAACTTTCTTTTTCTCATGTTACCCTATCTTTGAAGAACACGACAAAATCAATTTCAATCACATAACAAAGATATGGCAGAGAGTGCGTGCTATGTTGCTTCTCAATGTACTAAAAAGCAAAAAAGTAAAAAAAAAAGAGTAAAGGATGAAATAAAAAAAAAAATAAAAAAAGGGTGAAAAGCAAAGTAAAAAAGGAATTCATCACACCGTCTTCTGTTGTATAATGGAAGAGAAGCACTTCTTCCTTTTGAAAATTTCGAATAGAAAATTGGAACGGGAGTTTACGTTAGAGTTGCATAAATACAAAAAGAGACGGAATAATTCTATTTCCAGAGTTCAGTAGTTTCGAAAATATTAATGAAAATAAAGAATAATTTTCAAAAAAGTAGAAATATTTGCATTAAAAATTGTGATATGAAAATATTTAAATTTTTATTTCAGCTGTTTTTTCATGTAGAATTATTCTGAATTCTGGGAAAATGTAGATGATTCATTAGACGACATGAAAAAGGATATAGTTTTAGCTGTAATACCTTGTTTTATATAAATATAATAAGAGAAAGAATAATCGTTTTTGTAAATTTCAGTAGTTAAAAAAATAGTGGAAACAAAGAATAATTTGGAAAAAAGAACAAATGTATGCATTAGAAATTGTGAGATGGAATATGTTTGTTTTAAATCAAGTTAAAAATTATACAGAATCCGACGAAAATTTGAATAAAAAATTTTTCTGATAAAAGAAGATATAACATAATTTTAACCATAATAGTCAGTGTTAAATAAATACAAAAAGATAAAAAATAATCTTTTTGGGAGATTTCAGTAATTTTAAAAATATGAATGGGAATACAGAATAATTGAAGGTACTAAAAAGATATTGATTTTAAAATGGTAAGATATGTGTTTTTAAATATAAATTCAAAAGTTTTTATTATACAATCATTGTAAAATCTACATCTAAGTTATAACAAAGTAATATAGAACATATTTGAACCAAATACTTTAATTCAAATATTGATATTTGCCAACTCCATTATTTTTGCTAGATTAGACATAGAGAAAGCATTTCTGATTTAAAAACTAGTTGGATGTGCCAATCCCAAAACTTTCTTCTATCTCATACGTACATTTTAATATTTAAAAAAAATAGTTACTCCTTTTAATGCTTTAGTAATTTTAATTCAATACCATACCAACTTTGATTTTCATCTAAAATAAATATTATCTTTTAGGAATTAAAAGTGAAAAAGTTTAACAAAATGAATTTTTTAAAATGTAGTTAATTAAAAGAAAACTGATGATTATCAGACTGGTAATTAGAGTGATTTAATTCATATCGAAATTTACCAGATACAGTTTCAATCCAAATTTTGAAAGATTTTGGCGGTTTGTTAGACAAAATTAAATGTAACTTTATATTAGACAGACACTGGGACTAGCTTTATGTGCCGCCTTTCTTCTAAATTATGAAGCGTGCAAAAAATGGTACGGATATAGATTTTTCTAATTATATTGTTAACAAAATCTAAGCTGAGGATCATTCATGAGAGAGAGATGGTTACCAGGTATTTGGTAATCGATAGATTAGCCGTGGTGTTGTGGTTTCCTGGCCACCAAGCTTTCTTGATTTAAGGCTCAAACACATGACCACTTCTTGAAGCTCCATGTCGGCCACTTTTTTTTGGCGAAGCTGTGCTTCTGATCTTAATGAGTTTTGGAGGAAAGGGACAGTTGTCTGGCAAAAGAAAAATCTTTCCGTTAAGTAGGGTGAATTGCTTATATCCCGATTCTTTTGTTCACTCCTCTCCGGTGTTATGAAACAACCGCAATTATCTTACACTGTAAAAAAAAAAATCAAGAGGTTACTAAAAATTTCTTAGTAAATTTGTATTCCACAGAATTTTTTAGTAACCATTACAAACTTTTTTTGCAAGTGAAACAAGCATTTCTTTTGTAAACTGAACAAAAGAATTTTTTGTATAACTAACTTAAAAATTTTTAGTATGAGCCACCAAGCAAATTTTAGTAATAGTTCCAAAATTATTTTTAATAACCATTACGTGCGCCCGAAGGGCAGGAGCTTACTTCGAGCTGCATCCAGACTTCTGAAGCGGAAGATTTTCGGCAAAACCGCAATAGATGGCAGCACCAAACATTCCTACCTGCTCCGACAGGATTTTCATAATCCCTTTATTAACGAGACACTACATACATTCGGGGCGTATTTGGCGGTGGCAAGTTTCGAACCCGGGACCTTTTAGCCTGGAGTCCATTACTATAACCACTATGCTATCAAGGCCACGCCAACTGACTTTTAGTAAGAGCTATTAAAAATATAAAACTATTAACTCTATTCGTTGCTAACTTTTTTCTAGTAATTCTTACAGATTTTTTTGTAACCGACTAAGATTATTAAAAAATTTTTAGTAATTACACGGTCACTAAAGTTTTTTTAGTAGATCGACCCTTTTTTTTACAGTGTATACAAAAGACTTCGCCACATTTTCCAAGAATTCAGTTCAGGGAAGAGTATTGAAATATGAATGCAGCCTGAAGCAGTATAGATTTAATTTTTTGGGTTGTACTGAAATACACTGCCTATGGATTCCGATATGGATCTTGTTGCAAGATTCATCTGCGCTGCTGCAGATATCAACTAAATTCCAGTTGAATTTTAGCCAGTCCGCTAATCCTTGGTCCGACGTTTTATGCTCGAATCGATAGCAATGGTGGAAACTTTGAACATCTTTTATGCCATTTCCACGTGTCATCTACAACAGCACATGTAATATCTTTGACCAATAAATTATTTCAGATGATAACGATCTCAGTTGTGTGTCTTTTTTGCTTCTTGCACCTGTCTTAATACTTTCATATGATGTTTCCGATCATGGGTTGCTATGCAGATCTTCATCTATGTGTAGTCCCATACCTCCCTTTAAAACTTTTCCCTGGAACACCCTGTGTAATCAAATGGTTATTACTTAACACTTTTAATCAATTAAGGGAACTATAGGATCTTCTGTTTAGACGACTAAATTTCAGACCAGAAAAAATTACGATTTTGTCAGGTTTCAGTTTTAAAAAGCATAAAAATATTTCATTCTTTCTGATGGAATTATTAAATGTTTCCGTTTAAAGTAAAATTCCGTTTTAACCCTCTAAGTATTTGACACGTAATAATCCGTTCACCAAATTCCAGGTTTCACTGCAATATAAGCAATATTTAAGATAATATAATTCTATAGATTTAATGAATTTCCAATACATTGAAGAATTATTTAATACCCTCAAGGCTTACATTCATATTTGAAATTAAGTTATATCTATATCATAAAGACCAAAAGTATCTGTGCGTAACGCATACGTCATTTTGCGAATGGCAACACTTTCCCATGATATTCGGTTTTGCAATTTTTGCTACTGCAGTTTTTATACATCTAAACACCGCACATTCTCAATTTTTACATCGGCGTATAGAGAAAAATATGTAGGGGGAACTGGGGTACATTGATACATGGGGCACATTGATACACCCCCTCCACCGCTCACAGGGTCATTACAGGAAGTTTCACAACAGCTCCAAAAGATGATGCTAATGTATTCAACTACATACAGAAAATCTTGGAATGATTCAGTAGTTTGGTGAAATGGGACGGATGATTTATTGTTTTTGTTGTTCAAAAGTAAATATGAGTTGTACAATTGAAATGCTATTATACAACTGTTCCAGTATTTTCAACCAAAATGAATACTCTCCCTGGTAAGTACAGCTACTCTTTATCAGTTCTTCATTATTTATTGTTAGATATATTGTGAAGTGTTGGATTTGAGACTCATTTTATTCAAAATCGCTGTATGGGGCACATTGATACAGTCTATGACGGGGCACATTGATACAGCCTAAATCCTTTAATAGTTCATATTTTCATTATCTTTTATTATTTTTTTTACCATACACTCCTTAATCAAACCTTTTTTTCACGAAAAATTTCTAATATTAGTTTTTATTGAAGTGAAATAGCTCTAATTTCTTTATATTAGAACATTTTATCGTATTTTTGAAAACAGAAGACGTAGGAACTTACCCAGCATCTAGTGCTTGTAGAACTAATATAAAAGAAAAGGACGCCATTCTGGCAAATCTCGAATTTATATCGATTCTCCAGAGAAAAAAGTATTTTCGACATGCGAAATGTTAAGTAAGAGAAACAAACTGCAGAACAGAAAATGATACTTATATTATAAACAGAATTTTTAATATAATTATCCTTTATTTTCTGTTTATGAACCTATTTATAAACAGAAAAACTGGTAATTTTTTCATCCTTCATAAGAAAGAAGATAATGCTGGGGTTGAAGTGCTAGATATGACAAAGTTACCACAGCCAACAATCAGACAAGAAACAGCCAGAACATCAGGTCATAATATATTTAATTTTGATTGCTTTAATATTGCTTAAAAATAAATTGTGGGTGATTTGAATTTTTATAAATAAATATAAAAGGGTTTTCTAATTCATTTTCTATGAAAAATATGCATTGGTATTATTTTGTCGTCATTTTTCTCAAACGTATCAATCTGCCCCGGGGATGGGGCACATTGATACAAATGACTTTTTTTGATTTTTTTTAAAATTACATGCAAAAATACTATATAAAACAATGATTGTACATTTTTATAACATACTACACAAGTTTTGCTGTCACCTCATGGAAAAAAAACTTGAATTTTCTACTTTCTTGACACCAAAAAAAATCTTAGAAAAAAACTGTATCAATGTACCCCAGTTCCCCCTACTTTTAAATGCAATTTGTTTGAAAGCTGTATCTCAATTTATTTTTGAGATATTAATTTTTTTATAGTTTTTGTGCGAATTTTGTAGTTGTGGCAACATAAATGCGACCCTTTCTCTTAAAATTGAAAAAAAAAAAAAAAAGAAAAGAAAATTGCGTATGTAAATTTTGAGAAGATGAAAATGATGACGAGTTTAGATTTCACGTAAAATTTTATGATTGTGTCAATTTGATTTTTTTTTTTTACATTTTTACCAAGCATAAGAGCCTCAATTGATAACTTTATCATAATAACTTATCTTTATCAATGTTTTACTGATTACGTATGCAATTAAATTTAATTTTTATAATTGGGACAACTGAATTTTAATAGAAATGGTATTTTGTTAATTTTGGTTTAAAATATTATTTCTTTTATAGTTAAACTGATCAATATAAGATGCTTTTTTTACTGTAGCTAATTTTGTACGAGTTTTTATAAATCAATGCAACAGTACCTTCTAAAACTTTTTTTCCGTCGAATTTCGACGGGTTCAACCTCGTATATATAATGTTGAAAAAATCATATTTTCTTAGCATTTAAAAGAAAATGCAGAGAAAACAACATTATATTTTTTATCTTTTTGCAAGATATTGAAATGGCTAGAGATGTTGAGTTTTCAATGATTATAATGTACAAATATATTTTAAAACACATTAACTGTAAATCTAAATTTTTTGGCATTTCAGTTACTATTATTTACTATAAAAGTTGTTTAGATATCATTAACATCTTTATGATATCATGCATCCATGCTACTAAATAATACTCTGAAAGAAAATTAATCTAAAGATAGCTATTTCTTTATCTGAATATTTATTTTACCATAACTTTTCTTTAAAGCAAAATTTTTGTGATATTTTTAATGCTTTATTAAAGTATTATAAATTGACTGAATTACAACGTGTATAAAAAGAAAAAAAAATAGTAAATTCTGTGATACCTGACCTGTTAAAAGTCTTTAAAAATTGGTATCGTAACACTTTATAGTGCCGCATTGCGTGAAAGTGACACATCGTTCACAATTGTTTTGCACAAAATTTAATGTTACTTATACCGCTAGCTTTAACAGGTAATTTGTTTATTGATGCCTAGTACATCAATTAATATAAATTGCTTACAAAATTATAAATAGACGGCCTTACTGATTTCATTTTTTATGTCAAAGTTTAATTTATCACTTGAATAATTTTGTATAGTTGTTGCTAAGATGAATATAGTAAATTATAAAAAATTAAAAAAGCTGCAGCCTTAAAAAGTAAGATTTTTGTAAATATAAAAAAAAATGATCGTATTCTTTACAATTTTCATTATAAAATTTATACTAATTATAAGAAAGGTGTAATTTTCCGGATATAAATAAGATTATCTTTCAGATAATATTTTGTTATGTACAAATTCTAATTCTTTTAATTATTTTTTAAAATATTTTTTTTAAATAGATGCTTAAAATGAAATATTCTAACACCTCAGAGTATGTTTTTCAAATCGAATTTAATCAGTCACAAACGATTAATCAGGTTAACTTTTCATGCATTATGCAATAAATACTTTTTCTTGTTATTTTGACAATTAAATAACAAGAGTACAAACACAGCTCAAAACCTCCATGCGGCAGATGAAGAAAACGTATTTTTAAAAGTACATCAAGCAAGTACTTCTCATGATTTAATGAGACCGCAGTCTTAAAAAGAACTCCACTATATGCACCCAAGAGTTTTCTGGAGTTATTTTCTGTGGGGGTTTTCCAGAAGAGTTTTACAAAACCTTTCAATTGTCAAGGCCTTAATAGAATGGCTTTATCTTTCAACAAAGGCTCCGCTGCACTGAAACTCCCCGATCGCGAAATTCCATGTTAGCCTATGGGAAAACTTCTAAGCGCGATTACTCATTACCTAATATAATTATTAAAATACTGTTTTCACCGTCAGAAAGTGGACGTCAGATGCCGATGATGTGCTTTTTTTAAAATTGTCTACGCAAATTTTAAGTATATAAAAAATCCCTATAAACTTTGAAATTTCCATTTGATTAAAATTTATCATCCTCTTAAAGATACTTAAAATTTGCGTAGACAATTTTTAAAAACGCACATCATTGGCATCTGACGTCCACTTTCTGACGGTGAAAACAGTATTTTAATAATTATATTAGGTAATGAGTAATCGCGCTTAGAAGTTTTCCCAAAGGCTAACATGGAATTTCGCGATCGGGGAATTTCAGTGCAGCGGAGCCTTAACACTAAGTCGATCTATCCGCGTTTTCAGAGAATATCGGTGTATTTTAAAGAAATTACAAATATTGTTTTCGTCACTAATGGTTATTCGTTGCAAGTTGTTATTTTTATGACATAACTTATACCATTTTCATCAGCACTGAGTTTTAACCTGAAAGTTTGGAAATAATCGGCAAGTAATAATTTTTTTTTAACTATCATTCCCAATGTTCTTCTTGTACCAAAAATGTTCAATGTTTAAATGTTTTGTAATAAAATAGATAAAACCTTTGATAGAAAGGTTTTATCCCTCAACAAAAGTGCTCGGCTTTAACTTTAAGTCTATCTAATCTCGCGTCCAGAGAATCTCTGAGAATTTAAAGGAAATTACAAATGTTGTCTTCGTCATTTAATGCGAGTTGATGAGAATAGATGAATTTCATTTTACCATAACTTATACCTTAAAGAAATTTTTTCATTAAGGTTTTATTTAAAGTATTACAAATTAACTGAATTTTAAAGTACATGAATAATATTTTTTAGTGTATTTTAAAGTACCTGACTCGTTGAGAATTTTTAAATAATGGTATATGAAACTTTTGTGACATTGCGTTGCATATCTACATCATACTCAAAAGTCAATGTTACTCATACACTATATTATAAAAGATGATTTTGTTTATTGCTGCCCTATCCCAATACATTCTTTATATGTAATTTGCTCACAAAATTCTCAAAAGACGGCGATACTGAGATAATTTTTAAGAACTGGCTAATACATTAATGGGGAGGATAATTTAAAAATAATAATAATAAAATAGAATTCTGCTACACTTTTTGATTTTATATATGGCCAACTCCACGGTAACGGATATATCAGTCGGTGCATAAAACACCCTACAAGGACACTACCCTCATAGCATGCGTGTTCACAGTGACGTCACAATGACGTCACTGTGAGTCACTTTGGTCACATCACATCTGTGACGAAAATGCCACCACTCAGTGACGTCACAATGTGACTAAGATGTGACTTTCTAAAAAAAATTTCACAGTTCGTCACAATGTTAATGTCAAAGTAGTCACAAATGACAAACTTTTCACAAATTGGTCACATTGTGACGTCACAAAGTGGTCACAATGTGAGTCACAAAAAAGCTCTAAAACGGCCATAACGACTTCACATTTTAGTCACTGTGACTTCACATCGACGTCACGTGACGTCACATCGACAATCGATGGTCACAAAGTCACAATGTGACTTCACAACGACGTTGCAGTGACGTCACCATGTCTTACGGGTAAATATGTTAGACCCTTACTTTATTGCGGAAACTTTCTGAAGAACAAGTACTCTGCTCCTATATAATGCAATTAAATTTCGAGAAAGTTTCGAGAAACAATAATTTATTTATTTATTTATTTTATTTATTTTTTTGGTTCAGTAACGGAATATTTCACAAATTAATGTATATCTTTATGCCTTTTTAAAAATAAAAAAATTTCTGAAAATATTCATGCAAGAAAATTAATTGCAATTTATTTCAACCAACAAAAGTATGATAGTTACATATGACTTCATAAGATTGATATGAATAAAAAATATGGGATAAATTGTCCCATTTATTGAAACACTTGTTGTAACGGACATATCGTCAGAAGTAACGGATGTATCAATTCTGATTTTTTCTAAGCATTTAGATGATAATCATAGCTCATTTCCTTTAAGCAGAAACAGTTAAAGTTATATAAGTATATTTATTAGCATTGAAGAACTACAGGTTATACGCTTTGAGGTTATGTTAAAATGATAGTCTTTCCCTGTGTCGAACGAGGGTTTTTCAAGTAATGATATTATTTCTTCTTAAATGGCCGTTGAAACATCATTTCAAGCCCACAAAAACTTTTCTCCGACTTTCTTAAGAAACTTCACTGAAACATTCTCATTTCGTGAATAAAAAACCTCATGTGTATTAATTTATACTTCTTTCATTTTTATCTACTGTGCTTACTTCAAAATGGAATTGCCCATATATATATATATATATATATATATATATATATATATATATATATATATATATATATATATATATAATGTTAATGTAAAAATGTTTAAAATGCCCATATACACTATATTGCCATTGATTATGAGACACTTGCGATTTTAGACATTTTACTAAATATCTAGAAAAATACATGAGGAATCATCACAAAACTCTTAGTATATAAATATAATAGTATAAGTCATACATCTCCGTGAAGAATTTTTTCCGAAACTCCAAAGGGGGCCGTCAACAAATTACAAAAGAATGAATATCTTTTGCATAACCCTGTAAAAACTAATGTAGCAAAAGCGCTCAAACTCTAGATTGTGATTGAATGCCTTATTGTAATAAACCTTGTTCATTTTTATGCAAATAGCATGCATACTCGCAGAGTAATTAAGGTTTTTATAAAAATGATCCCAAATTTTTCCACGTTTTTTTCTTATAATTTTCAGAGTTCTTAATATAAAATATTATTTTTTTCAGAAAATGTGACAAACAACATTGCACACAATACCCTGTAATCAGAATTAAAAAATAATGAAAATTGTATAAAAAATGAGTTGGTTTACTAAATAATTTTTTACTGCGCATGCGTCAACGATATCAAAATTTCATTTGCATATTATGTTAGCTACACTGCAAATCTTAAAACACTTTTCAGAACACTTTTTAGAACACTTATTTTGTCTCCTTTTTTAGAACACTTTTTTGGAACAGTTTTTAGAATACTTCTCAGAATACTTAAGGAACACATTTGAGAATGCTTTTCAGAACACATATTTGTCTCCTTTTTTAGAACACTTTTTAGTGCACTTTTCAGAACACATTTTAGAACACATATGGAATGCTTATTTCTTTCCAGCGCACTTTCTAGAACACATTTGAGAACATTTTTTGGAACACATTTTGTCACCTTTTTTGGAGCACTTTTCAGCGCACTTTCTGGAACACTTTTTATAATGCTTATGGAACACTTTTTAGAATGCTTGTGGAATACTGATCTTTTTCTAGTACACATTCTAGCACACTTTTCCGAACATATTTTAAAAAATTTTCTTTTATACAATTTTTCTACATAGTTTCTGCAGGTGCACATATATTTTCAATGAAGTTTTTTATGACCAAAAATATTTACACATTAACCATTTCAGACAATTTGTTTATTGAGGTAAGCATTACTTGTAAACGGACAAAATGTTGCATGCATTCCTGTTATTCTCCAATAAAATATTTTAAATGCTCAGACAACTAATTTTAGATTAAACTGGAAAAGCCTGATGTCAGTATGCAGTGAAAAAGAATATATATTGTATTGTCTCTGTCAAATTGGCTAACATTGAGGCTGAAAGATTGATGGATTTTAGATCATAATTTTGTTTACAATTTTTTGTTTGAATCTAATTATTATTACAAAAATTTAAACTGCATTGTGAAAACAATTCAATAATTTAGAGCAAAATTATACACAATATAATTATTAATAAAAGTTAAAAATACAGCAGGAAAATATAGCATACAAATAAAACATTAAAATTAACAACATCGATTGTTGAAATTAATAATTTATAGAAAATTAATAATGTAAAAAAAAAAAAAAAAAAAAAAAAAAAAAAAAAGTTTACACAGAATAATTTTATTGATTGTTTAATTTCTTAAACACAGAATCTGCTATGCCATTTAATACAATCTATTTATTGGTTTCTGATCACGAGCTTCAATATAAAAACTGTTCTTTTAAATAATGAACTGCATTAGAATTCTTAAATAACTAACCATTTCTTTGAAAACTCACTAAATATGGATTTGCTAATTTATTATTTTTTTCTTACAAACCTCATAGAGCAATTTTCATTTGTTTAAATCTGAAAAGAAAGTGCAGATGATAGAGAATTGGGAATAATGCAGATTTAATTTATAGAGAATTAATGATGTAAAAAAAAAAAAAAAAAAAAAAAAAAAAAAAAAAAAAAAAAAAAAAAAAGTTTGCACAGAATAATTTTATTGATTGTTTAATTTCTTAAACACAGAATCTGCTATGCCATTTAATACAATCTATTTATTGGTTTCTGATCACGAGCTTCAATATAAAAACTGTTCTTTTAAATAATGACCTGCATTAGAATTCTTAAATAACTAACCATTTCTTTGAAAATTCACTAAATATGGATTTGCTAATTTATTATTTTTTTCTTACAAACCTCATAGAGCAATTTTCATTTGTTTAAATCTGAAAAGAAAGTGCAGATGATAGAGAATTGGGAATAATGCAGATTTAACAATGCCAACAATATAACATATTTTTTTAAGAGACAAATGTACACCCAAAAGATTTGCATATCCTGTTGCAACTTCTAGCTTACCTGACACATGGTGGATATATTTCTCTAATACATAGCTGAATAATGCAAGCTTGTATATCAAGATCAAGGTTTATTCTTTTAAAAGAGAAAACTTACATTACAAATATTATAGAAATAAATAAATTGTATAAAAATGTATAGTACACAGCAAACTCGTAGATCAAATGTCATGCAACAGAGGAGAAAATTATCTCCCCCCCCCCCTTCCATAAAAACAATAAAAATTTTCACAGTCATTCACTTTTAAAAAGCTTCGTGATTTGAAGAATTCAATGTAACAGAACATTGAGTTAATTGGATTAATGTTGGCTTTGAGTTTACTCAATTCATAAATTGTAAAATTTGAATAGCTGTTTAATTTGAGGTAAGCAAATGTACACCCAAAATCAAAACAAAATAAATTTACTCTTAATGCTGATTGTAACAAGCAATAAAAATTATTCTTCTAATATAATTTCAATTAATTCACCATTATGCTGTTTAATTTTTGGTCTGTCAGATGTTTTCTATTTTTTTGCCTAATACATGTCAATATTTATTCTTAAGTCGAATTATAAGCACTTACTTAATCATACAAGATCTGCTATTTACCAACAAGTACCACAGTTGAAACCCGAAGGAATTTTTTTTACGTTACAGTTATACAAATATTTTTGTTAGATCCATTATTATTATTATTTTTTTTTTTAATGATCTTTCAAAACCCCGGATATAATTATAAAACTTCCTAGAGATCATTCTTCATGGATTAAAATGTAAAAAATTAAGAAAAAAAATAAAAGATATATGACATAAAAAATAAAATAACATACATTTTCACAGAAGTTTAATAAAAATATTGAAGTTTTTTTTTCAATTATTACTTATGTATAACAATAACAACAACGGAAATTTAAACTTTAGCCCATTATTCAAATTAGTTCACAACTTTTATTATCTTTAAATAAGATACATTCAAACTGCTTCACATTTTATCTTTTGAAAATTACATTTTAGCAGGGCTAAAACTTATGTCTTTATTCAAAGTTTATAATTATGCTGGTCGAACACAGGAACTCCTAATGGTCCCATTGCTTTCACATATATTGCAGAGGATAATTTAGTTTCAAAATGTAATCGATCGATAACAGTACAGTTCATAACTCCATTACACCTGCTGAGGTTTTACTTAATAACTGCTTACAATACAGGACAGCAACATAGGCGATTAGCATGTCTTTATTGCACTTGGTGATCGAGAGCCTGGCACATTCTTCAGCTTTTGTCTGAAATTTGTCATCCTTCTAAAGAAAAAAAATAATAATCAGATACATAATGTATATTAAAAAAAAAATTAATGACAATTTTAAATTTTACTAAAATATAATAAGTATAGTGTCAACTTTAAACTGCTTTAGCAGGGTGCAGCACCTGACAGCCTTTTGTATTTCTTTTATGTACCTGGTGGCTCTTTTAAATCCTTCTGATGCACCTGGTGATCTTTTTTTAAATTTCATTTGCGCTCAGCATCAATTGAATCGATCATGGAGAAATAATGCAAATTCTAGGTTATTCTAAACAAACCAGTTCAAAATATTTTGGGTGAACAAGGTACAAGTGTACCCTTTTTACAGAATAGTGTCTCCTTTTTAGAAAATTCCCACCCGGCGGCCCTTTTTCTTGAGTTAACACTAAAGCATTAAAGAAAGAGGTATAAGATAGGTATATCATCAGCTGCAGTGATATAACTGAAAAAAGATACGTCCAAATATAATATTTAATTTGGATTGTCAAAAAATGTAAGTGTTTGAAAAATATAAACTGCTATATTATTCCAAAACTTAACCATGTCTAACAACATCCTGTGTCCAAAAGCATTGAGCTCTGATACTCTCACCGCAGATCACATTATATATAGTGTTAACTCTCAACCATTTTATCAGGGCGCAGTGCCTGGTGGTCCTTTTAATTTCTTTTATGGGTCCGGTGGCTCTTTTAAACATTTCCAATGTGCCCAATGACCCTTTTTAACATTTCCCGTGTGTCTTGTGGCAATTTAATTGATTCTGGGAAAATATCGCAAATTTTAGGGGACTCTAAACAAAGCAGTTCAAAATATTTTGGTGGAACAAAGTACAAGTGTGCCCTTTTTTTTGAAGTATTCCCTGTTTGAAAATAAATGTAATGTACCCTTTGTATAGAATAGTGTTGCCTCTTTGAAAAATTCCTAGAATTGTTAAAGCAACATTGTTTCTTGAATTGTATGCATTTCAATTTGTGTCCCTTAAAACCTGATGAATTATTTAAATGGGTATAACTCTGAGTTTTGCAGATATGAAGATACAATTTTTTGTGTATAATTCGGGACTGAATAAGGGAAGTTTCCCTAATTGGAATTTTTATCCTGGGGGGGGGGCGGGGAGTGGGGATATTAAAATTTAATCTTCGTATTTTTACAAACAGGCCCCCCCCCATGGAATTACCACTTATCTTATCAAAATTTTCACATTATTTTGAATGAAATTTTGCAATTGGAAGTATTTTACTAAGCACAATATTTAAGAAGACAGCATATTGTTTCGATAATTATGGCTCACTTCGGTATATATTATAATGCAACATTCATTATTGCTCAAAAATAAGGAAAAGTAGTTAAGGAATAGACATAAATTAGTTTTCACCAATAAGCTTATTAATTATTATAAAGGTATTGGCCAAAAATAGAAATAAAAGTAGCAGAGATTTGCTTAACAACATAAGTATATACAGTTTAAATTTTGACAAAATCTGATATAATCTAAAAAATAACTTTAATGAAGGATTTAAAAATTTATTGTACATTAAAAAACTAAAAATATAACTATGCATACTCATGTTCAAAATTAAGGTCATAAACATAAAACTGCTGAATTACTGACACTGGGTTGCTACAAAATTTGGCACATAAGTACATTACAAAGGAAGAAAGAATATAACATAAGACTATGGAAAAAAAATTGTAATTGTAAATCAACAAACAGGCTAATATAAAAAAGTATTAAATAATGAATCAGAGATAAAGCATTTATCTCAGAAAAAGTTTGTCAATATAGAGTGTGAAGACCATGCACTGTTGTACAAGCCTCACACAACAAGCTTGCATACTGTTTATGAAGGTGTTAATTTATTGGTACTCTCATAAACAGTATGAAAGCTCATTGTGAGGCTAGTAAAGCAGCACATTGTAGTCTCACATCACACTTCATATTGGACAGACTTTTCCTGAGATAAATACTTATTTGATTCTTGATTTAACACTTTTTGATATACCTTGCTCAGTTATACAGTGAAAGCTAAAGGGGGAGGGGGGGGGTAAGAACATCTCAGAGCTAAAACATAGCCTCTTAAATGAATCACTAGTTAAGCCAATTAGCCTCTTTTATAAATCAAAATCAAAGTTAATATAAAAATTTTTTTGACTTACTTGGAATCTATGATTTTGTTGAATAAAATTCTGCTCAAGAAAGTGATTCAGTTAAAGGGCAAATATTGCATTTAAAATTGTGAGAGCATCTATTGTATGCATTAGTTAAATGAAAACTGGTCATTTGTTTTGAAAAAGGGCAGCAATTAGCTTCGAGACATCTTAGGCTAAAAGAGTGGTCATTTCATGCGGCAGAGATGGTTTAAGTTTATGGTTTTTTAATTGCATTTCTGCCTTTGTTCTAAATTCAAAACAATTATGAGACTTTAAATTTCACAGAAAAATGTAAAATACACACTTTCTAGATTTTTCAATCTCAAACGCTCTGTTTTGTATTCTTGCTGTCAATTTAAGAGCATAAATCAATCTAAGATGACCAAGTTATGTGTGTTAAAATCTTTGAAAATATAATACCGTATATTCGGGTGTACAACCCGCACCCTTAAATCGACCAGTGCAGTAAAAAAAGTTCATGTATAACCCGCGGAGATGCATCGGTGTATAGACCGCGGGCTATACACCGTTTACAAACGTATATTTCGATCAGGGTTCAAAATTAGAAGCCATTAGTCTTAATTTTTAACACAAATTTACCAAACTTTTCATGATGCATAATACCTACAGTAATTCGTCTAAAAAATTAAGATTTTCAGTAATGTAATTTTCAGAAGAAATGTCGCAGCGTTTACGTGTTTTAAGATCAAATTTCAAGTGATGTGGCGTTTACGCACATTTTTTTTTTTTTTTTTTTTTTTTTTTTTAAACAAGTGTGATATTTTTTCTGAATTTTTCTGAAAATTAAAAAAAAAAAAAAAAAAAAAAAATCTGTGATAAATTCAAAATTTCAGACTCAAAATGTATATGTATCTTAGGTCATTGGTTAACAAAAGGATCAAATCCTCGGAATCGGTCAGAAATGCACCAACTCTGAAAAGGAACGATTCCTCGGACTCTTCTGAAATGAAACAACTCCGGAAAAGTTCGATTCCTTGAACTCATTCCGAAATTAAACGACTCATAAGCGACTCAAAATATACAAAATAAAAAATATAAACGACTCAAAATGTAAAGGAACGATTCCTTGGAACCGTTTCGGAAAAGATCGACAGCTCTGAATCGTTCCGAAATGACATAAATCACGCACTTTCTTTTGTTCTTTGCAACAGGATAGGGTAAATTTCTTTTTTAAGTAAACTAAATCTTAAATGATGTTAAATTCAGAATCGTGGAGGTTGGAAGGGTTCTGGTTTTTGGATTTTGTACTCTACAAACACAATGGGGTGCTGCAGCACCGATTCGCTAGCAAATTATTTTCTGATATTTTATTTATAGTTTATTTTTTTAGGTCTCACACTTAAGTCGACCCCCCCACTTTGCAGGGTTGCAAAAAAGCCGGCTAAAATTAAAAAAAGCCAGGCCGGTGGCTTTTATTGGCCAAAATTGGCCTTTTTTGGCTATAATTGGCTTTTATACAGTGAAGCATTTTAATTATAAGCTACACATTTTTAAGTGACTTTTAACTAGTTTTAATGATATTTAATTTACTTTGAATTTAATAAATTTATTTTTTAATGAAAAATTGATTTAATTATGAGAAATTGGGTTATAACCCAATTTTTCAATAATGAAGACATTAATACAGTAAACTCCCTCAAATCCGCACAGTTTGGGACCAGAAGTTATGCAGATTTTAGAATTTTGCAGATTTCTGGTTGTTGCTTTGTTTACATTTTTCAAACAGTAATTTGAGTTCAATTAATAGTGCAATCAGAATTATAATCAATGCTTACAATATAATAAAATATTAAACTAAGTAATAAACTAAAATAATAAAAATTTAGATATTTTTTTAAATGATTAAAATACTAATAACAAAGGTCAAGTTAATAATCAATAGTGTATGATTAAATATTCATTATAAAGGTTAAATGTATTTTTCCAAAATTATTCAACAAAACATGCCACTAATTCACATCAAAATCATAAAATAAGGATTTTTTTTTTCCCCCAAGTTTTGCCTGGCTTAATAACCAAAAAATCTTGATTGAAGCATAAATATATTTCCTAAAAATATTTTGGTTACCAGTAATATCAGCAATATCTTGAATTTTTTCAAAAAAATTTATTCTTCCTTCATGAAAAAAAAAAAAAAAAAAAAAAAAAAAAGCATGAATAGAGAATTATTAAGAAAATTACAAATTAAAAAAAATATGGAATTGATACAAAACTAAAAAAAATCAAATTCTGTCCCAATATCTGAACTGAAAGTTTCATTGTTTACATCCATAAAATATGTGCAGATTTTAGAGAGTTGTGGATTTGAGAGAGACTACTGTACTAGAATAAGACATTGATGGAGTTGCTAGTGGTTTAATCAGAATTGCAAATATGTCAGCTAAATTATAAAATGGCCATACAAAGTGCTTTTTTTTTATTTACATTGATCTTTAATCCCACCCTTGTTTTTCCATGTTTACTGTTTTATAAAATTAAAGAAAACAATGGTTACTTAATTACATGTTTTATTACTTAACTAATTTTAAGAGTTATTAAAATGTCATGTTTTATTCCCTATAAATATTTAAAATCAGACATATAAAAAAACACCATTTCTCACTATTGAAAATAGTATTATTATAAATTGTACATATTTCGTAATGTATTATAATTCACAATTTATTTCAGTATTCTCACTTAGCATATGCATGAATATAAGTAGACTCCCTCAAATCCGCACAGCTTGGAACCAGAGGTTTTGCGGATTTTAGAATTTTGCGAATTTCTGGTCATTGCTTTGTTTACATTTTTTAAAAAATAATTTGAATGTAATTAATAATGAAATCAAAAGTATAATGAATGCATACTATATACTAAAATACTAAAAAAGTAATAAACTAAAATAATAAAAATTTAGATATTTTTTAAAATGATTAAAATACTAAAAGGAAAGGTAAAGTTAATAATCAATAATGTACAATTAAATATTCATTATAAAAGAGGAAATGTGTTTTTCCTAAATTATTCAATGAAACTTGCCTCATAAAGGTACATTACTAATTCACATCAGGATCATAAAATAATGAAACATCATTTCAGGTTCAGCCAGACTTAATAACTAATTAATAATACATAAATACTTGATTAATACATAAATATATTTGGTAAGATTGTGATTACCAATGATATTAGCAATATCTTTATTTTTTCAGAAATAAATTATTCTTTCTTCATGAAAAAACATGAATTCAATAGCCTTAACAAAAATCATAAATTAAAAAATCTATGGAATTGATATAAAACTAAAAAAATCAATTTTTGCACCTACATCTGAACTGAATGTTTCATTGTTTACATCCGTAAAATATGTGCGGATTTTAGAGAGTTGCAAATTTTAGGAGTACGGATTTTAGGGAGTCTACTGTATTCATGCAAGAGGGCATACATGCAGTTTTGAATAACAAAGAGCTATTCAAAATTTTAATTCAATGAATTTTATTAGAACATTTTTTGTTGTTGTTTAATTTTATATAATTATGTATTAAACTCCTCAAATATTGAATCCTTCTTAATTTCTATTTCAACATTGTTCATTCTATGACTTAATCGTTACTTATTGACCTGTAAGAATGTTTCCATGAATGCTTTGATGTGTTACATTTTGTCATACTTCAATTAAATATAATTCTTAAGAATGTGTAATATAAGTAGAAGTATGAAATATAGAAGTTTTTAAAACACATTTCTTGAGTATATTTTCTTTTTTTCCAAGATTTATATATTTTTTCAAACATAATGCCTTCACAATTGACTTCTAGCAGTTATAAAGACTTGTTCATTTGAAAAATTAAATACAAATTTATAAATTTTTTTAGTAGTAAATAATTAAAAATAATTCATTCAAATTTAATATGGATTCGATACAAATTAACATTTTAAAAATAAAAGCCGGCTTTTTTCAATTTTAGCCGGTTTTTCTTAAGTGGATAAAACCAAAAAAAGCCGTCCGGCTTTTTTTGGCCCGGCTAAAAGCCGGCAACCCTGCCACTTTGATGTTCTTTTTTTGCCTAAAATTTCACAACCTATACGCTAGTATATATGGTAGCTATTATAGATCTATCAGTGCAATACTAGGCAATAGTTGCGACAGTTCTTCCAAACCCAGAAATAAGTATTTAAGCAGTAAAAAAAAGCCTTTACAAACATGGGAGAACTCTCTAAATTTCATGGCATAGCGAAAAAAATTAAAAAATTTTGATATTTTTTTCAAATTTTTTGAGGTTTAAAAGTTGTAGAAAAAAAAATCTTGATTTCCAATTTAAAAAAAAAACTTTGTATAACCCGCACCGTGTATAAGCCGCAGCGGCTTTTAGGAAGGTTTTTTTTCTTGTATAAGCCGCGGACTATACACCTGAAAATATGGTAATTATAAAAGTACTATAAAGAAATTAACATAAAAAAGCATTTTTTGATTATAATTGAATAGATTATTGCAATAAATGTTTATTTTGAACTGTTTTTTTCCGTAGTGGAGGTACATAAATATACAATCACATTTTATAAGTTGGTAACATAGCTTGAAATTTTCCTCAAGAAATCTTACCATCAGGGAAATTACTGCCACTTGTTGCCCGTAAAAAAAGTAATTGGAATTGCATAAACTTTTAAATACATGCGTATGAGCAAGATTTTTCATAACAGAGACAATAAATGTGCAGCATTTTCTAAGAATAAAATGCATCAACTAAAATTAATAAACAATAAATTAGCTATACCTTAATCGTAAATGATGCTATCAGCGTTTTTTTTCGCCTGTTTTTCTTTGGTCTGGAGTAGGCACCACAGATATCTACCATAGGTAACAGAATATCCTAAAATCATTAAAAAAAAAAAAAAAAAAAAAAAAAAATCAGAAAGAAAACATACATTTTTTCTTTATAAAAAAAAAAAAAAAAAAAAAAAAAAAATCTGACATATACAGAGTGTTTAAAAAAATGTATGACAATGCTTAAGAGTGACAGGAATTAGCAACAATTGTGTAGGAAACCAGGTTGAAAAACATTTATCCAGTGAAAAATGTAGGGTACTAAAAATTCAAAAGTCACTAATTAAGCCACAATTTAATTAAACTTTATTATTGCACTGCATTAGACAAAAATGAAAGTAAATTTAAAGAGAAAAACTAATTCTAAATAGGGATGCACCGAATATTCAATATCTGTTCGGTATTCGGACATGTTACCGAATATTCGGTTAGGCCAAATATGAAACTATTCAGTTAAGCCGAATATGAAACTATTCGGCCTGCCGATTATTCGGTTTGGCCAAATATAAAAGTATTCAGCCGAATCCAATACTTAATAAAACCTTTTAAAAACACATTTTTTAAAACTTTTCACATTTTCTAATTTTAACTGTCAATTTATAAATATATTTAAATTAATTAGAAAGAAAATCATATTTAAATAAAATAGAATGTTTTTACATTATTTATTTGTTGTTTGTAAAGTATAACTTAATGGTATATTCGAAAAAATGATTTTCCACCTTCAACAGCTCAAAATTTTCCGATTCATTTTCAGGCTCATTTTTTAAAGTAGAAATATGAAACTTGCTGAGAGAATTTTTGGAGTGATGTACAAGGTGCCGTGTGATGTCATTTTGCGCTCCATTCATTAGAATTTGATTTATAAGCAATTATTTTCTCAGCATGACCCCTTTTTTTTTATTCGAAAATCTCCCACATCGGAAGATTTTTTCCAAAACGCTGTTCTTGACAGCCTTTTTTTACAACATTTTCTACATTTATCAAAAAATCAACAATCAAGGCACCTTGTGTAGTTTCTAAATAAGAGATTTTGAAATTTTGGTGCATTTCAGAGTAAAAATGAATTTAAAAATAAATCTGAAAATAGGCAGTTTTGATCAGAATACACCCTTAAGAAAATTAACCATGAGAAGGATTAAAATGGTAAATTTTATTTTGATTCTCCTTTGCTTTTCCCAAATAAAAATCCTTAAACAAGGAAGAAAAACTTTTGAAAATAGTAATAGCTATCAAGGCAATTTTTGTTCATGAAACCATAATCATAATTAATTTTTTTAAATGTGATTTTTGTGAAAGGATCGCCGTATCAACCAGCATCGTGTGAAAGAGGACAGTCGCCCTGGGCGCAGAAATTTAGGGAAACCGATTTTCTACTAACAACATCATTTTTGGCCGGTAAGATATCATTTTTGACCGCAATTTTCTCTTCACACGTCCCATCATATGAACCCAAATTTATCAAAATGCTGCTTAAAAAATGTGAAAATTTCATGAAAGAATCTCAAAATAAATGTGAATTTTATCAAAAGATCGGAAAAAAAAAAAAAAACCCCGCTAATTTCTTTAAAGGATTGCAGGAAAACGCAAAATTTCGAAAACACAAAGGGTTCTTCAAGGGTGATTCTGAGTAAAAACTTTTTTGAAATTTGCAGCAAATTTCTGAAAAGTTACAGCAGATTATTTGAAAGGGGAGGGGGGAGGGATTTACTTTTGACTTTGTGTTTTTTCTGCAGCCATTTGACGAAGTTTGCCCTTTTTTTTTTGCAAATCTTTGATGAAATTTGTGTTTTTCTTTCACAATTGTTTTATAAAATTCAGGGGTTTTTTTCCCGATCTTCAAACGAAATTTGAGTTTTTTCACAATTATCGAACGAAATTTGCGTTTTCCTTGCAAACTTCTTACAATATTTATGATTTTTTGCCAACGATTTGCGGAATTAATTTTTCTGGGCAACGATTTGTTGAAATTCGTGATATGTTTTTGTCTATAACTTTCCGGATTGATGAGGATTCTTTTTTTTTTTTTTTTTTCCGGAACCAAAAATCTATGATTTTCAGAAAATAGAGAATAGAATTGCCTTTGGATAGCTTAATGAATGCAAAATTTGACAAAGGATCACTTAATAAATCCGAATTGTGCCAGAATCATGTTAAGTGTGCAAATTTCAACAATGCATCGCAGAAAAAAATGTAAATTTTGTCAATGGGTCATTAATAAACACTAATTTTGTAAAAAGGCTGCTAAAAAAAATGCAAATTCTTTTGAAGAATCACAAAAAAGATGTGAATTTTGTCAGGGGGTTGCCGAATAAATGCAAATCTAGTCAAAAGTCTGCTAAAAAAATACAAATTTCATCACAGAATCACAAAAAAATGTCAATTTCGACAAAAAACGAAACTTGAAAAACAACACATACACAAACATATCTGTTTATTGTTATAGGTTTAATTTTTAATCAGAAATAATATATACTGAACTAACTTTTGAAAAATTAGATTAACCCGAACCCAACTTGCAGCAATCTACATTCAACATAAAATCAACATGAACCAAAAGCAGAGTTTATCAGATCTGAAATAAAAGTAATTTGCACAGGAAGGGAATTTATCCCTTTGAAAACTAAATAGACTATATAAAATCCCCCCCCCCCCTCATAGTATCGTTATCAATGTCAATTTTTTTTTTACTTTTAAAATTTATTTATAGGATTTAGAGTGATATATAAAAGTAATTACATTGCTTTTATTAATGTATTATTGATTCAAAATAAGGGAAGTTAATAAAATGACACTTTATACATAAGATATAAATCACATTATATATGAAATATATATGAAGTAACACTTAAAACAAATACTTACTATTTAAAGGAATCTCATAATTTGTAACTAATAGCTTTTTATAACATTATCTATTTAACAATAATAGTGTCTTCTTGCACAACTTACCACTCATGAATGGGGAGAGACGGAAGGGAGGTATACATAGAAATTTTTATCAATGAAACAAGCAAACAACATTCTTTCTCTTTTATTTATTAGTAAACACAAGATTCATTTCAAATACACTTTGCATTGTCGAACAGCAATTATCAATGCATACACTTATAAAGAAAAATAGAAATGTGAAATGTTGAGGATTTCCATGTTTTAGAATTAATCAACTTTATAATAATTTCGTAATTTCAATCACGGTTTTGCATTGTCATAAAAATAGATTAAAAAAAAGGACATACTATTTTGAATCAAAGACTATGCCACGAGTAAAAAAGGAAAATTTTTGTTGGTTCAAAAATGATATCGATATCAATAGACAAACCCACCCTCCCCTAGAGATATCATCTGCCAGTGCCAGAGAGACACCCCTCCCCGCCGCCCTAAAGTGATAATAGTTATATATGCACAGCTCCTTAAGGCCCCTGTCCTTGCTCGAGGAAACGCTCGTGAGCTAATGCTATTCCTATGGGGAAGCATTTTTCTAATAACTCTTTCGCATTTTGACATTTTTGGATAATTTTTTTTGCATTGGATAACTGAGGTGAATGCCGACAGCGTACCTTTTTTACTTTTTCGATTTTGGTTACAGATATTTTTTACAAAGTTAGTTTCACTTTCAAAACTGGTTTCAAAACTGAAAGTGCTTTTAAAAAAATATATCTGCAACCAAAATCGAAAAAGTAAAAAAGGTGCGCTGTCGGCATGCACCTCAGCTATCCAATGCAAAAAAAATTATTCAAAAATGTCAAAATGCGAAAGAGTTATTAGAAAAATGCTTCCCCATAGGAATAGCATTAGCTCTTTAGCGTTTCCTCGAGCGAAGACAGGGGCCTTAATATGGATGATTCCAAATACTTCTAATAAAAAATGACAGCAAAAGAAAACATTAAAAAATTATTAATTATAAAATTAATATTTTACTTAATTATTTTAAGCATTCATTATATTTTTTAACATTTAAGTACATCCAAATTATATTTAAAAAAAAATGTAAACAAAACATTTACACAATGCACAACTACTGGTTTCAAGATGTAAGATTTGGAGAGTTTACTGTATACTGTTACTAAGATTATAAAATCATTTGATTAATATAAAAACGGAAGATTACAGATTAACATACAATATAGATATACTTAATATGCAAATTAACTACGTTCAATAAACAATATGGATGCCATCTGAATATCAAATTTTAGTTTTCACTCAGATTTAAGGAATCTTAAAACAGTTAGTGTTCCTTATGAGACATCTGAATACCTGCCAAAGGCACCTGCCTTTACTGGCAAATCTCGCATGTCACAATAAAATGGAGATGACGTGCCTATGTAAAAGAAATTAGGCTGAAAACTAATTAATTTGATTAACAAAAACAAAATGCAATAGAATATGTACCACAGAAAATTGTTGCAAATCTTCCGGTGTGTAATCTTCCGGTTATACTACTAAATATAAAAAAAAAAGTGCAGAAATGCCGGATCGAATGTAAGCGTCCATATTTGTTGTTGTTGTTGTTGTATTGACCAAGATATTGGCCCGGATAGCAGCTTTACATTTCTATAGAGCTGTCTTACTCCGAAGCGTCCATATGAAAACATAAACAAACAGCTTCCACTTCCCGCGCGACGCGATGATGTTGCCACACCAACTTGATAAAAACTTTCGACTACAGTACTTCGGAAAAAATTATCTGCTCGCCTTGTCAAATTGTTTGCGTCGAAAGCTTATTATTTGCAAATGAGAAGTTTTATACTGTATTAATTGTTTAATTTAGAATGTACTGTGTCAAGATACCGACCGCATTTTAGATCAAATAAGAATTAGGTCAATACAGTAATGCAATTTAGATTCAATATTTTAAAATAATAATAATTATTATTATATAAGTACTGCGTTCATCATTAGTGACTAGGAAGAGGAGAAGGAGGGTTGCACCCATCACCTGCTCAAGGGGGGAGGTGGGGCCAGCATTAAATTCAGACACTTTTCTCCGGGAGGGACTTCTAAGGCTCTGGTGGGGGAATGTCCCCCCGGGCCACTTCCTGGATTCAACACTGGATGGGGCTGTACTTCTCCTCTCATTTGAAACAAAATGAAGAAGAAAATTCCGTATCTACCTCCCCTCTCTCACCCACACACACGAAAGAAACATTAAGGATTTTCTTTATTGCAAAATATGTAAGGGAAAAAACAGCAAAGGGCTATCAATATTTATTCCATTTATAAGTATACTTGGGATCTAAAGTTAACGGAACATTTGCATTTGAGGTGGGGCTCCGGTGGGGAATGCCCCCCCGGGCCACTTCCTGGATTCAACACTCGATGGGGCTATACTTCTCCTCTCATTTGGAACAAAATGAAGAAGAAAATTTCGCATCCCCCTCCCCTCTCTTACCCACACACGAAAGAAACTTTAAGGATTATTTTTTTTATTGCAAAATATGTAAGGGAAAAAACAGCAAAGGGCTATCAATATTTATTCCATTTATAAGTATACTTGGGCTCTTAAGTTAAGGGAACATTTGCATTTGAGGGAAAGACACGTTTCATTGTAATAAAATGTTCCAACTAACTTGAAAAATCTCCTGATGTTAAGAGTCACACAGTTATATGCTTTGTGCCGAGAGCTTTAGCAAGATGGACATGTAGTCTAGAGGGGGGGGGGGGGGGCGGAGCTCAAAATATGTAACTCTTATGTTTTCATCTCACTTTTATTCATTTTTTAATTATTCACTAAAAATATCCAAACCTGAAGGAGTTGGGGAGCAGTCCGTAGAAAATGGGAGGGGGGGGGGGAGGGTAGATGACAGTGTTGAATTTAGACACTTTTACCAAGAAGGATTTCTGTTGCTCGGGAGGGGGGGGACATTGTAGAGTTACGGGGGTGGGCGTGCATTATTTTGCCATTGAAAACACAAAATCACAAATCTTCCGGGGCGACATCTTATTGCTCTGGAGGGGGGGGAGGATTCTCCCCCCTCGGACGTTTTCCTGAAATCAACTCTGACAAATGGTACAAATTACCTGCAGCGCCCGGGGGCGGTTGCCCCTGAATAGCGCCGGAAATATACGGGGCGCAAAAATTTATGCTCACAACGTCATTTTTTGCCTGTTACAAGAAAAAGTTCCGGAGGGGGGCGCCAAATTCAGACTTTTCCCTGGGCGTAATTTCCTCTTCGCACGCCCCTGATCACCTGTTACCATCTCTACTAGAGCACCTGGCTTCGATCCTTGTTTAAAAATAAAGTAGCAAAACAGTGTAATCGTACTTTTTTAAGTTAATTATTTTTTAATCTAAATATCTAACAGATAATAAAATTAAAAAGTCAGAAGTTACTGTTTTTTAAATTTACCTGTGTAAAACAGAATTCTTATTCATACGGAAAACCAAAAAGGATATTATGCATTTATACCTCCTAAGACGGAAAGAACCTGTCTAAGACGGTAATTTTACTTATTAAATTTCGACTTAGCAAATTTATGTTTATGATGTGAGAGAAAAGAGGGCTTGCATTTGGATTACTACCAGGACACGTGGTCTCTCTGCACGGCCCTGTGAAAGGGGGAGGGGGGAATTACATGACAACCCTTTCCTCCTTAATTCACCAATTCCTGATAGCACTGTACGTCATTACGATCAGTATTTAAAAGTGGAATTGAATATGAAATTGAATTAATTAAGCACAAAATTCTTTTCCATGTTAATGTTACACCCTCTCCCCCCCCCCTCCACACACACACAATGCACCTATTATTCTTGTTCTCTAGGTTTTTATGAATTTATGAAAGCCTCAAAAGAAATAATCACTATATACATGCATGCAAAAAATAAGTAAGTAAATAAAAAAAATTAACTTACCAAATTGATTTTGAAATCCACATTGATTGCGATCAAGACTCCTTATGGTCGTCATCGTTGTAACAAAAAAAGCCATGATTTCACAAGTGTGCCCATATGTGTTCCCAATCTGCTCTTAAATGTGTTCCCAAGTTTAGATTTAACAAATATTCTGGGCAGATCACTTTCGGAACACTTTCAGGCCACTGTCGGAACACTTTCTTTATAGTGGAACACATCCGGAACACATTTCAGTACACATTAAGGTAACTGGAACACTTTTTTTCAATCGAAGTGCTCCACATGTGTTCTCAATGTGTGCTGGGAATTTGCAGTGTAAATGTATAGAGCAACTTTTGTGAAAGTCACAAAATCATAACTTGAAAATTCTGACAATAATCGTCAATTGAATAAATCGAAAATCCGTTATTCTCAAAATAAAGCAAAAACAAGAGGGGTTGTATCCATATATTCATTGATTAGTGTCAATATAGAATACACAATATGGGATGTACTACTGCATTTGGATAAAATCCCTCATTTTTTTGCTTCATTTTGGTAACAACGGATTTTGTCCTTTTTCTATAGACGATTACTTTCAAAATTTTCAAGCTATGATTTTGAGACTTTTACAAAAGTTGCTCTATACATTTAGATAACATAATATGCAAATGAAATTTTGATATCTTTGACGCATGCGCAGCCAAAAATTATTAATAAACCTACTCCTTTTATTATACAATTTTTTTATTTTTTTTATTCTGATTACAGGGTACTGTGTGTAATGTTGTTGGTCATATTTTCTGAAAAAAATATTATTTTATATTAAGAACTCTGAAAATTATAAGGGAAAAACTTAGAAAATTTTGGGACCATTTTTATAAAAACCTTAATTACTCTGCGAGTATGCAAGCTATTTGCATAAAAATGAACACAGTGTCTTACAATAAGGCATTCAATCATAATCTAGAGTTTGAGCGCTTTTGCTACATTAGTTTTGACAGGGTTATTCAAAAGATATTCATTCTTTTTTAATTTGTTGACGGTCCCCTATGGCGTTTCGGTAAAAAATCTTCACGGAGATGTATGACGTATACTATTATATTTATACACTAAGAGTTTCGAGATGATTCCTCATGTATTTTTCTAGATATTTAGTAAAAAGTCTAAAATCGAAGTGTCCCATAATCAATGGCAATATAGTGTATATATATATATATATATATATATATATATATATATATACAAAAATTAAAAAATGTGTATATGTCTAACCCCCACTGGCATGTCAAATAAAATCTGTTATTAAGGCAGTTTTTTTTTAATTTTTTATTAATGTTCTCTATTTAAAAAAAATGAAATTATAAATGAGTAAATAAAAAAAAATCACAGATTTTTTGTAAAAGATGTCTTAAACTATCCAATTTGCAAAACATTAAATGATGATATTAAATCTTGATAAACACAAATCATCTAGTATTTTTAAGTAATATAAGTGCGACATTTAAGAAGATATGCTCATAATTATCTTTAACTCACACGCAAGTTTTCATATTTTATAAAAATAAATAAACAATTGTTTAAAAAAAAATCTTTAACTCACACAAGAATGTAAAAAATCTTCAGCTTACAGAAAAATTAAAACATAATAAAATTAACACCCTGCTACATTTTCATATTTTATAAAAATAAATAAACAAACTGTTCACAAAAATTAATGAACATGTCCCTTTTTAAATCGTTCTGACGCCTCAAATAAAATCTGTCATTAAGCTAGTTTTTTTACATTATCGTTTATAATTTAAAAAAAAACAGAAATTGGGAAATGTGTAAATCAAACAAATTCAGAGTGTCTTTTTAATTAATTCTTAAAGCATCCAATTTGCAATACGTCAAATGACGGAATTAAATCTTGATAAACACAAATCATCTTGCATTTTTTTTTTTCAATAGAATAAGAACGACATTAAATCAGATATATTCATAGCTATCTTTAACTCACAGAACGGTGAAAAGTAAAATAAAAATAAAAATAAACTACAACGTCAATATTTTCACTCTCGGACAAGCCTGCACTGGAAAGTTTAACATAACATTTTCATTCATGTGTACAATTTTTATTGGAAACGCTAGATTCAATTAAAACAACTCAACGACTTGGAAAATTTACTGCACGACAAAATAAAGCCATTGTTCCAGATTTAAAACCTTGCGTATGGTTTAGTCCGATAAGCTGTCAGTTAGTTCTTTATGACGGGAAAAAGGGTGGAATGGGAATTTCAAGGGATTATATACTGCATTTTGAGTCAGGAGAGAGTTATCTCGATACGTTGAGAGGTGATATTTCAAAACAAAATTTTGATTTTATGTTTTGTTTCATCTTTGTTCAAGATGTGACAAGGTAGTATATAATAACAGCATAAAAGCGAGTAACAATGATAAAATGTTTGGAAGCTTGTTTATTATTTTTTTTCCATTTCTAAACATGCATTTTTTTTATTCTTGTTGGATATTTTCTTTTCTGATTAAAGATATATTTTTAAAAATAAATACGCTTATTTATTGAGAACTAACAGCCTGTCACTATTTGATAAATTTGTGGACTTAGATGAAAGGAATTTTATGTATTGTTTTTAATGAATTTGAGAGTTACATGCATTTATTAAAAGGTTATATTTTAAGTTTTAATTATTTCTAGCAATTTCATTTTAATCGAATTTGCAAAACATCAGATGATGGAGTTAAATCTTGATAGACACAAATCATCTAGATTTATTCCGAAGAAGAAGAGCGAAATTTAATTAGATATGGTCATATCTATCTTTAATTCACAGAAGAATAAAAGCATAATAATAAAAAAATAATTAAAATACTGCCTTTTTTTGTAAAAATAAATAAACAAATGTTTAAAAAATCCATAACACACAGAAGAATGTAAAATCTTCGGCTTACAAAAGAATGAAAACATAATAATAATAATAATAACAATAATAATAATAATAATAAAATTCTGCTACATTTTTACATTTTATAAAAATTAATAAACAAATTGTTCAAAAAAATTAGTATATATATATTTAAATCATCTGACGTGTCAAATAAAATCCGTCATTAAGATTTAAAAAAAAAAAAAAAATCAGAATGTGACAAATATGTAAATCAAACAAATCCAGAGCATTTTTTTTTAAACTAATTCTTAAGATATCAAATTTGTAATATCTCAAATGACAGAATTAAATCTTGATAAACAGAAATCATCTTGCATTTTTTTTTTTCAGTAGAACAAGAACGAAATTAAGTCAGATACGTTCATAACTATCTTTAACTCACAGAATTGGTGAAAATAAAAATACAACATTGCCAACATTTTCAATCTCGGACAAGTTTGCACACTGAAAACTTTAATGTAATATTTTCATTCATCTGTACAATTTTTATTGGAAACGCTAGATTCAATTAAAACAACTCAACGACTTGGAAAATTTACTGCGCGACAAAATAAAGCCATTGTTCCAGATTTAAAACCTTGCGTATGGTTTAGTCCGATAAGCTGTCAGTTAGTTCTTTATGTCGGGAAAAAGGGTGGAATGGGAATTTCAAGGGATTATTATACTGCATTTTGAGTCAGGAGAGAGTTATCTCGATACGTTGAGAGGTTATATTTCAAAACAAAATTTTGATTTTATGTTTTGTTTCGTTTTTGTTCAAGATGTGACAAGGTAGTATATAATAGCAGCATAAAAGCGAGTAATAATGTTAAAATGTTCAGAATCTTGTTTAATGTTTGTTTTCTTTCATTTCTAAACATGCATTTTTTTTCTTATTGGGTATTTTCTTTGCTGAACAAAATATATATATTTTAAAATAAATAAGCTTATTTATTGAGAATTAACAGCCTGTCACTATTTGATAAATTTGTGGACTTAAATGAAAAGGAACTTTATATATTGTTTTTAATAGATTTGAGAGTTATATGAATTTATTGAAAGGTTATATTTTAATTAATTCTAGCAATTTAATTTTAATCCAATTTGCAAAACATCTAATGATAGAATTAAATCTTGATAAACACAAATCATCTAGTACTTTTTCAGTAGAATAAGAGTGACATTTAATGAGATATGCTCTTAACTATCTTTAACTCACAGAAGAATAAAAACATAATAATAAAAAATTAATTATAAATCTTCTTTTTTAAAACTAAAAATAAACATTTGTTAAAAAAAACAAAAACATAACACACAGAAGAATTTAAAATTTTTTGGCTTACAAAAGAATGAAAATATCGTAATGATAATAATATTATTAAAACTCTGCTACATTTTTATATTTTATAAAAATTAATAAACAAATTGTTCAATAAAATTAGAATATATATATATAAATCACTCTGGCGTGTCAAACAAAATTCGGCATTAGGAATGTTTTTTTTTAATTTTTTTTTCAGTTTTTATTATTGTTTTTAATTAAAAAAATCAGAATGTGACAAATATTTAATGAAACAAATCCAGAGCATTTTTTTAAAACTAAATCTTAAAACTTTCAATTTGCAAACCATCAAATGACGGAATTAAATATTGATAAACACAAATCATCTTGCATTTTTTTTTCAGTAGAATAAGAACGACATTTAATCAGATGTATTCATAACTATCTTTAACTCACAGAATGGTGAAAAGTAAAATAAAAATAAAAATAAAATACAACGTCAATATTTTCACTTTCGTACAAGCCTGCACACTGAAAACTTTAACGTAACATTTTCATTCATCTGTACAATTTTTATTGGAAACACTAGATTCAATTAAACCAACTCAACGACTTGGAAAATTTACTGCGCGACAAAATAAAGCCATTGTTCCAGATTTAAAATCTTGCGTATGGTTTAGTCCGATAAGCTGTCAGTTAGTTCTTTATGGCGGGAAAAAGGGTGGAATGGGAATTTCAAGGGATTATTATACTGCATTTGAGTCAGGAGAGAGTTATCTCGTTACGTTGAGAGGTTATATTTCAAAACAAAATTTTGATTTTATGTTTTGTTTCATCTTTGTTCAAGATGTGACAAGGTAGTATATAATAGCAGCATAAAAACGAGTAATAATGATAAAATGTTCAGAAGCTTGTTTATTGTTTGTTTTCTTTCATTTCTAAACATGTATTTTCTTTTCTTGATGGATATTTTCTTTGCTAAGTAAAAGATATATATTTTAAAATAAATAAGCTTATTTATTGAGAATTTACAGCCTGTCACTATTTGATAAATTTGTGGATTTAAATGAAAGGAACTTTATATATTGTTTTTAATAGATTTGAGAGTTATATGAATTTATTGAAAGGTTATATTTTAATTATTTCTAGCAATTTAATTTTAATCCAATTTGCAAAACATCTAATGATAGAATTAAATCTTGATAAACACAAATCATCTAGTACTTTTTCAGTAGAATAAGAGTGACATTTAATGAGATATGCTCTTAACTATCTTTAACTCACAGAAGAATAAAAGCATAATAATAAAAAATTGATTACAAATCTGCTTTTTTAAAACTAAAAATAAACATTTGTTAAAAAAAAACAAAAGCATAACACACAGAAGAATTTAAAATTTTTTGGCTTACAAAAGAATGAAAATATCGTAATGATAATAATATTATTAAAACTCTGCTACATTTTTATATTTTATAAAAATTAATAAACAAATTGTTCAATAAAATTTGTATATATATATAAAAATCACTCTGGCGTGTCAAACAAAATCCGACATTAGGAATGTTTTTTTTTTAATTTTTTTTTTCTATTTTTATTATTGTTTTTAATTAAAAAAAATCAGAATGTGACAAATATTTAATGAAACAAATCCAGAGCATTTTTTTAAAACTAAATCTTAAAACTTTCAATTTGCAAACCATCAAATGACGGAATTAAATATTGATAAACACAAATCATCTTGCATTTTTTTTTCAGTAGAATAAGAACGACATTTAATCAGATATATTCATAACTATCTTTAACTCACAGAACGGTGAAAAGTAAAATAAAAATAAAAATAAAATACAACGTCAATATTTTCACTTGCGTAAAAGCCTGCACACTGAAAACTTTAACGTAACATTTTCATTCATCTGTACAATTTTTATTGGAAACGCTAGATTCAATTAAAACAACTCAACGACTTGGAAAATTTACTGCGCGACAAAATAAAGCCATTGTTCCAGATTTAAAATCTTGCGTATGGTTTAGTCCGATAAGCTGTCAGTTAGTTCTTTATGGCGGGAAAAAGGGTGGAATGGGAATTTCAAGGGATTATATACTGCATTTTGAGTCAGGAGAGAGTTATCTCGATATGTTGAGAGGTGATATTTCAAAACAAAATTTTGATTTTATGTTTTGTTTCATCTTTGTTCAAGATGTGACAAGGTAGTATATAATAGCAGCATAAAAGGGAGTAACAATGATAAAAAGTTTGGAAACTTGTTTATAATTTTTTTTCATTTCTAAACATGCATTTTTTTTTCTTGTTGGATATTTTCTTTTCTGATTAAAGATATATTTTTAAAAATAAATACGCTTATTCATTGAGAACTAACAGCCTGTCACTATTTCATAAATTTGCGGACTTAGATGAAAGGAATTTTATATATGTTTTTAATGAATGGGAGAGCTGTATGAATTTATTGAAAGGTTATATTTTAAGTTTTAATTATTTCTAGCAATTTCCTTTTAATCCAATTTGCAAAACATCAAATGATGGAGTTAAATCTTCATAAACACAAATCATCTAGTATCTATTCCGTAGAAGAAGAGCGAAATTTAATTAGATATGTTCATATCTATCTTTAATTCACAAAAGAATAAAAATAATAAAAAAATAATTAAAATACTACTTTTTTTTTTTTTTTTTTTTTTTTTGTAAAAATAAATAAACAAATGTTTAAAAAAATCCATAACACACAGAAGAATGTAAAATCTTCAGCTTACAAAAGAATGAAAACATAATAATAATAATAATAATAATAATAATAATAATAATAAAATTCTGCTACATTTTTACATTTTATAAAAATTAATAAAGAAATTGTTCAAAAAAAATTAGTATATATATATATGTAAATCATCTGGCGTGTCAAAAACAATCCGTCATTAAAATTAAAAAAAAAAAAAAAAAAAAAAAAATAGAATGTGACAAATATGTAAATCAAACAAATCCAGAGAATTTTTTTTTAAAGCTAATTCTTAAAATATCAAATTTGTAATGTCTGAAGTGACAGAATTATATCTTGATAAACAGAAATCATCTTGCATTTTTTTTCAGTAGAATAAGAACGACATTAAGTCACATACGTTCATAACTATCTTTAACTCACAGAATGGGGAAAAATAAAATTAAAAATACAACATTGCCAATATTTTCACTCGCGGACAAGTTTGCACACTGAAAACTTTAACATAACATTTTCATTCATCTGTACAATTTTTATTGGAAACGCTAGATTCAATTAAAACAACTCAACGACTTGGAAAATTTACTGCGCGACAAAATAAAGCCATTGTTCCAGATTTAAAATCTTGCGTATGGTTTAGTCCGTAGTCCGATAAGCTATCAGTTAGTTCTTTATGGCGGGAAAAAGGGTGGAATGGGAATTTCAAGGGATTATTATACTGCATTTTGAGTCAGGAGAGAGTTATCTCGATATGTTGAGAGGTGATATTTCAAAACAAAATTTTGATTTTATGTTTTGTTTCATCTTTGTTCAAGATGTGACAAGGTAGTATATAATAGCAGCATAAAAACGAGTAACAATGATAAAGTGTTTGGAAGCTTGTTTATTATTTTTTTTAATTTCTAACCATGCAATTTTTTTTTCTTGTTGGATATTTTCTTTTCTGAGTAAAAGATATATTTTTAAAAATAAATACGCTTATTTATTGAGAATTAACAGCCTGTCACTATTTGATAAATTTGTGGACTTAGGTGAAAGGAAGTTTATAAAGTTTATGTACATTTTTTAATGCATTTGACATTTGAGAGTTATGGGAATTTATTGAAAGGTTATGTATTTAATATTAATTACTAATTAAAGATGTTACAAGTTAGTTCATAAAATAATAGTACTAGTAATGCGTAATATAAGTCACTTAGTTCGTCAATTCTTTCTCAAATGTAAAACAAGTTCTATTATAGTCATAAGAAGCTGATATGACAGGAGTTATAATGATATTTTCGACCAATTGCCTTCTAATTTGCTTTGTTATACATAAACGTGTTAAGTGCGTTCCTAATTATAAACATATGTAACATTTATAATCCTTATTCAGTCCGGCCGTCTGATTGTCCGTCTGTCTATATATAACAACACAAGAACTACCGAACCGAATCGTTCGTAACCTAAAATATATAAATGTTGCATACTTTTGTCAAGTCATTTTAAATTTTATGAAAATCGGATATGTACTATGTAGTTTAAATACAGAGACAATCAAAAGAACTCTTTTAGATTACAACCAATGGGAAAAAATATTTTCGAGTGCATTTTGATGATGCCACACTCTCTCGAACATAATAAAATTGGTATGTATCTGTGAAGTATGTTCTAAAATATACATTTTGTACAATCTGTTCTGCAAAGAATTTTTTACAGGGCCACACAAAAGTATTCCATGACATAATGGCATTAAAAAATATTTGCGGCGCCTTTTAATTATATTAAACTATTTTTCATTTTATGAAAAGGATTTCCATTTCTGAGGTTTACTACAGCTTACTCCTTGTATAATAGAGAGCAGATAGTATTTTCGAGGAAACACAACAGATTTCGTATACTATATTGTATCTGACATATATGTTCGGGATGAAGGCAGAAAAAGTCGATTGCTTCGGAGCCCCGCCCGCCCACTAACCGTCTCTCAATATCTTTAATTTGTCTACTTTTTCTTTTGAATTTGTCCGGTTTCAATTTGTCTTATTTTTTTTTCCTTTTCTATTAAGAGTGCAGGGCTATTCGGGTCGTAAGTAAAGCATTTTGGCGCTATCCGTGGTCGCCTACCGGCGACAGCGCTGTCGCGCAAGAGACTAGGTCTGTTTGGGTCGTGGGTAGGGGTCGTCGCATATGCATACTATTACACCAAGATCTGAATATATTTATGTGCGTTCGTAATTATATAAATGCGTAGCACTTATAGTCATCGTTCAGGCTGTTCACCCGTCATTCTGTCCGTCCGCATATAAGAGAGCTAAAACTACTTAGGGGAGAGTGGGGATACTTGAGCATAGGGGATACTTGAGCCACCCCTATTATCTCTACAGTTGGTTAATTTTTCTTTCTAAAACTGCCAATATGATAACATATTTATAGTTCTGAACATGTAAAAAAGAAATCACACATCTTGGTACCATTTTGAAAATATAGTGGTTAATAGTTGTCTTTTCCCTATCTGAAGTAAATATTTGGGTGCATGGCTTTTTTGTTTTTTTGTAATCAAAGTTTTGTTCAAAGTTGCAACTATATACATACATTCAATAAGCATAATTTCAATTGTATTTTGAGTCTAAAATAGTTCTAATAGCTGCATGCTTTATTTAGTAAAACTCTGGGAAACAAAAATAGTGATAGTGGGGATACTTGAGCCAATGAGAGTGGGGATACTTGAGCCATGCCTCAACCATCCCTACTAGAAATTAAACATGGGTGAAACAAACAAAAAATAAAATTCCATCCTTATATTCACTAATAAATATTTTTCTGGGTAAAAGGGAGAATAATTTTTCATTTTATTTTAACATTTTTAGGTCGTTATTTCTTAAAAAAATAACGACCTAAAAATGTTTAAAAATGTATATTTTTTAAATGAAAATATCTATTTTATTTTTCATTTTGACTAACAAAATAGCCTGTCTAGATAAATGTAAACATAGTTTTCAATTTAACTTTCATAAAATTAAAATAACTTTTTAAAACGGTTTTACAGGCTATAATCTCTAATACTTTAATTAGTTAGGTCCAACATATTAAAATATTTATTTTTTAATATAACGTATTAAGATTAATATTTTATATTGAAATCGTAACCTCTGTTGCTGTAACTTTTTTTAAAACTAAGAAAATTGAAGAAAAATTGGTAAAAAGAGCGCACAAAAAACAAGAAAAGTAACAAAAATCCCAGTTCAAACTTACCTGCATGGAGCCAAAAAGGAAGACAAAATCTTTTCTTGTGAAATCAAAAAAGTGTTTGAAATAGTAGAATGATACATCTGGCTTAAATTCCGACAGCTACTAAATTAAAAGCATGAGTTCGACAATATCATTAGAGGAAAATTCTGTCAATGATGGCGATGATGTGAAAAGAAAACCTTCTATTGATGGTTGGCTACTAATAAAATATGCCAGAAAGAAAACTGTAAAAATATTTGTTGGATAAGTGCTTAATATTTTCAAAATGAAATTTGCACGAAAAATTGCAGATTCCAAATTTAAATGGCTCTGAACTGAGGATGTTTCTACCGTCGTTATAACTCAAGTTGAAATTATCCTCCGACAACCAGTTTTAACGACAAAAAAAGATCGTAAACTAGCTTTGCTTTCTCAATTGGTTTTGAAGGACTTTACGTTTCATGATTTATCATTCTGTAAAATGTTTGTGCAAAAATAAAGCGAAAAAAATTACTTTTGTAGGTATTTTTCCTTAGTGGCTCAAGTATCCCTTCAGCATGGATCAAGTATCCCCGCCATGGGGATACTTGAGCCACGATGTAAAACAAAAAATAAACATTTATTATACATAGAAAAATAGTTCAAAATTAATTGAAAGAGGTTTTTAGTTGAAGAAAAAATATCAAATTTTCATTTTCAATATTTTATTTTATTCTAAAAAAATATAAAAAAATTAAAAAAATTAAAATTCAAAAAATGGCTCAAGTATCCCCATCTTCCCCTATATACTGTATCTGAAGTACTGTATACAATTATACCAAGAACTGAATATTTTAAAAACTTTGTTATGGTACGAACGCACCTCATTTGCTACTTACGTGCAATTTCCGACTTTTTTTACATTTTTCAAAGCGCGTGATTCATCACAGTTAATTCAATACTGGTAACTTACCTTAAATCGGTTCTCAAAAAATACTTTTTCCGCTCAACAACGGAATTATTTGTGACAACGGGATTATTTGTGAATTATTTTGAGTGGATTAAGTAACTCTAGACACCTCTGAAATGATAATTTTCGTTAACCTTGTAGTACACGTAAGTGATTATTTTTAAAGTTAAGAGCCCACACTTCTGAATCAAAAAGACCCGGAGGATAATGTTAAGTCTATTGGGGCATTCTTTTCAAATATCTCGCTTAAATTTTATTTTTATTTTTTTATTTTTTTATTTTTTTTGCATACGATAGCAGAGGACGATCTACAACCGGGCTAGTATTTACGTTTTTGATTTTGGTTATATATATTTTTTATATTCTGATAGTTTCACATTCAGAACCGGTTTAAACCGATTTTGAAATTTAAAGTATTTTTTTTTTTTAATCTTAAACCAAAATTGAAAAAGAAAAAACTAGGTCGGTTGTGGATCGTTCTCAGCTATCCTGTGCAAAAAAATCCTGTAAAAGTATTAAAATTTGAGCGAGATATTTGAAAAGAACGGTTCCATAGATTTTACATTATCATCGGGTTATGTGACTAGTGTTGCGCCCTAACCTTGTAGTAGACATAAGTGATTATTTTTAAAGTTCTCCAATCTGAGGTTAAGGTCCAAATGGACTTATCAATAATGGAGAAATAACATAACATTTTTTTTCGATTTCGAAGGATGAGAAGCTCCGACCCAAATTACTACAGGGTCGTCCATATATGATTTAACGCTTGGAGAGGTTTGTGGTCCCTGAAATTATAGTTTGTGACAAAGGAAGCGGAAGGGAGTGCAAAGAAATGAGACGTTAGTTAGTTTGTTTTAGTTAAAATAAAAACATTAAAAATCAGCAGATTAAATCCAAAGTTATTAAGAAATTAAAGTATTTTGTGTCCATAAAGTAAAGACAAAATTTAAAGCAAAATATACTATTAAATTCCATTTCAAATTCCAAAATACTATTGTTTTCAATTTTTCTTTCATATTAATAATTTATTATTATTAAATATTAAATGTTTTTTTTAGTTATAAACCTTCATCTTATTACGCAGAAAAAAGTACCCGAATCATTTTTATTGTTAAGCCCACAAATGTCTTTAAAATACATAATTAGAATTAAAAAATAAAATTTTAAACATTATTTATAACGTAGTGCTTTATTTCTGAACTGCAAATATAGGTATATGTTATTTAGCGCGACATGTGACAAGGGGAGTGCGGGGTATGGTATATTAAATGTATTAAATTCCATTTCAAATTCCAAAATACTATTGTTTTCAATTTTTCTTTCATATTAATACTGTAATTTTTGTTGTGAAACTTAATCTTATTTCATACAAAATAACTACACGAATCATTGTGATTGTTATTCTCACAAAAATCATTAAAACAGGCAGTTAAAGTTTAAATATAAAATTTGTAATATGATTTCTAACATAGTGTCTTGTTTCTGAACTGAAAGCATATGTATGTGTAATATTTCGTAATATGTGACAATAGGAAAATAGGGGGAGGGGGGTGTACGGTGAAGTGTGATACTTTATGACAAAGCGGGGGGAGGGGAGTCAAAATATTCTTAAAAAGTGTGACATCATTTATGAGCAGAACCCATTTGCTTCCACTAAATTATAATGGTATTTATCACCTTATTTAATGACGTAATTTCTGCGATTTATTAAAACAAGGAATACTATTAAAATTTAGCGGTAAAAATCAACCATTTGGGACTGAGTGCATTTTTGGGCGACTTTAAATAAATCACAATAAATAAGTAAATAAATAAATCTGAGTTTTGCTATAAAAATTAATATAAATTTGCTACGTTAAATAAAAAAAAGAAATCTCTATTTTATCTGATACCCAAATCATGTTTCCATTTCTTAGAAAGTTCAAAGTTCATGCACGTATTACTTACGGTGCCTTAATTGCAGTTGTGTAAGTAATATATTTCAATTACTGAAAATGCTTAAAGTTGTCAACTCAGCAAACCGCGTACCTTTCATATCTCAGCGTAAAAGTAGAAGCGTCTTCATTTCCTGCAATGCAGTAATTAATTGTGGAAAACGTGTCCCAGACTCAAAAGAAGTATTTTTCTTAATTCTAAAGCATTAAAGTCTTTTAACTATGTCTGCACTTCTTAGACATCAAAGCGAGTAGATGAGGAACCGTATGAAGTCAAAGCTAAGTGTAATTCGTATGCAAGAAAGAAATTTAATTAATTCAAATTTAGATACACTTTTTAACAGAGGAATACATTTTAGAAATGCTAAAAGTTAGTTTCACGTTTATATAGTACACAAATTTAAATATGTCCTTAGAATAATGATTGTTTCCGCTATTTGAAGTTTTTAATGTAAGATGTTTTAAGAATAATATATATATATATATATATATATATTATTAAATTCCTGTATAATTGAAAAAGTTTTTACAGATATGTTTACATATATTTCAATAATTTTTGTAAAGTTTATAAGGTTTCAAATAAAGTATCTGCAACATATATATATACATATACAACCCTTGGCAAAAAGTTTCCGAGCAGTGTTATCAAGTATACGATTTTTGCATTTCGAAGCACATATTTTGCAATTCATGAGTATAGGGACGTTTTACAAAATGTCAAATAAAAGAACACGTATTAAAATATAAATCAAAAGTGAATTCTGTTTAACAATCATATAATTTATAATTATATAGCATGCGAAAAAATTTCCCCGTGAGAAAAATATATCCGATCAAGACGGAAGTTGAAAAATAGTAATCGATCACTGAGGAGACAGGTTTGAAATTTGCATATTGAAGACACATAGGAATGCCTGATTATATGTACAACATCTGTGGTGTATTTTGTGCAGGCCGATTATCTACGCTAGGGATATAGGCCCAGGGGGTAGGATGCCCTTCGTGGGGGTCTTTCTAAGGGAACCTAACCCGTATTTACGCAAGGTTCGAAGAAAACCACGAAAACTCCGAACGGTTAGGGCCGCGATTGGGTTCGAACCCAGCAGTACAACATCTGAATCCTATTTAAAAGAAGAAATCTTCCAGCTGCGAGATCAAAAGCAGCTCTGAAGTGCTGGACAATGGCTCGTGTAAATAAACTGTCTTGCGATTTAAAAATCCACATGATTAAATTGTTGCAATAGAGAAATTCACAATGAAAAGTGACTGTTTTACTAACTGTGCTCAAAGTATGGTATGCGATATTCGTAAAAAATATAGTTGACTAACAGCGGGGGAAATTTACCTCGATGTGAACGTCAACGAATGAAAACGCCTAAGGAGGACAGAAAACTCTAGGAAAAAGCAAAAAGAGAGTGGCGAGAAATTTCAAAACAACTCAATGCCGAATGGTCTAAGTATGACGTAAAGGTATGTAACCGCACTGTACGTAATAGTCTAAATGCAGCAGAATTTAAATTCTGTAAAGCTAATATGAAACCATACGAAAAAGAAGCATAGAAAAGAACGCTTGCAATGGTGTAAAAAACATGTACTGTACACTGACCACTTGATAATGGAATAAAGTTATTTTTAGCGATGAGTCTCCGAACAGGTCATCATTGTGAAACATTTGTTTGGAGGAGAGTTGGTGAGAAGTTCAATGATAAATGTGTCAACACGAAGACTAAATTTTTACATCATTTACAGTTTGGAGCTGTATGCAATCACAAGGCGTCGGTAATTTGTGTATTGTGTTACGTACAGTAAACTCTGAAGTTTGCATTGACATTTTAGACTATTTTCTGATTCCTAGCAACTATCAATGGTTCGGGGATCAAAATAACTTGTTATTTCAAGATGACAACGCAGCTCCCCAACGCACCAAATCAGTGAAGAAATCTCTACAAAATGTAGGTAATATACCTATTCAAACCTTGACTTGACCGCCTAATAGTCCAGTTCTTAATCCCATCGAAAATCTGTGGAATATATTAAAAAGAAAAATCGATTTTCGACGAATTACAGATACGATAGAACTACGTAAAGCTATAAGGGAAGCTGGTGTGAAGTTGCTCCCAATGAGTTTAGAAATCTTATTGAGGCCAATCCACTGAGAATTTCGGCTGTCATCGGAAATAAAAGTGGATTTACGAAATATTAATTACAGTGATCGGCTATTTTTTTCCAAATCAAAGCATGATCGGATAATTTTTTCTTTGGTGCTTAAATTTCAATCACAATCCTTCCGTTTATAAATTGATGTATAATGATTTTTCTGTATTGCGTATTGTTGATCATAATATATAATACAAATGTATTATCGCTAATATCCTATCATTTTTATGCAGTGAGAATAAATAATATTTTCTTACGAAAGATGGCAGTGTTGATGTAATTATCAGAAATTTTATGCCAAGGGTTGTATATATATATATATATATATATATATATATATATATATATATATATATATATATATATATATATATATATATATATATATATATATATATATATATATATATATATATATATATATATATATATATATATATATATATATATATATATATATGTACAGGTTGTTTCGAAATTAAACCAACAAAACAAGAAGGATTACACATGCTATAAAGGGGATGAAAAAATACCACACACTGTAAAAAAAAAAGGTCGATCTACTAAAAAAACTTTAGTGATCCTTGTAATTACTAAAAAATTTTTAGTAATCTTAGTCGGTTACTAGAAAATCTGTAAGAATTACTAGAAAAAAGTTAGCAACGAATAGAGTTAATAGTTTTATATTTTTAATAGCTCTTACTAAAACTCAGTTGGTGTGGCCTTGATAGTATAGTGGTTATAGTAACGGACTCCAGGCTAAAAGGTCCCGGGTTCGAAACTTGCCACCGCCAAATACACCCCGAATGTCTGTAGTGTATCGTTAATAAAGAGATTATGAAAATCCTGTCGGAGCAGTTAAGAATGTTTAGTGCTGCCATCTGTTGCGGTTTTGCCGAAAATCTTCCGCTTCAGAAGTCTGGATGTAGCTCGAAGGAAGCTCCTCCGCTTCGGTTGCACGTAATGGTTATTAAAAGTAATTTTGGAGCTATTACTAAAATTTGCTTTGTGGCTCATACTAAAAATTTTTAAGTTAGTTATACAAAAAATTCTCTTGTTCAGTTTACAAAAGAAATGCTTGTTTTACTTGCAAAAAAAAAGTTTGTAATGGTTACTAAAAAATTCTGTGGAATACAAATTTACTAAGAAATTTTTAGTAACCGCTTGAATTTTTTTTTACAGTGCAGGACATTCACTGTAATAAAAGAAGAAAAAAAAGAAAACGAAAAGAAAAAAAAATGTCAAATCGACATGAAAAAACAGTCCATTTTGAAAAACTGTGTAATTTACAGAAAATATCTGTAATTTTCCATTTAAATAGTGCTTATCTATAAAAAATATTGATTTATTTTGTAACAGTTACAAATCTCTCTTTTGTTACAGCAAAAAACTGTTTTTCTTTAAAAACAATTTTTTGTGCTGTAACAAATACATTTTTTTCTTACAGATTTGAAACACAGCTTACAATTTTTTTTATTACGGATTTTTTTTTCTTACAGTCTGGGAACGCAACCGCATATTAAATTACAAATACAGGGTGTTTCGTGCAAACTGAATTTGAGTTGACAGGTACAGTCAATCAGGGTAACTTCTAATTACAAAGTAACTAACAACCACAATTATCTTTGCGCGCGCAACTTCATTTCTGAAATAATTATATAGTAAAATTTAAGTATTTACATTTCGTTTAAGAAAACTTTAAATAAAATGCTTCTTGAAGGATGAAGGAAAGTAGACTTTTGTTGAACAACACACATTTTCCAAAAAAGGCACTAATGCCACTCAGTCGCATGTTTTTTAGATCATCTATAAGATTTAATTGAATTTATGCTGCAATGCAGATCAAACATTATATCATACAGATATAGATCAGTACACTAAAATTCAGGATCTTTCTAGCTCAAATAACTTTCACTAACACTAACAAGAAGAATGCCTAATAATTAAAATATTTATACGAATTACTTTAAATAAAAATATTTATACTAATTTATAGGGTAGGTGATTTATAAAACATTAAAAATTATACATTTATTTTAAATAAAAAAGTCTGTAAATTACCAGATGGAGGACTAAACTTATTTTTTTAATAATCAAGTAGTTAAATTAAATTAAAATATTCAAGTTATTATCTCGAAACTGTTTTGTAAACTATTGGTGACTATTTATCTATTTTAAATAAGAAGATGAATAACAAAACAGTTTTCTTCGAATAGTAAAGTTAATTAATAACTACAATTTTCTTTGTGCTTTCAACTAAATTACTGAAAAAATTCTATGATAAAATTTAAACATTTTCGATCCGTTTTAGTACATTTTAATAAAATCCTCTTGAAAAATGAATCAAAATATAATTTTGCTGAATTATATACATTGTCCAATAAAGTCATTAATTCCATTAAACAGGAAGAGATGTGTATCAAATAGCCAAGCGAAAAAGAATTGCGTTGATAAAAGCACTTGGTGCAAGAAGGTTTGGTTTGGATTTATTTTGTGTCGGCCGATTATCTACTCGCGGAATATAGGCTCAGGCGGAGGAGTGTCCTTCGTGGGGGGTCTTTCTAAGGGAACCTAGCCCGTATTTACGCAAGGTTCGAAGAAAACCACGAAAACTCCGAACAGTTTATTCCGACGGCCGCAATTGGGTTAGGACCCAGCACCTGCCGTCTACAAGTTGAGAGGTCAGAACCTCTCAGCCACTAGTGGCGCTTGGTACTAGAAGGATATTGATATTAATTTTATGTGGAGAAACATTTCTGAACCGTCTATGAGGTTTACTTAAATTAATCTAAAAATAATGTAAAAACAATGAAGTTTGTATCGGTAAACTAAATTTCTGTAAAGTTTTAGCTGAAATAACTTTTTAGTAACTGTTCAGTATGTTTTTAGATCCTTAGATTTAATTGAATCAAGCTGCGATCTAATACTAGATCATACAGATCTAGTTCAGTACACTAAATTTCAGAATCATTCTAGCTCAAATAATTTTTACTAACATTAATAAAAATAAAGAACGCCTAGCTAAATTAAAATATTTAAACTAACATATGTGAAAATAGTTTTGCAAAATATTGAAAATTAGTCATTTATTTTAAATAAAGAACCGTATAAATTACCGTGTGGAGGAGAAAACAGATTTCTTTTAATAATCGAGTAGTTAATAACCGTAATTGTATTTGTGTGTTCAACTAAGTTTCTGTGATATTTCTATGATAAACTTTTATAACTATTTACACTTCGCTTTAGAAAATTTTAAAACGAAATATGAAGCAAAATAGAGTTTTGTTGAACTAGACACATGGTCCAAGAAAGACACAAAGACATTAATTTCATTGTGCAGTAAATTTCCTAGACCATCAAACTGGTTTAATTGAATTGATGTTCCGATAAAGCTCTTAACGGCACACTAAACTTCAGGTGTGTTCCAGCTCAAATAACTTTTGACTTTTAAGTTAACCAAGTGAATGTATAAACAGTCTTTTAACTTCCAGAACATTATGATGCAAAATCCTATTTTATACTTTAATGGAATGCTAAAATTATTCAAAAATAACTTGAAAGGAAATATTTAATTCTTGAGCTTTTAAATTAAGAAAATATTTTAAAACTGATTTAAATAAACAAAAAAGGTTTGAAAAGAGAAACAAAGTTCAGTTTTTTTCTTTATTGTGTTTTGCATAATATGAACAAAAATTTTTTTTTTTTAATTTAATGAAGAAATTTTGTTTTATAAAGTGTTTTAAATTGGAAAATGTTTAATGTATCGTGACAGACAGATGGTCACGATATAAAGTCTCCAAAGTGAATTTTTTATGCATTGTGTCATGTTTTTCCCCTCTTTTTTTCTTTTTCGTATTATTTGAACGACATAGCTATAAGCAGGAAATAAAAATTATGCTTCAAGCATTTATTATGAAACAATTTGCAACACATTAAGAATAATATAATGAAATTCCACTGTTTAACTATCTACTGCATGATTTTTTGATTTTTTAATAGCATATTTGATTCCTTAATGACCATACAAAAGTACTGAAGAAAATATCACTTATATTTTTTTATACTTCGGATTTTTACAAATGTGAAATTGCAACATCATGTATTAATGGCAAACATGCTATATTTGTTACAAAAAACCTTGCTGAAAGTTATTTAAAATAATGTTTAAAAGCATATTCTTTTAAAAAGATTTTTTTAATGAAATTTTGCATTTTAATTATTTTTTTAACTTTCTTTAGAAATGTATGTACGGCTAGGAAAATGGAATGCTTCAAAAGTTCCCTTTTATTTTGAAATTTGTTACTTGTATTAATTTCAAAATAATCGTATTATGAATTATATTAATATAATATTACGTATCTCATTGCATATGGATATTTTAAACAACTCAAACGGTTGAAAAAACCTCTATGTTTATTTCGTAGTGTTATTCATTGCAAATAGCATTGATAAATTGAAGAGAAACGCTTGGGAATTAAGAAATGAAATTGTAAGTATTTATTAATATGAAATAAAGAATGTCTTTGTACAAATACTACTTAGGCGCACGCATAGAGAAGGTGAAATAGAAAAAAAAAGTAACATCATTATATGTTCCTGTAAAATATTCTTGGATTATCAACATTAAATTTTTCTTTACAAACTTTCGGAGAAAGATATCATCCGGAAACGTTTTTGATTTTTCTTTGCAACTCCTCAATTTAGAATATTTTGCATCTCTTGCTTACACGTGGTTGATTTTACAATCATCTTTTGGATATGTAACCAGGAATATTTTTCAGAGAAATAAACAAGACGAGAGAAGTATCTTTACATTAAATTTGTTTATATAAATGTACCCATTTTCTTAAGTTTATTTATGTATTTATATGTTTAATTATAAAAAAGTTTGTCAAATGCTTTGTTGAAAAGCATTACAGTTTTGTAACTTACAAAAAAAAAATTATACTGCTTAATATTTGTATTGCATTGCATGAATAATCATGAAATAAATTAAATATTTTTTGCTTAGAAAAACTTTGAATTAAAAAGTATGTTTATCGTTCATTCATTATTATTACTTTTTTATCCACTCATTTGATTTTGTATAACTGTGTTTTCTACGACGCTATATAAAAAATGTTAAATAGAGATTTTTTTTTTTTTTTTTTTTTTTTTTTTTTGTTAAAATAGTTTTCGGTTTATTATTGTGTAAACTCAAATAGCGTAATCGTGAACACTTAGTTGTAAATAAATGATAATATATTAATGTATAATTGAGTTTTAAATTTGTATCTAAATAAAATCTTCTGCGTTTTAAATTTGTATGAGCTGAAAGTTTTTTGTTTCGTACGTTTTAAATAGCCAGAGAATCTGTCTGTGTTATATATTGTTATATTGTTGTCAGAATGATATTAAATGGAGGAATACTTTTGAATGAAATATTTTTTGATGCGTAATTGTATAAGCTCAAATAGAGCATTATATATAAAAATATTCTATAAAATAACTAAGAATTTTCCCGGTAATTAGGATGTCTAGAACTTTTTATCTAAAATTACAAAATCTGTTTCAGTTACTTGCCTGAGTTAGATATTATGTTTTAGTAAGAAAACTGATTTTTGTAGCTTTACAAAAACTATTAGTTTTGTAGAATTGCATCTTTTATTTTACGGTGTAATTATAAACATTGAGTTTTGAATAATCGATAACACATTGTTATGATTTCATTTTACATTTTTATTTACTTATATAGCTGGAATTATTTTATTTCAGGCATTTTAAAGAACATGTAGTATATCTTTTAAATATACTTAGAATTGAATATATACTTAGAGAGAGGGCCTAAAAAAAGCAAAAATTGTTTTCAAATAGTAATACCGGGGAAAAGTTTTGAATTAAAAAAAAATAGAAATTTGGTAAAAAAAAAAATAAAAAAAAAAAAAATAAATTAAATTAAAAAATTAAATAAATAAATAAATAAATAAAATAAATCTGTTAATAATTTTCGGTCGCGTATGTGCGATAAAGTTTGCAGAAATGTGGGAAAATTCACATTTAATAAATAAATAAATCACCCTCATCACGAATGTAATTATTATGAATATTACTTAAAATAATCACAAAGGCCTTGAAAAAACAAACGTAGCCGATAGTTAAAAACAATAACAGAATTTATTTACATGTTGGTTTAAGAAAAAACGTGAGACAACTGACAGCAGTGACGTCGGTTGTCTATGACGTAACAAATTGCACTCCTCCTCCTATGAAGGCGCGTGATTTGGAGTGTCCTTGAATTTAATTCTCTTTTCCTAATATAATATAGGAAATTCTTATGTATTAGAATACCAAAACACAATGCTAAAATATTATTTAAATCCACCAACTTCTTGCGGTCGCGCATCTACTCTAAAGTTTGGAAAAAATCACATTTTTACGATAATATTTTATTTTATATTTAACTAATCAGTATTTAAGTGTAATATATATTTACAACATTAGAGCACATGTGCAACCGGAAGATATTGGTGAATTCACTTAATATTTCAACATTATGTTTTGTCATTTTAGAACATAAGAATTTAACCCTTAACTGCTGTGATAAAAATCTTCGCATAACTACTGTGAGCGGTCTGTCACACCGCTTAATCTAAAAATGAATAAAATGTTAAATCAACTCTCAGAATACTATTTTTGTATTAAACTTTATATACAAGACTATTATAAATAAAATTCAGTTATACATGAAATTAAGGGTTAAGCTAATTCATTCGTGAAGACGCTAATTTAAAATAATAATAATAATAATAATAATAATAATAATGAGCATTTTTTGGATTCCAGTAGACTTTATAGCAGATGCGATAATGGAAGACACAATGTCTTAAAACGTCAGCCACAAAATTACTCAAGTTGAGCTGAAATCCAATCATCTTATAATTTGAAAGTCAGCTTCTCGTAAAGAGTTGAATCAGCTCGAGTGAGCGAGTTGTTTTAAAGCAATTTAAATCAAGATGAGTAGTTTTTAAAAAAAAGCAATTTAAATCAAAATGAGTAAAACGTTTAAAAAAAATACTCAATTACGATCCAATATATCACAGATCTTTCCTGATATGCCATATCCACTCTTTCGTTTTAAGAGTGTAAACCGATTTTATTTCTCTTTTTACCCCATTTTTAGTCTCCCGAATTCGCAACTTTTCCGCGGTATTACTTGAAAAAGTTGAAAAACAAATTTTGCATTTTTTTTCTACAAAGTCTGTGCTAAGTGATAATTTATTGCAACTATCCTTCCTCATATTATTAAGACATAAATTTAAGTGAAAAAGTAAATCTGAACTAAAATGTATAGTCTGCTGTATAATGTAAGAAAATCAAGCCAATGCTGCGGAACGCTTACAGTGACTTTAACCATGTAACCTCAAACTAATAGTTTAAAAATAATAAAAATGAAGTACAAACGTGTGTGGAAATAAGTTAAAAAAATCGCTGTGTCAAAAATTTTATAAAATGAATAGCGTATTTTATTAATATTAGTTCACAAACCTGACTCATTCGAACAGAAACTCCACTTGTTGGTGTCCCCAATTAGTTTAGTTAACTCCCCAATATCAAGGAGTTCCGGGACACGAAAAACTTCACATTTTCAAGAAAAAAAAGGTTGCATTAAATATTTTATTATTTTTGTCTGCTTAATATGACGTTTAAATCATATTTCTATCTTAATTGGTACGGGGAATATTGACTTTTATGTTTTAGTTTGTTTTCAAAATCTAGTTTTCAAGCAACGGTTGTTATAGAAACGATTTCTTGTGAAAATGCGTTTTTCTACATGATGGGTTTTTTTACCTTTTCTCCTTTTTAAATTGTTGTAAGTTGAGAACATTTAAAATGGTTAAAACTTCAAATATGTCTTTATCAATTGTTTTGCTTTAATATTGATTCAGCAAATTTTAAGAGATAAATTACTTTTTAAAATATTATTTTTTATAGAAAAGTTACATGCTTTTTTCAATTTTTTTATTTTAAATATTTTAAATTTTTATTTAAATTAATATTTTCAAAAATGCTGAATCAAATTTAAAGCTTACATATATCTATTTATTTAAATGAAAAAAAAAAAAAAAAAAAAACTCTACAAGTAATATTTCGAGTTAAAGCGATTTTAAATTACCCTGCATTTATAATAAATTTTAAATTATAAATTAAAAAAAATACCAGAAGTTTTATCATGTGATTTTATTTCTAAATAATATAGTTAACCATCACAAAAAATTTCAAAATTTTAACTCAATAAATAAAAATTACTTAAAATGTGTCTCGGATACTCTTAAAGCGTTAAATTTAAATTATTTTAAATTAAAAAATAGTTTTCCGCCTAATATACAAAGTTTATAAGAGAAAAAAAATATCATATAGTGCATTATCATGTTTTACTTGTGAATAATTGTTGATAATATATTATTTATGTTTAATTTACGTCTATGAATTGTTATGGGATTGAGTCGGAATAATTCTTCAGTATATTCAGTATATTGAAAATATGACCGTTAAATCTGCATTATTCTCGATATTCTGTAAATGTTATACCTTACATTATCAAAAGTAAAATGTCTGTTAAATCTACAGAGAACACTGAGAAAAAAAATATGCCGCCTTCAACTAGAATGAATAGTTAGTCACTTTCTGAATCTCTAAATTAGAAATATAGATGTCCAAACTATGCGAGTAGGGTAAACAACTAAGCTGAATAGGCGAAATGACTTGACATTTCTAGTCTCGTGTTTTCTAGGAGACGAAACGACATTGAACCGTTTCAGTAGCGAGAAATTATCGCTTGATTTTAGGAATGGTTTCTTAAGCTATAATTCTAGCTGCTAAATCAAATCTATTGTGTTCGCATCTATTTGAAGAGATTTTTAGATAAATTTGACAACAAAAATATAGGAAAACGCGCTTGAATTCTAGTAAGAGACTCTGGAACTCTCTAAGAAATGGAACTAAAATTTATAGGGATGACATGGAACTATTTTTTCTAGAGCCATTACTTAGATTCTATATGCCAGAACCATATTTTTTTCTCAGTGAAATGCCAAATAAAAGGTCAAAGTATAGAAGTTTTTTCTAAACTGTTAAATATTTCAGTAATATTTCTAGACATAGGGAAATTTAATTTATAGAATAGATAGTATATACTTTTATAAATTAAGTTTACAGTGATCCATTACTTATATTGCTTACGAGCATTTATATAAATATATTGAAAAAAAAAAGAGTTCCAGTGTCTTCAAAACAACATCAATATAACATTTCGACCGGACATAGAGTAAAAAGAAACTTTTAAAGCAAAATCATGACTTAGATACATATTTCTAGATGTATACGAATAATCTTCATTTGCATCTTCATATCCATATGTTTAACAATAGTAATCATTTATAGTGATCTAAATACGTGTTTGTAATCCTCATTTATAATTATCGAAATGTGTAACAATAAACGTCCTATATAACTATCCAAATGAGAATCATCATACATCATTTATAGCTATCCAGATGTGTAATAATAATCGTCATTTATAACTATATATATGTGTGTATTAATAATTTTAATTTATAATTATTCAAATGTGTAACAATAATCGTTACTTATAATTATTTAGATGTGTATCGATAATTCTCATATAAAATCATCCAAATGTGATACAATAATCGTCATTTATAAATATCTAGATGTGTTTTAATATGGCTTATATATAATTATCCTGATACACTGTAAAAAAAATCTGAAAAGGTACTAAACCTTTTCTAGGAAACTGGGATTCCAAGAACTTTTCATGTAACGGTAACAGCAAAAATTCAAGTTTCAGAATCGATTACACGAATTTTTCCTGTTATCGTTACATGAAAAGTTCTTGGAATCCCAGTTTCCTAGAAAATATTTAGTACCTTCACAGATTTTTTTTTACAGTGTATGTAGCAATAATCGTCATTTATAACTATCTGGATATGTACCAATAATCATTATTTTTTTCTTTATAGGTAAGACATACTCTGAATTTAAATATGAATGAAACTTACAGTAAAATGAAAAAAAGGTAAAGCTTTTAGCATTTACTTACATATATATTTTTTAAATCTATATATTTCTAGTTCAAATCTGCAACATGATGTTTGGTATAGAATTTTTTTCTTTTTTGACTGTTATAGGAATTACTATTATTTGCATGATAAAAATTGTTGTTCCAAACCGAAAAACCTTTCTTTATTTTATAACTATTTGTAATTTATTCAAGAACCTTAATTTATGTTAATTTTTGCCTGCCGTAAAAATGCCATTTTCTTAATACTGTGAGACTTTAATTATTAATAATATTTTTTGACGCAAGAGGAACATTTTTGAAAGTTTATTGCATTTTCATGTATACTAACGATTTAGAGACATTTTTTCATGCCTTCAGAAACCAGTTGCAATGAACCAGTCACACTCTTAAAACGAAAGAGCTGATTTGGCTTCTCAGGAAAGAGCTGTAATTTTAATTTTAAAACTGTTGTTAGCTTTCGTTTTTTCAAAAACTAAAGCAAAATCACTTCACCTTTTTTCATTCACGCATAAAAACATTTCATATTTATTTACTTAGAAGGTGTCACAAATAAAAATTAAATTAAAGAGTTGACATGTTTCGGTTCATTAATAAGAACCGTATTCATAACATATAAAATCAGTAGAAAATTAAATGACACTGGATATAAATATAATTTAAAAATCAAAACAAAACATTGCGCCCGCTATGATCGTGAATATAGCCATTGCCAACGCGGCATATAAATATAATAATATATTTGGCATATAAATATAATAATTATTATTATAAATATATTATTATATTTATATGCCGCGTTGGCAATGGCTATATTCACGATCATAGCGGGCGCAATGTTTTGTTTTGATTTTTAAATTATATTTATTATTATATTTATATGCCGCGTTGGCAATGGCTATATTCACGATCATAGCGGGCGCAATGTTTTGTTTTGATTTTTAAATTATATTTATATCCAGTGTCATTTAATTTTCTACTGATTTTATATGTTATGAATACGGTTCTTATTAATGAACCGAAACATGTCAACTCTTTAATTTAATTTTTATTTGTGACACCTTCTAAGTAAATAAATATGAAATGTTTTTATACGTGAGCTGTAATTTTTTCGATCTTAAAAGAGTTGTTTATCAAACGATTGCATCTTCTTGATTTAAATTGGTTATTTAAATAGCTCAACTTCATTTAAATTGATTAAAACAGCTCGTAAACTCGAGTTATTTAATCTCTTTTCAAGAAGCTGCCTTTCAAAATGTGAGATGAGTGGATTTTAGCTCAACTTGAATTATTTTGTGGCTGACTTTTTAAGAAAGCAGAAACACAAGCAAACAATTAGTTTACAGAAAATTTTGGGAAATAAAATTGTAATTGAGAATAAGTTCTTTCTGGTACCAGAATTTGACTGGAATTTATATGGCGATGCTCTTAATGATAAAAAAAACAACTTGCTAAGTGTGGTCGCAGATAGCACAGAGGGTTTCGTCTAATATTTTTCTCAAAACAATTTATTCTTTAATTAATAAATCGAAGCTATTAAATTATAATTATTAAAATCTTAAATAGACGGTAAAACCAATAAATTTAATTTTAAATTAAATACAAAAAGAAGATTTTTTTAATCAAATTAAAAATATTGAAATCTAGTTATTTAAATAAAATCCTAAATTCTAATTTTTTTTGTAAATTCGAAATTAAAAAAAAGAGCGAAGATGAAAATTAAATTATAAATTTCTAAAAGCGAGAAGAATTGTTTAAACGAAATTTAAAATGCCAAATCATTAATAATTCACAATACTTTTAAGAAGATAAAGAAAATTTAATTTCAAAAAATGTTCTGAATGTCATACGAACGATATCTAATAATATTAACCCTTAAATTGGCAAAAAGTACGAAATTTCTTACACATTTCTGTAGCTTTACATAGCTTTACAAAACTAGTTTTGTAGCTTTACATTTTTTTCCGCAGTCTACATATAAAATTTTTGTAAGTATACAGATTTCTATACCTTTACATCTGTAAAATTACATTTTTTTATTAGAGAGCGGTACATTTATTTAATAATTTGGTAATATCTTACCCTCATAGCATGCATGTTCACAGTGACGTCACAATGACGTCACTGTGAGTCACTTTGGTCACATCACATCTGTGACGAAAATGCCACCACTCAGTGACGTCACAATGTGAGTAAGATGTGACTTTCTAAAAAAAATTTCACAGTTCGTCACAATGTTAATGTCAAAGTAGTCACAAATGACACACTTTTCACAAATTGGTCACATTATGACGTCGCAAAGTGGTCACAATGTGACGTCACAAAAAAGCTCTAAAACGGCCATAACGACTTCACATTTTAGTCACTGTGACTTCACATCGACGTCACGTGACGTCACATCGACAATCAATGGTCACAAAGTCACAATGTGACTTCACAACGACGTTGCAGTGATGTCACCATGTCTTACGGGTTACATTGCTATTGTTCTTTTTTTTCAACAATTCTTTTGATCTTTGTCAAAAATATTTTTCTCCAATACTTGTTTATAAAAAAAGAAAAAGGAAAAGCTCTTTTTTGTACTACGTTTTACTCGAGATAATCTCTTTGGAGAGGGCAAAAAAAGCCACTATACTAACATTCTAAAGCAAGTTAAAATAGTTTACATGCATTTTAAACAGTATTCAGAAAATGTGACTTGGAGAAAGTCCAAATGTCGGTTTGATCTTTTTCTATCCACGAACGGAATTTATTCACCCGTTAAATATTATTTCATTTTATTATTTCCGTGGTAAGAACAACTTTTGACAGCCTGCTTCAGATAATGCTTCATTTTGTATACATGTGAATAAATATAAAGTGGAGCTTCAGACCCATTATGCGAATTTTTAGCTTTATTTATATTTTTTGACTGCAAGCGTTTAAATATATTTTTCCCATTTTTTTCAGGTCTGGCGATAAATTTTATTTATGACATAGCACACTGAATGTTGAAAATTCCTTACAGCATTTTTCTTTATAATGCAAGACTAATATATGTATGTAATGCATGTATTTTTTTTTTTCATTTATTAAAAAATATCATGAACATTTTAAATTTTCTTAATAAAATAGAAAAAAACAGAAATATAAAAGAAATTATCTTGATAATCATCATTTAGTATTTTAAAAATGTATATATTTTAAAATAAATTTCTATAAAAAAATACGCATTATATTACGTTAGCAACATAAAGTTCTGAATCTAAATTTTTAGAGAATGAGCGATAATAATAAAGTTCGTGGAAATGATTAATGGTTGTGCAGTTTAAAAATAAATAAATAAGATAAAATAAAAATAAATATTAAAAAAATTGCCGTTGTAAGTAAAAATAAATGTTCAACCCAGTACTTTTAGCCAAATTTCTGATTAAAACAAGCATACTTAGTTGTAAATTTTATACCTAAAATTCTCCCGCTTCATTAAATAGGTTAGACTGATAGCACTATGTACTCCTTTAAAGAAATAATAATCATTTATGCAATATAGAAATTTATCACGATTTCAATAATTCATTTAAACGCAACTAATTAAAATTCATGAATTATTTAATGAGGCATTAGCTTATTTACAGCCATATCTTGAGGCTTATTTTCTAGTCTCATTTTATTATTCTTTCTTTTTTTCACAAATCTTTTGATTTTTGTCAAAAATGATACATTGTTCTGACATAGATATAAATGTATTTATTTATTTATTTAAAAGGAAAAAATCTTAATAAAATAGAAAAAAAAATAACTCATGTAAGAAATATAAAAGAAATTATCTTGATATCCATGGTTTAATATTTAAAAAAATTTTTAATAAATTTCATAAAAATACGTATTATACAGTTACAATAGCCAGATAAAGTTCCGAATTTATTTTTTTAGAGAATGAGCTATAATAATGAAATATATGGAAACTTTTAATGGTTGTGTAGTTAAAAAATAAATAAATAAGATAAAATATAAATAAATATAAAAAAGTTCCCGTTAGAAATAGAAAAAAATGCTCAACCCAGTACTTTTAGGCAAATTTCTGATTAAAACAAGCATAGTTAGTTGTAAATTTTAAATTTTAAATTCTTTTGCTTCATTAAATAGGTTATACTGACAGCAACATCTTTTTTTTTAAGAAATAGTAATCATTTATGCAACATAGATAATTTTCACGATTTTAATAATTAATTTAAACGCAACTCGTTATAAATTTTTAATGAAGCACTAGCTTATTTACCGCCAAATGTTGAGGTTTATTACCTACTCTGATTTTATTTTTCTTCCTTTTTACCACAAACTTTTGATATTTGTCAAAAATGATACATTTCTTCGATATAAATAAATAAATATATATATGTGTGTGTGTGTGTCTGTGTGTATATATATTTCTTTATTTAATAGAAAAAAAAATCTCTTTTTCGTAATACGTTTTACTCGAGATAATACCTTTGCAGAGATGGCAAAAGCCACTATAGTAACATTTTAAAGGAAATTGAAATAGTTTACATGCATTTTAAAGCAGTATTCAGAAAATGTGACTTGGAGAAAGCCCAAATGTCGATTTGATCTTTTTTCTATTCACGTACGGAATTTATTCATCCGTTAAATATTATTTCATTTTATTATTTCCGGGGCAAAAACAACTTTTGACAGCCTGCTTCAGAAAATGCTTCATTTTGTACACATGTGAATAAATATAAAGAGAAGCTTCCAACCGATTATGCGAATTTTTAACTTCCTTTTCATTTTTTCACCGCAACCGTTTAAATATATTTTTCAGGTCTAACGATAAATTTTATTTGTGACATAGCACATTGAATGTTGAATATTTCTTACACCATTTTTATTTTATAGTACAAGACTAAGATATCTATATATTTATATACTTTCGTTATTCGTTGGAAAATATCATGTTATAGTAATATCATTTTAAATTTGCTTAATAAAACAGATAGAAGGAAAAATATTCATATAAGAATTATAAAAGAAATTATTTTGATGTCCATGGTTTAATGTTTAAAAAATGCATAAAAATGTAAAATAAATTTCAATAAAAAATGCGTATTATATAATGTTATTTGCATCAAGTAAGTTCTGAATTTCATTTTTTTGAGATTGGGTAAGAAAAATAAATTCATGGAAACTTTTAATTGTTGTGTAATTAAAAAATGAGAATAAAATTAAGTAAAATAAAATTATTTAAAAAAAATGACCGCTGTAAGCAAAAAAAATGCTGAAACAAGTATTTTTAGGCAAATTTCTGATTGAAACAAGCATACTTAGTTGTGAATTACAAACTTAAAATTCTTTCACTTCATTGAATAGGTTAGACTGACAGCACTATCTATTTCTTTAAAGAAATGAGAATCACTTATGCAATATAGAAATTTGTCACGATTTCAATAATCAATTTAAATGGGACTAATTAAAAATTCAAGATTTTTTTAATAAAACACTAGCTTATTTACCGTTAAATCTTAATGGTTGCTACCTAGTCACATTTTATTATCATTCTTTTTTATCGCAATTTTTTTTTTTTTATCTTAGTCAAAAGTGATATTTTCTCCCGATATTTTTGCATAGAACTAAAAAGAGAAGAAAAATCTCTTTTTCGTAGTATGTTCTACTCGAGATAATCTCTTTGCAGAAAGCAAAAAATCCGCTATAGTAACATTTTAAAGGAAGTTGAAATAGTTTACATGCATTTTAAACAGTGTTCAGAAAATGTGACTTGGAGAAAGTCCAAATGTCGGTTTGATCTTTTTTCTATTCAATTACAGAATTTATTCACCCGTTAAATATTATTTCATTTTATTATTTCCGTGGCAAGAACAGCTTTTTACAGCTTCCTTCAGAAAATGCTTCATTTTGTATACATGTGAATAAATATAAAGTGGAGCATCCAACACATGCGAATTTTAACGTCCTTTTTATTTTTTCACGGCGAGCATTATTTAAATATATTTTTTCCTGTCTTTTATATCTGACGTTAATATATATATATAGATATAGATATAGATATAGATGTAGATTATTCGTTGAAAAATATTATGTGCATTTTAAATTTGTTTAAAAAAACAGAAAGAAAAATATAACTATAAAGGGACTGTAGAGAAAAGAACTATAAAGAAAGAACCGTAAAGGTAATTATCTAGATGGTTCATGCTATGATAATAAAAAAAATGTATATCATGTACATTTTAAATTTACTTTATATATTTTTTTTTATATTCTTACCTTAAATATTGTTCCAATTCCTTAAACTTGCACAAAACTATTCTTATAAGCCTTGGAGTTAAGCCTATTTAGCTGAGTATTAGCCTATGAATGTATTGCTTCAATTTCTTTTTAAAAACTGTGACAAAATAGTGACACTATCGACAGGATTTTTTTAAACGCATATAAATAACACTGATAAACAAATTTTAACGAATTTTCGATTTCCCTATATACGTTGGGTGTTTCTTATAGATTTCAAGCTGCTGAAAAAGAATATGTTTGTAAAAAATTTCTATCACCCTCCAATTTTGAGAAATTTCATTAATACGTTTTGGAGTATGTAGGCATCGTATAGGCATTATAATTATATTATATTATTCTCTTTCATGTATTTGATTCACACAAACATTCCTTTTTCTTATTACGACGATAGAAGATACAGCAAGAGAGTAAAAACAGATGTCCCCCTAATAAATTTTATGTTAGCGACCTTGAACAGACAGCTCTAGCCACCCCCACAGTATTTGACTTTAACGCAAATCCCTGACAGTGGAAACTTATCTTTCGGGGCTGTTTCTTTGTTCTGTAAGACTTTTTAATTAAATTTTTATTATAACTATCATATCTTCCTCTACAGTATGTAAAACATGTCTAGAGGATGCGTTAATGAACCCGATTCTTTTTGTTGTGTGTGCGGGGAGCTAACTTTGAAAAAGCATCGATGCGCCAATCATATGTACTTTGGATATAAATTAGTTGAACGAGATAAGAAATAAGCACCTCGTTCTTGTTATACACAACGTGCTACAAACTTCCGGACTTGGACGAAAGGTACAAAAAAGTGTATGTCCTTTGCTATATCCATGATATGACACATGCCGAAGGATCAAATAACTGACTGCTACTAATGTATTGCAAAAATTAAAGGATTATTTGCAAGAAGTAAACATAAAATTAAGTACACGAACTTAGATTCAGCAATGTGACCAGCATTACATAATGATGATTTAAAAATACCGAAACCTCCAGAGAATTTTACATATGATGATGCAGCAGTAGAAATGGAAATCGATGAAACTGAAACTTCCTCTACATCTGATATGAACTATTCTCCTAGCATAAATGAAGAACCACACCTAATAACTAAAAAACAATTAAATGATTTTGTGAGAGACTTAAATTTATCAAAGAAAAACTCAGAATTACTTGATCAAGATTGCAAGGTTGGAATCTCCTGAAAAACAATACAAAGATATCTATTTATCCAGATTGATATAAGAAATATTCAGCATTTTTTAAAAGAAAAGATGATTTGCGCTACTGTAATGACATAAGTGGCTTAATGTCTGCTTTAAATTGTCAATATAACTCGAAACAATGACCTATAAGAGAGCACCCACAGCTAAGACATTTACAGCTACATAAAGTATGAAATTTCTTATTAATATCATTTCTTTTTATAAAAAAATCTATATTTTTCTGAAACTTTATAAACAATGCATACTTTCAGTGTTTTAAATATAAATTTTAAGCTTTATACATGTTTATTTAAAATTTTGTCATTACTAAAATACCAAATGATAAATTTCATAAGGTGTATGTGTTGAATAAATACTACAAAATTGAGATTTTCAGGATTTTGAATTTTTTAAAAACCTGTGGGTGATGGAAACTTTTTAATGGTATATTCTTTCACAGCACCACCTAATATATAAAAGTCACCACATACTTAGTTAGAAACAGAAACCTTGTTTATCAGTGTAATTAGTCTTGGTAGCTGCAACTTTTTATTAAAAACTTATAATTATTAATAAAAGTTGTAAAATTTTTGAATTAAAAATTATGCTTAAAAACGTACTTAAAAATATTTAAAAATGTGCTTTAAAATTTATTTGACAAATTTTACAACAATATGACCTTCACAGGAATGTGGCAAGAGTTAAGCATTCAAATTGTTATTGTTATTATTATTTCTTTATATTTTTTAAAAATATACGTGTGACAAATCTGCTTCAAAATTTGTTTGAAAGATTATACAACAGTGACCTTAACATGTATCTGGCTAAAATTAAGCTTTCAAATTATTATTGTTATTATTATTATTATTATTATTATTATTATTATTATTATTATTTATTGTTGTTGTTGTTGTTGTTTAAAAATATACATGAAAGAAATCCGATTCAAAATTTGTTTGAAAGATTTCACAACTTATTACCTTACAGGAATGCGACTAAAATCAAGTATTCTAATTATTATTATTATTATTATTATTATTTACACGTGAAGCAAATCTGCTTCAAAATTTATTTGACAGATTTTGCAACAACATGAACACTCATAAAAATGTGGCAAAAATTAAACAATCAAATTCTTCTGTTTCTTTATTAATTATTAAATAAATTTATGTAACATTTTTCTATCTCAGATTATTAACGAAAGATTACCGGTTCAAGTGCTTTCGAATACTCAAAAAGTTTCTTAATACTCATAAATCATACTTTTAGTCCATATTTCATCGGAGAATAAAAATTTTCACAGACTAATATCTTTTAATATATCCTTCCTGCAGAATTACATTTAACAATGTCTCGAAAAGTCGTTATCAAAATTTCCAATTCAATTAAACAAATCCGACGGTCTGGAAAATTTGCAGCAAATCATGATGAGAAGCTGTAACCCTAGGCTTAGAAGCTCTGCATATGGTCTAGCACGATAAGAACCAAAGTTTTATAAACCTCCATTTTCTTAAGAATCATATTCTAGGATAGTAAGAATTCATTTGGTCGTTAATACATTTAAGGAATTAAAAATTCATCGCTTGTTTAAATGATATAAACCTTTTTTTTCCACCTGAGATATAATTAGGAATCTGAGAAGATTAGTTCTTTAAAAGAATTTTTCAGTGGAAAAGAATGATGTGGGGTATAAATTGTGTTACATAGATTTCCGTGTGCTGTTATCGAATTGATTTTGGAAGCTATATTTGATAAGAATGGTTTATTTATTTTTTTATCATAAAAGTGGAGGGATTTACTGTTTGATACATTGAAATATTAGTACAATCTAATAGTAGAATTTTGAAATTGGAATTTGTGGTGATTTCTTTCTTTCTTTCTTTTTTTTTTTTTTTTTTTTTTTTTTTTTTTAGTAAAATATATTGTAACAACTGCTGCAATATAAATTTTGAAATTACAAAAACATTTCTGGATAAATATTCACACAAAACTTAGTACAATTAATTAGTTTAACGACTTCTTCAATAAGAATAATTTAACTTTTGTCAGTATGCATCGCAAATCAATGCTGTTCAAAAAATCTCGTACATTTTGGGAAATTACTGCATATGACTATTTTGAATGCTATTTAACTATTATCCCTGTTGTTAAACTATTAATTAGTTTAACGATTTTCTTCAATAAGAATAATTTAACTTTTGTTAGTATTTATCGCAAATCAATGCTATTCAAAAAATCTCGTACATTTTGGAAATTTACTGCATATGACTATTTTGAATGCTATTTAACTATTATCCCTGTTGTTAAACTATTAATTAGTTTAACTATTTTCTTCAATAAGAATAATTTAACTTTTGTCAGTATTTATCGCAAATCAATGCTATTCAAAAAATCTCGTACATTTTGGAAAATTACTGCATATGACTATTTTGAATGCTATTTAACTATTATCCTTGTTTTTAAACTATTAATTAGTTTAACGATTTTCTTCAATAAGAATAATTTAACTTTTGTTAGTATTTATCGCAAATCAATGCTATTCAAAAAATCTCGTACATTTTGGAAATTTACTGCATATGACTATTTTGAATGCTATTTAACTATTATCCCTGTTGTTAAACTATTAATTAGTTTAACGATTTTCTTCAATAAGAATAATTTAACTTTTGTTACTATTTATCGCAAATCAATGCTATTCAAAAAATCTCGTACATTTTGGAAATTTACTGCATATGACTATTTTGAATGCTATTTAACTATTATCCCAGGCGAATCGAGCATTATGTATACGTGTTGGTTTAAGGTGATCGGAATCCTTCATTACTACTACCATTGATTCCAAATTGTAAATTTTGACTTATTTAATTACGAAATATCTACAATTAAATTACGCTAAAATTTCTAGATTAAAATGCAGATGGTAAAATTAAGATTTTGCACTATAAGAACCAAAGTTTTATAAACCTACATTTTCTTAAGAATTACTTCTACGATATTAAGAATTTCTTTGGTCGTTAATACATTTATTTAATTAAAAATTTATCGTTTGTTTAAATGATAGATTTTTTTCACCTGAGATACAATTAGGAGTCTAAGAAGATTATTTCTTTAAAAGAATTTTTCAATGAAATAGAAAAATGCGGGGTATAAATAGTATTACAAAGATTTCCGTGTGTTGGCATCTAAATGATTTTGGAAAATATATTTGGTAGATTTTTTTCTTTTAATTTTAAAAAGGGAGGTATTTGCTGTTACATAACTCATTCACTGTTACATAATTCATTGAAATATAGATATGATCTAAGAGTAGAATGGTGAAATTGTGATTGTGTTAGAATTGTGGAGATTTCTAATTTTTTGCAAAATATATTGTAACAACTGCTGCAATATAAATGTTGAAAATACAAGAACATTTCTAGATAAATATTCCCATAACGGCTAGTAGCATTAATTAGTTTAACGACATCTTCAATAAGAATAATAAAATTGTTGTTAGTATGTATCTCAAATCAATGCTATACAAAAAAAAATTCGTGCATTTTGAAAAATTAGTCATATGGCTATTTTGAATGCTATTTAACTATTATCCCCGGCGATTCGAGCATTACGTATGCGTGCTGGTTTATGATGATCAGAATCCTACATTTCTACTACCATTAATTTCAAATTGTAAATTTTTACTTATTTAATTACAGAATATCTGCAATTAAATTATGCTAAATTTACTAGATTAAAATGCCGATGGTAAAATTAGATCCAGAGTTTTATAAATTTCCATTTTCTTAAGAATAATATTCTGGATTATTAAGAATTCATTTAATCGTTAATACTTTTAAAAATAGAAAATTTACCTTTTTTTTAAATAGGCTTTTTTCATCTGAATTATAAATAGCAATCTGAGTTGATTATTTCTTTAAAAGAATTTTTCAGTGAAAAAAAGAGTGATACGGTGCATAAATTATATTACATAGATTTCCTTATGCTGTTCTCTAATTGATTTTGGAAGATATATTTTGAAGAAAATTTTATTTATTTTTTATTTAAAAAAAGGATTTAATTATGTGATATTAAATTTCATTGAAACAGTTTGTTGATTGACATACTCTAACTGCAGATTGATGAAATTGATTTCAATTTTTTCTAAATATACATCATAACAACATCTGCAAAACAAAAGTGGAAATTGTAAGTATATTGCTTGTCAAATACTCACATATATAGGATTTTTTTTTATTTTAATAACTTCCCCCGACATACCCGATTTAACTAGCGTATTATAACAATAACCGGTATAATAGTATTGCAAGAACAATGCTATTACCAAAACTGGAGCATTTTCAAAATAGTATATATATTATTTTCTTCCATCCTATTTAACTATTTTGTTTGGCTCAAAGCTTTGTATAGGGACTGACATGGTTAGAATAAACAAAATTATAAACCTACTTCGTCTTAATATTTGAAATGCAGAAATGCAGAACAATAAGAATTCATTTTGCCATCGATATATTTAAGGAATTAAAACTGCAGTGATTTTTATGATGATAGCAGAGTTTTTCCCCACCTGAAATATAATTAGTAATCTCAGAAGATTTTTTCTCTTTAAGAAATTTTCAGCGAAAAAGAAAGGTGTGGTTCATAAATTAAATTATGTATATTTCCGTGGGATTATCTAATTGATTTTGAAAGATATATTTGTTAGAAGGCATTATTTATTTTTTAATTAAAAAGAGAGATTTTACTATGGAATATTAAATTTCATTGAAATAGTGCCCTCATTGGCATTGTCTAGCAGTTCAATAACGAAATTGATTTTTAAAATCTTCTCAATGTACATTGTAACAACTGCTACAAAAAAGCGAAAACGTGAACATATTGCTCACGTCAAATATTCACATACATCACGTACATCACACGTACATCAAATATTCACATACATGGTAAGTACTGTTGAATATTTTAATCATTTCCCTAATATACCCAATTTAAGTGGTGTTAGTATTTTTTGAAAATAATGCTACCTCAAAAATTAGAGCATTTCGAAAATAGTGTATAGGGTTTTTTTTTTTTTTTTTTTTTTTTCCAGTGCTTAACATTTTCTGGGCTTAAAGATCTGCATAAGATCTAGCTTGGTGAGAATTAAAAAATATATATAAAGTTCCTTCGTCTTACTATTGGTAATCCAGAATATTAGGTAGCTTTCATTACAAAAAGTAAAAAGCTACAACTATCCTGGGGAAAGCACTTCCAGAAAATTTTGCTATATTTCAGAGATCATGATCCCATGAACTCCAAAACCACCTCCGTTCAAATACTGATTTATATACAAATATGTACCTGATTTAAGTCATGTGAAAACAATCGTACTTATTAACCGATTTTAAAAGTTTGATTGTACGTATAGTAAATACCAATGTCTCGACTGAGTTCATTGCCGAGCTTCATCCGCCATCTTGTTTCAAAATATCAGCCATTTGCACTCTGCATTACTGCGCAATGCTAAAATATTATTAATATTCATTAGCTTCAGTTTCTTGACAAGGTTGGTGAAACTTGGCGAAATATCGCCAAAATTAACAACCAAAGCTAAGTAACATTAAATGGTACCAACTTGGCTGTAGCTTACTAATTTAGCATAATTCTCATTCGAATTCAGTATCAGGTTGGTCAAATTTTTGCTTCTTAAAATTTAAGTAAAATTAACTTTGAGTAAAACCTGCAAAATTTTAAAACCAATAAATATGACAGTTTTCTTTTTCTCCCCGCAATAACCGAAAATACTTTTAAAAATTCATTTTGCCATTGATACATGTAAGTAATTAAAATATCCAGCTTTTTTAAAATAATAAAATCTTTTTTTTCCCACCTGAGATATAATTAGAAAACTAAGAAGATTACTTCTTTAAAAGAATTTTTCATAGAAAAAGACACTTGAAAAGTATAAATTATATTACTTGGATTTCCTTCATCCGTTGTTTAATTGATTTTTGAAATATGTTTGTCAGAAGATTTTTTTTTATTTTTTTAATTAAAAAGAGAGAGTTTATTATGTGATATTGAATTTCAAGGAAAAAGTTTGCGGATTGGTATAGTTTAAATGTATAATGTTGAATCTATTTTTTCTTAATATACATTATATTAACTATTAAGAAAGAAATGTTAATATTAAGAGGATATTGGTTGTTAAATATTCACATACATGGATAGTACCGTTGATTGGTTTAACTACTTTCTCGATAAACTCAATATAATAGATCTTGGTATGCATTACAAATCAATGCTATCTCCCAAAAAATCTAGTATTGTACATTTAGTGTATATGATTTTTTTTAATCATTTTTAACTATAGAGGTTTAAAAGCTATGAATAAGGTCTGGAATGAAGAAAATAAAAAATTAACTTCCGTTGTTTAAACAGTCATATTTCTAAATATTCAGATTTCATTTTGTCACTGATATAATTAAAGAATTAAAATCACCCTTATTTTTACAATGATAAATGCTTTTTCTCCCTTAGATATAAAGTCGAGTATCTCTATAACGAAACTTCATGCATCGAATTTCTCTATATAACGAATTTTTAGTAGGAACGGTCCCCTTTTCGCATGATTACATTAAAAACAGTCTCTATACAGCGAAATATCTATCTCCATGTAACGAATTTTTTCCTAAATTGTTCGAAATCATATGGAATCAATTTTCCATCACTTATTTTTGATTTATCGTCAGTGCTGAGTTTTTTTGTTTTTGTTTTTTTTTTGTTTATATTACTTCTCTCCTTGTTCTTTAAATTCAACGAATTCATCCCACCTCCCACACACCTTTCCACATCCTTCTCAAAACAGAGTCAATAGGATTGGTACACATGTAAGAGAGGAATAAATGAGAGGCACATAAGAGAGGCCTTCAAATGGAGGAAAATGTTAACTACAATATTTCATTCCTTGCTAAAATTTAAGCTTTTGAGAGCATAACAATTTTAAAATCAAAACAACAAAAAATCACAGATTTGTTCGTCTGAAATTAATGCAAGTCTTCCTTATTTGATTTTCATTAAGATTTCAAATAAATGTATATTCTCTTTTTTGAAACAGCTTAAATAATTAAGAAATAAAATGTTAGTTTAATATTTACTTTTAAACATTTCAAATTCTTAATTCAAAAGATCAAAAATAATATTTGTTCAAATTTCACACATTAAATACGATTTTTAACATCATTCTCTATACATCGAAAATCTCTATAGAACGAATTTTTTACTGGAACGATGGATTTCGCTATATAGAGACTCGACTGTGATTAGAAACTTGTGAAAACTTGTTTCGTTAAGAGAATTTTTCCGTGAAAAAGAATATGCGGTGTAATATATTATTAATCAAACTGTGCTATTATTATCTTATTGATTTTAGAAATATATTTAGTAGCAGAGCATGTTTTTTTTCTAATTATAAAGAGAACTCTTATTGTTTGACAATAAATTTAGTGATATTAAATTAATAATGGTAATATTTAGATTGTTGACAATTTTTTCCTCTATAAATATGGTAAGAATTACTGCAAAATAATGTCGAAACTACGAGGATATATTTCTGTTTTATTTTCACTCATATCACCATTTCCCTGATTAAAAGCATGTTAACTCATGGCATCATATCAGTAGCATATATTTAGTAAAGCACATATATTTAGTAGCTGACCATTTTTTTTTTAAATTGTAGATTGAAAATTTAATTTTAAATCAAATTTTATCAATTAATTATATTGATTTATATAGTCTAAACATAGATTGTTAAAAAGTGTTTCTATCGTTTTCCCAATATATACTGTAACAAGTTGGAAACTGTGCGTCAAGCGTAGAAAATCAAGTGCATTCGCAGTAAAAGGAAGTTTTTAGCTCACAGGCTATCATAGCCTGAGAACTTATGTGCCCGCCCGTTCTGTATGTATGTTCGTTCGTGCGTAACGCGATAACTCATGATAAAAATATCCGATCCATTTGAAAATTTGTATGTAGGTATATCCTGACAAGGCACTTCTCTGATTAGTTTTTGGAGTTCATTCGATATGTATAAGAGGGGGAACGGGGGGTGGCTCATGATTGATATAAATGGGTTTTTCATGTAGAATTAAGTTTTCGTTCAAAATTTAGATACAGGATCATTCTGATGAGGCGATTCTGTTATTAGGTGTTCATTGAATAAGTATAAACAGAGGGGAACGGGGGTTCTAATGCCCTTCCCCTTAATTTATATAAATGGGTTTTTCCAGCAGAATTGTCAGATTTCGTTCGAATCTCTAAATAGTTTTGGAAGTTTAATGGTTAAGTATAAAAGAGGGGGATAACTCCCCTTAAATTATATAAATGCTAAATGGGTTTTTATTATTAAGAATTATCCGATTTGCTCTGAAATTTAAATATAGATTTTTTTATATGATAAAGCATGTACTTGATAGTTTAGGAGGTTTAATGATTAAGTATAAAAAAGGGGAAAGGAGAGAGCTGTTTCCCCTTCTTAATTTTTTTTTCGAACGGAATTAACCCTTGAAAATATTAGGCTGTAATGTACAATTAGTATACGTAGCCTGTGAGCTCAATGCCATCAGTTTAACTGGGCGATATGCTTTTTATTTAAATATTCAGATATTGGTATAATACCATAAAGTACTTCAAATATAGTAGAGTATCCGAAATCTTTTGCTGTGTCCCTGTAATTACTATATGTTTCCTTTTATACAGGAAGTAACTTATAGTGAACCTCGGCAACGTATATCAATTTCATAAAGTGTGAAATAGTTTAATATTATCAAAACACGCCCCAAACAACGTTTCACCCTGTACCATTATGTACTCTCTTAAAAAGTCAGCCAGAAAATAGCTCAAGTTGAGCTGACATCCACTCATCTGAATGTTGAAAGGCAGCTTCTCAAAAAAGAGTTGAAATAACTCGAGTTTTAACCAATTTAAATGAAGTTGAGCTATCTAAAGAACCAAGTTAGATCAAGAAGATTTAATTGTTTGAAAAACAACTCTTTTATGATCGAAAAAAATTACAGCTCTTTCATGAAAAGCCAAATCAACTCTTTCGTTTTAAGAGTGTAATGGAATACTTTTGTGTAACTCTGTAAATGAATAATAAATATTCTTTGCACCACAGATTTGTACATACTTCATTGATGCATATCAATTTTATTATGTTAGAAAGAGTGTAACACCATTAGCATATGCCTGAAACTATTTTGACCATTGGATGCAGTGTAATGGAATACTTTGGATTGTCCCTGTAGTTAAACTATACACCCGATTTTATTAAAATTTCAAATGATTCGAAAAATTGTATGTATAATTATACATTTTAAATTTCAAATGATTCGGTTGCATATGTTTTACTCTGTTATATGCGATCGGACGAAACTGGGATGTTTACATATTTATGAACGCACCTAATAACGACTAGAAAGCAAATGTTGAAATTACTTGCATCCTAATTACTATTAAATATTCACATATACGTATGCAAGTTAAACCATTTTCTTGATTAAAATATGCTAATTCAAGTTATCATATAAGCAAATCAATGCTATCTCAAAAAACATGGGGAAAACTCGCGAATATGATTTGACTTAATATAATTTATCTATTGCTCTAGGCTTAAGGCGTGTAATCAAATATGAAGATAATCAGAGTATTAGAAATTTCATTTTCCCTCTTTCTCTTATTTATAAACGTATCCCTTCTTAGTAATATATTCCAGAATATTAAGAATTCATTTGACTGTAATACATTTAAAGAATTGAAAATTTCCCGCTTGTTAGAATGATAAAAATATTTTTTTTCCACCTGAGATATAATTAGGAATCTAGAAAGATTATTTCTTAAAAAGATTGCATCAGTGGAAAATGAAAATGCAACGCAAATTATATTAGCAAAATTCCTTGCGCCGCTGTACTGTAAATATTTAATTGACTTTCGAAATATATTTAATAAGTAAAATTTATATATATATTTTATGTATATATATGTATTCTATATATGTATATTTCAAAGTATATTTCATTATGTACTTTATATTCATATTACATTTTAAAGTATATTAATTAAAAAGAAAATTTTTATTGCTTGATATTTAATTTCAATAAAAAATTATGTTGATTGATATAATCTAAACACAGAAGGTTGAATTGGATTTCTATTTTTTCATTATACAGTGAAACCTCCGAATAAGGGACACCCATGGGACAGGAATTTTTATCCCTTAAATAGAGGTATTCCTTATTTGGAATTTTTACTTCTTTTTTAATTAATCGTTCAGAAAGATAAAAAATAACCAAACAATACAGGTGAAGCGTGAAGTTAAATGTAATAAGGCTATAAATTACGTTAATCAGACACAAAAGAAAAATAAACTTTAAATTTTCAATCAATCGCTATATTAAATGATTTGTAGAATTATTGATTTATTGATTTTATTTTTTACATAAGTATTTGTGTACGTGCAAAAATTACAATAACATTTAAAATAATCTTACTTGAATTACTAATCGATAAAAAGTGATTGTTTTTCATACCTCAATTTTTCACGTCGGATCTCTCAAGTGTTCATTTACCATATCGATAAATTTTAGTCTTTCATTATGAGTAGTATTTACGCAAATTATTGAACTATTTTACGTATCTTAAAGCATCGGTTAAGTTCTTTATCTCACAAATTTCATTTCTTCTTTTCTTTTAGAGTCATCCTCACAATTTTCAGCATTACTTTCAATAGGGATAAATGCACTAATATCTATATTTGAATTATGAATGAATAAATGCTCCTCAGTTGTGTTGCATGCCTCACAACAACTTTTTTTATGTCAACAAGATTGCCTATCTCATTGATAATTCCACAAAAGTATGCATTTTCGTTTTCACCTCAGACTATGGACTATGTCACTCTCTAAAATGCAAAAAAAAAAAAAAAAAAAAAAAAAAAAAAAAAAAAACAGTTTTTTAATTTTTATTTCCAAGTGTCCCTAAAATCGAAACTTCCTTATTCAGAGATAAATACATTACACGTCTTATATTATGGAACTGGGACCCGAACTTTTGTCTCTTAAATAGTGGTGTCCTTCACTGTACACATTTTAGCAATTGATAGTAAACTGTTGAAATTATGAACAATTAAACAATGACAATTAAACATTAATTATCATTGAAAATAAAGTGACAATTTAACAAATGGTAATTCGTTAAATTGTCTGTCACACATAATTAGTACAGTTGATCATTTAAATAATTTCCTTGATTAATCCAGGTTGATTCTTTATGATATATTACAAATTAATTTTATCCTACTAAAAAAAAAAAAATATCTGCATTCCAGAATTTGTGCGTATGATTCATTTCAATACGATTTAACTCTTACTCTAGAATTTTAAAATATTAAATTATTCTGCATAAAAAGGCAAACTAATATTAAATCAAAAGAAAAATTATTTGTAAATTTCGTGTTTACGTTTCAAAAATTCTTAAATGATTCTTTTTTAATAGCATACCTGGGGCTATTGTCTATAAGTTTATTTTTCTAGTTTTTCATACTTTGGCTGTAGTTTTATTTGAAAACAATATCATTTTTAAAACTTGTTATTTATTTTGATTCGAAATATGTGTCCTCAGAATGGAATTGCAATAACAACAACAACAACAAACGGCAGAAAACAGTTAAGCATCATTATAAAGATTATCTTATTTAAACTTATTGAAATCAAAAAGAAATGAATAACAAACATGTGAATAACAAACATGCCATTGGTTTAATCCTTAACTAGCCCATGAAAATTTTGTGAGCAACTGGCGACGTGGTCCCACTTCTTCTTCATCTAGTAATATAACTTATAAAAATTTAAACTTGACGATTTAATTAATATCGAAAACATATTTAAACTCGAGTCTTATTATATCTAATTAAATTAAGAAATTATACCTTTTTATACTATTAAATTTCATTGGAATATTATGTTTAATTATACTGTCTAACCATAGTATAAGTAAAATGAAACTACTGTTTTAAGTATGCTTTGTAAAAAATGATACAAAAAAATTGTTTGGAATTACGACCATATTGTTTTTTAGACATTCGTATTAAGCATGATATATGCATTTCAGCACGCTCTAACTGATTTTTAAAATATATTTAAAGTCAATTATAATTTTTTACAATCAAATTAAGAAAATATTGTTTCACATTAATAAATTTCACTGGAATGTTATGTATATTTGCATTGCCCAACCATAGCATTCGTAAACGTAAACTATAAATTTGTCTGTATACAAATTCTAAAATTTATTCAAAATATTTGTTTCAAATACGATAATATTGTTTTTTAAATTTCTGCGTTAATACATAAGATATGTATTTCAGTATTCTATAGCCAATTTTGTAAAAATATTTAGTCAACGTTTATTTTTTTTTCAATTAAATTAAGAAATTATATTGCTCTATACTGATAAATTTCACTAGAAAAGTATTAATTCATGTTGACTCATCACAACATATGTAAATGCAGACTACTATTTTCAGAATACACAATTTTTTACATACAGAATATACAATAATAATTCAGAATATACAATTACATTTTACACAAATATATTGTTACGAATTATGTAAATAGTTAGTGTTTGTACTGTAAAATAATGTAAATAATCTTATTAAGCTCCATTTCTTTACTAATATTAGTTTTTGTTACATTGTCTCTGTTATCAAGCAAACTTGTCTATTATTTTCAGTGAATGTCTATGGCAGCTTTGCGAAATATTAGCGATATCGCCAAGTTGGCGACAAACTTGGCGATTGTTGGCGATGGTAACCCTTCCCTCTTAATGGTAACCCCCCCCCCCCCCCTTAGATATACTGATACATTGTTTGTTGTTCCGTGGATTTTTCGAGATGGTTCTAGAAATTTCCAGCACATGCTACTAGCCTATATAAAGAGAGCAGTACGAGCTGTTGTTGTTATTATTTACCAGTCAGTCATTGAGTGAACAACGCGTTTGTTAAGCAAGTTTGCTTGAGTCTTATTTACGTTATTTTGAATGTGATTTAGTGTAGAGATGTTGTATAAAGAGTCTCTGGAACCTATATCTGCACTTATACGATAGATTTGAACAATTATTTTTGAATATCTAGAAATATTTGTGAGTTTCGAGGACTCTGTTGTTCTGAAGTTCTGTAAATAAATTATTTTCTACTTTTCTAAGAGCAAAGAGTTTGAAGTTGTCTAACCATAAGATCGAAAGAACCCTATAAACGCAACAATATTTTTTTAATTATGAGTATATGTTTTTAGATATTCAAATTAAACATGAAATATTTGTTTTGGCATTCTCTACCCAATCTAAAAGCGTTTGTAAATTTATTTAATATAATTGTTATTCATTCCTTTACTTTGAGAAATTTACAGAAGTAGTTAAAATATTTCGAGAAAAATATCATCTGAATAATTCTGGATTTAAACATTCTTACTGAACAGTGAAATTCTTACTAAATCCGCATCATATGGTAACTCCGATAAAAGAGACTCAGTATTTGACAAAAGATTCTTAAAAGATTTTTGAAGTAGATAAACTAATATTTAGAACTTGAAAGCAGCTTTTAAAGAAAGTATTAAAGGATATATACTTTTAAATCTAATAAGAGATAACAATTAATTAAAAGTTTTATTAGCGTGATTCTAAAATTTTCAATATTAAAAATCTATTTTTTTATGTTTATATGTTATAATAACCGTCCAAATTTTATTAAATCTTCGGTTTTACCATTAAATTCTTGACAATGTGAAAATTAATTGTGAATTTGTTAAAGTTCGAAATATGCTTCTAAAGAAAATAGCAAAGGATATATACTTTTAAATCTAATAAGAGATAGCAATTAATTAAAAGTTTTATTAGCGTGATTCTAAAATTTTCAATATTAAAAATTTATTTTTTATGTCTATATGTTATAATAACCGTCCAAATTTTATTAAATCTTCGGTTTTACCATTAAATTCTTGACAATGTGAAAATTAATTGTGAATTTGTTAAAGTTCGAAATATGCTTCTAAAGAAAATAGCAAAGGATATATACTTTTAAATCTAATAAGAGATAACAATTAATTAAAGTTTTATTATTGTGATTCTAAAATTTTCAATATTAAAATTTTTTTATGTCTATATATTATAATAACCGTCCAAATTTTATTAAATCTTCGGTTTTACCATTAAATTCTTGACAATGTGAAAATTAATTGTGAATTTGTTAAAGTTCGAAATATGCTTCTAAAGAAAATAGTAAAGGATATATACTTTTAAATCTAATAAGAGATAACAATTAATTAAAAGTTTTATTAGCTTGATTCTAAAATTTTCAATATTAAAAATCTATTTTTTATGTCTATATATTATAATAACCGTCTAAATTTTATTAAATCTTCGGTTTTACCATTAAATTCTTGACAATGTGAAAATTAATTGTGAATTTGTTAAAGTTCGAAATATGCTTCTAAAGAAAATAGCAAAGGATATATACTTTTAAATCTAATAAGAGATAACAATTAATTAAAAGTTTTATTAGCGTGATTCTGAAATTTTCAATATTAAAAATCTATTTTTTTATGTTTATATGTTATAATAACCGTCCAAAATTTATTAAACCTTCGGCGTTACCATTAAATTTTTGACAATGTGAAAATTAATTGTGAATTTGTTAAAGTTCGAAATATAGTCGGCTCTCGTTAATTCGAATTCGTCGGGACCACAAGAAATGTTCGAATTATCCGAAGTTCGAATTATGGAAAATATGAAATGAAAACATGCTTAATATGGTGCTATTACAAAGGAAATAATGTTATAGTGTTTTTTTAGTTTATTTCCTCTGTTATCATTGGAATATGACTTAATATTAAATTAGAATGTATAAATACATAAACTAATTAAAAGATTAGAAACAAGCACAATGGAAGAAAAATTTAAAGCGTCACTGATGGACAGACGGGACCCTAAGAAAGTGGATATCAAATGCATTGAATTATATGTATACTCGTTCGGAACAATTTTCACAAAAATCAAAGAAGGAAAGTTTTTCAAATGATCTGAAATCCGTGAGAAAGAAAAGAAAAATGAAAAATCGGAATTCTAGTTAGTTCGAATTAAACGAAGTCAAGAGAAAATGAATTCGAATTAATAAAAATGTTTAACGTTATTCTACCATTGAAATTTTTGGGACTTCATGTTTAGTTCGAATTAAGCGAAGATTCGAATTATCCGATTTCGAATTAACGAGAGTCGACTGTATATGATCCTAAAGTCCTTCATTTCAGACTTTTACTAAACCATTTCGGTAATTCCTAGGATTTAACTTTTTCTTTTATTAAAAGTCTGAAATAAATGATAAGCTTGGCATGGAGTTCGCGAAATACAGTTTAACATATTGCACTTTTTGACTCGGATATGTAAGATTTTTAACCCTTTCCTGCGCATAGGCTTCACTTGGGATAACCTAATTTTAATTACTTACAAACAGCACCAGGAATATTTTAATAATATGAAATTTTACATTTAATAAAATTAATTAAGTAAAATTAATTTATTTAAAAATTGTATTAATAAAATTAGTTCTTACAATGAAAGTTTAAAGAAACGAATTCTTATTTTCGAAAAATGTTGTTTTGTAAATTCCGGTGTCAATCAATCATTTTACCCTTTTATGAACAGGATTGTTTTATGTCGGAACGTTAAACTGAAAATTTGTTTATTTTCTTTTTTTAGGTATTTAAGCTTCTGTTTCCTTACAAATATTCATAACACTTTTTCCGCATTTTTCTTAATTTTACATTACTTAATTACACACATAAATTTACAGCCAAAGGGAATCCTTCCAAGGCTAAATTTGCATGGATTGGTTGAATGATGTTTCTTAGCACTTATTTGGACTTCGTAAAATTTCCTTCATATTTTGAAATCCAATATTTTTGTCAAATTTCTCCTAATTTGACAGCTTTCTTCATGTGGCACTAAGAATATTATATTTAGTTAAATAAGGAAAACGCAAAGTATATTTTCTCCAAAGCAAACTAATTATAAATTGTAACCATTCATACCCATCTAATCTTCACCGAAGATATATAACACAAATTATGCAATCGCAGAATTGTCCGAGCCGATAAATGGGTATATATTTAAATATATATATATATTAAATTCCAGTATTTACCTAAATGGGTTGACTAAATTCCGAAATTGGAGTGTTTAAAAAATTATTCCGCGCTTTTGCCAACAAACTAGATAAAAGCCCTAAGTTTGGTAAATGTAACCATTCATACCCATCTATTCTTCATTTACCAAACTTCCTGCTTTTTACAGTAACACCATCGGTGAAGATCGAGCTAAGGTCGGTTGAAATTAACTTTGTGTGAATTTTGATGTAACAATAATTATCCGCGGTATATTTGCTATAAAACCATTTATGTTTTAACATCATTATTAACAGAAACAATCTACATTAGGTCTATTCATGCATAATTCTAAATTTTACAATATAAGGTGCATTTCTTATTTAACTAATTTTGTAGGCTCATTATTAATCAATGAAACAGTTTTCTTAAACATTTTCTTTCGTCGAAATTCGACGGGTTCTATCTCGTATGAATAATTCCGAACTGAAAATTATCACCCTCAATCTCTGAGCGTCAAAAAAGCTTAAGCGATGCAAATGAAAAAGAAACCATCCTTTTAAAATATTTTAGTTTTGTTCAGTGAATAATGCTTTTGGAATAAGATAATGAAATGTATTTGTAACTCTTTTTTAAATACATTACTATTAATCGACGTATTAAATAAATCTTGTAACAGGGTATTTTAATGGTACTTTAAAGTGCTTCAGAGAACAAAGGTTTAAAGCGAACAGTTTAATAATTTTTCTGTTATTGGCTTTTTTTTTTTTTTTTTTTTTTTTTTTTTTTTTTTTTTTTTTTTTTTTTTAAGTAAGGCATAATCTGTTTGAATAAAGTAACTGTTATTTTAAACATATTGTATTTTAATATATAATTTCATTTTAGACTTTTAGTGCATAATTAAACATTAAAATAAAACTGGGCATTTTATGTGTCATTTTTAAATACGGCACAAAAGAGTATCCAGTTATACTCTCTGTAAATTCAATTGTCTTCTCAGGGATATCCGTTCGTTCCACTTTATCCCTTCGTTGTTATATAGAAAAAAGTAGAGCAATTAGTCAGCCAAATGCAATGTTACCATAACTACAGACCTAAAATGAGGATCGAAAAACTGAGCTTGGGAAGTCAATTAAAATTAGATATAGTATTAGAAATTACGAATTACTTTATTCTGCGCACGCATTTTTTTCACCATATTTTTTACGGCATAAAATATTAAATTATCAAGTATATCAATCGGAATTTTTCTACTTTTTAAGCTAAAATAAACCTTTAATTCTTTCTTAAACTTTTCTGTACATAAAAAATAAAGAAATATAGAAAAAGAAAGGAACTGCTTCCTTTTCTGTCGTTCCAAAGAAAATTCTAGCTGTTGAAAAGATTTCAAATTCTTTCCCAGTTCTCTCTAAATGTATTCGTAACAATTTTTCTGTTAACGAACTCGCGATATCGACAAATGCAAATCGATCTCGTGCACAATGCAACTCAACTCCTGGAAGACATTTTAAAATGCAAAGTGCGGGTAAAAACATGTATCTTTCAGAATCCAAACCCTCTAAATCCTATCAACCCCAGCAGTTTAAATACACATGCCAGGGACTCTGGTTTGAGAGTACATCTCCCATCACAGCTCCCAATTCGATTAAAACTGTCCAACTGGCTGGAAAATTCTCTCCAGTTAACAATAAAGCTGTTACTAAACCCTTACGTATGGCGTCGCACGATAAGGGACTCAGTTTTGGAGACCTTTCCTCCCCTTTTCAAACTACTGTTTGGGTTTGACATTCTGAAAGGGGTGAGGGACTATTTTTTATTCTTTTTCTATTAAGCATTCGTGAAAGTTATCGGATTAAAGGGTTGTGATATGGATGGAAGTTTAGAAAAAAAAAATGGTGTGTGTTTTGGGAAAATTAAATCATCAGGAACGTCAGAGGATAGAAAGATAGTGATTGGTTAGAAAGAGGCTAGGTAAGTATTTTCTAAATAGATCCGAAATAGTAAATGTAGTTTTCGATACTTAATTTTAATAGAATTAGGATTAGAAAATCATTGTTCAGATGTAGTAGTTATTCAAATTATGTAAAATTAAATACATCATTTCCCAAAAGTTTTAATATTGTTAAATAAAATGCATTATTATTTTTTGTAATCACCAAAATCCATGCATTCCATGTTACGCCTACCAATAATTCAAGAGCGATTAAATGCATTGATCAGTATTGTTTAATTTGATCAGTACTAGTAACTATACTAATACCTGTAATTGGGTTTGACATTCTGAAAGGGGTAAGGGACTTTTTTTCCTATTTAGCATTGGTGAAAATTATCGGATTAAAGGATTGAGATATGGGCAAAGTAGAGAGGGAAAAAAAAGCGTGTATTTTGGGAAAATCAAATCATCAGCAACGTTATAGGATAGAAAGATAGTGATTGGTTAGAGAAAGAGGCTAGGTAAAAATTTTCTAAATAGAGCTAGACTAATAAATGTAATTTTCGGTACTTAATTTTTTTAGCATTAGGATTAGCAAACCATTGTTCAGATCTAATAATCATTCAAATTATGTGAAATTAAATGCATCATTTGCCAAACGTTTTAATATTGTTAATTAGGACGCATTGTTATTTTTAATAATCACCAATATCCATGCATTCTATCTTACATTTACCAATAATTCAAAAGCGATTAAATGTGTTGATCAGTATTATTTAATTTGATTAATACTAGTAAAGAAAATTTTCAGAAAGGTCGATTGAGGCTCTTATGAGACATATACACGAAAGAAATGGGCCTAAGTGAGATGCACAGAACACACCAAGTTTTATAGCAATATAACGCAGTATATAAGTTTACTTACAAAAACGGGGTAAATTATTAAGTAAGAAATAACGAGTCTTTTTAGTTTTAAGATTCGGAATACATTCAACGTAGCTTAATTAACAAATCACAATTTCAAGTGCTTTATATGAGACAATGTATGGGGTTAATATGGGACAATACCTAAAAGGAAAGAGAACATTGAAAGTTCCGAGGTTACTTCATACACGCGAAAACACAAGCTCGCTTATGCTAAACTTGTAGAAGATATTTTTAAAAAAACCTTGTTTGCATTTCAATATTTTTAAAAATATTTTTTTGTATTCGATAGCTGAAATCACTCTTTCTAAAGACTACTTTTTTTTTTTTTTTTTTTTTTTTTTTTTTTTAACGGTTTTTTTTTTACTTTTGTAACCGATTCCAAAAATTGAAATTTCTTAATTAATAATAGTAATAAAAAATATTGAAATGTAAAGCAGATATTTAAATGATATTCTTTCATATGATGAACACTAAAGCTGCTATTAGACACACGGACTTTAGGCGAGACAAACTTTTCAGCGGATTTTAACTCCAACATTTTCCCGTTCAAAGGGGGACAAAGGTTTGCAACTGTCTTTGAAAAATTCGGAGGAAAAGCCGTAAAACCAGTTTCTACTCGTGCCAGGCGTTAACATTTATCGCCTACTCGTATCAATCGCTTACCTCTGATTCGTTGAAACGTTCGATGTTGGATGAAAGATCTAAGCTAGGCCAGATTTTTTTGAACGTGTGGAAAAAAGTCTGGGAGACATTGCAGTTTGCTATTACACTGGAAGTTGGGAGGATATTTCCCGAAAAGTTGGAGGAAATAGAGTGTTGGCTCAAAAGTCTTACTAAATGTTGGTGAATCTGATAGCGGCTTAACGAGAGAATGCTTTACGTATAAAAGAAGCTCTTCAAAGCCTGTGTACAACTACAGTGTCAGCAAAAGAAAAAAAAATCTTGACATTTGCTACTTTAGACGTTTTGTTGAATATCTATAAATATAGACAAAGAATCATTCTGAAATTCCAGGTGTGTAAACAAAATAGTGTGTAAACATCATAAATTTTCGAGAAGATTTGTCCCCGGAATCCCATAGGGGACCATCAACAAATTGAAAAAGAACGAAGACCTTTTGAATAACCATGTCAAAACTATTGCAGCAAAAGAGTTCAAACTGCAGATTATGATTAAGAGGTTTATTGTCATAAAAAGGTGTTCATTTTTATGATTAATGCATGTATACTTGTAGAAAGATTAAGATTTGTACAAAAACGGTCCAAAATTTCGCCAAGTTTTTTGCATATAATTAATAGAATTCTTAGTAAAAAGCAATTTTCTTTTCAAAAAATATGATGATAAACATTGCATATAACACACTGTAATCAAAATTAAAAAATATTATTAATTGTATGGGAAATGAGCAGGTTTACTAAATAAATTTTCACTGCGCATGCGTCAAATCTATAAAATTTTCATTTGCATATTGTGTTAAATAAATGTACAGAGAAACTTTTGTTAAAGTTTCAAAATCATAGCTTGAAAATTCTGAAAATTATCGTCGATAAAATAAGATCAAAATCCTTTATTCCCAAAATAAAGCAAAAAGATGAGGCGATGTATCCATATATAGTAGTACGTACAATATCGCGTAGACACTAATCAATGGAATATAGAATCGGCTAAAAATATTTATAAATATTCGCCGCATCTTATTACCAACTCTGAAACTTTAAAGAAAGATTTTGATCAATCAAAACCATGTAGAAAATTAATTAAAATAACCTTAAAAAATTACTGATTAAATTTTAACTTAAAAAAAAGAAAAAAGTTTTTATATTTGCGTTAAATATTCACACAGTTCACAAATATACACTTCTGAATTCACCAAGTGGTTATGTTACTTGATATATACAAGCACATATAAAGTTGAAACTTTTTCCTTTACCTCACATCGCTTAAAAATAATTACAAATATTCGCAGCCTCTTATTAGCGGCTTGTATGACACTTAAAATTTCTGAAACTTTAAAGAACGGTTTTGATCTATTAAAATCGTGCAGACAGTTAATTAAAATATCACCTTAAAAAATTAATGTAAATGTGTGTATTACATTATAACGTTTTAAATCAAATAATAGTAACGAATTCGGTAGCTCCAATTTACGTTAAATATTCACACAGTTCACAACTATACAATTTTGAATTTACAAAGTGGTTGCATGTTATTTGATATCTTCAAGCATATGTTGTTGAAAACATCTTCCTTTATCTCACATCGGTTAAAAATATTTATAAATATGCTCCGCCTCTTTCCCCAGTTTGGAATTGCATTTTCTGAATTTACCACTTGCAATTTCAGAAACTTTAAAGAACGGTTTTGATTTATCAAAACCATGTCGACAATTAAATAAAATATCACCTTAAAAATAATGCAAATATGTTTATTAAATTTTAATTTTTCAAACATAAAAAGAGTACCAAAATTAAAATCTACAATTTACATTAAATATTCACACAGTTCTCAAATATACACTTCTGATTTTACTAAGTGGTTATGTTATTTGATATGTACAAGCATATGAAGTTGAAAACATTTTCCTTTATTTTACAACAGTTAAAAATATTTATACATATTCGCCGCCTGTTGTTACCAGCATGTATATCACTTGCAATTTCTGAAACTTTAAGGAATGATTTTGATCTATTAAAATATCACCTTAAAAATTAGTGTAAATATGTTTATTAAAATTTAACTTTTGAAACAAATGGAAAGTACCAAAATTGGTATCTTCAGTTAAAGTTAAATATACACAGTTCACAAATATACACTTCTGAATTTACTAGGTAGTTACAATACTTGATATGTACAAGCAAATATGAACTTGAAAACATTTCCCTTTAACCTCACATCGCTTAAAAGTATTTATAAATATTCGCAGCCTCTTATTACCGGCTTGTATAGAGCACTTACAATTTTCCGAAACTTTTAACAAAATTTAAACATCCCGAAATTTTCGTTGGATAGTTGTTTAGGCTTTACTGTTGAATGGGTTAACCTCTCCTCGTTCAGAATTTCACCGCAACAATTGCGAAGTAATATTTTGTCCAAACAGATTCTCAGTCGTTAGGTAAATGCATTTGACAAGTATAAATACTTAGATGAAATTGCCACGGTTACAGATATCTCCTCGGGAGACCGGGTTGCCAAGGAGAGAGATTTCATTATTCAAATTGATGTAAAATATACTGTTGAAATACGACAGATTTCCTCATTCAAAGGCAGAAATATTTCTCACTGGGAAAGGATGTTAGTCTGGCTTTTCTCCTTTGTTTAGAATTTGTGTAAGTACTCTAGGGAACTGTGAGGATATAAAAATTAAAACGCGAAATAAGTTTAGAATGTTGGGATAAATCTAGCGACAGCAATTTTTATGAGTTCGTTTATCTAATAAAATAAAAAAAAATTAGAAAATAACCACCGAAAATGCATAAATGAAGTAAAATTTTGAAAGAAGTTATATAGAAGTTGTTCGAGATTACATCTTCAAGAATTATGGAGCATATGCGTCTTTAAATGGGTTATAATGAAATTAAAAAAGAAAAACAAATGTTTCAAATTCTTTTCTCAAGATTTATTGAAATATTGTACACAATAAAAATTAAAACGTAAAATAAGTTTAGAATGTTAGGGTAAATCAATAAACAGCAATTTTTATGAGTTTCCTCTGCCTAGTAAATAAAAAATAGTTGAAAGTTGCCACAAGAATATTTTAAAATTTCAAATGAATTATAATTTTTAAATAAGTTAAGCAGAAGTTGTTCGAAATTAAATCTTTGTAAATCAAGGGATTTAAAAGGCTTTATATGGGTTGTAATGAAATGATTTTTTTAAAACAAAGGTTTTGCGTAACGGATAAAAAATAGCAGAAAGTTACCACATGAATGTTTTATAATTTCAGATAAATGATAATTTTTTAAAAAGTTATGCAGAAGTTGTTCGAAATTAAATCTTTCAAAGTGAATTTATTTAAAAGGCTTTATATAGGCTGTAATGAAATGATTTTTTTTTTATTGTAAACAGACAAAATGTAAAATGTAAAATTAATAAAGGAAGATGTTTTCAACAAGATATGCTTGTAGATATCAAGTAACATTTAACCACTTTGTAAATTTAAAAGTATATGTTTGTTAACTGTGTGGATATTTAACGTAAATTGGAACTACCGAGTTTGGTACTTTTTTTGTTTGAAAAGTTACAATCTAAAAAACACATACATAAGCTAATATTCATCATATATGTATAATAAATATAATATGCATCACATATGGATTTTTCTGTATACTTAATTAATGAATATATTTGTGTTTTAAGGAGCTATTTTTAAATCATCTATTGTCTATAATGTTTATGGGCTCGTTTGTAATTATACAAATACGTAGAACTTTTAGCCGTCGTTCAGTCTGTCTGTCTGTCTATCTGCCCGTTTTTCTGTCTGTTTGTTCGTCTGCCTGTCCGCTTATAACAGAGCAAAAAATACCAAACCGAATCATTAAAAATTTTAAATATACAATTGCTGCATAATTTTGTCACGTCATTTCAAATTTTATGAAAATCGGATGTATAGTTTAATTACTGGAACAATCAAAAGTATTCAGCTGCATTAAGCCCAATGGGAAAAAATAGTTTCAAGTGCATTTTAATGATGTGGCACTATTTCGGACACAATAAAATTGAGATGCATCCATAAAATATGCACTAAAATATACATTCGGTACAATCTGTGGTGCAAAAGATATTTCTTATTGATTTACAGGACCATGCGAAGGAATTCCATTACGTAATGGTATAGTGGGAAACATTGTTTGGCGTGAGTTTTAATTACATTAAACTATTTCATATTTTATGAAATTGACATTGAAGGTTTACTGCAAGTTGCTTTCTGTCTAACAGAAAGCAGATAGTATTTACAGAGGTACACAAAAAATTTCATCCACTATACTGTATCCCAAATATTGTATACTATTACACCAAACATCCTATTTTTAAAACTTCGATATAATATGAACGCACCTCATTTGCTGTGCTTGACGCGCAATTTGCGACTTGTTATATATCAGCATATTTATTCCTAATCAAAATGTTTCTCATAGCAGATCAATTGAAACTTTTATCCAAGTGAGCGAAAAGGCAAGAGTTATAAAGAGTTAAACCTAGAACCTCTTGCTGAAATAGGTAATGCCGTACCAAATGATCTAATGGACCTTATGCATGCAACCTGAGTTCGAGGCTAAAATTCGTCTGCTGGCGGTATTTACTGGCGGTGTTTAACATAGCAGTCTATGGAGTGCAAATTATTAATGCTTGTTTGTTAGAAATATCGGAAAAAAATTCTTTGTTGAAGCAGCATATACTTAATATATTGCAATATAAATTCAAAATTGTTGTTCTGCTTGCAAGAAAATTCTTTAAATTTGTAAATTTTCTGTTAAAATGTATCCAGAAAGGCTGAAATCGTCTGCTAGCGATGTTTGCGCCTGCGCGTTCAGGCATTCCGGCGGTGCGGTGACTAGAATAACAGGTTAGCATACCGCCAGCTCTGGCGTGTGACGTCACGTGCATAAGGTCCATTGATCGATATTTGGTCAAACAGTCCATAATTAGCATTATTGTGTGATTGCGATAATATATTTTTTAAAGTTACTATATATTTTATATACGTACTAATTCATAAATTTTCCATTATCCTGTAAGTACTTGGACTAATTTCAAGCAAAAGAAAAAATTCGTACTTCTTCATATTGATGAAAAATATGTCTACTTTCAGCGAACAATGTCATTTTAATAGTAAAATTTATATCGTTATGAATGATGAAATCTCCCTTACAAGGAAGGTCTCCATACTGGTATACTCCAAAAAATCTGAAAAAAAGACAGAATGTTCTTCTCATGTGGAAATATATGTTTTTACAAAAAAAAATTGTCGGAACCTCGATAGAACGTCCGTAAAAAAATAATGAAAATTTCTTTGTTTAGGCATTTTTCCCCGTTTGGTGATGGAATACAATTTCAAAGATATTCTTTTATGTCAAGTACATTTTAACGGAAAAAATATTTCATGGTGAACTTCTTTTAATAAATTTAATTTAGATAACTTTAGTTTTGACAGTTTAGTTTGTTTTAACTATAGTTTTTCCATATCGATATTTATGTGTATTTAGATTGAAATTTAACTATAAAAAATTACCAAATAAAGAAAAATTCAAAACTTAAATTAATTAAAATTATATCAAACTCAAAATTATTTTTAATTGAACACTGTCGATTAAATGTTGTTGCTATGGAGACGACTTCTTATATATGGAAATATATGACTGAAGCGTTCTTCATCTGGTTTTTATTTTTCAATACCCTTAACTTTATGAAAATATTTTTTTTATTGTGAATTTTTTTTATGTATGAAAATATTTATTTCAATAATAAATTAAGTAATTGCAGCAACAAGCAATGTATATATGAAATACAATATGTATATATTAAACTCTCTCGCTGTTAAAATTCAGATTCATTAAATAGCATTTATACGCATTTTAAAAATCCGTTAATAAATAATTTTTAGTTTCAAAATCGTTTGCTTTTGCGAAAAAAAAAAAAAAAAAAAAAAATGCTGCTCGCCAAATTACGTGACACTTTTCTCTTTTCATGCCAAATATCGCAAGTATTTTACTTTATTTATTTATTTATTTACATTTTTTTCTACCATAATTCCGCCGCTAATTTTGACCGCTCCTTTATTACATACATAAGTAGTTTTATTAGATTTTTTTTCCAAATATTTCGAATATGCCAAATAAGTAGACCTTCCTTGTTCAGCATATATAGAAAACACGTAACAGTTTTCAACTTTTTAATTTCGATTGCATTGTTACATTCTAATTGCTGTTTGAAAAAAATGTATACAAAGTAATGATCAAAAAGCCGCAAAATTCTAAAATCTGCGCAACTTCTAGTCCCAAGCTGTGCGGATTTGTGGGAGTCTACCGTATAATATAATAGAAGTAAATAGTTAATTTTTGTGGAATTGACTTTCTGTTTGATGAATGAGACAAGCGTTGAAATAAGTTACTTTCGCAGTTTAGTTTCAAATGCAATTTCTTTACTTCCACTTTAACATTTGAAGGAAAGTAACTTCGCCCTAAATCACGCGAACTCTTTGCACGAAACTTGATATTTCTGTTTCACTAACCTGCAATCGGAAATAACTTGAAAGTATAACACGAGTTGGCTAAATTTATATTAATGGAAGTTGTCATCACAGTTATTTCTTAAAGGGAGATTATTCAATAAATGTTGTATACACGACTTACGATATTTTCGAATTTTAGCTGTCCTTTTTTTAATTATTTGGAAAATAGTTGTTGTTCTCGGTAGAGAATTGGCAAATACGGAGTAGGAGAGAGTGGGGATACTTGAGCATAGGGGATACTTGAGCCACCCCTATTATTTCTACAGTTGGTTAATTTTTCTGTCTAAAACTAGCAATATTGTAACATATATATTGTTCTGAACATGTAAAAAAGAAATCCAATAAATTGGTACCATTTTGAAATTATGGTGATTAATAGTTGTTTTTCCTTCTCTAAAGTAAATATTTAGGTGCATGTTTTCTTTATTTTTTTTGCTATCAAAGTTTCGATTAAAGTTGCAACAAAATATATAAATTTAATAAGCATAATCTCAATTGTATTTTGAATCTAAAATAGCTCAAATAGCTGCATGCTTTACTTAGTAAAACTCTGATAAACAAAAATAGTGGTAATGGGGATACTTGAGTAAGTGAGATTGGGGATACTTGAGCCACGGCTCAACCATCCCCACTAGAAAATTAGACACGGGAAAAATAAACAAAAGATAAATTTATGTCCTTATATTCACTAATAGATTTTTTTCTGGATAAAAGGAAGCATAATTTTTTATTTTAATTTTTTTTCTTTAAAAAATAATGACTTAGAAAAAAAAGTTTTAATTTTTTTTTTTTTTTTTTTTTTTTTTTTTTTTTTTTTTTTTAATGAAAATAACCATTTTATTTTTCATTTTGATTAACAAAATAGCTTATCTAAATAAATGTAAAATAATATCATATACTTTAATTACTTAGGTCCAACATATTAAATATTTATTATTTAATATAATATATTAAGATTAATATTTTATATTGAAATTGTAACCTCTGTTACTGTAACTTTTTTTTTAATCAAAGAAATGACTTCTATTGTCCCCAACAGAGGGCACTACTGAGTTACCATGTAGGTAAACGAAAAAAAATGTGTGGTTTTACAACCATTCTGAATTTGTTCTTCATACATGTTGTCAAAGAGGTGAAACATCTGAATTCAAATCTCAATTGATTTTGAAGGACTTTATGCATCATAATTTATCATTCTGTAAAATATTTGTGCAAAAAAAGCGACAAAAAAATTACTTTTGTAGGTGTTTTTCCGTACTGGCTCAAGTATCTCCTCCATGGGGATAATTGAGCCATGATGTAAAAAAAAAAAGTAAAAATTAATTAGACATAGAAAAATAGTTCAAAATTATTTGAAAGTGGTTTTCAGTTGAAGAAAAATTATCAAATTTACATTTTCAATATTTTATTTTGTTTTAAGAAATGATAAAAATTTTTAAAAAATTAAAATTTAAAAAGTAGCTCAAGTATCCCCATCTTCCCCTATATCTGAACCTTTTTATTAGTTGATAAACCAATGAATACTTTTGTTTTTTATTTTATTCGTTTTCCGATTGGTCCAAGTTTAATGTCCAGAAAGGGTATACTTCTGTTGCCAAGAGGACAAAAAGAATAAATAAACTTTAAAAAAAATTAATAATATGAAAACAAGTTATGATAAATATTTCAAACAAATTTCATTAAATAGTGCATTTTTTTCTTTATGCAATGGTGTAAAAATTTAAAATGCGCGATAATAAGAAGTTTAAAAATTTGCAGTTCCGAAAATTGTAAAACTGAAATTTCATTTATATTTGATTATGATGGGTTTAGGAATATTAATGTTTAATTCATGTCGTACGGAACATGAGGTGTTCAGAAGTCAGTCTGAATAATTCCATCTAAATAAAAATGCACACTTTAAACAGTTAAAGTTGTCTGTCTATAAAATATTATTTTTTATCATTTGTCTAGGAAAATTAGTGTTTAAAGGCGAGACAACATTGCTGTCAGCAGTTTTTGCCGTAAATTTTACGGATTTTTATACCTAGAGAATGGTTATTTAACCAAAGAATTGTTATTCAGTTAAGAGCGTACACTAGTCACGCGGTAGAAGCCGAGCGCTAATGTAAAGTCTATGGGGGCGTTCTTTTCGAATATCTCGCTGACATTTTACTATTTTTACATGATTTTTTTGCACAAGATAGCTGAGGGCGATCCACAATCGGCCTACTTTTTACTTTTTCGATTTTGCTTATATATTTTTTATATTACGATAGTTTCAATTTCAGAACCGGTTTAAACCGGTTCTGAAAGTTTAAGTAATTGTTTAAAGAAAATCTGAAACGAAAATCAGAAAAGTAAAAACTATGCCGGTTGTGGATCGTCCTCAGCTATCTTGTGCAAAAAAATCATGTAAAAATAGTAAAATTTCAGCGAGATATTCGAAAAGAACGCCCCCATAGACTTTCCATTAGCGCTCGTCTTTTACCGCGTGACTAGTGTGTGCTCTTAAGAGCCCACAATAGTCACAGAAAAATTACTCAAAAAGACCCGGATGACCATGTAAAGTCTATGGGAGCGTTCTTTTCGAATATCTCGCTCCAATTTTAATATTTTTGCACGATTTTTTTGCACAAGATAGCTGAGGGCGATCCACAACCGGGCTAATTTTGGCCGGGGCTAGATGTGACAGGCTAGATGTGACGTCACGTGACGTCACATTGACAATCGATGGTCACAAAGTCACAATGTGACTTCACAACGACGTTGCAGTGCCGTCACCATGCTTTACGGGTTCATTCGAATGAAAAGACCCGTTCGCTAATAATAATCCTATAGAAAAAATTTTTACAGATATCTCGTTTCTATTTTAATATTTTTAAATGATTTTTTTTTCCGTTGGATAGTTGAGATCGACTTCATTTTCGGAACCGGTTTTGAAAGCGAAAGCACTCTCATAAAAATTATCTGCAAACAAAATCGAAAAAGTATCTCAGCTTTCCAATAAAAAAATCGTTTAAAAATATTGATATGCAATCGAGACATCTTTATAAATTTCTCCCATAGGATTAGCATTAGTGAACGGGTCTTTTCATTTGACTGAAATGGCCCCTTAAGTCGGTCCCTGCCTAAAAGTGCTTTTTATACAGGAAATTTTATTCTGAATAGGTTATCAAACAGATAGTTAATACATCTATATTAATAAAATCCGTGCGCCTCTGTCTGTCTGTCTGTCTGCTTGAAGCCGATTACAGTTCGCAACGCGGGCGAGTTGGAAATCGCGAGAGGTGTCTTTCGATTCGAAAAATTCCGGGAAAGTCATTTCGGGCATTTTCGAGACCGTGGGACCAAAATTAAAAAAGTTATGAATTAAAAACCGGTCGGGAATCGGAACGGAAAAGTCTAATTTCCCAAACGGAGCTCAAACGGAGCTCTGAGGCAGAACACTGAGCCACCTTGCGGTGAATGACCTGAACTTTTACCCTTTGGCTAAAAGAAGAAGCAGCCGAAAACCTCTTTATTCTCCCGGGAAAACGACTTTTTCTTTCGTTTCGGTTGAAAAAGAACTAATTGGTAAAAAATGTTAAACACGGTTTATTTTCATACTTTTTCTTTTTGGAAGCATACACGAATAGTGTGTAACCTAAGATTTACGCGATTAATACTAATTTTTGTTAGTACAAACGGAAAACGAGCTGCCAAAATTATTTGTTAGTTATGTTGTTTGTGATATTAATGAAATTACTTATTTTTTTTAATAGCAGTCTTTTGCAGTTTTTAATACCGAAACTTTTTATGCGCGTTGTTTCTTAAACCATCATACAGACAGTTTTTAAAGTAGATAAAACTGATTACATATTCAGAACCTGTGTAAAAGTCTGCTTCTGATGAACCAAAAAATACAAGAAAATGTCTTATGGGCGCGCAGCGCCAACCGTGCAAAATCAAATATTTTTAACGGGACGATGGCGACCATAGCGCGTAGCGCCGGTGGGTGGTAGGCCGGTGGCCCGCCTTTGCACGGTGGGCACGTAGCGCCCACTGTGCGAAATCACATATTTTTAACGGGATAATGGGCGCATAACAACCATAGCTCTTTAATTTACTTTTTTGTGCTTGAGGATTCGAACTCCAAGACTTGCTTATTAAATGAATTTTTTTTCTTATTATATACTGCTTAATATCGAGGTTCGTTTGGAAAAAGTGGCCCAGCTAGCGGGCGTAGCTCGCTAGTAATATTATTAAATTTTGCTTTCTAAAAGAAAAAAAAATCTTCAATGTAAAATTTGCTTCACAATTACTCATGTCCTAGATCACCCGCAACTAACATAATTTTTATGGGTCATTATCGCCCAACTAACAACCAAGTTTTTTCACACAGATATTTTTTTTCAGCGTCTGATAGGGAAACAGAAAAATTGTAGCTGATTTTTTTTTTTTTTTTTTTTTTTTTTTTTTGAACGGATTATCAAAGAGTTAGTTCATGTACAATTTTACTAAAATTTGCTTTCTAAGAGGAAATCTTCAACGTAAAATTTGCTTCACAATTACTTTTGTACTAGAGCCCCCAGGACTAACATAATTTCTTACGCGTCATTATCGCCTAACTACCAAATTTTTTCACACTGATATTATTGTTCAGCGTTTAAAAGTGAGATAGAGCAATCATTGCTGATTTTTTTTAATTCTGAACGGGTTATCAAACACATAGTTCATGTACAATTTTACTAAAATTTGCTTTCTAAAAGAAAAAAAATATCTTCAACGTAAAATTTGCTTCACAATTATTCTTGTACTAGATCAACGACAACTAACATCATTTTTTATGTGCCATTATCGCCCAACTAACAACCAAATTGTTTCACACAGATATCTTTGTTTAGCGTCTGAAAGGAGGATAGAACAATTGTTGCTGAATATTTTTTTTCTGAACGGTTTATGAAAGAGTTAGTTCATGTACAATTTGACTAAAATTTGCTTTCTAAGAGAAAATCTTCAATGTAAAATTTGCTTCACAATTACTTTTGTACTAGAGCCCCCAGGACTAACATAATTTCTTACGCGTCATTATCGCCTAATTACCAAATTTTTTCACACTGATATCATTGTTCAGCGTTTAAAAGGAAAATAGAGCTACTGTTGCTGATTTTTTTTTTAAATTCTGAACGGGTTATCGAACACTTAGTTCATGTACAATTTTACTAAAATTTGCTTTCTAAAAGAAAAAAAATATCTTCAACGTAAAATTTTCTTCACAATTATCCTTGTACTAGATCAACGACAACTAACATCATTTTTTATGTGCCATTATCGACCAACTAACAATCAAATTGTTCACACAGATATCTTTGTTTAGCGTCTGAAAGGAGGATAGAACAATTGTTGTTGAATATTTTTTTTTCTGACCGGTTTATGAAAGAGTTAGTTCATATACAATTTTACTAAAATTTGCTTTCTAAGGGAAAATCTTTAACGTAAAATTTGCTTCAGAATTACTCTTGTACTAGAGCCCCCAGGACTAACATAATTTTTTATGTGTCATTATCGCCTAACTAACTACCAAATTGCTTCACACAGATATCATTGTTCAGCGTTTAAAAGAAAAATAGAGCTACTGTTGCTGACTTTTTTTTAATTTCTGAACGGGTTATCAAACACATAGTTCATGTACAATTTTACTAAAATTTGCTTTCTAAAAGAAAAAAAATATCTTCAACGTAAAATTTGCTTCACAATTATTCTTGTACTAGATCAACGACACCTAACATCATTTTTTATGTGCCATTATCGCCCAACTAACAACCAAATTGTTTCACACAGATATCTTTGTTTAGCGTCTGAAAGGAGGATAGAACAATTGTTGCTGAATATTTTTTATTCTGAACGGTTTATGAAAGAGTTAGTTCATATACAATTTCACTAAAATTTGCTTTCTAAGGGAAAATCTTTAACGTAAAATTTGCTTCAGAATTACTCTTGTACTAGAGCCCCCAGGACTAACATAATTTTTTATGCGTTATTATCGCCTAACTAACTACCAAATTGCTTCACACAGATATCATTGTTCAGCGTTTAAAAGGAAAATAGAGCTACTGTTACTGACTTTTTTTAAATTCTGAACGGGTTATCAAACACATAGTTCATGTACAATTTTACTAAAATTTGCTTTCTAAAAGAAAAAAATATCTTCAACGTAAAATTTGCTTCACAATTATTCTTGTACTAGATCAACGACAACTAACATCATTTTTTATGTGCCATTATCGCCCAACTAACAACCAAATTGTTTCACACAGATATCTTTGTTTAGCGCCTGAAAGGAGGATAGAACAATTGTTGCTGAATATTTTTTTTTCTGAACGGTTTATGAAAGAGTTAGTTCATGTACAATTTTACTAAAATTTGCTTTCTAAGAGAAAATCTTCAATGTAAAATTTGCTTCACAATTACTCTCGTACTAGAGCCCCCAGGACTAACATAATTTTTTATGCGTCATTATCGCCTAACTACCTACTGAATTACTTCACACAGATATCATTGTTCAGCGTTTAAAAGGAAAATAGAGCAACTGTTACTGACTTTTTTTTTAATTATTATTCTGAATGGGTTATCAAAGAGGTAGTTCATATATAACTTTACTAAAATTTTCTTTCTAAATAATAATAATAATAATAATAATAATAATAATAATAATAATAATAATAATAATAATTTTTAACATAAAATTTGCTTCACAATTACTTTTTTATTAGATCACCCACGACTAACGTTATTTTTTATGCGTCATTATCGCTCAACTAACTACCAAATTGTTTCACACAGATATCTTTGTTCAGCGTCTAAAAGGGGGATAGAGCAATTGTTGCTGACTTGGAAGTTCGGACTTATCTGTCACCATATTTGATTTCCCGTCATGGATATGGCTTTTTTAAACAGTAATTCGTTGTTCTTTTTCCAGTTTTGTGTAGACATTAACACACTGTTATTTATTCTTTTTGCTTTGCCTTTTGTTCTTTAGAACAATGAAGAAGATAAAAAGGTTCTTTTTTCCGTTTTACCACCTAAGAACAATGCATTTGTCAAATCTTTTGCTAAGTGGATTCCAGAGGAATGGTATTTTCAACTCTGCATTTTTCTTCAGCGGAATTTATTTTATTTTATTTTAATTTCATACAAATTTTCATGCAGTGTTACTATTTATCTATTATATCATACAAGCAGCAAAAAGTCTAAATCTTTATATAGTGATGGTAATTTTAAGTAACATGAACCCTCTTGTCACCAAATTATTATAGAAGTAGAAATAAAAACCTTTTTAACTTTTAATACTTCTAAAATACCATTATATATCATGTGAAAAAAGATTTTTTTTTTTGTAATGTTGCTTTATTTATTTATTTTTTCGAGCCTTATATGAGGTCGAAAACACTTCCATATTTTTAAGGTATATGTTATGTCTGAATTTAATTTGAAAGCATGCACATATTAAGGAAAGGTGAAAGAAAAATAAAATAATTTTTACCTCGCAAAAAATCAACTCAAAAAATAAAGCAGCTCAAAAAATTAGTTCATTTCTCTTTTAAAAGAAAAAAGCAACAATGCTAGAAATTACCTAGTACTGACATGTAAGTACGATTAATTGAACTATTTAGAAACATCCTATGTAATCTTAATGATTTAATGGCATAACTAAACGAAAAAAAAAATTCTGTTTTTAGGTGCGTTCGTAATTATGTAAATACGTAGCACCTATAGTCGTCGTTCTGTCCGTCCATCTGTAAATGCTACCAAGAGCAAATACTACCCAAACGAATCATTTGAAATTTAAAATATATGATTGTTGCATAATTTCATCAAATCGTTGTAAATTTCATAAAAATCTGATTCATAGTTTACAGGGTTTTACATAATTGCACATTTCAATAATCGATAAATGTAATAATAATTAATATTATAATATGTAATTTTAATAATAATTACACAATAATTTTTTACATAATTACCGGGACAACTAAAATTATTCCGCTACATAACGGCCAATGGGAAAAAATAGTTTTCAGTGCATTTTAATGGCGTTACACTCTTTCGAACGCAATAAAATTGATATGCATCTATGAAGTATATATTAAAATATACATTCTGTACAATGTGTGGTGCAAAGAATTTTTGTTATTTATTTACAGAGCTACACACAAGTATTCCATTACATAATGGTATAGGGGGAAGTATTGTTTGGGGCGCGTTTTAATAATATTAAACTCTTTCCATTTTATGAAATTGATATACGTGGCAGAGGCGTACTATAAGTTACTCCTTGTATAATATTTACAGATTGCAGCAGATAATATTTACAGGGGCACACAAAAGTTTTTGTGTACAATACTGTGTCCGAAGTAGTCTATACTATTACTCCAAGATCTGAATATTTTTAAAACTCCTTTGTAGTGCAAACTCACCTCATTTCCTACGTTTGACGGGCAATTTACACTTTGTTTAATCAATTTTAATTATAATAAATATCTAATAATCAAATCAATGTTATATATGTTTTCTGAATACCTTAGACATTACCCTCATAGCATGCATGGTCACAGTGACGTCATTGTGACGTCACTGTGAGTCACTTTGGTCACATCACATCTGTGACGAAAATGCCACCACTCAGCGACGTCACATTGTGACTAAGATGTGACTTTCTAAAAAAAATTTCACAGTTCGTCACAATGTTAATGTCAAAGTAGTCACAAATGACACACTTTTCACAAATTGGTCACATTGTGAGGCACATAGTGGTCACAATGTGACGTCACAAAAAAGCTCTAAAACGGCCATAACGACTTCACATTTTAGTCACTGTGACTTCACATCGACGTCACGTGACGTCACATCGACAATCGCTGGTCACAAAGTCACAATGTGACTTCACAACGACGTTGCAGTGACGTCACCATGTCTTACGGGTAACGTAAATAATTATGCACGTGAAGCAATTTGTTTAATTAAAAATCCAGGATATAAACAGTTATGAAAATTAGTATTAATTTCCTCTTTCTCTTACCCAACCCCTCTAGACTTGTATCTTCTATGCTTAAATACTTAAATATTTAAATAAGCATTAAGTTTTGGGGTTAAAACTTTGCATAGAATTCTGTTTCATATTTTTACATCTTAATGATGATGCAAACTTAGTATTCAAATTATTTCGAGAAAAAGAAATATTTCCCTCGAATGAATCGAAATCTAACTCGTAATTGTTAGTAGAACACCTGTTAAAATACACACGTACTTATTTTTCCTAAAGGGATACTACGCAGATTCTGTTACATGAAAAGTGTAACTTAAACACAACATAATGGAGAACTATTTACTTGAACAAAAAAAGTGTAACTAGATCAATTCAGAAAATTAGAAGTGTGTTTGTGTTTTTACAATACATATCTGTAACAATTATTACATTTTTTATAAATTTAAGTACTAAAGAGTGTTTTGTAAGCCGTATAAAAGCCACGATCATTTTCACGAACCGTTTTTAAAATCTATAACATAAATTTTAAAATGTTCATATTTACTTGAAAGATGGTTAAAATAACCTCCGAGGAAGAGCCTGGTTAAATTTTGAAAATACTAAAATGATTTTAAATAATATTCTGCGAGCGTGATTTTTCTTTTTTTTAATTAATTAATTAATTTTTTTTTATTTGTAGAGACGAACACATAAGGTGTATTATAAACGTCTCATTCTTAAGTAGTTAAGTCAATAGTCAGACTTTTTCTTTCTTGTGATTCCCTAAGTTTTTATAACCATAAAAAAGAACTGTAAATTTACGGTATTTTACTGTGATTTGTTCCAGTAAATTACACAAAAAATGTCACTTTTTTTTCAGCAATGTAAGATCAACTTCCGTAAATTTTATCATTTACGAGCAAAACTCGATTTTTTAAAGGAAACGTTCATTGATCATGGAACAAAGTCCGATTTTTTTATAGCCATCGCTTGTAATATCTGCTGCAATAAAATTAGTGCAGCAATTTTTTACAATGTAAATGCACCCACTTCTAAGCATTCTCACGGTAAAAAGAAATCGTAAAATTTCGGTACTTTATCGTGAATTATCCAGTAAATTTACGGAAATTATCATTTTTTTTTCACATAAATGGCTAATTTCCGTAAATTTAATGTTTTACGGAGAAAACCCGTCAATGTAATGAAAAATTCCTTTGATATAAGAATAAAGTCCATTTTTACGGATATTTTACGGTCTGGAATTTCTGCTGCAGTAAAATTATTGCAGCATTTTTTTATAGTGCTGTATCGGTGTTCCACCATGAGGCCGCAATCACTGAAATGTATAGTTGAAATTTCCCTTAGATTAAAATAAATTTAATTAAAACTATGCAACTGGGCCAAAACTAATGCGGACACAGGGAGCATGTGTCCCGAGCGTTAGAACGAAGTGGCGCCAAATGAAGATTTTGTTTATCATTTTTCTCACTTCTATATTTAGTAATTGAGATCAAATTGAAAGAACAAGAAATATCTGAACGGTTCAATTTGCTACCAAATGGTTGTAAGAAAGTTTCTTATTTACAATGATTTTTGAATGATATTTAAAAAAAAATGTGCATATGTTAAAAAATTGAATAAAATTATTAATATTATGATTCCTAAAAAATTAGGCATTTGTCACTATCAATATATTTACTTACAGCAACAGATGTATTCGGAACTAAATTAACAGATATAGAATAATTTGCTATCCCACCATATGGCCGCCATTTCTAAAATGTATAGTTAAATTTCCAGCGCGCGTAAAATTTAAATTAAATTAAAATTGTACAAAAGGGCCGAAACTATTGGGGACAGGAGAGGGATTTGCCCCGGGGGTCAGAATGAAAGGGCGCCAAATGAAGATTTTGTTTGTCAATTTTTCTCACGTCTATCTTTAGCACGATATTGTTAAAATCGTACTGTATGGGACATGTCAAAGCAAAAATATCCAAGAGTATCAGGGTAAAATAGAATTGAAGAGAAATTATCTATTATAAAAATCCTGAATAAAGTGGTATTGTTTTCGATTGTCTTCAAGATTTTAAAGAGTCAATGTTTGACAAAGCACATTGCGTGGTTTAGTCTTAAATATGAATGCAAATTTTAAAATTTAAAATAAGTCGATTATTAGAAAATTAGTATAATTCTCTTCGTAAATATACTTGGCAGAAGGGGAGGGGCAAAATCCATGTTTCCCCCGGGTGCAAAAAAGGCTAGTTTCGGCTTTGTTGTATAATGCTATGAGGTCAACACTGTCCTTCTGTCTAAATTTAGTATAATCACATCACTTGAAAATTTGTTGAACCGTGAACACAGTGAACAGTGCTTGACCTTGGAAAGTTTTTTTTTGCTTCAAAAAGAAAAGTCCCTTTGCGGTATAACATACAAAAAGAGACTTCTGCCCCGATGGGTGGAGGGGCTCTTTTGTCCTTCACAATAGATGGGGGAGTGAGAGATAATGTTTTTTAGGTATTATTTAGAGGAGAAGTAGATTAGGTTAGGTGAATTCGAAAAAAAAAAAATAATTAAAAATATATATATTTTAACAAATTACAACGATTATTTGGAAAATTATATTTTCAAAGATTAAAATTTTAGACTTATAAATAAATTCGATATTTAGAAAATAGTAATAATAATAAACATAATTTTTATGATAATCAAAACGTGGTTCATGTAACAACAGAGTCTTATATTACGTACGCCATGGATTAAAAATTAATATTCCCGTACCAATCATATATACAAATTTTAAAGGAAACTTTTGTTTTACAATTTTCAGTACTGCATATTTTTAAGCTTCTAAACATCACACATTTCAATTTTTACACCTTCGTATAGAAAAAAAAATGTGCTTTTAAATGCAATTTGTTCTTAAGTTATTAATTATTCTGTAATTTTTGTTACTTTTTGCGTCAACGTAGCAAGTTGTTGAGGAAGCAATAAGTTGAGGAATTCAACCAATAAAAGGATTCAGATATAATTCAGATTTCCCAATACTATACCGAAGACAGTAACTATTTTCCAAATAGTTAAAAAATACAAATGCGCAGGTCATAAAAGCGTAGTACCTGCAGTCGTTGTCTATCCGATATAGGTACAGAGTCACGGTCGCCAATCGCCACTTAGTTACTAAATATTTTGACTTGGAGACTAATTTTCAGCGTCTAAGTGGTCATCCTTTGGAATATTTTACGTTTTATCTCGTAATTATTTGACGAAATTCGCGTTTGATCGCGATTCTCTGATAAAAATTGCGTCTTTTTTCGCGATCCTCTAACCGTAATCTGTTTTTTTTGCCATCCTTTGCCAAAAAATGCGTTTTCCAGCTATTCTTTTACGAAAGTCGTGCTTTTTCAGTGATTCTTTGAACAAAGTTGCGATTTTTAGCGATTCTTTGACGAAAATCGTGGGGTTTTGTCAATCTATTGACGAAATTCATGTTATTTCTAAATTATTCCATGTTGCTTTGTAATTTCTGTTAGAAATAAAATTTTGGAAGTGACTGGATGATTTGGGTTTAGCAGCCACTACCTCCTTAAAAATTTAGGGAATATGTACGTATCCTGTCCGTCCGTCAGCCTGTCTTTAGTAGCTCAAAAATTATCCAACCGAATGGTTTGAAATTTAATATGTAGAATCATGGCAGAATTTAGTCGAGTCATATCAAATTTGATGAAAATCGAATCAAAACCTAAAAAGATGTTAATAAGAGTTTTCTTCATTCTATGGGATTCTATCCTTCTTAAGGAATTCAGTGATACGCCATAATAAGCAATGATTCAATGTTGCCGTGTTGATGGCTTCCTATTTAAGATGGAGTCCTACTAATTCCGTATTACTGAATTTAAAATATAAAATCGTAATGAAGTTTGTTCACACATTTTTGCATAAGAGTACAACAGCTATTGCATCAAGGTTTGAGTATTGATAAAAGTTGTTACATTACAAACTCAGCTCATTTCCCGCTTGATGTACAATTCCCAACTTGTTATTTATTTGTTCTCGTGTGAGCGAAATTTTATCCGTATAAGAATGATGCTGGACTATTATTTTTTACATTTTTTAAAACAAATTTCGAACTTATTTTAGAATATCATTCGCATACACAATGTGTTATCACTAACCCCTTCGGGATGAGCGACTTTTATAGCATTTCTAATCTGTAATTACCGGCTTTTCAAAACAGAATTTTTTCCTAATAAAATCAGGAAAATGCTCAAATTTAAAAAAGCAAAATATACAATGAAATTGTACTGGTGAGAATAATTGGGCATTCGGAGCACTTTAAGCGGCACGTATACCAGTCACTCGTCAGTAAGGGGTTAATAATCCTTCTAAATGAAGTAATACATTTTCAGAGGAAAAAAAAAGTTTATTGCTATATGCATAAACTATTCTTTTCTTTAGATTTATATGTTGAACACTGAGTTTATATAGCTTAGTTCTAATCTTTTCAAACGAACTACATTTTATGCATGTGTGTTACGAGTATGAGTTGTATTAATTTTCTAAATGAACTAGTTATGCATTTTGCTCTGAGTGTTATAGCTTCTATGGTACTGTTTGCTAGTAATATAACCCTCCGATTACTATCTGTAAAATAAGCCCTCAGGGAAAATAAGAGAAAAATAAAACGTGCATTTGAATTTTAAAGGATATTGTACTAACAGTTACGAACTAGACTTCTATTCATATAGAAAACTATTTCATCCTTGGAATACGCCTGTTCTCTCATCAAACAAGGATTTTTCAAACTAAATTTCTAAGCAAGTTTTTTAATTCTACGGTTTAGAACCAGTTTAAATCGCAAAATTTAAACACTCAGAATAATTCCCAATTTTCATGTTACACATTCTAAATTATGCATACCATTGGTTAAAATTATTTTTTATAATTTATTGAGAGTTTAAAGTGTTTCATAAACAATATAATAAAGATTAATTTTACACATCATTCCATTTTTATTACATCACTCTTTCTAAAATCCATCATTTAAACATTCTCAACTACGTTCGAGATTCTTTTTAAATTCTTCGAACTTTACTATGTTTAACTTTAAACGATTAAATATTTAACTATTTCCATAAAACGCATGTATTACAATAGTCAAAATGACTTTCCAAATATTTGCTTCTGCAGAAACTGATAAAGGAATTTTCACTTAGAGATAAAACACTGCAAACATCTACCTCTTCTAAGAAGAGTTACAAATATTAAATTGAATTACCATTTACTATCAACTTCTTTAAACAAAAAAAATCTACGCAGTTACAGGTACAGCAATTTGGTCTTATCCCGTTCTTTTTTATCCCTATATATCAAGGTGCTATTTCCATGACTAAGGTGAATAGAGATAACGAATGAAAACTGGGCTTTGGGGAGATTTTAATTTCTTTTTTTTTTTTTCTTTTTTTTACTTTCTACAGCACGCAACAGTTGATGAGTTCCAGATAGAATTCGTTTTTCTTTAAAATATTGGATCACGCAATAGAAGAATTGTGGTAGAAATAGCAAAAAACTTTTTGAATGTATGTCGTTGTGTAGGTTACTCGAAAAGTTAACATTGTTTAAAGGAGATTTGCGAAGGAGTAGATTTTTTATCCTACAATTTTCTAAACATTTGATGCCTTTACATTGTTATTATTTCTCTATGCTAATATTAACGAATATTTAAAATCTTAGTAAGTGATAATAATATAAATGTAACCTGTTTATGAGTAGACAAACAAATTAGAAATTGCATGGCAAAGAAAAAGAGCAAAGGATGTGCGTTTGTCCTATAATGAAGAAATAGTATTCAGATCTTGGTGTAACAATATACAGTATTTCGAATACAGTAAAGTACAGTCGACTCTCGTTAATTCGAAATCGGGTAATTCGAATCTTCGCTTAATTCGAACTAAGCATGAAGTCCCGAAATTTTCAATGACAGAATAACGTTAAAAATTTTCATTAATTCGAACTCATTTTCTCTTGACTTCGGTTAATTCGAACTAAGAAGAATTTCGATTTTTCATTTTCGCTTCTTTCTCACGGATTTCAGATCATTTAAAGAACTTTCTTTCTTTTTTTTTTTTTTTTTTTTGTAAAAATTGTTCCAAACAAGTATGCATATAATTTAGTGCATTTGATATCCACTTTCTTAGTGCCCTGTCTGTCCATCAGTGAAGTTTTGAATTTTTCTTCCATTGTGCTTGTGTCTAATCTTTTAATTAGTTTATGTACTTATACATTCTAAATTAATATTAAGTCATATTCTAATGATAACAGACGAAATAAATTTAAAAAACATTATAACATTAATTCTTTTGTAATAGTACCATATTAAGCATGTCTTCATTTCAGGTTTTCCATAATTCGAACTTTGGATAATTCGAGCATTTCTTGTGGTAACGACGAGTTCGAATTAACGAGAGTCGACCGTATATGAAATCTTTTGTATATCCCTGTAAATAATATCTGCTCTCTATTATACAGTAAATATCTTGTAATAAACCTCAGCAACGTATATCAATTAAATATCTACAAGAGTTAAAAGTGTTTTGCAAACAATATAATGAGAGTAATTTTTCACCTTTTTCATTTCTATTACATCCCTCTTTCTAAAATCTATCACTTAAACGTTCCGAACTACGTTCGAAATTCTTTCTAAGTTCCTCGAACTCTACTATGTTTAATTTTAAAGGATTAAATATTTAACCATTTCCATAAAACGCATGTCAAAATACAATAGTCAAAACATACAATAGTCAAAATCAATTTCGAAATATTTGCTTCTACAGAAACAGATAAAAGAAATTTTCACTTAGAGTTAAAACACTGCAAACTTCTATAACTCCTCTCAGAAGAATCGCAAATATTAAATTGAATTACCATTCACTATCAACATTTTTAAACGAGAAATCTATGCAGTTACAGGTACAGCTATCTGGAGTTATCTCGTTCTTCTTTATTCCTATATATCAAGGGGCTATATACATGACAAAGGCGAGTAGAGATTACGAATGAAAACTGGTCTTTGGGGAGATTCAAAATTTTGTTACTTTTTTCCCCTTCTACAGTACACAACAGTTGATGAGTTCCAGATAGAATTCGTTTTTTAAAAAAATTGGATCACGCGATAGAAGAATTGTGGAAGAACCGGCAAAAACGTTTTGAATGTATGTGATTTTGTAGTACTCGAAAAGATGATATTTTTAAACAGAAATTTGTGGATTAATAGGTTTTTAATCTTAATATTTACTAGACATTAGGTGTTTTTAAATTGTTATTATTTTTCTACGATTTCTCTCCGCTAAAACCAGAATAAAGTATTTTGGAATTTTAGCGTATATTGTAGGTACAATTACGATATAGACTTCTATTCTTATGGAAAACTATTTCTTCTTTAGAATACCTTTTTTTCTCTGAATAACATTTAAGAATTTGAATCAAACTTTCTAAATTTTCAATTCTAAAATACGGAACCGCTTAAATTCACAGAAAGGGAACATGCGGAATAACGTTTTATTTTCATGTTACACATTCTGAATTATGAATACCATTGGTTTAAATTATTTTTTATAATTTATTAAGAGTTGAATAGGTTTCCTAAACAATACAATGAGAATAATTTTTTTTTCTTCTTTCCATTTTCATTTAATTTTCTTTCTAAAATCTATCCTATATTTGTCGAGATATTTAAAAAATTCTTCGACCCAACTATGTTTAATTTTAAACAATTAAATATCTATATCCTTTTCCATAAAACGCATGCATTACAATAATCAAAATCACTTTCTAAATATTTGCTTCTGCAGAAGCCGATAAAGAAATATTCACTTAGATCTATAACACTGCAAGCTTCTACCTCATCTCAGAAGAGTTGCAAATATTAAATTGAATTACCATTCGCTATCAACTACTTTTTTTAAATTAAATAATCTACGCAGTTACAAGAACAGCAATCTGGACTTATCCCGGTTCTTCTTTATTCCTACATATCAAAGTGCTATTTCCATGACAAAGATGAATAGAGATAACGAGTGAAAACTGGGCTTTGGAGAGATTCAAAATTCTGTTCTTTTTTTTTCTTTCTTTTCTACAGCATGCAACAGTTGATAAAGTTCCAGAAAGGATTCTTTTTTCTTTTTTCTTTTTTTTTTTATTGAATCACGCGATACTAGAATTGTGAAAGAAATGTCAAATTTTCTTTTTGAATGTATTGAATGTATGTGATTTTGTATGTACTCGAAAAGATAATATTTCTTAACAGAGATTTATGGACTAATAAGTTTTTAATCCTAATATTTAGCAAAAATTTTGTATCTTTACATTGTTAGATGAGTGAATAGAGATAACGAATAAAAACTGCGCTTTGGGGACATTCAATTTTTTTTTTTACTAAAAGCAACAGTTGATGAGTTCCAGAGAGAATTTGTTTTTTGAAAAAAGAAAAAAAAATAGATCATGCGATAGAAGAATTGTGGAAGAAATAAACAAAAAAAAAAAAAAAAAAAAAAAAAAAAAAAAAGTTGAATGTATTTTATTGTATAGGTACTCCAAAAGCTAACATTTCTTAAAAAAGATTTATGGATTAATAGGTTTTGTATCTTAATATTTACTAAACTTTTGGTGTCCTTTCCATTTCTATTATTAAAATGATTCCTCTCCAATAAAATTCCAAAGAAACGTATTTTGAATTTTAACAGATATTGTAGCGACAATTGCGAAATAGATTTCGATTCATTTGGAAAAATATCGCTGCTATAGAATACGTTTGTTCTGTAAACAAAATGTAAGAATTTGAAACTGAATTCCTAAGTATGTTTATTATGCTAAAATTCGAAGCCCCTTAAATTCACAAAATTTCAACATGCGGAATAATGCTTTATTTTCATGTTACACATACTAAATTATGCATACCATTGGTTTAAATTATTTTTAATAATTTATAGAGAGTTGAAAGTGTTTCGTAAACAATATAATAAAGACCAATTTTTCACCTCTTTCCATTTTTATTACATCACTCTTTCTAAAATCCATCATATAAACATTCCCAATTACGTTCGAGATTCTTTTTAAATTCTTCAAACTCAACTATGTTTAATTTTAAACGATTAAATATTTAACCATTTTCATAAAACTCATGCATTACAATTGTCAAAAATCACTTTCCAAATATTTGCTTCGCAAGAAACCGAGAAAAGAATCTTCACTTAGAGTTAAAACACTGCAAAATTCTGTACTTCCTCTCAGAAGAATTGCAAATATTAAATTGAATTACCATTCGCTATCAAGTTCTTTTATCTTTTCTAAATCTATGCAGTTACAGGTACAGCAATCTGGAGTTATCCCGTTCTTTCTTTATTTCTCTATATCTAGGCGCCATTTCCATGAGAAACGTGAATAAAGATAACGAATGAAAACTGGGCTTTGGGGAGATTCAAAATTTTCTTACTTTTTTTATAATAGCACGCAACAGTTGATAAAATTCCAAAAAGAACTCGTTTTTTTTATTATTTTATTGGATCATGCGATAGAAGAATTGTGTAAGAAACGGCAAATATTTATTTATTTATTTATTTATTTATTTTTTTGAATGTATGTGATTTTGTAGGTACTCGAAAAGATAATGCAATGAAACCTCCAAATAAGGGACACCTCTGTTTAAGGGACAAAACTTCCTGTCCCAGTCCCTCGGTATAGGATTTGCAATGTATTTACCTCTGAATATGGGACACTCGATTTAAGGGACACTTGGAAATGAGATTAAAGGGACTGGTTTTTGCATTTCAGATAATGAAAAATTCTATGATGAAAATGAAAATACAGATTTTTGTGAACTTAGAAACAGAGATACAGTCACGTTGATACAGAGGCATGCGGCACATTTAACGAGCAGTTATTTATTCACAATTCTGTTTCGACAACAGTGCATTTATCCCCATTGAAAGTAATGCTGAAAATTGCGGGGATGATTCTGACAATAAAAAACAAAAGAAAGTTATAAATAAAGAACTTTACAGATGTTTTTAGTTTGTTCGCAAGTCCAAAAGGGAAACATTTTATAACATACGTTTCAATTTATTTTTATTCAGAAATGCCTGAAACTAGCAGGCGTTGTTGTTCAAAAACTATGCAATAAAACTTTTTTTTTCGCAAATGCAATAGATTTTTCAGAAAATATTGTCGAAGTGGGCGTTTGGAACCGAATTTTCACGCAAAAGAAGAATAACTACTCAAGCATGGATGAAAAATAGCTTTGTTATGCGTATCAAAATTACTTATAACTCATTAGGTAATTTATTTATTAAAAAAATGAAAACACAGTTCAATTCCAAATCGCTTCCATAGTCAAGCATTGCAATTTGATAGCTTTTCGTTAAAGAATGAATTTGTAATTGTGTCAAATCATTTTCTGCTTGCTGAGCAGAGCAGAGCAGTTGAGAGATTTGTTGAATTAAAATACACAAAGCAGTTGAATACATTTTTCTAAATACTGCTGAGTACTGATAATGAAGAATTAAAATATATAAATGTGGTAAATGAACAGTTGAAAGATTTGCAATGAAAAATTAAAATATGCAAAACAACCACTTTTGATTGATTACTTTAAGTAAAATTCTTTTAAATGTTTTTATGAATTTTACATGTTCACAGTTTGCATAAATATACAAATCAGTAATTCTACAAATCATTTAACGGTTTAGTAATCAAATGAAAATTTTAATGAATTAATTCTCTATTCCTTTTGTGTTTGATAAATATAATTTATACACTTCGGGTATATTTAAACTTCACCTTTAATGTTTTGTTATTTTTATATCCTTCTTAACGATTAATTAAAAATATAAAAAAATAATAAAATCTCTGAATAAGGGACACCATTATTTTAGGATCAAAAGTTCCGGTCCCATAGGTGTCCCTTATTTGGAGGTTTCACTGTATTTCTTAAAAGAAATTTGTGGATTAATATGTTTTTAATCTTAATATTTACTAGACATTATGTGTTTTTAAATTGTTAATATTTCTCCGTGATTTCTCTCCGCTAAAATTCCAGAATAATGTAATTTTGGAATTCTAGCGGATATTGTAGTGACAATTACGAAATAGACTTCTAATGATATGGAAAGCTATTTCTTCTGTAAAATACATTTTTTTCTGTCAACAACATTTAAGAATTTGAATTAAAATTTCTAAGTTTTTAATTCTAAATTTTGGAACCACTTAAATTCACAAAATTTAAACATGCGGAATAATGCTTTATTTTCATGTTACAATTCTGAATTATGGAAGCCATTGGTTTAAATTATTTTTAATAATTTATTAAGAGTTGAGAGTGTTTCGTAAACAATATAATGAGAATTATTTGCCACCCTTTTCCATTTTTATAACATTGCTCTTTGTAAAATCTATCATAAACACTCCTAACTACGTTCGAGATTATTTTTAAATTCTTCGAACTCAACTATGTTTAATTTTAAACTATTAAATATTTAATCATATCCATAAAACACATGCATTACAGTAGTCAAAATCACTTTCCAAATATTTGCTTCTGTAGAAACTGATAAAAGAAATTTTCACCTAGATCTAATACACTGCAAAATTCTGTACCTCCTCTCAGAAGAATTGGAAATATTAAATTGAATTAAAATTCGCTATCAACTTGTTTTTTCTTTTCCGAATCTACTCACCAGGTACAGCAATCCTGGTGTTATCCAGTACTTCTTTCTTCCTATATATATAGGTGATATTTCTATGACAAAGGTGAATAGAGATAACGAATGAAAACTGGGCTTTGGGGAGATTCAAAATTTTGTTACCTTTTTTTTTTTTTTTTTTTTTTTTTAATTTTATAGCACGAAACAGTTGATGAGTTCCAGAGAAAATTCGTTTTTGAAAAAAAAAAAAAAATAATAATAATAATAATCACGCGATAGAAAAATTGTGGAAGAAATGAAAAAGTATTTGAATGTTAGTCATTGCGTAAGTACTGGAAAAGCTAACATTTCTTAAAAGAAATTTGCGAAGAGATACGTTTTTAATCCTGAACAGTTGTTGTCTTTACATTGTTTTTATTTCTCAATTAAAGTATATTACAGCAGTTATTTTATAATATATTATAACAAATATTTAAAATATTCATAATAAAATGCTGTTTATAAGCCGGAAAGAAATACATTCATAGTAGTATTTTTTTCTTGCACACTAATTTCTGTAGTCATAGCATATTGTCATAAGATTTAAAACGGATTAGCAAAGGAATAGGTTTTTAATCCCGACATTTGCTAAAAACTTGGTACCTTTACATTGTTGTTATTTTTGCAAGTTAATATTAACAAATATTTAAAATCTTAAGAAGGGATAATAATATAAATATAAACTGTTTATAAGTTGATAAACAAGTTGGAAGTTCGCGTCAAGCGAAACAAAAAATGTGCATTCTTACTATTATGGAAGTTTTCAAAATATTCAGATCTTAGTGTAATTGTATAAAGTAATCATACATACTTATTCATATATGAATTTTTCATACTGTATCAGTAACAATGTAAATGTACCTTGTGTTCCCGTGCTGTAGTATAGTGGATAAGTATGCTAATATAGAAGCCGACAAATTTCCCTCTTCGAACCCTGCCCGAGGTAAATGTTGTTTCATTACTGGTGTTTAAATCGTATAGAAATACTGAAATTCATAAGTTCTCGTTGTAAAGTACTGTGATCATTATGTATATATATATATATATATATATATATATATATATTCCATGTTTTAAACAAAAATTTTAAATACTGAAATATAAAACAGAAAATACGAAACAATTTTGTGAAAAAAAACGGAATTTTTTGTGGAATTTACAGACATTATTTTTTCCGTTAAATTACGAAAAAAGCACTGCCGTCTAGATTACCAGTACAATTTCCGTATTCTAACGGTATTATTTTTTTATAGTGCACCAAAATTAATTTTCAACAATTAAAAGTTATTTGGTGCTATAAACCTTATTTTTTATCTACTTAAATTGCACTGTGCCAAGCAATTTCTTATTATAATATACTGTTCTAATAATTTCTATTCCAAAAAATGCATTTTTTAATTACTAAAAATTAATTTACTTCTATCTTGAATTCGAAAAGGCCAAATATTTTTGTCAGTAAGCAGTTTTTCAGCTTGACTTACTGATTGGTCACTCCCGTAAATTTCCATCCACTTGTTGCCAGTTTTTACTACAGTGCCCCTAAGTTTTAAATAAAAAATAGTGTCATATTATGTTTATAAAATCTGTTCCTTTATGGTTATTTAAAATAAATAGAAATCTTATTTTGAACACAGCATTGATATCTTCACAAAAAATCCGGACTATTTTACGGAAATAGTACTGGTGACCGGAAAAATTTCCGTAAATTCCAAAGCTTTGTCCGTTTTTTTACAGTGTATAAAATTTCAGCCATCAGAAAAAAAAAAAAAAAAAAAAAAATCAAAATCATTTGTTGCATTTTCTGAATCTATCTATATTATAAAGGACAAACGTATCTGTGCGTAACGCATACGTCATTTTGCGAATGGCAACACTTTCAGATTTTAAGTGAAATTTCAGTTTTGCAATTTCTGCTATTACAAATTTTTAAACTTCCGAATATCCCACATTTTTAATTTTTACACCATCATGTAGGGAAAAAATGGTCTTTTAAATGAAATTTGTTTGAAGGCTTTATCTTAATTTGTTTTTGAAATATTAAATTTTTTGTAGTTTTTAATACTGTTTTCCTAATCGTGGCAACAGGAGTACTCCATTTCTATTAAAAGCAAAAGAAAAAAGGAAGAAATTAATTACTGTACCTTTATGTTGCCATTTTCTCATTAAAAGGGAAAAAATTGAAATTTAAATGTCTTCTGTTATAAAACCCGGTGAATTTTGATTTCATTTACAAAAATTGATTTACACGTAAAAGAATATCAACAGTTTAATATCTGTTTCAGCTAATAGCCATTGAGACTTCAAGTTTTGAATCAAAATGATCAAACTAAAAGGCCATTTTTTTCGGAAAAGGTGAGTACAGATACGAAATGTACATTTGTAAATTTTGATATGATGAAAATGATGCCGGGTTTATATTTCACGGTAAAAAAATTCTATGATTTAGTCATAGTTGAATAAATTTTGCTTTTTTTATTTTGAAATAAGAACCTAAAATAATAACTTTATCATAATAACACATTTTTATTTTTTTACTGCTTACATGTACGATTAAAATTTGATTTTAACAATTTTTACAACTGAGTTTTATAGAAATAAGTCAGTAATAGTAATTTGCTAATTTGACTTTAAATATCGTTTGTTTAAGAGTTAGACTTACCAATATACAATGCATTTTTTACTGTAACTAATTTTGTAGGTTTATTATAAATTAATGAAACAGTTAATATTTAAACATTTTCTTTCGTCGAAATTCGACGGGGTCTACCTTGTGCATTATAAAACTTATTTTGATGAATAACTAACAAGAATAACTAACTAAAGCCGGTATTATAGAAAATACAAGCAAAAGCAATACGACTTTAAACATTAGGACTATATAGTTGCGACATATCGTAGAAATATTTAGTAATACAGAGAAAAAAAAAATAAGCGTATGAATACAATGGCAATAATGTAGAAAACAAAGCTGAACATATGACATATGGCGTAGACTAAGAAAGGGTTAATGGGAATTAATATTGCTTAAACTAAACATGCTCATTAAAGTTAAAAAATTGTCCCACTTTAAAAAAAATAAATTAAAAAAACGGACGATTTTACGGAAATTTTAGTAAAAATCGGAATGCCAATACAATTTACTCCTTTTTAACTGAAAATTTTTGTGAATTCCAGAGAAAAAAAACGAAAAAACGGAAAATTTTCTGGAATTTACGGAAATTTTTCCATAAAATAATAGTTAATTGTACTGGTGTCCCGATTACCAGTACAATTTCCGTAAAATCATCCTTTTTTTTTTTTTTTTTTTTTTTTTTTTTTTTTTTTTTTTTTTTAACAGTTTTCTAAATACTAGTTACAAAGCAAGATTTAAATCTCATAAAGAGAATTGGTATTTTGCGTTTAAATAAAATTATATAGTATTGCAAAATATATCATAAAAGACAACGGGAACATTTTCAATAATAATAAAAAAGGTACTACTCTGTTATTCCGTCGACCAATTTCGGCAAATTATACAAATCGCCAAACTAATAGCCAAATTACACATATTGACGTAATTTTTATTAAAAAAAAACCCAAATAATTAATAGGATATTAATAAAAATACAAATAAAAAGTCGAAATAAAAATCACTTAATGACGTTTTAAACACGTGTATCGTATTTAATGTCATTGAATTGACATTCACGATCATCCATTATTGGCATTTAATTTTATAATTTGGCTATAGTATTTTGGTCGACGGGATAACAGAGCTGTACCATAAAAAATTAACAAATTTCAGTTAAATTTAAAGTATTAATTACTTTACGAAAAATGTATTTCAAATATCTCATTTAATGCCCATGTACAACGATATGCATAATTTATATCTTTACCTTTCATTTGTTCATTTCACAAAATATGACTACCATAGCAATTTTTTTTAAATATCAAAATGTTTATTCAGTAATATAACTGCTTATGAATACATCATATTTAGTTGTGAACGACAAAATTTGCATTTTGTATTTCTATTTGTTTAGATATTTTAAACAAATAATTACAGAAAAAAAAACAAAGAAAGTTGTTCATTAAGAAAAATTAGCAACTCGTATTTACTTAAAAGGAATGTGTTTAAATATCCACGAAACATTTTGAATTGTTATACCTCAGAGATAATTCCATTTTATTTTGTAAATACATTTTTGTAGAAATAGTATGTTTAAATACGAATAAGACTTTTCTCTAAGGTATGCGTGATTTTTATTTGTACAAATATTGCTTTGTTTAAAAAATCATCCTTTTTTTCTGAACTATGTTAAATTTGTATTTTACTTTTAATTAAAAATTGCTAAAACCAACCATTGTTTTAAGTAGTATTTAACAATTTCTTTATTAGCTATAAAAGTTTATAAAGAAATCAAAGTCGATATTCATGTATGACAAAACTAGTATTTTTTTTTAATCCTTGTTTTCGTGGAGAAATGGTAATTTTAGTAATATAAACTACAGTCGAGTATCTATATAACGAAAACCACCGTTCCAGTAAAAAATTCGTTATATAGAGAAATTCGATGTATAGAGAATGATGTTAAAAATCGTATTTAATGTGTAAAATTTGAACAAATATTATTTTTGATCTTTTGACTTAAGAATTTGAAATGTTTAAAAGCAAATATTAACCTAACATTTTATTTCTTAATTATTTAAGCTGTTTCAAAAAAGAGAATAGACATTTATTTGATAGCTTAATGAAAATCAAATAAGGAAGATTTGCATTAATTTCAGACGAAGAAATCTGTAATTTTTTGTTGTTTTGATTTTAAAGCTGTTACGCTCAAAAAAAAAAAAAAAAAAAAAAAAAAAAAAAAAAAAAAAAAAAAAAAAAAAAGCTCAAATTTTAGCAAGGAATGAAAAATTGTAGTTAACATCTCCCCCCATTTGAAGGCCTCTCTTATTTGCTTCTCATTGATTCCTCTCTCACATGTGTTTTGAGAAGGAGTGGAAAGATATGTGGGAGGTGGGATGAATTCGTTGGCTTTAAAGAACAAGGAGAGAACTAATATATATATATATATATATAAAGGAAAAAAACTCAGCACTGGCGATAAATCAAAAATAAGTGATGGAAAATTGATTCCATATGATTTCGAAGCTTTTTAAAATTGAATAAATTAAGACCAATTTATGAAAAAATTCGTTGTATGGAGATGGGTATTTCGCTATATAGGGACTGTTTTTAATGTATACATGCGAAAAAGGGACCGTTCCTACTAAAAATTCGTTATATAGAGAAATTCGATGTATGGAGTTTCGTTATAGGGAGACTCGACTGTATATATATTTATGGCTTTAAGTTCTGCTTTTTTACTTTTTTCTATCTTCAAAGAATAAAGTATTGTAATCGAAATTTTATCGTTCTACTGTACATCGGCTCCTGCAGATACGAAAACCCCGTTTTTACTCCGATTAATTGACAGAAGCAGAATTTTTAAGATGAAAATCATAGTTGGTATAGTACCGAATTAATAATATTAACGTATTAACATGTGTAACTAAATTTTGAAATATTAAAATGTACGTATGAGATTGAAGAAAATTTTAGGATTGGCACATCCGACTAGTTGCTAAAATTTCGAATGTAACAAGACATTTTTTTAAATCATATTTAATAATTAGTCTATTAGTTGTAAAAAATTATTCAACACTCATAGACAACGGATTTTAAAGTAATTGCATTTAAAATTACATTTTTTTTTCTATGACGGTGTAAAAATTGAAAATGTGCGGTATTTATAAATTTAAAAATTTGCAGTACAGAAAATTGTAAAGCTGAAATTTCATTTAAAATTTTTTTATGATGGGACCAGGAATATTAATGTTTAATCCATAGCGTACACTGTAAAAAAAAAATTCAAGAGGTTACTAAAAATTTTTTAGTAAATTTGTATTCCACAGAATTTTTTAGTAACCATTACAAACTTTTTTTTTTGCAAGTGAAACAAGCATTTCTTTTGTAAACTGAACAAAAGATCTTTTTGTATAACTAACTTAAAAATTTTTAGTATGAGCCACCAAGAAAATTTTAGTAATAGCTCCAAAATTATTTTTAATAACCATTACGCACGCCCGAAGTGCAGGAGGTTCCTTCGAGCTGCAACCGGACTTCTGAAGCGGAAGATTTTCGGCAAAACTGCAATAGATGGCAGCACCAAACATTGCTAACGGCTCCGACAAGATATTCATAATCCCTTTACTAACGAGCACTTACACTACATACATTCGGGGTGTATTTGGCGCTGGCCAGTTTCGAACACGGGACCCTTTAGTCTGGAGTCCGTTACTATAACCACTATGCTATCAAGGCCACACCAAGTGAGTTTTAGTAATAGTTATTAAAAATATAAAACTATTAACTTTCTTCGTTGCTAACTTTTTTCTAGTAATTCTTACAGATTTTATTGTAACCGACTAAGATTACTAAAATTTTTTTTGTAATTACAAGGATCACTAAAGTTTTTTTTTAGTAGATCGACCCTTTTTTTTTACAGTGTATGCATTATCTGACTCTGTTATTATGTAAACCACATTCTTTTTATCATAAAAATGATGTTTATTATTGTTATTATTTTAAATATAGAAATTATTTATACCAATGAAATTTTAGTCTTTAAAAATATAATTTTCCAAATTGGTCATTATAATTTATTAAATTATATTTTTTCTAGTTTTCAACGCTTTTTGTTTGAAGTTGGCAACTTAATTACCGTATTTTTGTAGAAAATATATTCTTGTTATTTAGTAATTTATTTGGTTATTTTTAATTATTTAATTTTTTCTTCATTTTTCCACTTGTAATTTCACCATTTGTTATCATTAAAAATGAAGAATGACATTATATCTATTTGGTACATAAACTAGTTTTATACGTTTGTGCTATCGTTTATTGTCCTATTTTTTATCACATAACCTTTTTTTGGTTTTTAGTATATTTAATTTAACATTTCTAGTAATTAAAACATCTCCTATTACTAACTAAGTAAGCACGATGGTAGATAATGAACACTCGTTGGTTTTTACGAGAAAATACATTTTTATCCAGCATGCAACAGTTGATGAGTTCCTCAGAGATTCCATTTTCAAAAATTACATCACGCAACTGCACTGAAAGCAACATCAAGAAATGAAAAAGTCATATGGCTTGTTGATACAAGAAAAACTAACTTTTGCAAGTAAAGATTGCGGAGAGTTCTTCGTATAAAGAGTAAGCAATATAAGTAGAAGCATATATGTTTGTTTTAGTTAGGTTTTTTTTTTCTAATGAAGAACAGTTGAGGTACATAATTTATGTCATTTTATTGCTGAATTTTGTTATACATGCTTAGCAATCCAACAGTAATTTAGCCACATTTGATAGCTAAGTCAAAAATTTAAAGGGTCAGGTGCCCCTTAAAGTAACCGAAAACCGATTTTTCAAAAAATAGTTTATAATTAAATATGATTCTTTAGGAACATTTAAAAACAAACTGCATGTAAAAATTCACATTAGATGAGAAGTTATGTCTAAAACACTTCGAGCATTTCATTAAGTGTTGTTTAAAGACTGGATCATAAATGTGGAATTATTCAACGAATTCAAATGACGTCATTTTATATATTAAAAAAGCATGTATTTTAAGTCTTAAAACTGAATTATGCTTTGTTTTATTTATTTTTAAATGCATTTTTTTTTAATCATCGGGGACGACAATAGATTGGGGAAAAGCAGAATTATTGTTTTCTCGTAATTTATTTAGTTATTTTTAATTATTTAATTTTTAATTTTTTCTTCACTTTCCCACTTATAGTTTTAGTACTTTTTATCATCAAAAATGAAAAAAGACATTCTATCCATTTGGTACATAAAACTAGTTTTATACGTTTGTGCTATCGTTTATTGTCTTATTTTTATCACATCACCTTTTTTTTTTTTTTTTTTTTTTTTTTTTTTTTTAGTATATTTAATTTAACATTTCTAGTAATTAAAACAACTCTTATTACTAACTAAGTAAGCACGATGGTAGATAATGAACACTCGTTGGTTTTTACGAGAAAATACATTTTTATCCAGCATGCAACAGTTGATGAGTTCCTCAGAGATTCCATTTTCAAAAATTACATCACGCAACTGCATTGAAAGCAACATCGAGAAATGAAAAACTCGTATGGCTTGTTGATACAAGAAAAACTAACTTTTGCAAGTAAACATTGCAGAGAGCTTTTCGTATAAAGAATAAGCAATGCAAGTGGAAGCATAATTATTAGTTTTAGTTAGTTATTTTTTTTTCTTTTTTTCTAATGAAGAACAGTTGAGGTACATAATTTCTTTCATTTTATTGCTGAATTTTCTAATGCATGTTTATTAATTCAATAGTAATTCAGTCACATTTGATAACTAAAGCAAAAAATTAAGGGATCATGTGCCTTTTAAAGAACACTGAGAAACATTTGTGAAAATTGGTAATTGGTGGCAGCATTGCTGCCTCCAATTTTAGCGAGTATTTTAACCGTTAAAACCGGTGTAACATTGCCATGTTACACCAGTAATATATGTTTAAATTACACCATTTCATATGTGAAAACAATTACTCCATGAAATTGGAGGCAGCATTTGCCACCATTTTTACACCAATTGTATGGAGTAACGTTTCCACAAATGTTTTACTGTGAATCTAAATCCGATTTTTCAAAAAGTACCTTATAATTAAATATGATTCTTTAGGAACATTTAAAAACAAACTGCATACAAAAATTCACATTAGAAGAGAAGTTATGTCTAAAACATTTCGAGCTTTTCCTATATGATCAATGACTGATTTAATCTTTAAATTCAACTGTCTCAAAACAGTGACTTTAATCATTGCGACACGATTTCTGAAAGATGGTTGTTTAGAATTTCACAAAATTTTCGCTAAATGTATTAAACAAATAGAAACACAAAATGATATATTATTATGTTTTCCAAGTGAGAAGTTTCTAATTCATAATTACTTCTGTTTAAAAAAAAAAAAAAAAAAAAAAAAAAAAAAAAAAAAAAAAACGAATATTTTAAATTAAAAAAAATATTTGTATTTATATATTTTATTTTATTTTTCATTTTGAAAACAATTTATACACTCACTAAATATATCTTGATTTGTTTTAGCCATTCAAATGTTAAAAATCATGCGCGCAATGCATGCAGAAATAATTCGTTCGCAAAAATTGTATTATCTTTAAAAATAAATTAAGAAACTTTATATATTTGTATGCATTTTCTTAACAGCTTTAATTTATAAAATGAGTTTTCATTAATAGGTGTTTTCTGTTTTATAATCGAAATTCAATTCTATATAGAGTGACAATTCTAATGGGAGTCACTTTTTTGCGTATTTTGTTAGTTCAAAGGGTACTTGACCACTTAAGACACAACACTAGTCACAGAAAAAGACCCGGATGATAATACAAAGTCTACTGGAGCGTTCTTTTCAAATATATCGCTCAAATTTTAATATTTTCATAAGACTTTTTTTTTTTTTTGCATAGGATAGCTGAGGACGATCCACAACTGGGCTAGTTTTTAATTTTTCAATTTTGGTTTCAGATTTAGAAAAAAAATACTTTAACTTTCAAAACCGGTTCTGAAGTTGAAACTATCATAATATAAAAAATATATAAGCAAAATTGAAAAAGTAAAAACTAGCCCCGTTGTAGATCGTCCTCAGCTATCTTACACTGTAAAAAAAAAAATTCAAGAGGTTACTAAAAATTTTTCAGTAAATTTGTATTCCACAGAATTTTATAGTAACCATAACAAACTTTTTTTGCAAGTGTAAAAAACATTTCTTTTGCAAACTGAACAAAAGAATATTTTTTATAACTAACTTAAAACTTTTTAATATGAGCCACGAAAGCAAATTTTAGTAATCGCTCCAAAAATACATGTAGTAACAATTACATGTGCCCGAAGGGTAGGAGCTTCCTTCGAGCTGCATCCATTGGGTAAGAAGACAGACTTCTGAAGCGGAAGATTTTCGGCAAAGCCGCAATAGACGGTAGCACCAAACATTATTACCTGCTCCGACAGGATTTTCATAATCCCTTTATTTATCGAGTACTCACACTGCATACATTCGGCGCGTATTTGGTGGTATCCAGCATCGAACCCGGGACCTTTCAGCCTGGAGTTCGTTGCTATAACCACTAGGCTATCACGGCCACACCAAGTGAGTTTTACTAATAGCTATTAAAAATATAAAACTATTACCTCTATTTGTTGCTAGCTTTTTTCTAGTAATTCTTACAGATTTTCTTGTAACCGAGTAAGATTACAAAAAAATTTTAATAATTGCAAAGATCACTAAAAATTGTTTAGTAGATCGACCCTTTTTTTTTACAGTGTATGCAAAATAGAAAAAAAATCATGTAAAAATATGAAAATTTGAGCGAGATATTTGAAAAGAATGCTCTCATAGACTTTACATTATCATCCGGGTCTTTTCAGTGACTAGGGTGAGTCTTTAAGATGCCATTCGAGTCATTCAAAAATACTTGAATGATAATGTTAAGTATATAAGGGCATTATTTTTAAATATTTCGCTCAAATTTTAATATATTTCCATAATTATTTTTTGAATGGGATAGCTGAGGACGATCTATATCCGAGCTAGTTTTTGCTTTTTCGATTTTGGTTATATATATATATATATATATATATATATATTTTCCATATTATGATAGTTTCCATTTCAGAACTGGTTTAACCAGGTTCTAAAAGTTAAAGTAATTAAAAAAATATCTGATACCAAAATCGTAAAAGTAAAAACTAGACTGAAATCATCCTCAACTTTAAAAAAAAAATTGCAAATAATCGCAAATAATTGCAAATAATTTTCAAAAAGTCGCAAATTTGAGCGAGGTATTTGAAAAAAATGCCCCATAGACTTAACATTATCATCTAGGTCGTTTTGAATGAGCATTGTGAGCTCTTAATCAACTGCATAGAATTATTTTTGAAGTGATAGTTTCTTTTTTTTTACATATTTTCTTTTAATTTACAAGTTTGTTTGCTTTTTATGTAGCAGCCAAATCTTGTCAATCGTTTTTCACTTACTTCCTGCTGGCTGTAAAATAAGGTATATTTATGGTTGGCTAAGCATTGAAAAAAATAAACAAACAATGAACAATTTAACGCAGACAGCTAGATCACTAACGCTGTGTTCAATAGAACCGCCAATAATGCTATTAGTATCTCAGAAGACGAGGACGAACAACCGGCAAAAGAATGAATGTCACTTCTAAAATGCATAAATTTTATTTGAGAATTAATGTATGCTTTAGAGAAACAAAATGGTGTTTCCGAAATGGACATCATTTGCATAAAATGATATGGGAAAAAACTTGTTAAACAACGTAAAAAAAAAAAATTGAAGCAAACAAAGTGAAGATGTTTCCGAGATATTTAGAAAAAATTATAATTTCATCCTTTTATTAGTTTTTTCCCTGTAACATAGAAAATGTTAATTAACGGGAGTTTTTTTTTTTTCATTTAAGTTCTCTTTTTATTACATAAATATCACTTAATATTAAATTGAATTATGGATAAAGGCACCATTAACCTCCTGTCTGCCGCGAACTAATTTTTCCGTTCGCTAAACTGTAACATAAGCAATATTTAAATTAATATAATTCTACAAATGAAACCCAGTCTTCAAAAATTAAATTACGGTTAATACTCTCAATGATTATACACCTACACTGTAAAAAAAAGTGTCGATCTACTAAAAAAAGTTTAGTGATCCTTGTAATTACTAAAAAATTTTTAGTAATTTTAGTCGGTTACAAGAAAATCTGTAAGAATTACTAGAAAAATGTTAGCAATGAATAGAGTGAATAGTTTTATATTTTTAATAGCTATTACTAAAACTCACTTGGTGTGGCCTTGATAGCATAGTGGTTATAGTAACAGACTCTAGGCTAAAAGGTCCCGGGTTCGATACTGGCCACTGCCAAATACGCCCCGAATGCTTGCAGTGTAAGTACTCGTTAATAAAGGGATTATGAATATCCTGACGGAGCAGTTGCAATGTTTGGTGCTGCCATCTGTTGCGGTTTTGCCGAAGATCTTCCGCTCCAAAAGTCTGGAGGCAGCTCGAAGGAAGCTCCTGCCCTTCGAGCCCACGTAATGGTTATTAAAAATAATTTTGGAGCTATTACTAAAATTTGCTTGGTGGCTCATACTAAAAATTTTTAAGTTAGTTATACAAAAAATTCTTTTGTTCAGTTTACAAAAGAAATGCTTGTTTCGCTTGCAAAAAAAAAGTTTGTAATGGTTACTAAAAAATTCTGTAGAATACAAATTTACTAAAAAATTTTTAGTAACCTCTTGAATTTTTTTTTTTTTTTTTACAGTGTACACGTGATAAAATATTTTGTATCAGGGTCAAAAAAAACATTTTTTTAAAAAATATTTTTTATAAATTACAGATAAAAGAACATTACATTTTTTCACTTTTGCTGGGCAATCAGGGGGTTAAGAAAATAGAACTACTTTTGATATTCCTAGTTACTACTTCGACATTTTTTCAAAAATTCAGCATAATCTCGTTCCCGATGATGCCGTATATTTGAAGTTATAATGCATTTCATTACTTCTAATAATTAAAACGACTCAGACAACTTACCATTTGATTACATCTTCAGATGATGAACATTTGTTGCTTTTCAAGAGAAATACATTACGTAATTTTTCTCCAGCATGCAACAGTTGATGAGTTCTACAGGGATTCCATTTTCCAAAATTAGATCACGCAACTGCATAGAAAGGAACATAATAGAAATGAAAATGCTCGTATCTCCTTTTTCATATAATAAAAAATAACATTTGTAGGTAAACATTAAAAAAATTACTAAAGAAATATATCGTCACCTGAGAATAATAAGGTTCTATCTGTGGTTTTGAAAAAAAATGACTTATTGACATAGAAATGTTCTATTTGTATCTATGAAGGCATTTCTGGATTAAAATAATTTCATATTATGATTGTAATGTCATATTTAAATTTATATAAGGTACCCTGGGGTAATAACGCCACGTTAAGATTCTACCAATTTTCACGGCTTAGTTTTAGTTTGTATTTTTCAAACAAATATATATATATTTGTTTGAAAAGGGATAGGATTTGATACAGCAACTCATTGACTATCTATATAAAAAAGATAACTTAACAGATGTGTATTCATAAAATGTAATGGCGTGATTTCTTGACCAGTGCTATTTGGCGTTATTACCCATCCATATGGGTAATAACGCCATGCAAACAAAACTATGAAATAAGATGGAATAATTGCATGTAGATTGGCCAATTCTAAAAATACAAACTCAACAAACTTAGAAATTGACAATTTGCATTCTAAGCTATTGAAATGTTCAATTTTTTGTGAAAGTGTAAGAAAAATAAAGGTGTGGTGTGTGTGTGTGTGGGGGGGGGGGAGGATGAGGCAAAAGAATATCAGACCGTGAGCTTCTTTTTGCTTAAAAAGGACTGCTTAAATCGAATTATTAGAAACATTGCACAGTTTTAACTGTGTTTTGTAGCTCGGCCACTGTAGGGAATAAACCGGGGTATTAATGCCAAGGATTGGCGTTATTATTCCGTTATAGTTATTGCGCTGTACATTTTAAATTACAAATTATCTCGAGATGGTATCCAAAATCTTCACAAATATTTTGAAAGTCCATGAAGTGTACTACAAATTTACGTAATTAACAAAGTATTTCCGGATAAAAAAAAAAAAAAAAATAGTCTTCACATCACAAAACGTATCTCGCAAATTTTAGATCAAGCGTTTATTTCAGTTGCTTGTAAAAACAATAAGACCTAAAAATGAAACAAATTAACTTGAAGCTGTTTTTTGCGATTTATATGATTCAAAACCCTTCTGCGCAGAGCACATGGGTGTCATTTACCAGATTATTTCATAATTATGCAAAATATTAGCACTTGGCGTTATTACCCCGCCTGGCGTTATTACACCAGACCACCTTATAACATCATTTTGATGCAAAAATGCTTTCATAGATGCAAATAGAACCTATTTATATCAATAAGTCAAATTTTTCAAAAAACACAGATAGAATATTATTCTCAGGTGATATGTTTACTTAGCTCCAGACACTTGTTTTAATGAATCAGAGTCGAAGTACATTTTTTATGGCACTGCAATTTAGAAACTTAAGGGTGATCATAAAAAAATACGGAAATCGCAGTCCACGCAGTAAAATGCTTATTTAAATGTTATATACAGTAAAGAATACGACGTTTACATTTATACGTCGTTTTAATTCGGTCCCGATTCATTCCTATTCATTTTAATGTAAAAATATATCATTTATACGACGCCCAAAATCGTTTATACGTTGATTTTTCGATTTTTTTTTTCTTTTGTATTTTACGAACGAGCGGAAGTTGGCAGCTATGAATAACACCAAAGAGCGTGTTTAAATGCACTCCACATTATAAAAATGTGGGCTGGTGTTCGATTAGTCTGAAAAATCAGCTTAAGCCGCTATCAGATCCACCAACATTTAGTAAGACTTTTGAGCCAACACTCGATTTCCTCCAACTTTTCGGGAAATATCCTCCCAACGTCCAGTGTAATAGCAAACTGCAATGTCTCCCAGACTTTTTTCCACACGTTCAAAAAAATCTGGCCTAGCTCAGATTTTTCATCCAACATCGAACGTTTCAACGAATCAGAGATAAGCGATTGATACGAGTAGGCGATAAATGTTAACGCCTGGCACGAGTGGAAACTGGTTTTACAGCTTTTCCTCCGAATTTTTCAAAGACAAATGCAAACCTTTGTCCCCCTTTGAACGGGAAAATGTTGGAGTTAAAATCCGCTGAAATGTTTGTCTCGTCTAAAGTCCGTGTGTCTAATAGCAGCTTTACGTGTAACAGATTACACTGGAAGGGGTCATTCTTTTTTGGGAGATGGTCAGCTTTCCCGACTTGTTTTAAGTTGCAAATAGACTATCCTTTTAACTGTTATCAGTATTGACGACTTTTAGTTGGCCACACGGGGTTTTGACCTTTGACTTCAAATGGAAAGGAAATGGTGGTCTGCAAATGAGGAACCTTTTGGTGAAACAAAGATAAAGGTACGCATATTTAAATAGCTTACTAATTCCCCCCTCCCTTCAGTTTTTGTGGTTATTTGTTTATTCTGGTTTGTTAAATTTACAAATTCAGGCAAATCATCATGTTAAACATTAAAATTAAATCAAAACAAAATTAATTCTAGATTTGGAAATGATAATCGATTATACGTCGTTATCGTTTATACGACGATTTCCGGTAGTCCCTTCGGCGTCGTATAAACGATGCTCCACTGTAATACAATTTCTTTTGATAAATTTCAATCCTTTATTCTCAAATAGAAAATAAATGTATTTCTTGAAATTTTGAATTTGAGTTTTCAATGGATACGTTCAATATCTCAAATGTTCTAATCATACCTTCAAAATCTCAAAAGCTGAGATTTTTGTGATATTCACCCTTAAATACATCGACATTCAGCTTAGTTCTTTTATAAAACTTTGTATTACATGTTAAAAATTATTGAAAAAATTACAAAGCAAATAAATACCTTTATTGAGATCGACATTTCTCATCGCTCAGATGGTGGTATTTTCAACATCTATAATGATGCAAATACTTTCTCAATAAGTAAATAAATAAGAAAAATTGAAAACTGGTAAACAAAAATCGCAAGATCTCACGTATAATAAAATCAAGTCCACTAACAAAAATGGATATTTATGAGCGTAATTGTATGCTATCGTTTCTTATTCAGCAGAATATAACACCTTTCCAAATTTTAGGTGACTTTCTTAGAGTAGACTCTTGTTGATTGTAAGGAGCTTAACATTTGTAGTTAAACATAATTTATTGGCATTGCATTAGTAGGAAACTAAATAAAAAAATTATATGAAATGCTTTCGCATTCAATGTCATTTTTACGTATTTGAAGATTATATTTTTTAAAATCACGTAATCTTTTTCTTTTTCTTTCTATATGGTAAATCAATTTTTCCCATAATTAGAATAACATAATTAGAAAAATTGGTTTTATTTATTAATAAAACCAATAAATACATTACGTTCTATTTTTTCAACATTCAACAGTTGATGAGTTCCTTAGAAATTCCATTTTGAAAAATCAGATCACGCAACTGCATAAAAAGTAACCTAAAATAAATGAAAAATTCAAATCGCTTGTTGATACAAGAAAAGTTAACTTTTGCAGGTAAATATTGAAAAAAATATTCCTATGAAGAGTAATAAAAAAAGAATTGAAGCATACACTTGGCTTTACTTTCATTATTTAATGAAGTACTGCTTTTATATTTCACATTTTTATCTTTCTATATGAGTACTGAGGCAAGCTCAGAATTTTTATTTGTAATTTTTTTAAACAGTGTACAATGCGATAAAATATAACAGTTAAAAATCTATATACCATTTTGTATGACTTTTAAACATTAGTTAACTGTTACTGTTATATTACTGTGTTAGTTACCGTTATATTTTATCCCATTGTGCACTGTTTAGCAAACTTATAAATAAAAATTCTGAGCTTGAACCATTTGAAGATTATGATTTAACATCACACTGCATTACTAAGAAATTAAATTGCATTATAAAAACTGCTTTACTAGTCAGTGTTGTTTTAACGGATTTTAAGCATTTTAAAAAAAGCCCATATTATTTTTGGGTTTCGTTCATTTGGCGAAACAAAATTCGTTTATTTTCTCTGTCTGTCCGTCACAAATTCCATACACAAAAACTGCATAAGTATTTGTATACTTACATATTTGTGTACTTACAGCTGAATATCTCTTATCACATGACAAATCTGAAAATTTTTGAAAAAGTCTATTATTTTAATTAAATCAGTTTTATCAATGTCATATTTGGGATTTAAATTTCAGAAGAGAACCTTAATTTCAACGTCTTTCGCTGAATACACTGTAAAAAAGCTGCAGCAAAGATTGCAGACAATGTCCGTAGAAAAACGGACTTTATTCGTATATCAACGGACTACGCCATTACATTAACGGTTTTTGGCAGTAAAACGTAAAAAAATACGGAAGTTGGCCGTTTATGTGCAAAAAATAACATATTCCGTAAATTTACTGGATCATTCACGTATCAAACCGTAAATTTACATTTTTTTACAATGTAGGTCGATGACCGTATGTTATGTGACCGTAAATTAACCACTGAAAATCGTTGCTGTAAGTAATGCCAAAAGGTAAATTATAAATTCAGTCTAATTTCCATGTAACAGAAATATATATGTGTGTATTGACAGATTGTTCAAGTAATACAGAACAGTTTAAAATAAAGCTTAAACTAATATTTTCATTTACGCAAAAAAGAAAAAAAACTTTCCTGATTTCCCGCTTTATTCTTATCAATATTCAGTGACAATTTTACGCATTATTATTATTATATAAAGCATACAATCTTTTTTATTCTTTATGTTTAATTCATCTTACCTAATAATTAAAACAACGCCTACTACTAACGACGCAATCACAATGATAAATGATGACCATTTGTTGGTTTTTATGAGAAATACATTACGTTATTTTTTCTTTAGCCTGCAACAGTTTATGAGTTCTACAGAGGCTGTATTTTGAAAAATTAGATCACGCAAACTGAATGGAAAATAACATGGAGAAAAAAAAAATTTCGAATAGCTTGTTGATACAAGTAAAGCTAACTTTTGGGGATAAACATTGCTAAAAACTGTTCGTATGAAGACCAAAGGAAAGAAAAACTAAAACATATATGTTTGTTTTAGTTTCAGCTTCTTGTTTTATAAAGTGCATGATTTATGAGATTGCATTAGTAACTTTTCCTTCTCTATCGTACAAATGCACACGAAGAAATACTTTGAGTTCTTCATATAAAGTATGCATTTGTTCTTCACAAAGTAAAATGTCAAAAAGAGAAAGATAAGTCATTAAAAGTAAAATAGAGTAAAGTTATATAATTTCTGGTTGCCTCTAAACAATTTCCACTTAAATATAAAATTTTTAATTAAGTTATTTTTTAAATATAAATTTCTAAATAAATTTAATGACGTTAAATGGTTATGTTGTAATTTTAGTTAAAACAAAGCAATTTTAACCAATTTTTGTTAATCAAATATATTTTTATTGTTATTTTTCAAAATAGTTTTATTTGACAGGTGACATGTTTCAACTCTATTCGAATTATTTTTAAAACAAATAAATAATAATATTCTGATATTCCTCGATCTATTTATTTTATTTGGACATTTATTTCTAAACAAATTTAGATTTCTATTTAGAAAACAGTAGCTGATATTAAATATAATAAGCAAACTACAGCTCTGGCAAGATTGCATTAAAAAGAAATAATCCAAATAAAATTCCATAAAAGTAACGTATTTTTTTACTCCAGTCTATATTATTCATCCATTATAAGAGAAACCATCTACCACGTAAAAATTGTATATGTAGCGATGTAAAATCATTTAACTCACTAAAATTGTGGCTCGATTTACTCAATATTTAAGAAAATTGAAATAAAAATTCTAGTTTAAAAAAAGTAATAATAATAATAATTTTAATAATATTAGCAATAATAATAATAATAACTTTTTTTAAAGTGCCTCGCTTCAAAAACTGAATGATGGCGCTTCAGATCATTGCACCACAAATCGTGGTATTTCAGAATTTTATTATTTTTTCAATTTGAAAATAGCACAGGTAGAGTCAATAGTCAAATAATATTATTTAACTGTTTTTTAATTTTTAACCTTACATCTTCTTACCAATTTGAAATAGTACATTATTAACGGACCACATTTATCCTCCAGGCTCTATGAATAGGAAGTACTTAGGTTTTAATACACCTCACAATTATTAATCATAAATAACTATAAGCACACAACATTCCGAAAATTAATTTCAGCTGCTTATTGTTGACATATGGGAGGTTCCATCTCACCAATAATCAACAGCGAAGCCCCCTAAAAATCCCCTTTTTCTAATCCCCTTCTGAAACACCTCATTTACTTTGCCTTCTCACTGAGGCCCAGTTTCCGCCCATTGCTATTTAAAACTCACGTGCTTTGTTCATACACGCGATCGACCAATCAACTTTGCTTCCCCTCAATCCACCCACTTCATTTCAGTTCTAGTTTTTTTTTTCCTCTCTCATTCTGAAAGTGTTTCCCCTGCCGATGTTTTATAGAGCTCTTGATTGCCGTTGTGTCAGCGTCGATACTAAATTGGAAATTGTACCCGCGAGGTTACACAGAATATTTCACTGCCTGGAGATGAGAGAGAAAGAGAAAGCAAGCACGTTGTTACGTCAGACACAGTGCTTGCAATAAATGCGAAAATGATGAATGGTTTGAAGATAACTTAGTTTTGAATTTGAATCCCTCGCGATTGTTGAAGAGACTTTAGTGTGAAATGATTGGGAATTTATGGTTCGAAAATATGTTGTTGATATTTTTAAAAATGTTAATATGTTCCCATGTGAAACTTTCAGATCGTTTCGGGACAAATTAGAGTTATCTTGTTTTAGAATTGACTTAAATGCAGCAGATTATTTAGGAATCGGGAAATTATCTGAAGTATATAAAGTGCTGATAATATGCTTTAAATCAATTTTTCTCAAAATTAATTTTCTAGCGTCTTTGGATTTTAGAAATGCTCCACGCGTCTTAATTTTTGATCAAAATTTATGAAATTGATAAGATAGATTTGAAGAAAGGATGGTTTCCGGGATAATTAAAGATATCTTACGTCGAAAATGGCTTCACATCAACAGATTATTGATAAATTTGAGTATGTGAAATATAAAAGCCATCGATAATTTGATTAAAATCTATTTTTCTCAAAATTGATTAGTCAGCGTTTTTAGAATTTTCAAATGCTCCATGCGTTATAATTTTTGATAAAAATTTATGAAATTAATAATTAAGAAAACTGATTCTGTTTACAAAGAATCTGTAAATGCATTTTAAAGTTAGAATTAACTATAGTAATTAAATTTTCTTTTAAATTTGTTAAAAGGCATAATTTTGATAAAATCGATATGGAATTCAGAAATAAAATTTGTAAAAAATTCCCTATTCATGGAATTAAAAAAAATCTATACACAGATTTGTTTGTAGTAGAATTTTAAGTGATTAAGAATGATTAAGCACTTTCCAACACTTAATGAAATCTTTAACAAAACTTTGTTATTTAGGGAAATAATAGTGTATAGCCAAATATACCCAAATATGTATTCCAGTACTTTTGAACAGCTCTGTATTTCATATGTCAGTTGATATAATGGGAAAATTTAGTTTAGCAAGAAAATACCCAGTAGCTTGTAATTTCTTTTTCAGCATTTCATACTATTAGAGGGAAACATACTTGAATACTTTTGTTCAGCCCTGTAGTTTGCATTGTACCTTTATTACACGTCAGCATTAGGCTAAAATTTATTGTAAACTAAAACACTTTTAAAACAATTGAAACCACATTCTCATAAATTATCATTCATAGGCGTCCATGTACCGAATTCTTTGCGTGGTCCTGCATATCCTTTTATCTATATTCTGTAAACATTTCTCAGTAAATTGAATGAAGCTCAGCGTAAAAATGCATAGCTTATTTAAGAACTATGTTTAAATAATTTACGCTCATATTCAGTAACGTTGGTGAGCTCTTTTGGGTAGCCCTGTATATCAACTATAACATTTATACACACCATATAATGTGCATATATTTAGCGAAATATAAACGCGCATATCATAATTAAAATGCATTTCACCCCTCCATTAGCCATCATTGGACACATATACGGTACTTCGGAAAGAATATACTATTTGAAATCTTTTGTATGGCCCTGTAAATGCTATGTACTTCATATTATGCAAGACAGTAGCGTATAATTTATGTTAAGCTTCAGTGACATATATCAATTTTATTTTACATGAAACAGCTTAATATATTTCAAATATGTCACACACAATTCCCCCTTTTACCATTGTCTAATCGAATTCTTTTGTGTGGCCATGTAAATGAATAATAGCGAAATTTTCATCTTATATTTTATAGAATGCATATTTTAATATGTTTGACAGGGTATAACATCTTTAAAATTCCTTTGAAACGATTTTTCCATGTAGGCCGTAATGTAATGGGAAACTTTTGATTCGCCCTGTAGATAAACTAATCATGGTAGAATCTTCATTTTCAATAGGTGTCGTGCTAGGGTAAACGTCAATAACGTCCTAAAATTTCATGGCAATCCGAGTATATTAACGATTTTTCCCCGTAGGCCGTAATGAAAGGGAAACTTTTGATTCTCTCTGTAGATAAACTAATCATGGTAGATACTTCATTTTCAATAGGTGTCGTGCTAGGGTAAACATCAATAACGTATACAAATTTCATAGCAATCCGAGTATATTTACGGAAGTTAGAGCGCGGACAGATGGACAGAGGGCCAGACAAACCGAATGCATAAGCACTTTTCAACTTTGTTGGAAAATGCTAAAAAGGGCAGTTTTAAAATTTATTTTTTTTATTTTAATTATTTTTAAATTTTTAAAAACAAAACAAAAAAAAAATCCACCGTGTCTTTTTTACTTATTTTAAAAGATTCCTCCTGCCCCTAAGTTTTATTGAACTCTTGATTGGCGTTCTGTCAGCGTCGATACTAAATTGGCAATTGTACCCGCGAGTTTACACAGAATATTTCACTGCCTGGAGAAAGAGAATAAGAGAAAGCAAGCATTCTTACGTCAGACACAGTGCTTTTGCAATAAATGCGAAAATGATGAATGGTTGAAGATAATTTAGTTTTGAATTTGAATCCCTGGAGATTGTTGAAAAGACTTTAGTGTGAAATGATTGGGAATTAATGGTTCGAAAATTCGTTGTTGGTATTTTTTAAAAATATTAATACGCTCCCATGTGAAATTTTGCGATCGTTTTGGAGCAAATTATAGTTATCTTGCTTTAAAAGTGACTTAGATGCAGCAGATTATTGATAATTCAGGATACCTGAAGTATGAAAGACGCCGATAATACACAAGTAATCATGCAATTAAAGATGCCATACTCGTTAAAAGCTGGCTAAAAGAAGTGTAATTTTAAAGCTTAATTTCAAAGCCCTGGAAATCGTTCCAGAAATTTTTGTATGAAAGGATTGCGAATTAAATTGTTCAAAAGTTTATTGTTGATATTTTCAAAAATGTTAATACGTTCCCATGTGAAAATATCAGAACGTTTCAGGGGTAATTAGAGATATCTTTCTTTAAAACGCCCAATCCACGAAAAAATGGACATGAGGATGAAAATTTAAATTTCTTTAAATATGATTGAAATTTTGCATATTAACTGTTAAGAGTGTACTATTTCATATTTTATCAAAAAAGAATTAAATTTTTGTCATTAACATACTTATTTTAATTAATAAAGTGACACTATGACTTTGTAAAATAGACTGCGGCAAAAATCTTTACATTTCATGGTCTCGTACTGCTGAACAAACAATCTGAAAATCTCCAAATTTGGATATATATGATCTGACAGCTATTATTGAGAGTTTTTGTCTGCAGAGAAGTGTTCACTAATCTTCATTACAAAAAGTAAGCATATTTCATTACTCTTAATTATTATGTCACACCCGCAACAAAAAGGTACATTTATATCTCTGCAGAAAAATATTTTTGTTTTAAAGTTATGAAACTTTATATTCAAAAATAGTTTATTAAGATACTTTGAATTACAGACACAAAAGAAATTAATTAATATTTTAATTATAATCATTGAGCGTTGCGGGCGTGACATGTCCCTGTTGCGGGTGTGACATTAATTAAAGTCACACCCGCAACGTCTTTTAAAATTGATTACAAATGCATATTTGAACAAATTATATGTAAATTTGTAAAAGAATAATATGCTGGAAAACATGTACTTGGCAGCTTTAACTATACCCTTTGATTTAATAGAGGGAATTCCTGTTAATAAATAAATATTTGCATTATCTGAGTATGTGACACTGTGTGCAGTTGATTTATTCAGTTTGGATTGATAAAATTGTTGCTTTACTGCAAGAAAATAATTTTATTAGGGATATAATATTAAGAAATTAAATTTAAAAGGTAAGATTTTTATAGAAATTAAAAAAAGAAAATTACGAAACAATATTTTAGCAATTTTCTTTAAATTTGTTAATTTTGTTTTGTTTTTTATATACATTTTTAATTTTGTTATTTGATAGTATTTATCTAATATATATATATATATATATATATATATATATATATATATATATTTAAATGAGTAAATCAATATTAGGGAAAAAAAAAATTTCTCTTTTAATTCAAATTAAATAAAAAGTAGAAGTAAGAATAACAGAAACTGTTAAAATGTTTATTAAGTTAGCATAAAATGTATATAGTCAGTTTGAAATTAACCAAAATTTAACATAATTAACTTTATGTAAGATTAGAAATTTCAAGGGATAACTATTAAAAATTTGTTAAGCTTATATTTTTGGACTGGAAGTGCTATATTTATTCAGTTTACACATTAATTTCTTCTCTTTTGCAGAGAATGAAGAGTACAGAAAGATCACGATATCATTGAAAAAAGATTAAGGAAAACCCTTTTAAATATTAGCATATCTATAACAAGAGAAGGAAAGAGACAAAGCAAGGAGAGAAAAGAAGAGACTATTTTAAAAAATCATGGTAAAGGATGGCAATCCTTTTGCATTTCATCTCATGGTAAAGGAGTTGTCGATAGGGTTGGTGCAGTTGCCAAGAAAATGGTAACACTAGCAACGCTCTGCAACTATAAATTCAGCTTCAGATTTTGCCATGTGTGTAGAAAAGTCCTAAAAACTATAAAAGAACTTTGCTGAATGTGAAATTTCTGAAGATATTGGAAAAATGCTTCATGAATGCTGGCACCAAGCACAATCGGAGTTCAACATTCAATCGATACATCATGTTGTTTTTATTGACGTAGGAACAATTAATGTAGCAATAACTTCAGAAAGTGATCACAAGAGAATTTGTTTGTTACCATATTTTGTCAAAAATATAATATCCAATGATAAGAGTGCAGTTGGAGATTTTGTAGAAGTTGTTTAATTCTCGACATTAAAAAAGTGAAAACTTTGATGGACAAATAAGACAAATAGATGGTGACGATATAGAATTAGAATGTTTGAAAAAAATTTAAGAAAACGTGCATATTTGGCCCAATCAGTCAGATGCATCCTAGGAAAAAAAAGAGCATTTTTGTAAAAAAAAGCTACCACCACCAGAAATTATAAATTCAAGATTGGAAATGAAATTTTTTTTATATTTTCCTCTCTAGATATTATAATTGTAACATTGATTAATTCTTTAATTTAAAAAATCTGCCTTGAAAATATTTGTGTATGTCATTATTTTATTGGCTATACAAGTCACACCCGCAACGAAAATTTTGAATATTTTCCACAAAAGCAAGAATAGAATAAGTAATTTAATTTTTTCATAGAATAATTATTTAAGTATTACTGTATAATATATAAAAATATCAATTCACTCAGTTGTCATAATTCACAGAGTTTTGCATTTTTGCACTGAAAGATGAAAATGCATGTCCTTTTTATGTCACACCCGCAACAGGCGGAAATTATTTTTTTTTAATAAATAAATGATACATCGGACAATTTTCAGATTTGGATAAATGTATGTGTAAGTGGTCTACATTGAAATTCCTACAAATTGAAACCAATGCTCAAAAATTTTTTTGCTGGTGACTAAATTAAGTTGTGTAAATGTCACACCCGCAACTTTGGACTGGGCGAAAAGTGACTACAACTTCAGACAATTGATGATTCGGAAAATTATCTAAATTATAAAATATGCCGATAATACACTAAAAATATATTTTTCAAAGTTTTAAGATTTTAGAATGCTCATGTGTCTTAATTTTTGACCAAAATTCATGAAATAGACAAGGAAGAATCCCGATATTGCTTACAAAGAGTCTGTGTATGTATTTTTTTAAAATTCGAATTCAATAAGATATTTAAATTTGATTTTTAATATGCTAAAAGGCAAAATTTTGATAAACATCGATATGGAATTAAGATTTTTTTAAAAGATATAATTAGTTAATGGAATGAAATGGCTATACGCAGATTTTTTTCTAATAAAATTTTAAATGATTAAAATGAAAAATCGCGATAATATCTCAAAAATGCATGTTTTTTTAAAAAGTTCGTTTTAAAATTTAATTTTTAAAAAATAAATCTAAAAATATTCATATTTCATTCTATGTGTCTTATTTCTGAATTTTTTTTTTCCTTTCCTATGTTTTATAGAGTCTTCTGATTGCCGTTGGGTCAGTGTCGATACTAAATTGGAAATTGTACCCGCGAGTTTACACAGAATATTTCACTGCCTGGAGAGAGAGAAAGAGAAAGCAAGTACATTGTTACGTCAGACACCGTGCTTACAATAAATGCGAAAATGATGAATGGTTTGAAGACAACTTAGTTTTGAATTTGAATCCCTAGCGATTGTTGAAGAGACTTTAGTGTGAAATGATTGGAAATTAATGGTTCGTGTTGTTGATATTTAAAAAAAAATGTTAATACGTTCTCATGTGAAACTTTCCGATCGTTTCGGAGCAAATTGGAGTTATCTTGTTTCAAAATCAACTTAAACTCAAGAGATTATTGATAATATGGGATATCTGGAATATAAAAGACACCGATAATATCCAAGTAATCATGCAATTAAAAATACCATACTCATTAACACCTGGGTAAAAAAAAGTGTAATTTTTAAACTTAATTTTGCTGTTAAATCTCGGGAAGTCGTTAAAGACATTTTATTATAAAAGGATTGCGAATTAATGGTTCGAAAATTCGTTGTTGATATTTTTAAAAGTGTTAATAAGTTCCCATGTGAAACTTTTCGATCGTTCTGGGGCAAATTAAAGATATCTTTGTGCAAATGTTTTCAGATCCAAATTATCGATAATTCGGGAAATTATCTTAAATATAAAAAGTGCCGATAATATACAAGTACACTCTTAAAACGAAAGAGCTGATTTGGCTTCTCATGAAAGAGCTGTAATCTTTTCGATCATAAAAGAGTTGTTTTTCAAACGATTAAATCTTCTTGATCTAAATTGGTTATTTAACTAGCTCAACTTCATTTAAATTGGTTCAAACTCGAGTTATTTCAACTCTTTTTTGAGAAGGTTCCTTTCAACATTGAGATGAGTGGATTTCAGCTCAACTTGAGCTATTTTGTGGCTCACTTTTTAAGAGAGTAACTTTACAATTAAAATCTGGTTAAAAGAAGTAGAATTTGTAACTTAATTTTGTATTTTAATCTCGGAGATCGTTCAAGATGTTTTAGTATGAAAAGATAGGAATTAATTGTTAGATAAGGCGTTGTTGATATATTCAAAATGTTAATACGTTCCCATAAGAAAAGTTCCGATCGCTTCGGGGCAAATTAAAAGTATCTTGCTTTAAAAGAGACTTCACTTCAACTGATTTTTGATAAATATGGATATCTGAAACGTAAAAGATACCGATAATATGCTAGGAATCATGCAATTAAATATATGATACTCATTAAAATCAGGCAGGAGAAGTATTATTTTCAAACTTAATTTTGATTTTAAATCCCTGGGGATCGTTCATGACACTTTGGTATAAAAGGATTGGGAATTAAAGTTTCTAAATTTCGTGTTCAATACATTAGAAAATGACATAAACTTGCACTTGAAAAATTCTGATTGTTTTGAGGCAAATTAAAGACATTGTGCTTTGAAAGGGATTTTGTTGCTTTATTGATAAAGGATTTTTTTTAATTTAAAATATATCGGTAATATGAAAGTAATCACAGAATAGAAAGTCAACTAAATAAAATTTTTTGAAAGCGTGGTTAATAACGACTTTCGAAATAAGCCGTCGATAATTAGCCGAGATATTAACCGTGAAAACTAAACACGATTTGGACATACATAATGACAGGGGCGGCGCCCTCTACGTACTATCGGCTTGTAAAGCCTAGATGACATTTTTAAAGATATATTCTGCAATGCAATATGTATAAAAGTAATAAACGTCAAATTGTTAAAAGCAGACTAATTTAACTAGAATTAACCAATTAATGTCTAAATAATTTTCTTCTTTAAAATTTAAATTTTAGATTTCCCACCACTTTTAAAAAGAGTGTATTTTTATGTTAATTTATTAAGAAATTTATAAAGTAATATAATAGAGTTTTTTTTCTTTTTTTTAGTTAAGGATTTGGAATACTGCGAAAAAAGAGAAAATGTACTCTATCCTTCAATTATATTTTATCTCTCTTTATTGTGTATTTTTTAGATATTAATATATTTAAAAATTGATTATTCTAATTTATTATTTTAAACATTATTCTAATTAAAAATTATATGTCTACACTGCATAATAAAAAGAATATTGTCCAGTTAAACTGATGGCTTTGAGCTCACAGGCTACGCATACTAATTGTACATTACAATCTTATATTTTCAAAGGTTAATTCCATTCGAAAAAAAGGACGGAGGGGGGACAGCTCCCCTTTTCCCCTTTTTATACTTAATCATTGAACCCTCTAAACTGATGAGGGACATGCTTTATCATATAAAAAATCCAGGGCCGTAGCTAGAAGTGAACCATAGGGGGGGGGGGGGGGGGCTCATAATTTTTTTTCTCTTTCTCTGACGCAGAAAGATAAATAAATGCATGTTCACATTGTAGATACAACAGTTTAATAAGAAACATATAGTATCTACTATATGTTTCTTATTAAACTGTTGTAATAACTTCATTTTATGCTAAGAAAAGTATAGGATCATGAAAATTTTGAGTGTGTAACTGGTGCAAAATTAAACATCATATTAACTTCCTATGTACATATAGTATGAGTGAATGTTGAAATACTTATTTTAGATACAATTTAGTACCTCAGCAAAACCGTGAAATGTTTCAAAACTAAATTAGATTTTTGAACATAATTTCATTTGAATTTTCGGAACAGATATTCATTGAGTGACCTTGGAATCTTTTCCAGGGGGGGGGGGGCTCAAAATATTTTAGGGGGAGCTGAGCCGCCCATAGCGCCCCCTTAGCTACGGGCCTGAAAAAGTCCATATCCAAAATTCAAAGCAAATCGAAAAATTCTTAATAAGAACCCATTTATATAATTAAGAGGAGTTATCCCCCTCTTTTATATACATAACCATTAAACTTCCAAAACTCTTCCGAGATTTGAGCGAAATCTGACAATTCTGCATGAAAAACCCATTTATATAAATTAAGGGGAGGGGCATTAGAACCCCCATTTCCCCTGTTTATATTTATCCGATGAACACCTAATACCAATCACTGAAGCACTTCATCAGAATGATCCTATGTGTAAATTTTGAACAAAAACTAATATTTCTGCATGAAAAACCTATTTATATAAATTAAGGGGAGGGCATGACACCTCCGTCCCCCCTCTTATACATATCGAATGAACTCCAAAAACTAATCAGGGGAGAGCCTTATCAGGATATACCTATATACAAAATTTCAAGTGGATGGGATATTTTTATCATGAGTTATCGCATTACGCACGCACGCACGAACGAACGAACATACATACATACAGAACGGGCGGGCACATAAGCTCTCAGGCTATGATAACCTGTGAGCTAAAAAAGTTACTGCCCGAATTAAAATACATTTATCCAATATTTTTATTTTATGCGTATTTTTATGTGCTTTCGTAATTATGTAAATACGTAACACCTGTTGTCGCATTCAATCCGTCCGTCTGTCCGTCCGCATATTTTCGGGCAAAAACTATCCAGCCGAATTATTTGAAATTTAAAATATAAATATATGTATAAATTAAATTGTTGCATAATTTTGTCGAGTCATTTCAAATTTTATGAAAATCGGAATTATAGTTTAATTACAGTGACAATTAAAAGTATTCCGTTACATTACGGCCAATGAAGAAAATAGTTTCAGGTGCATTTTAATGGTGTTACACTCTTTTGAACATAATAAAATTGATATGCATCTATGAAATATTCACTAAAGTATACGTTATGTACAATGTTTGGTGCAAAGAATATTTGTTATTCATTTACAGGACCACACACAAGTATTTCACTATATAATGGTATAGACCGAAACACTGTTTGGGGCGCGTTTTAAAAACAAATTAAAATTTAAAATGTATTTAAAAAAAGGGCTAATTTAAAATCATTATAACTCGAAATATTATTTGTAGATTTTTTTTCCCATATAAATAAACAGAAATATATAAGCTTTAGTTTTGGTTCAACATTTTCAAAAGTATTAATTTTAATAAAAATTAAAAATATGTAAAATTTTGTATAAAAAATGATGTAACTTTTAATTTTTTTTTAAATTTGTTGAATCAAAATTAAAGCAAAACAATTGAAAAAGGAATGTTCCAAGTTTGAAACATTTGTCTTTAACGGTTCTTAATCTCGGTATAACAATTTTAAGTTGCAGAAAAAAAAATGAAAAAACTCATCCTGAAGAAAAACGCATTTTCAAAAGAAGACATTTCTATAAAAACCTTTGCTTGAAAGCAAGATTTGGAAAACAAACCGAAACATAAAACTTAATACAGTGAAATCTCCAAATAAGGGACACCTATGGGACCGCAACTTTTGTCCCTTAAATGGAGGTGTTCTTTATTCGGAGTTTCTTACTGAGTGAAAACTCCAAATAAGGGACATCTATGGCACCGCAACTTCTGTCCCTTAAACAGAGGTGTCCCTTATTCGGAGTGTCCCTTATTTGGAGGTTTCACTGTATTTCCTTTTCTAATTAAGATAGAAACATGATCTAAATGTCATGTTAAGCAGAAAAAAATAATGCAGTTAAGAAAAAATGAAAAACTTGAAAATTATTGTGTTTCAGACCTTTTTAAATATTTTTATTTTGTCACAGAATTTTTTTCTAAAAACACAGACAAAATACTTCAACACATTTCTCGTTTTAAAACTGCTTCCTCCCGCTTCTGTTTCTAGTTCCTATCTCCGATGTTTATGTATGTATGTATACAGCGAAAAAGATAGTTGGGGGTGAGAACGTCAAGGAACATAAAATAACCGTGGAAGACGATGATAGTTTAGATAATGGTATGATAGGTATCGTGATACTGCTAAACTCTAAAGTAGTCTATGGGTGGGAAATGGCAGTTGCTATGCCTCATGCATTATTATCGGATGCTTGAAATTGGGTATTGAAAATGAAGATGTGGAAGTTTAAAACCATAGACATTAGATTATCATCGGCTTTATTTCCCTCAAATACTAGGGGGGCTGAGTAAACGCTTTATTGGAGATTTGCGGACAAAGTATACCCATTCAATATTTACAATGTGTATTATTTTACAAGGATGAATTTATAAATGATGTTAAGGTTATGTGAAAGTAAATTGAATTTTTAGTAGAGAATGGCAGCGGTTCTATTTTTAGTATCGTTAAGCAAAACATTTTAAAGAGTTTTCAACAGAGTTTAAAAGTTATGAACTGCCTATCTTCGTCCGATTGTCTGTCCTTCTGTGCTTTAATTAGCGTAAATGTGGACTGATTGCCAAGAAATAATTAGATGTTATTGAGCAATGCAATGACATGTTTGATATTGCAGATGAATTGTATGGTTCATTTACAGAGATACTCAAAAGTATTTGGTTACATTACGGTCTATGTGGAAAAATCGTTTGCGGTATATTTAAATAATATTGCAATATTTTAAATACACTGAAATGTATATGAATTTACAAAGGTAAACTACACGGAGCTTACAGTAGAATATAGTGTGCATGGACTATATTGTTCCTTTACATAGACACACAAAATAATTTGGCTACAGAAGAAAGTGAACTATTGAAACTTATACTCAATTATTGCTTGAAATGCATTTTCAGCTGTTAAAAGCGTTTTTAAATGGAATTATTATTATTCATATCACTTGGCGTGGATGAATCCTATAAATCCTATATAATTCTACACAAAATTTCTCAAATGCATTTCTATTTATACTCGGAAATTGCTGAATGGAAATTTTCAACTATCATTTTCGTTTCAAGGAACTATCTTTTAGCATGCTATGTAGTATACACACAAATTCATAAATCATATGCAATTCTGCCACCCCCTCACCTCCAACCCTCAAAAAAGAATATTTTTCCTACTGGTGTTGGTAATAGACGAAACTGGGTTTCAAATACGATATGAGCTTTTCAAGTTGTTTATTTATATGTCATATTTCACATTGATAATCTGTGAAGTTTCGTTACTGATTTCTGTAATCGTTGGAAAATGTTACATAATCTATGCTGAACGCACGATTTTTCGTCTTTGATTAAATTCCTTCCGATAAAATTTTATTTTTATCTTAATATTATTATTATTAGAGTCAATTTTTAAATATTTGTTCCATTACAATTGAGTAAAATTTTATTTTGATTTATTTATTAACCCTTTCGTGTCTCGTGTGCTATTAATATTACATGTCTTTCAATTGAGTATTATTTTGTTTTAGCAAATACTTTTTCTATTGATTAAATGTAGTGATGCTAGTACGTGCCTATGAATATACTATATGATTTTATCAACATTTGTCATTTAGTAATAACAGCAACAATAAATATTTGCTAAATTCTCATTGCATCATTTATAATTCCTTTATTTTAAACACGCAGTTCCCTCTTTAAATTTAAAATAAAGGTTACTTTCTTGAAAAAATCATCTGTAATAAAGCGCAAAAGTATTAAAAATTTGTAATATCAGCTAGATCATTGTGTAATATAGTAGTTTCTAAATGTCACCAAAAACTCTTCCTTAGCCTATTGACATAAAAATAATAATTGAATAGTACTCAAAACAACAGCATTCATGAAATAATTTATTAGTTAAACTCTAATTAACACATTTGGATAGCTAGTGCTCGTGTTATAGACGTAAAAATGATTTTGTATAAAAAGTGAAAAATAATTTAACCCGAAAGGGTTAAATTGAAAATATTTAAGAAGTTCAACATTATAAAAGAAGGATTTTGTTTGTATGCAAAAATAATTACATCATTTGTAATAGTCTGACTGTGTTAAATATACCGGGTGTCCCAAAAATGACTGATGGATTTTAAAATTCAATAACTTGCGAACGGTGACAACTATTTAAAAAATTTTTGCAGGAGGGTTATGTATAATGTCAGGAGTTTTTTTTATCGTAATTTATTTTAGTTCGAATTTCAAACAATAGGTGGCGCTGATGGCGATTGAAGGCCAGGTCGACGCTTCACTCAGCACTGATCACCTGGCCTTCAATCGCCGTCAGCGCCAACTATTGTTTAAAATTTGAACTAAAATAAAAAATTATGGTAAAAAAAACTCCTGACATTATACATAGTCCTCCTGCAAAGATTTTTTTTAAATAGCTGTCACCGTTTGCAAGTTATTGAATTTTAAAATCCATCAGTCATTTTTGGGACACGCGGTATACATAATTTTTCAAAATTTCATGTAACATATCGTACAACATTTGCAAAATGAACACGATCTTTAAACTAACAGGGGCATATTAAGGTAGAAAAATATATTTACCTGCAAACTACTTCCTTCAACTCTATTTATGACGCATCACTTAAACTTCAATAGTTTCCATAATTCTAAACAATTCATCGTAGCTTCGATTATTTATGACTTCATAATTCATTTAATTCATTTGATTTAATTCATTTATTAAAAGAAGAGAGCTACATTTGTTATGAAAATTACAAATGAGATTTATAGTTAATTGTTAATCAGTATAGCTTATAGTTAATAGATTTATAGTTTTAATGTTATTCTTAATGTAACTTTAAAACTTTAAACATTCCACAACATCGTTGAAAATGTTTTTAAAATCGGTTTGTCTGTTCTTACTCTAACTTGTGTTAATATAGTTGAATTGTTTTGTAATAGATATATGATAGTATATATTTTGTATTGATGCATTTTAGTATAAAATCTGATCATCTATGACATAAAAATATGAATAGATCTAAAAAAAATTACAGTACAAACGCACCTCATTTGCCACGTTTATGTGCAATTTCGAACTGTTTTTTATTTGCATTTGCATGCAAAAACAATTACATTATGTGCAATAGTCAAACTGTGTTAAATATATATGTAATTTCTTTTTTATTTCATATAAGAAACCACACAACATCTTTAAAAAATAAACTCGATTTTTAAACTAACACGGGTATATTCAAACACAAAAATATCTTTACCTGCAAATTACTTCCTTCAACTCAGTTTTTGACACATCGCTTAAACTTCAATAGTTCCCATAATTCTAAACAATTCATCGTAGCTTCGCTTCTCTCCCGGAACTACCGAAATGCCTCTATTTTAATTACGAGCGCCTCAGGTCCACTATCTCTGAATGTCCATCTACGCCAGTCATTTGCAGTTAGAACCTCCGCAAAGCTTTCTGATACACACACAAAGGGGAATGCGTGGAAATCAGGAAGATTCCAGATCCGAATGGTTACGTTCTTGTTGCGCGCTCATTATCATTACAAAGTGGCCAAATTTATGGGGTCCATCCTGGGTTTAATTAACGACTGAGGGAAAAGTTGCCAAACAATAAGAATATCCCGCAGAAATTTTCCGAAGTCCAGTTTAAAAATTTTTCAGAGCAATTAATAATGCACTGCACAATTCCGCTGGCTCTATTGTAAGGAAACTTTCAATGGGAGAACTTTGAAATGGTTATTTTTATTGCTTCTCGAAATTTTAAATGATTTAATGCATATAATAAAAGAAGAGAGCTGCATTTGTTATGAAAAATTATAAATGAGATTTATAGTTAATTGTTAATCAGTATAGTATATAGTTAATAGATTTATAGTTTTAATATTATTTTAAATGTCACTTTAACACTTGAAACACTTTACAACATCGTTGAAAAAGTTTAAAAAATCGGTATGTCTGTTCATACTCTAACTTGTGTTAATATAGTTGGATTGTTTTGTAATTAATATATGTCTGTAATTGATATATAATAGTATCATATTTTGTATTCATGCAGTTTTGTGGAAATTCTTATAAGCTAGAACGTAAAAATCTGAATATTTATAAAAATATTTACATTACAAACTCACCTCATTTGCTGCGTTTTAAGTGCAATTTGGAACTTGTTTTTTTATTTGCGTTTGCACGCAAAAATAATTGCATTATCTGCAATAGTCTGACTGTGTTAAATATATACGTCATTTTTTTTTATTTCTTATAAGAAATCACACAACATTTAAAAAAAATAAACTCAAATTTTAAACTAACACGGGTATATTCAGACACAAAAATATCTTTACCTGCAAATTACTTCCTTCAACTCTGTTTATGACACATCACTTAAACTTCAATAGTTCCCATAATTCTAAGCAAATCATCGTAGCTTCGCCTCTCCCGGAACTACCGAAATGCCTCCATTTTAATTACGAGCGCCTCAGGTCCACTATCTCTGAATGTCCATCTATGCCAGTCATTTGCAGTTAGAACCTCGGCAAAGCCTTTCTGATACACACATAAAGGGGAATGCGTGGAAATCAGGAAGATTCCAGATCCGAATGGTTACGTTCTTGTTGAGCGCTCATTATCATTACAAAATGGCCAAACTTAGGGGTCCATCCTGAGTTTAATTAACGACTGAGGAAAAGTTGCCAAACAATAAGAATACCCCGCAGAAATTTTCCGAAGTCCAGTTTTAAAATTTTTCAGAGCAATTAATAATGCACTGCACAATTCCGCTGGCTCTATTGTAAGGAAACTTTCAATGGGAGAATTTTGAAATGGTTATTTTCATTGCTTTTCGAAATTTTAAATGATTTAAAGCATATAATAAAAGAAGAGAGCTGCATTTGTTATGAAAAATTATAAATGAGATTTATAGTTAATTGTTAATCAGTATATATAGTTAATAGATTTATAGTTTTAATATTATTTTAAATGTCACTTTAACACTTTAAACACTTTACAACATCGTTGAAAATGCTTAAAAAATCGGTTTGTCTGTTCGTACTCTTACATGTGGTAATATATTTGGATTGTTTTGTAAGTGATATATGTCTGTAATTGATATATAATAGTATCATATTTTGTATTCATGCATTTTTATATGAAATCTTATCAGATATAACATAACAATCTGAATATTAAAAAAATATTTACAGTACAAACGCTCCTCGTTTGCTACGGTTTACGTGCATTTTCGAACTTGATTTTATTTGCGTTCGCATGCAAAAATATTTACATTATCTGTAAAAGTCTCATTTTGTTAAATATATATGTCATTTCTTTTTATTTCATATAAGAAATCACACAACATTTAAAAAAAATAAACTCAAATTTTAAACTAACACGGGTATATTCAGACACAAAAATATCTTTACCTGCAAATTACTTCCTTCAACTCTGTTTATGACACATCACTTAAATTTCAACAGTTCCTATAATTCTAAACAATTCATCGTAGCTTCGCTTCTCCCTCGGAACTACCGAAATGCCTCCATTTTAATTACGATCGCCTCAGGTCCACTATCTGTGAATGTCCATCTATGCCAGTCATTTGCAGTTAGAACCTCGGCAAAGCCTTTCTGATACACACATAAAGGGGAATGCGTGGAAATCAGGAAGATTCCAGATCCGAATGGTTACGTTCTTGTTGAGCGCTCATTATCATTACAAAATGGCCAAATTTATGGGTGCATCCTGGGTTTAATTAACGACTGAGGGAAAAGTTGCCAAACAATAAGAATATTCCCGCAGAAAATTTTCGAAGTCCAGTTTTATAATTTTTCAGAGTAACTATTAATTCACTGCACAATTCCGCTGGCTCTATTGTAAGGAATCTTTCAATGGGAGAACTTTCAAATGGTTATTTTCATTACTTTTCGAAATTTCAATGATTTAGTGCATTTAATGGAAGAAGGGAGCTACATATGTTATGAAAATATAAATAATGATATTGATAGTTAATAATTAATCAGTATAGTTTATGGTTATCGGATTTATAGTTGATATAGTTTTTAATGTTATTCTAAATGTAACTCAATTAATAAAATGTTATTCAGCAAAATTATCACAGAATATATTTAAAAAATTGTTGGGTAGTGGAAGAGAAATTGGTCAATTAAATTTTAATATCATGTTTGTAATTAATACCTCATTTGGATTTTAAAGTAAAGTGATTCTACAGTGATTTAACATATCTTAGCAAAAATGAAGAAACAATAATGTGTCAAACATAGATTATGAAACCCTTTCCAATACATTCAGAATAATGTAAAAAAAAAACTTTGTTGCTTAACTCTTTGAGGAGTGGCGGTATATATTATATCCAACATAAGTTTTATTAAGATCTGCACCAGAAACTTTTAAATAAGTTTTAGTTTTGTAACTTTTAAGGAAAAGAGCTGAAAAATTGCTTTCGTGCTTTGAAATATTTTTTTCTTGGAATTTCTGGTGGGAATTCAGTATTACATAAACGCAATTACTTGCCCCAGAAATGATTAATAAGTTGAAATAAGATGTCTCATTACTTCATTTGGAAACGCAAAATACATCTGAAAACTCATGTTGAGCAATTTTCATCTACAATCGAAAAATTATCCCAAATCTATTATCAACCTTGTATAGACTAAATAAATTTGTATCACTTAATTACATGCATGCATAAGTTTAGTTCATTTAAGAAATAGGCACCGCAGTTGAAACTTCTCTTTGGACAATTTCAGCTAATAAAAAGAATGGTACGTGATTTTTTTTTCTCTACTATACTTTTGAATGTCCCTGTAAAGGAACTATTATTATTACACACTTACAGTTCAATATCGAATATGCCATAGTAATTATCATTAACATGTATCAATTGTATGAAAATCCGTGTGTGCTGTTAGAGTAGTTAGAGAGCGGACAGACAGACGAATACACAAACCCAATTCATAAACACTTTTCATCTTTGTTGGAGGTATTAAAAACCGAATACTGGTAATTATGCGGGTTCAAAGTTTGTGAATTTTTGGAAAGTTATACAATCCTAAAGAGCATGATATCTAGAAATAAAAGATATCAAAAAGGAATTCAGAAAGCTCTTAAATTTTTATAAAACTTATAACAATCAGGCACATCTCTTCTGCGTTACTTTATGTTTTGTATAGGGAACTTTCAATGCCCCTTCAGAACAAACATATGTCTTTTGTCCTCATCCCCGCCCCCCATTGTAGTGGGCGCTGGTGTTGATATGAACTGTTTGCAGTTGGACTATTTTTTACTTACCCATCATACGTAGTATAGGGTAAGTGTTGCAATCGTTTTGAAAATCGAAAATTTTTTTTGACGGATTTACACGTTTCAGATACTGGAGATTCCGAAAAACATATTTTTAGAAAAAAAATTTTGCCGTCCGTCCGTCTGTGTGTCTGTGTGTCTGTGTGTCTGTCTGTCTGTCTGTCTGTCTGTCTGTCTGTAACCGCTCTATCTCCCGAACAAATTGAGATAGAGATTTGAAATTTTGTATGTGCTTAGTATGTAAGAATGGGACGAAGCCTATTTAATATCAGCAACCTCTATTATCCGGAACTATTTTTTTCGGACTCTCGAAAAATTCGTTCTGATGAAAGGTCTATAAAAATTTTCGAATTCTTTTATTTTAAGGAGTGGACGTAAAAGGCAATAAAATAACACAAATTTTTCAAAAGAAACGAAATCAATCGGATAATTAGTTGTTGAGATATTTCTAATCCCGTTTTCCACATTCTTTGATTTTTCATGACCCTGTATTTCATTCAAATTTCAATTCAAAGATATCTTTTAATTGGAAATGAGATACTTAATTCGATGCAAGAAACCGTTAGTGAATATGATAATTATTTTTGGAGTTATAAGGATGTTTTTTTATGCAATTCAGTGCTACTTGAATAGTTTGGCGTTTCATACAATTTATCGAAATTAGGTCATCAGAAATTCATTAATAGAGCATGATTATGTGTTAAAAATACTTAAATATACGTTTATATTTTGTTTTGGAATTGTAATGCATTTTATAAATTGTTTACATGTGTTATGTTTTCATATATTGTGCTATGCATATCCATGATGGGTAAGTATTACGGTGGCCTCCAACGACTAGTTTTTCATACACATCGCTTGATTGATGCCACTTGTTTTAAATTGTAATATTTGCTTTCATTAATCTGTTATTAAAGAATGCAAATATTTTTATTTTAGAAGTCGGAAATTGCATGTCAAGCGAAGCAAATGAGGAGCGTTCGTACAATAACGAAATTTTAAAAAACAATAATGTTTGAAAAAGTGTAACATCATTAAAATGCAGTTGAAACTATTTTTCTCCTATTGACCGTAATGTAACGGAATACTTTTGAGTGTCACTGTAATTAAACTATATATCCGATTCTCATAAAATTTGAAGTGACTCGACAAAATTATGCAAGAATTATACATTTTATATTTCAAACGATTCAGTTGGTTAGTTCTTGCGCTGTTATTTGAGGACAGACGGACTGAACTTCGACTATAGGCGATACGTATTTACATCATTATGAATGCACCTAAAAATGGGGTAGCAATCAATCAGTCTGAACTTTTAAAATAGTGCAACTTGCAACAAGTTGTAAAAACTAATAAAGAAAATAATAGATTAACAGTTTCTTTAAGTCACGCATTTGCTGAAAAATGGGAAAACGCAAATGTGTGTCTCAGTAAAATAAATAATAGACCGGGGGGCAGCTGCACAGACAACCACCTGATTGAGTTCATGGATGAAAATCTAGGTTTGGTTAAATCTCACTTCGAATATTAAAATGCAATCGGTCTGCCAAGTTGGAAGATTTCTAAAAGATTTCCTCCTTTATGTTATCCACCTCCCAATCTAACATGCTTTCATACTTTTGGGTGCAGGAAAACACAATGGTAAACCTACGAGTCAAGCATTAAATTCGGGTTTTTTGGTGTTTTCCACCAAGAAATGACTTGGTAGACCGATTGTGTATTAATATGCGAATCGAGATTTAATTTTCATCCGTGAACTCGATGAGGTGATTGTCTGTACTGCCACATTCTGGTTTATAAATGACACTGTTGTGCATGTTAAAATAATACCTTTAAATTTTGTTCGTTTACTAATTTTTCCTCATTATTTGCAATGGAAGGGATCAAATTTTTGAAATATGACTTATACACTTAAGTCGGATGTAATGTTTGACATTTTGAGATACGAACTAGAAGTCGTTTGTCTGGATATCTGGAGTTTCCATCTAATTTTAAATCACGTAGCAATATCTTAAGAGCCCACAATAGTCACAGAAAAAGCACACAAAAAGTCCCGGATGATCATGTAAAGTCTATGGGAGCGTTCTTTTCTAATATCTCGCTCAAATTTTAATATTTTTGCATGATTCTTTTGCACAAGATAGCTGAGGGCAATCCACAACCGGGCTAGTTTTTACTTTTTCGATTTTGGTTATATATTTTTTATATTACGATAGTTTCAGTTTCAGAACCGGTTTAAACCGGTTTCAAAAGTTAAAGTAATTTTTTAAGGAAATTCTGGAACAAAAATTGAAAAAGTAAAAACTAGCCCGGTTGTGGATTGCCCTCAGCTATCTTGTGCAAAAAAATCATGCAAAAATATTAAAATTTGAGCGAGATATTAGAAAAGAACGCTCCCATAGACTTTACAAGGTCATCCGGGTCTTTTTGAGTAATTTTTCTGTGACTATTGTGGGCTCTTAACTCTTTATTGGGCAAATCAATTCTGTGACTAAAATATTGAAAAGTGTCACTGCTACAAAAATATATAAACAAATTTATTTACATATAAAAGGTGTCATTTCCGTCAGGTTAATTTAAACACAAATTATCTCACTAAAAATTCCGGTGCAAATTAATCAGGTTTTAATAAAAATTAAGTGTTAAATATATTGTCATTGCCCGATAAAAGGTTAGAATGCAAGTATTTACGAAAAGCTCAAAAACGAATAGCGCGTGTTCGTACATCTATTTTCTCTTTGGAGCTTAGAATAGCTTTATATATGTATGTATGTATTATATATGAGAACCTCAGAAGCCAAGGGATACATGTGAGAAAAATTCGATTTGAAATAAATTGAGTTCAAAGATAATTGACGCTAAATTTGAACATAAAAAATAATTGAATGAATTGAAATACGTAACTGCAACTTGTTTAATTTTTCTCTTTGAACTGTTATTTCAATAACTCAAAATCAATTCAAAAAGGAAAGTACAGTTTTCTTTAAATTCATGATTAATCAACATTGATTATTACTCGTCAAAAGTGGTTGATCTTTAGAACGCAATACATAATTAGAAAATCACTTATACCTCTTTACCTGAAACGAAAAAAAAAAAAAAAAAAAAGAGAGAGAGATATCAGGTTATCAGGTCACCTGTGTACTTAGTTCTTTTTTTTTCAATTTTGTCATTTATAATCCTTGATTTCTGGGGCTCATGTAATAAGGAAGGATGTAAAAACCATGAAAAAATATGCAAACATATTAAAATATATTTAGTTCCAATTTTCGAATTCCAAATAAAGGATTTCAAAGGAAATTGTCAAATAATTAATATTTGTAACGATTCATAATTCAACTTTCGACGTAAAAATTTTATAAACTGAAAACTGTAATCGTGAGCTTAATTAAATCTGAAATATGATTATTTTCTTCTATTCAATTGCAAAAGCAGTGATGAATAATGTTTACTAACAGCAAATATGATTCAATGTCATAAACATATGTAAAACATAACTAATTGTTATTTGTGGTAATTATTCAACTTTTATTAAAAGGATATATATCACACATGAATTTGAAGTTAAGTTCTGTATTCTGAAATTCGCAGGTTATTATGAAATTATTCACTCGAGTTCAGAGATTAATTCCTCAAATTACCAAATTAGAACTATCATAGTCGAGTTCAGATTTCTATTCAAATATGCTGGTTATTTGGAACCGTTGTGATATTAGATAAATCATATTTAAAATAACATCCATTATTTACACGAGAATGTGTTTTTTTGCGAAATTTTGTGTAGAATATAATTTGAATGGAATTATCTGCTTAAACTGAATTCTTTATAACACCTTTTAAATATACAATTTGTTTTAACATAAAGTAATAAATTTGGGTAATATCTGAGCGTTCAGCAAAATTTACACTAGAGATCGGCCGAAAAATTAGTTTCGTTTTCGGTTTTGGCCCCAAATCATTTTCGGCTTAAATGCTGTAGAAGATTCGGCCGGACCGAATATTTATGTATTCCAAAAATGTCGCTTTTCCCATTTAGAAAATGTTCAATGTTAATCATTGATCTGAGCAGTAGCAGCTTAAATGAAACAACCTTTATTTATTGCACTGCACTGTTTATAATTATTAGTCACGACTAACACAAGATGTGAGTACAAATTATAAAGCAAGCAATGCATACACTAATGAACTTTGAGCACGCTTTTCATGTGATCATTAAAGACTCCAGACTTAAAAGTAATAAAAAATTTTATGATCAATCCGTTGAAGTGCTCTTTGAGAGAATTTTAATATAACAGATCTTCAATCTCAGAAATCCTTGTAATAGATAAATCGAGGTATATATATGTGAGTTTTTTTTTTTTTTAGATAAAATAGGATTTTTATAATTATAAAATCATTCGGTACATGAATTAACAACACGTTACTTTACATGAAAACATAGAGTTTCTAACAGAGCCATAGAGAGCCAACTTGGTATAATTAATTAATAATTTTGTGTACTGTTTATGTGCACTGTAAAAAAAAAAGGGTCGATCTACTAAATAAACTTTAGTGATCTTTGTAATTACTAAAAATTTTTTAGTAATCTTAGTCGGTTACTAGAAAATCTGTAAGAATTACTAGAAAAAAGTTAGCAATGGATAGAGTTAATAGTTTTACATTTTTAATAGCTATTACTAAAACTCACTTGGTGTGGACTTGATAGCATAGTGGTTATAGTAACGGATTCCAGGCTAAGAGGTCCCGGGTTCGACACCGTCAAATACGTCCCGAATGTATGTAGTGTAAGTACTTGTTAATAAAGGGATAATGAAAATCTTGTCAGAGCAGGTAGCATTTTTGGTGCTGCCATCTATTGCGGTTTTGCCGAAAATCTATCGCTTCAGAAGTTTGGATGCAGCTCCTGTCCTTCGGGCGCACGTAAAGGTTATTAAAAACAATTTTGGAGCTATTACTAAAATTTTCTTGGTGGCTCATACTAAAAATTTTTAAGTTAGTTATACAAAAAATTTTTTTGTTCAGTTTACAAAAGAAATGCTTGTTTCACTTGCAAAAAAAAAAGTTTGTAATGGTAACTAAAAAATACTGTGGAATACAAATTTACTAAAGAATTTTTAGTAACCTCTTGAATTTTTTTTTTTACAGCGTGTGTATTAATTACTTTAAAAAATGGACATTTTCGTTTTTAATTTCGGTCAAAAATGGGAAGATTACAGAAATTCGGTTTTTGTTTCAGTTACGATTATAACCCTTTCGGGTCAAGTAATAGTACATGTATTTTAATGGAGTATTATTTTCTTTTAACCCGCGAGTAGTCGCGACTTTATTCACAACGTCATTAGTCGCGCTCGGTCTTTTCGCCGCTGGCCCCCCGCATACCAAATATGTAAAATAAGAAATATTTTTCATCTAATATACGAAAATAACATTTCAATGAATATATAAATTTGCATGTTTCTTATACTATGCATTTTATTCATGAGATCTGGAGTAATTGGAAAAAGTAAAAATGAACTGATTGTTACGTAGACTTTTTCGCCGATTTCAACTTTGTTTCTAAAAATATACCTGAAAGAAAAACAGAGGTGTCCTGTTACTTCGCTGAGGTGGTCGAAAAAACTTCAAAGTCAGTAACATGGTAGATCTCCATGGTATTTTTAATGTGATACAAGTTAGGAGAAGATAAAGGTATACGGGCGGCAAAAAGACCGGCACGCGACTACTGACGGGTTAAGGGGACGGTGGACGTTAAAAATTTATTTTATTCATTTTTATCATAGCAATATGAAATTTTGTGCATATATACATTTCACCAAAAACATACAGAATACCTTGAAAAATTTTCCAACATTATTAAAATTTGTAATTTTTTTACAAAAATTTAAATTTTTAAATGAAATTTTAAAATGCTTCTCGTGTTTTAATTTTTGAAATATTTTCTTGCTTTTGCATTTTTATAAATTAAAACTATATTATAAACAAATTTGCGTAAGATTTTTTAAATCTCTTGAATAGTTAATATTTTACAGATTTTTTTTCTCAATTCCTTATCGATTTTCATCAAAATTTTGCCTTTTAATAAGTAAAAAATAAAACTTGATTATCTTCATGAAGACGAATTTTAAAAAGCTTACACAATTTCTTTTTAAATAATATCAGGATACTTCATTATCAATTTTATAAATATTGATCAAAAATTAAGACGCAAGGAGCAATTAAAAAATCTAAAAACGCTGAAAAATTAGTTTTGAGAAAAACAGATTTAAAGTATATAAATGCATTTATCATTATTATTTATACCTTAAAAACTTCATAAAGGATATTTTAATAAGAAAAAACTATTTAGTTACTATTATACCCCATAAATAGTCCTTTTTACTTACCCATCATACGTAGTATAGGGTAAGTCTTGCAATCGTTTTGAAAATCGAAAAAATTTTTTTGACGGATTTACACGTTTTAGATAGTGGAGATTCCGAAAAACATATTTTTAGAAAAAAAAATTTGCCGTCCGTCTGTCTGTCTGTCTGTCTGTCTGTCCGTAAACGCTCTATCTCCCGAACAAATTGAGATAGAGACTTGAAATTTTGTATGCAGTTAGTATGTAAGAATGGGACGAACCCTATTTAATATCAGCAACCTCGATTATCCGGAACTATTTTTTTCGGACTCTCGAAAAATTCGTTCTGATGAAAGGTATATAAAAATTTTCAATTTTTTTTGTTCTAAGGAATGGACGTAAAAGGCAATAAAATAACACACATTTTTCATATAGAACGAAGTCGATCGGATTATTAGTCGCCGAGATATTTGTAATCTTGTTTTCCACATTCTTCGATTTTTCATGACCCTGTATTTCATTCAAATTTCAATTCAAAAGTATATTTTAATTGGAAATGAGACGCTTAATCCGGCGCAGTTAATTGTTAGTTAATAGAATTATTATTTTTGGAGTTATAAGGATGTTTCTTTTACGCAGTTGGGTATTACTTGAGTAGTTTGGCGTTTCATATAATTTGTCGAAATTGGTACATCAGCAGTTCTTTAATATAGCATTACTATGTATATTAACAATATTTAAATTTTGTTTATGAATTGCAATGCATTGTATAAATAGTTTTCACATGTTTTATTTTCATATACATATCCATGATGGGTAAGTATTACGGTGGCCCCCGACGACTAGTTTCTATAGATGTTGCTATAGATGATTTTGCTCAAATAAAGGTCCACTGTCCCCTTAAGAAATACTTTTGCTACAATTTAAAAATAATAATGTTAGTATCATGTCTATGAATTTACTACATGACTTCATTTATGTTTAGGATATTTAATAAAAACAAAACTAAGAATTATTTGTTTATTTTTCTTCGCGCCGTTTGCGTTTCTTTTATTTTAAACGTATATTTCACTCTTTAAATTTAAAACTAAAGTTACTTTCCTGAAAGGATCGTGTGAAAAAATTATTAGAAAGTTGTAATATAAGTTAAATTGTGTTGTAATACCACATTTTCTAAACGTCTCCAAAAAGTCTTCCTTAACTTATTGTCATATGAATATGAATTGAATAGTACATAAAACAATAATATTCGTTATCGTTCAGACAGTGAAATATTCGAATTTGAATATTTCCAACTGAGCGAAAAATTGTCCAGGCTGGGAATCGAACCCAGATACTTGGCTTACAAGGCCAATGCTTTACCTGTTAAGCTAACCGGGCGATAATCGGCTGGGAATTTTCGCTCAGATAACCTTATTGGCCGTAATATCTGGTCTGTCATTTAGACAGCTCGGCAGAACAGGTAAAACATTGGCCTTGTAAGCCAAGTATCCGGGTTCGATTCCCGGCCTGGGCAATTTTTCGTTCAGTTGGAAATATTCAAATTCGTATGATGACTTTACCAATCAGTTAGATTGTGTTAAAATAACAGTATATCTACGTATCCATCGTTCTATGAAGTTCCATTGCCTGCGGCTTATTCTGCCGAGCTGTCTAAATGACAGACCAGATGTTACGGCCAATAAGGTTATCTGAGCGAAAATTCCCAGCCTGTTATCGCCCGGTTAGCTTACCAGGTAAAGCATTGGCATTGTAAGCCAAGTATCCGGGTTCGATTCCCAGCCTGGACAATTTTTCGCTCAGTTGGAAATATTCAAATTCGTATGATAACTTTACCAATCAGTTACATTGTGTTAAAGTAACAGTGAGATATTCGTTAAATACTAATTAATATATTTGTATAACTTGTGTTAATGTTATTAACGTAATAGTAGTTTTTTCTAAAAAATAATAAAAAAATAAAATAAAATAAAAATTCAGACCCGAAAGGGTTAAAAACCTGTTTAGGTCTGTCCGTAGTTTAGAGTAAATATTTACGAGGTCTTCTTTTATTTTTTTTCTGCTTATTTAATACGCAAGGTAGATTTATATATTAGCGATTCATTTATCCACTCCCCTGATTTACCCGTACGTCATACGGTCAACGTGTTTTTGTCGATCATGATTTGCCTCTACGGGCATCCATATTTCAATCATTCTTAATAATAAATTTGTACTGTAAATTTTGCATTATTTTTCCAACCTTTTTTTTATTACTCAATTAGGCAAAAATTTCTCTTTTGATAAACCGGTGATAAAAGATTAAAAATTCTGTAAACTAGCCGCCCTTGGCGACCAGTTTGGTCTCCTTTAAATTTATACTAAAGATTGCATCAGAATACATTTATTCATAATTTAATTTTACGTGCTCAATTATGTGCCAAATCAGAAAATTCTGCTAGAAAAATCAATAAAAAGAATATTGCCCAGTTAAACTGATGGCATTGAGCTCACAGGCTACGCATACTAATTGAACATTACAACCTTATATTTTCAAGGTTAATTCCGTTCGAAAAAAAAATTAAGAAGGGGAAACAGCTCTCTCCTTTCCTTTTTTTTATATTTAATCATTGAAACTCCTAAACTATCAAAGACATACGTTATCATATAAAAAATCTATATGCAAAATTCAGAGCAAATCAGATAATTCTTAATTAATAAAAACCCATTTAGCATTTATATAATTTAAAAGGAGTTATCCCCCTCTTTTATACTTAACCATTAAACTTCCAAAACTATTCAGAAATTTGAACGAAATCTGACAATTCTGCTTGATAAACCCATTTATATAAATTAAGGGGAGGGACATTAGAACCCCTGTTCCCCCTATTTATATTTATTCAATGAACACCTAAAACTTAATTCGCATGAAAAACCCATTTTTATCAACTAAGGGGAGGTGCATGAGCCCCCCGTTCGCCCTCTTATACATATCGAATGAATTCCAAAAACTAATTAGGGAAGCGCCTTGTCAGGATATATCTATATACAAAATTTCAAGTGGATCGGATATTTTTATCATGAGTTATCGCGTTACGCACGAACGAATATACAGAACGGACGGGCACATAACCTGTCAGGCTATGATAGCCTCTGAGCTAAAAACTCGGTATTTTTATACTGACCGGGCACAGGTGATAACTCGCCAAACAATCTTCGCGTGGCATTTTTACGTATTTCATTAACTTTATTTAAAATATAATCCTTTCACTCGCTTCATTTATATTGCATAGCTTTAATTTTAAACTGAAACATTAATAAAGAATACTGCCCAGTTAAACTGAAGGCATTGAGCTCACAGGCTACAAATACTAATTGCACATTAAAGCTTTATATTTTCAAGGGTTAATTCCGTTCGAAAAAAAAATTAAGAAGGGGAAACAGCTCTCCCCTTTTCTCTTTTTTTTATACTTAATCATTGAACCTCCTATACTACCAAAGACATGCTTTATCATATAAAAAATCTATATCCAAAATTCAGAGCAAATTAGATAATTCTTAATAAAAACCCATTTAGCATTTATATAATTTAAAAAGAGTTATCCCCCTCTTTTATACTTAACCATTAAACTTCCAAAACTATTCAGAGATTTGAACGAAATCTGACAATTCTGCTTGAAAAACCCATTTATATAAATTAAGGGGGGGGGGGACATTAGAACCCCTGTTCCCCTTATTTATACTTATTCAATGAACACCTAATAACAGTCACGGAATCGCCTCATCAGAATGATCCTAATCTAAATTTTGAACGAAAATTAATTCTGCATGAAAATCCCATTTATATCAACTAACGGGGGGGGGGCATTAGAGCCCCTGTTCCCCTTATTTATACTTATTCAATGAACACCTAATAACAGTCACGGAATCGCCTCATCAGAATGATCCTAATCTAAATTTTGAACGAAAACTTAATTCTGCATGAAAATCCCATTTATATCAACTAACGGGGGGGGGGCATTAGAACCCCTGTTCCCCCTATTTATACTTATTCAATGAACACCTAATAACAGTCACGGAATCGCCTCATCAGAATGATCCTAATCTAAATTTTGAACGAAAACTTAATTCTGCATTAAAATCCCATTTATATCAACTAACGGGGGTGGGGGGGCATTAGAACCCCTGTTCCCCCTATTTATACTTATTCAATGAACAACTAATAACAGTCACTGAATCGCCTCATCAGAATGATCCTAATCTAAATTTTGAACGAAAACTTAATTCTGCATGAAAATCCCATTTATATCAACTAACGGGGGGGGGCATTAGAACCCCTGTTCCCCCTACTTATACTTATTCAATGAACACCTAATAACAGTCACGGAATCGCCTCATCAGAATGATCCTAATCTAAATTTTGAAAACTTAATTCTGCATGAAAATCCCATTTATATCAACTAACAGGGGGGGGGGGCATTAGAACCCCTGTTCCCCCTATTTATACTTAATCAATGAACACCTAATAACAGTCACGGAATCGCCTCATCAGAATGATCCTAATCTAAATTTTGAAAACTTAATTCTGCATGAAAATCCCATCTATATCAACTAACGGGGGGCACGAGCCCCCCTTTCCACCTCTTATACATATCGAATGAACTCCAAAAACTAATCAGGGTAGCGCCTTGTCAGGATATACCTACATACAAAATTTCAAGTGGATCGGATATTTTTATCATGAGTTATCGCGTTACGTACATACGAACATACATACAGAACGGACGGGCACATAAGCTCTCAGGCTATGATAGCCTGTGAGCTAAAAAATAGACTAAACATGACTTATATTTGTTGTTGTTGTTTTTTTAATTAACAGAAAGCTAAACATAATAAAATTTTAAAACTAAGTAATTGCACCGAAAGAGAAAAATGGAAATAAATCAGATTTACCTTGATCTAAATCCTCCTAAATCACTTTTACACAATAACCGATTATTTTCGATTCATTCAGATGTTGCCATTGAACAATTTAAAAAAAATCGCGATTTTTGTGCCGCATACGATAGCATAATATGTATATAGAAGCTATAAAAAATAATCATTATTTGAAAGTCTTTCTCAAAAATATTTGTCAGTTAAGTGGTTAATTTCTACACACGCAAAACAAGTTGGAAATTGCACGTGAAGTGTAGCAAATGAGGTGCGTTCCTACGATAACGAAGTTTTAAAAATATCGCTCTCTTATATCAATCTCATAAAATTGTAAATAATTACAATTAAAATGCGCACCAAACAATGTTCTCCCTATACCATTTTGCAATGGAATACTTTTGTGTGGCCTTGTAAGTCAATAACAAATATTCTTTGCACCACATATTATGCGAAATGTATATTATAATATTTACTTTATACATGCATATGAATTTTATTACGTTCGAATGAGTGTAACACCATTAAAATGCATTTGAAATATTTTCCCCCATTAACCGTAATATAACGGAACACTTTTGATTGTCCCTGTAGTTGAACTATTCATCCGATTTTTATAAAATTTGAAATAACTTGACAAAATTATGTAATAATTACGTATTTAAAATTTCAAACGATTAAAATGCATTTGAAACTTTTTCCCCCCCATTGACCTTAATGTAACGGAATCCTTTTGATTGTCCCTGTAATTCATCTATGCATCCGATTTTCATAAAATTTGAAATGATTCGACAAAATTATGTAATAATTATGTATTTTAAATTTCAAACGATTCATTTGGGTAGTTTTTGAGTTGTTATATGAGGACAGACAGACAGACAGACAGACAGACTGAACGACAACAATAAGTGCTACGTATTTACATAATTACGAACGCACCTAAAAAGAGAAAAAATCCTATTAACTACAAGACATTTGCACACATTAGTTTTTAATAATAGAAGCACAAACATAATATCTTTATAATTGAATTAACCATTTTATTATTTGTTCGTACACTAACAAAAAATATATCGTTTATGAAAACTTACCTTTAGTGGACGATTTTTCGCAAATTATCCATTTTCAAATTAGTGAAGTAAATAAAAACAATTTAAAAACGTGTTAGAAATTAATTATTATTCACCTTGTTCAAAAACCAGTCTTCGTTATAACTTTAAAGTTCATCAAAGATTAATTATAATAGCTTACGAATAATTATTAGGATTAATTATAATAGCCTATGAATCTAATGTTTAATAAAAAGGTTTGATACTTCTTAAACCTAATTAATAATTAATTTTATCCTGTAAAAACCGACTTAATGCATTTGTAAAATTTCATCATTATAGTAAGAATCGAAATTTTGGAAATGAATGTTTCCAAAATTTTAGTTGGAACAAAATCATGTTCGTTTTATAATTTTTAGGCGCAATAGGAAAAATTTAAATGCTTTTGAAAACCTAAATAATCGCAAATTTTGATGTATAAAAGCCAATTTTTTTAAACATTCAATAACTGTAATAAAAAAAAATTTAGAAAATTTATATTTCAAAAATAATATTATTTGAAACATTATTTTTCTTTGTTCAGTAAGAAAAATAATAAACAGTTTTTCATCTATTGTCATACTTAAATTAATAATTATTTTTTCAGTATAAATTGAACTTCGTAATTTTAAAATTCAGTAATTTTCAACAGCAATAAAATTTTAAAAATTTATATTTAAAAATTTTAGTTGAAAGAATAATATGTTCATGTTTTGATTTACATTGTACAGTAAGAAAAAGCAATGCTTTAGGCTTTGCAAAATTTAATTAATATCTATTGTATCACATAAAAGCTGAACTTTATGTATATATAAATTTGAATAATTATAACCGGAAATAAATTAAGGAAATTAAAACTTCATAAATATTCGCTAACACAAAAACTTGTTCTTGCTCTAATGTCTACTGCATAGTACGTTAATTCCTAATTAATAATTATTCTTAACATAGAACAGCCGGACTTCGTATTATTTAAAAATTTATCAAATGTAACCAGAAATAAACTATAAGAAATTAATGTTTCAAAAATATTAGTTGAAACAGGAATCAGGCTTGAATTGTAGTTTTTAACTACTCAGTATAAGAGAAAAATCTCGTCCTTTTCAATACTTAATTGTCCTGTTAGACAAATATATATATATTTTATATAGTATTAGCGAATTTTAAATCTACCTCTATTGAGGTACTATTACTTTAATTTCAACCAATATTTTTGAAATATTAATTTCTTTTAATATTGATTTCCGGCTATAATTATTGCATTTTAAAATTACAAAAAGTACGGCTTTTATATGTTAAAAAAGTATATTAGGAATAATTCGAACTGATCGTTGAAAATTGCGAAACAAACATAACAAAACAACAACACGATCATATTTCAAGCAATAATTTTAAAATATCAATTTTCTATATTTTATTTCTTGTTATAATTATTGAATTTTAAGAGTATATGAGGTGCAATATTTATATGTTAAAAATAATTATTCTTGAAAAATTTAGTTATAAATTTATAATTTAAGTTTGAATTTCAAATATTCCTATTACATCAACATTTTTTTTTTCATATTAATGAACTATTAATCGACCCCCTTCGTGATTCTATTATTTTAATAGCTTCGTTTAAAAAAAAATCCAAAAAATAGCATTTAGATTTCTATTATTTCCAATTTATCATTTATGAAGTGGAAGCTTCAGATATTCGATGAAAAATCCCCTCATTCCCCGAAGCTGAATGGAATTTCTCTCATTAATTTTTCACATGGTCTCGCATTATTTATTTTAGTCAAGTAATTTTTAAATGACCATTCCATCTCCTCTCTCCGAAAATTCCGTGAGTGGAAAACCGAATTCCCGTAATTGACTTCGCAAAATCACTTTCTTTTGTTGTGGTGGAATCGCCCCGTTTATTTCCAACCATTTTCGGTGCTTCCCAGCTTTCATATCTTGAACCCTATCGTTTCTCGATCACTCCATTGTTTAGAACAATGGATTGCAGTCGCATAGAAACGATGGGATCTCAGAACTTCGATTTTAATTACGCCACCCCTTCTCTTATTTAGCCTCCACATAGATTTGATGTGAGTGAGAGATATTAGAGGTCAGCTTGATGTGCAGTGCTTGGTTTGAAGCCGGGCTTTTGTACGATGGAAATAATTATTAATTTAGTTATGAGGATGGCTGAAACAATGTTTTGGTTTTTCTAACCATGCAGTTAAAATTACAACTCCATTATGTTATGTTTCAACTAATATTTTTTAAATATAAATCTACTAAATGTTATTTCTGGTCATAATCATTATATTTTACAATAATATGAAATACAGTGAAAATAATTTTTAATTTAATTATGAGAAGGGCTGAAACTGTGTTTTTATTTTTCTAACTATGCAGAGAAAATTACAACAATAACGTATTTTTGTAACAACCGTTTTTTTTTTAAATGTTAATTTTCTGTATTTTATCTCTCGTTATAAGTATGGAGTTTTAAAATACTATGAAGTCTAATGGACATAATTATTAATTTAGTTATAATATTTGGTGAAATAGTGTTTTGTTATTTCTGAATGAATATGCACTAGAAATTACATCGATAACTCTCTTTGGTTACAATTTATATTTTTAAACATAAATTCTCTATATTTTATTTCAGGTTTTAATTACTGAATTTTGCAGTAATATGAAGTATAATAGAAATATGTTTTGATTTTTCTTACTTTGATGGGGATATTACAACAAGAATTTGTTATTGATTCAACTGGTAGTTTGAAAATATCAATTTTCTATATTTTATTTCTGGATATGAATATGATGAAAATATGAATGGTAAATGACTTTTAAAATTATATGAATTACGATTTTTATATGTTAAAAATAATTATAGTTAAAAATAATTTAGTTTGACGTTTAAATGACAAATTTTCCTTTTTCATCGACTATATTTTCATACATTCGTGAACTTTATTAAAACAATTGCCCTTATAATGCTACGTTTTTAATAACTTCGTTTAAAAATATCCCCCGAAAAATAGCATTTATATTATTTTCAATTTATTTTCTATCAAGCGAAAACCTCAGATATTCGATGAAAAACTCCCTCATTCCCTGAAGCTGAATAGAATTTCTCTCATTAACTTTCCACATGGTCTCGCATTACTTATTTTAGTCAAGTAATTTTTAAATGACCATTCCATCTCCTCTCTCCAAAAATTCCGTGAGTGGAAAGCCGAATTCCCGTAATTGACTTCGCAAAATCACTTTCTTTTGTTGTGGTGGAATCGCCCCGTTTATTTCCAACCATTTTCGGTGCTTCCCAGCTTTCATATCTTGAACCCTATCGTTTCTCGATCACTCTATTGTTTAGAACAATGGATTGCAGTCGCATAGAAACGATGGGATCTCAGAACTTCAATTTTAATTACGCCACCCCCTCTCTTATTTAGCGTCCACATAGATTTGATGTGAGTGAGAGATATTAGAGGTCAGCTTGATGTTCAGTGCTTGCTTTGAAACCGGACATTTGTACGATGGAAATAATTATTAATTTAGTTATGAGGATGGCTGAAACAATGTTTTGGCTTTTCTAACTATGCAGTTAAAATTACAACTCGATTATGTTATGCTTCAACTAATATTTTTTAAATATAAATCTACTAAATGTTATTTCTGGTCATAATCATTTTATTTTACAATAATATGAAATACAGTGAAAATATTTTTTAATTTAATTATGAGACTGGCTGAAACGGTGTTTTTATTTTTCTAACTATGCAGAGAAAATTACAACAATAACGTATTTTTGTTACAACCGATGTTTTTTAAATGTTAATTTTCTGTATTTTATCTCTCGTTATAAGTATGGAGTTTTATAATACTATGCAGTCTAATGGACATAATTATTAATTTAGTTATAATAATTGGTGAAATAGTGTTTTGTTATTTCTGAATGAATATGCACTAGAAATTACATCGATAACTCTCTTTGGTTACAATTTATATTTTTAAACATAAATTCTCTATATTTTATTTCAGGTTTTAATTACTGAATTTTGCAGTAATATGAAGTATAATAGAAATATATTTTGATTTTTCTTACTTTGATGGGGATATTACAACAAGAATTTGTTATTGATTCAACTGGTAGTTTGAAAATATCAATTTTCTATATTTTATTTCTGGATATGAATATGATGAAAATATGAATGGTAAATGACTTTTAAAATTATATGAATTACGATTTTTATATGTTAAAAATAATTATAGTTAAAAATAATTTAGTTTGACGTTTAAATGACAAATTTTCCTTTTTCATCGACTATATTTTCATACATTCGTGAACTTTATTAAAACAATTGCCCTTATAATGCTACGTTTTTAATAACTTCGTTTAAAAATATCCCCCGAAAAATAGCATTTATATTATTTTCAATTTATTTTCTATCAAGCGAAAACCTCAGATATTCGATGAAAAACTCCCTCATTCCCTGAAGCTGAATAGAATTTCTCTCATTAACTTTCCACATGGTCTCGCATTACTTATTTTAGTCAAGTAATTTTTAAATGACCATTCCATCTCCTCTCTCCAAAAATTCCGTGAGTGGAAAGCCGAATTCCCGTAATTGACTTCGCAAAATCACTTTCTTTTGTTGTGGTGGAATCGCCCCGTTTATTTCCAACCATTTTCGGTGCTTCCCAGCTTTCATATCTTGAACCCTATCGTTTCTCGATCACTCTATTGTTTAGAACAATGGATTGCAGTCGCATAGAAACGATGGGATCTCAGAACTTCAATTTTAATTACGCCACCCCCTCTCTTATTTAGCGTCCACATAGATTTGATGTGAGTGAGAGATATTAGAGGTCAGCTTGATGTGCAGTGCTTGCTTTGAAACCGGACATTTGTACGATGGAAATAATTATTAATTTAGTTATGAGGATGGCTGAAACAATGTTTTGGCTTTTCTAACTATGCAGTTAAAATTACAACTCGATTATGTTATGCTTCAACTAATATTTTTTAAATATAAATCTACTAAATGTTATTTCTGGTCATAATCATTTTATTTTACAATAATATGAAATACAGTGAAAATATTTTTTAATTTAATTATGAGACTGGCTGAAACGGTGTTTTTATTTTTCTAACTATGCAGAGAAAATTACAACAATAACGTATTTTTGTTACAACCGATGTTTTTTAAATGTTAATTTTCTGTATTTTATCTCTCGTCATAAGTATGGAGTTTTATAATACTATGCAGTCTAATGGACATAATTATTAATTTAGTTATAATAATTGGTGAAATAGTGTTTTGTTATTTCTGAATGAATATGCACTAGAAATTACATCGATAACTCTCTTTTGTTACAATTTATATTTTTAAACATAAATTCTCTATATTTTATTTCAGGTTTTAATTACTGAATTTTGCAGTAATATGAAGTATAATAGAAATATGTTTGATTTTTCTTACTTTGATGGGGATATTACAACAAGAATTTGTTATTGATTCAACTGGTAGTTTGAAAATATCAATTTTCTATATTTTATTTCTGGATATGAATATGATGAAAATATGAATGATAAATGACTTTTAAAATTATATGAAATACGATTTTTATATGTTAAAATAATTATAGTTAAAAATAATTTAGTTTTACATTTAAAAGCTAAGTTTAAATTACAAATTTTCCTTTTTCATCGACTATATTTTCATATATTCGTGAACTTTATTAAAACAATTGCCCTTATAATGCTACGTTTTTAATAATTTCGTTTAAAAAAATCCCCCGAAAAATAGCATTTATATTATTTTCAATTTATTTTCTATCAAGCGAAAACCTCAGATATTCGATGAAAAACTCCCTCATTCCCTGAAGCTGAAAAGAATTTCTCTCATTAACTTTCCACATGGTCTCGCATTACTTATTTTAGTCAAGTAATTTTTAAATGACCATTCCATCTCCTCTCTCCGAAAATTCCGTGAGTGGAAAGCCGAATTCCCGTAATTGACTTCGCAAAATCACTTTCTTTTGTTGTGGTGGAATCGCCCCGTTTATTTCCAACCATTTTCGGTGCTTCCCAGCTTTCATATCTTGAACCCTATTGTTTCTCGATCACTCTATTGTTTAGAACAATGGATTGCAGTCGCATAGAAACGATGGGATCTCAGAACTTCGATTTTAATTACGCCACCCCCTCTCTTATTTAGCGTCCACATAGATTTGATGTGAGTGAGAGATATTAGAGGTCAGCTTGATATGATGTGCTTGCTTTGAAGCTGGGCTTTTGTACAATGGAAATAATTATTAATTTAGTTATGAGGATGGCTGAAATATTGTTTGAATTTTTCATAAAATGTAGTGTAAACAGGAACACGGTTTTATTTCAACTAATATTTTTAAAATATTAATTTCCTATATTTTGTTTCTGGTTATAATTATTGATTTTGCAATAATATGAAATACAATAGAAATATTATTAGTTTAATTATGAGGACGGCAACATATGCATTTATGTTTCACCCTATACTATGCAGTATAGAGTGAAACATTAAAGTTAAACACTTTTTTATACTATGCAGTAGGAATTAGAACAATAACGTATTTTTGTTTCCACTAATCTTTTTTAAATATTAATTTCCTGTATTTTATTTCTTGCTATAATAACGGCATTTTGCAATAATATGGAATATAATGGGAATAATTATTAATTTAGCTATGAAGATAGTTATATATATATACACACACACGCACACATATACATATATATATATATATAAATACTTTTATAGACACAACCAAAGTAATTCAGACAATATCATTCAATATACCATAATATGCCACACCATAAGTCATATATACCGTGTGTGTCAAAAATGACTGATGGATTTTAAAATTCAATAACTTGCAATCGGTGACAGCTATTTAAAAAATTTTTGCAGGTGGGTTATGTATAATGCCAGGAGTTTTTTTACCGTAATTTTCTATTTTAGTTCGAATTTCAAACAATAAGCGGCGCTGACGGCGATTGAAGGCCAGGTCGACGCTTCATTCAGCACTGATCACCTGGCCTTCAATCGCCGTCAGCCCCACCTATTGTTTGAAATTCGAACTAAATAAAAAATTACGGTAAAAAAGCTCCTGACATTATACATAACCCTCCTGCAAAATTTTTTAAATAGCTGTCACCCTTTGCAATTTATTGAAATTTAAAATATATCAGTCATTTTTGGGACACCCGGTATATACAGGGTGTTTCTAAATTCATGATCCAAACTTTAAGGGGTGATAGTACACATCAAGACAAACAATATTTAAATAGGAAACCAAGGGTCCCAAAGTCTTCCGAAGGAGATAGGCGCCATTACAGTTTAGGGTCCAAAAATTCAAATGATTATGAAAAACAGAAAAATTGGTCGATTCGTTTGCGGTTTTCACTAAAATTATTCTTTATGTCAGTATTGTCTTGAAAATAAATTATAAAGATAAATTTCAAAAAATGACGATAGAGGGTGCTTTAGACTTTAGAGTAACGAACAACTATTTTTTACCGTTATTTTTTGCATCTCATTAAAGGTTTCGTAAGCTTAGACTTAAACTTAAATTTTGAGCTCAAAATCTGAATAGTTGGAAGCAGTTAAGTAGCACAAACTTAACTGTGTTCAGAGGGTTTTAAATTCAAATGATTATAAAAAACGGAAAAATTGGTCGATTGATTTGCGGTTTTCACTAAAACTATTCTTTATGTCGGTATTTTATTGAAAATGAATTATAAAGATAAATTTCAAAAAATGCCGATAGAGGGCGCTTTAGACTTTGGAGTAACGTACAACTATATTTTACCATTAATTTTCGCATGCATGAAATTTTTTTAGAAGCTTAGACATAAACTTAAATTTCGAGATGAAAATCTGAATCGTTGGGAGTGGTTAAGTAGCGCAAACTGAACTGTGTTCAATGGGGGTGGGGAGGTTCAAATTTCAAATGATTATAAAAAACGGAAAAATTGTTCGATTCCTTTTCCGTTTTCGCTAAAACTATTCTTTATATCAATATTTCCTTGAAAATAAATTTTAAAGATTAATTTTAAAAAATACCGTTAGAGGGCGCCTTAAACTTTACCAACAACTATTTTTAACCGTTATTTTTTGTATCTAATTAAATGCTTGTAAAAGTTAAAACTTAAATTTTGAGCTCAAAATCTGCATCGTTTTGAGTAATTAAGTGCGGAAATTTGAAATGTATTCGAGTGGTGGGGAGGGTAACATTTTAACTCCTGAACACTGTTCAGTTTCCGCTTCTTAACCCCTCCATCGATTTAGAATTTGAACTCAAAATTTAAATCTAAGCATTTGCAAGCATTTAATTAGATACAAAAAATAACGCTTAAAAATAGTTGTTGGTTACTCTAAAGTTTAAGGCGCCCTCTATCGGTATTTTTTGAAATTAATCTTTAAAATTTATTTTCAAGGAAATATTGACATAAAGAATAGTTTTAGCGAAAACGGCAGACGAATCGACCGATTTTTCCGTTTTTTAAAATAATTTGAAATTTGAACCTCCCCACCCCCATTGAACATAGTTCAGTTTGCTCTACTTAACCACTCCCAACGATTCAGATTTTCATCTCAAAATTTAAGTTTATGTCTAAGCTTCTAAGAAAATTTTATGAGATGCGAAAAATAACGGTAAAATATAGTTGTACGTTACTCCAAAGTCTAAAGCGCCCTCTATCGGCATTTTTTGAAATTTATCTTTATAATTCATTTTCAATAAAATACCGACATAAAGAATAGTTTTAGTGAAAACCGCAAATCAATCGACCAATTTTTCCGTTTTTTATAATCATTTGAATTTAAAACCCTCTGAAAACAGTTAAGTTTGTGCTACTTAACTGCTTCCAACTATTCAGATTTTGAGCTCAAAATTTAAGTTTAAGTCTAAGCTTACGAAACCTTTAATGAGATGCAAAAAATAACGGTAAAAAAATAGTTGTTAGTTACTCTAAAGTCTAAAGCGCCCTCTATCGTCATTTTTTGAAATTTATCTTTATAATTTATTTTCAAGACAATACTGACATAAAGAATAATTTTAGTGAAAACCGCAAACGAATCGACCAATTTTTCTGTTTTTCATAATCATTTGAATTTTTGGACCCTAAACTTTAATGGCGCCTATCTCCTTCGGAAGACTTTGGGACCCTTGGTTTCCTATTTAAATATTGTTTGTCTTGATGTGTACTATCACCCCCTTAAGTTTGGACCATGAATTTAGAAACACCCTGTATATATATATATATATATATATATATATATATATATATATATATAATATTAATTTCCTATATTTTCTTTCTGATTATAATAATATGATGTACAATTGAAATAATTATTAATTTAATTATGAAGATGGCTCAAATGGTGTTTTGATTTTTCTTACTGTGCACTAGAAATTACAAAGAGAACATGCTTTAGTTTTCAATTTACATTTTTAATATATTAATTCCCTATATTTTATTGCAGATTTTAATTATTGGATTTTGCAGTAATATGAAGTAAAATGGAAATAATTATTAATTTAGTTATGAGGATGGTTGGAATAGTGTTTTGATTTTTCTTACGATGTAGTGAAAATTACAGCACGAATGAAATTTCTCAAATTGTCTCTTTTCAACTAATATTTTTGAAACATTTAAATAATATATTTTATTTCCGAATTTAATTATTAAATTTTACAGTAATATGAAGTCGAGCTTTTAGACGTTAAAAATAATTATTTATTAGGAATAATTCTTAGCAAGCGGTGGAAATAACTATACGAACATATTTTTGTGTTCAGCTAATATTTCACTGTAAAAAGAAAAAAAAAATCTGTGAAGGTACTAAACATTTTTTAGGAAACTGGGATTCCAAGAACTTTTCATGTAACGATGACAGAAAAAATTCATGCAATCGATTCTGAAACTTGAATTTTTGCTGTTACCGTTACAGGAAAAGTTCTTGGAATCCCAGTTTCCTAGAAAAGGTTTAGTACTCTTGCAGTTTTTTTTTTACAGTGTTCTGGAACATTATTTTCCAAACATTTTATTTCCAGTTATGTATATGATTTTACGATAGTGTGAAGTACGGATTTTATATGTTGAAAATAATTATTAATTAAGGATAATTTTTTGCATGCAGAGGAAATTACAAACATGTTTTTGTTTCCGACCAATATTTTTTAACATTATGAAGAATATGTTTGAACATTAATTTCGTAAATTTTATCTCTGATGATATTTATTGAATTTTACTACGATATGAATTCACAATGATATGAATCTGCTTTTTTGATTAAAAAATAATTATACATTAACTTTTCGGAATGATTACGCCATCAAAATGCGTATGATTCAACTAATATTTTTGAAATATTAATTTCCTAGATGTTATCTGGGGTTATATTTAATGAATTTTAAAATTATATAAAAAAAGTCTCTTATAACTCGGTCAATTTTAATGTTAGATGAATGGGACCTATTTTTTATGGCTTGATAGGTTGATCGAAATTTTTTACTAAATATCACTAATAGGACCGGAGGACCGTCTAAAAAGTTAATTTTTGTAATTTTTTAATAAAAATGTTTCTTGACCTAAATCACTTGAAAAACAATTCTTTAACTTTTTTAAAGCATTTTTGCAGTTGGAACTATATATGTCTATGACTAACGGTTTAGAAATTAGCCATTGGCCACCGTTTTGAGTGGACACCCTGTATATTTTTAATAAATATTACATATTTTATTAATTACTGGACTTTAATTAGTACTTTTCTGTATTACCAAAAAAAAAAAAAAATACAATCATAACAGAAACACAAATAAAAATTTTCCTTCCATGAAATAAAATCGCCCCGCAATAATTCACTAATGAAACTTCCAGGAACTTTTTAAGTGTAATTTGCGAAGCAATACAAACATTTCTCATAAAGCTGTTCTATTTGATTATTAATTTCGTCAAATGTTAATTTACGAAATATACATTGGGCAGATTCAATTATTTTATCTCTTGTGCGAGAAATAGAATTCTCTTAATTATTATATTTTGGATTTTAGAAAACGGTTCGCTTATGTCAAATTATATCATCCATGTTTAACAATTTTTTTATTATTATTATCAGTAGTATTACATTTCTAATATAACAAAAATGATTCTTACATTTATTCTAGTTCCCGCAGTTTTTGTTATTGTTATTTATGCCAGGTAACTTCATGCTGTTTTAGTGGATTTTATGAATTTATCATTTTGTTAAACACTAATCGATAATATTTGAATGGTATTTTCTTTATGTATGTATTTCCAGTATGACAATAAGTATGAGAAAATAAAGTGAAATTTTAATTAATTTTATTTAATTTTTCCAAGTTCATAATATTAACACTAGCTATTCTGATAGATTAGTTAGTGATTATCAAATATTTCATTGTCTGAATGATAACGAATGTTATTGTTTTGCACATTATTCAATTAATATTCATATGACAATAGGCTGAGGAAGTTTTGGAGATGTTTAGAAAACACTGTATTAACAACAATATATAATTTATATCACAAATTTCTAATATTACTACCTCTGACAATAAAGTTCGGTGAATGAATTCAGAACGACCGATCTGGCAACACTGGGGAAACAAAAAGCTGCACCTGCATAGAGGCAAGTGTAGACCATCTTCCCCCGCTGTTGTTCAGTTGAGTGTCGTTTATGTTCTGTGTAAGATGTGCTTTACTAAGTGCTTGTTCAGTGTGTTGGTTCTTAACTGAGAACAGGAAAATGAACGAATAAAAGATCAGTTTAAAATTTGATTTTAAGCTTTGCAAGAAAACGAAAGAAATTCATGAGGGATGGTGCAAATTGAACACCCATGATACTCGCCAGATCTTAATCCTTTACACTTCTTCCTATTTTCACGACTCAAACTCTCTTAGAAAGAGATTTGACCATATTGCTGACATCCAAAGAAACGTGACGAAATTTTTGAACTTTATCCCAAAAGAAGTCTTCTTGCGAATTTCCCAGGACATGTATAGCACATCTCAATGGTGCATAGTTATAGAAGATGACTATTTTGAAGGATGGTATTGTAACTTTCGTTAATATTTCATCTGCATTAATACTACAGGACTATTCACCGAACTTTATTGTCAAAGGTAGTATTTACCCTTTATACACATGACATTTTTTTCAGGAACGTAACTTTAATTTTAAATTTAAAGAGTAATATGTATGTTTAAAATAAAAGAATCGCAAACGGCGCAAAGAGAATTAAGCAAATAACAATAATAATTATTATTACTAAATGCCTAAACATAAATGAAGTCATATACTAAATGCATAGACATATATCAACATGTAAACAGTAGAAAATATATCTCTTAAAACAAAATAATACTCTTTTAAAAGACATGTACTATTGATAGAACACCAGACACGAAAGGGTTAAAATCCAATTTCAGCAATTTCCATGTACAGTCGTATAATAAGCCGAATTCTTTTGTGCAGACCTGTAAATAGACCGAAGGCGGTTGCTCAGAGCCTCACTTCACTGAGTTGTGTACACTGTAAAAAAAAAAAAAAAAATTCAAGAAGTTACTAAACATTTTTTAGTAAATTTGTATTCCACAGAATTTTTTAGTAACCATTACAAGCTTATTTTTGCAAGTAAAACAAATATTTCTTTTGTAAACTGAACAAAAGAATTTTTGGTATAACTAACTCAAAACTTTTTAGTATAAGCCACCAAGCAAATTTTAGTAATACTCCAAAATTATTTTTAGTAACAGTGACGTGTGCCCGAAGGGCAGGAGCTTCCTTCGAGCTGCATCCAGTGGGTAAAAAGACAGACATCTGAAATGGAAGATTTCCGGCAAAGCCGCAATACACGGCAGCACCAAACATTGCTACCTGCTCTGTTTCGACATGTTTCTAAAGAGGAGGGAAAATTAAGAGATCATTACCCATTGTAACTGCTACGACAGGATTTTCATAATCCCTTTCGTTAACAAGTACTTACATTGCATACATTCGGTGCATATTTGGTGGCGGCCAGCATTGAACCCAGGTACTTTCACCCTGGAGTTCGGTGCTATGACCACGAGGCTATCACGGCCACACCAAGTGAGTTTTAATAATAGCTATTAAAAATGTAAAATTATTAACTCTATTCGTTGCTAGCTTTTTTCTAGTAATTCTTACAGTTTCCTTGTAACCGAGTAAAATTGCTAAAAATTTTTTAGAAATTACAAGGATCACTAAAATGTTTTTAGTAGATCGATCCTTTTTTTTACAGTGTACAGAAATTCCAGGATTAAACGGAACTCTAGTCACATGTTTAAATGCAAATGTCCTGCCAAGTCTTACCTTTGTCGAAACCATCCTTAGACCCGATTTTAGTAGTTGATCGATAGGTTTATCAATGTGTTTTCCTGTATCCAATGATATAAAAACATGGAAGACTGGAAGCAGGAAAAGACAATGGTAAATCTACACCAGTCAATCACTAAAATCGGGTTTGCAGGTGTTTCCGCATAGATATGACTTGGCAGTCTAGTTACATTTTAATATGCGAATGGAGTTTTAAATATTGCTGAAATTTTAGGCCACAATCCGATGAGGTGATAGCTTGTGCAGCCGCTTCCCCGCACTGTAAAACATTTGTGGAAACGTTACTCCGTAAAATTGGTGGCAGCATTGCTGCTTCCAATTTTATGGAGTATTTTAACCGTTAAAACCGGTGTAACATTGTAATGTTACACCAGTAATATATGTTTAAATTACACCATTGCATATGTGAAAAAAGTTACTCCATGAAATTGGAGGCAGCATTTGCCACCCTTTTTATACCAATTTTATGGAGTATTTTTACACAAATGTTTTACAGTGCGTCTAATATGATATATAGATTGCATGCTACATTTATAACTACTGTATGCTGTTTTAACTTTTATACACAACTTCCCTACTTTCTTAAAATGATCTTATGAATTCAGCTAGTCTGTCCGTCTCTCTGTCTATCCATGCTCTAAATCGTTTATGCATTGGATCCCCATCTATGCAGTGTATGATACTGATGTTTAACGTCACATGCTCGATACTGAAATTGCAGTGCGTTGTATAAGTATTTCGTTTACAGGGTTACTCAAAAGAATTCCGCTGCTGTACTGTCTTTGAGCAATAATTACTGGAAGTGCGTTTAAAATTTTGGTATGCGTTTTCAAATTTAACTTTTTTTTTTTATATTATCCAATATTTAGAGTCACTTATAATCTATACATGGCTGTAGAAAAAATTTCAATTACTTTTCTACTTATTGAAATTGCTGGAGTAATATCTATTGAAATTTGTGAGTGAGGAATTTAACTGTGGTTATGTGTTTCCTAAATTAAATATTACATTATTGCACACTATGCATTATATATATACAAATCTATATATCATTTACAGGGCTGAATAAAAAATGTAAGATTAGAAGTCGATGGGAATTTTTGAATAAGGGTTTTCAAATGTGTTTTGCGTATTACAACTCGTTTAATAAATCACTGTATAAAATGATTTAGTGATTTAATAGCATTAAATCTGCAGCCGAAGTGCCAGTGTAATACTGTAAAATCAATAATTATACCGTTAAATAACAATAATAAACCGTAAAATAATCAGTAGTAAAACCTCTGAGTAGCAATATCCCTAATAGCATGCATGGTCACAGTGACGTCACTGTGAGTCACGTTGGTCACATCACATCTGCGACCAAAATGCAACCACTCAGTGACGTCCCATTGTGACTGAGATGTGACTTTCTTAAAAATCTTTAGAAAGTTATAAATATCCATCAAAACATGTTATTTACTTTAAAAAACATGTTTCTGGCAATTTAAATATCGTCGTTTTTGTCACATTTTCGTCACAATGTTAATGTCAAATTAGTCACAAATGACACATTTTTCACAAATTTGTCACATTGTGACCACTTTGTGAAACGTCACAAAAGAGCTCTAAAACGGCCATAACGACTTCACATTTTAGTCACTGTGACTTCACATCGACGTCACGTGACGTCACATTGACAATCGATGGTCACAAAGTCACAATTTGACTTCACAACAACGTTGCAGTGACGTCACCATGCTTTACGGGATATATTATTTTTCTACATTTCCATTCCCTGTAAAACATATTACAGCAAAATAACCAATCTTTCGACCGTTTTTATAGGACAAGATTATATAATCGTAATTTAGCTGTATTCTGACCATATATTAGTGTCCATATTATGGTCAGATTGCAGTTAAATTACAGTTACGTAACCGTCTTCTATGAAAAAGGTCGATAGACCTGTTACTTTGTTGCAAATGTTTTACTGTTTTTTACGGGTTTTTTCGGTAATTTTAGAGTATAATACTGGCACCTCACTTTTAAAAATCTGTAGCTTTTGCTACATCGTCACTCCACCGTTTTTATAGAATATCTCGATTCTGACTAATGATAATGCTCCATAATAAAGTCACATAAACCTTTTATATAAAAGTGATGGAGTGAATGTGCAGCCAAAACTGCAGATTTTTAATGGTGAGGTGCCAGATTATTCTATAAAATCAACAATTATTTTTAACAAGCTTTTATTAGCTTCACCTGTATGTATGTAACGGAATCTTTGAACGTTATTTCCACCCACTGTAAGAAATCAGATTAAACTTTGGCTTAGTACACTTATTGAGAACCGATGACATTTCAACAATTTGAAAACTCGCCGCTTAAAAGGATAAAAACGCTAGATAAACGTAACAAAAGCAATTTTAGAAATTAACCGTCACCTGACACCACCCTAGACATATGCCAATTGCTGAAACACACATGAAAACCGTAACTATGCAAACAACAAGAAAAAAAACATTGAAAACTTTTTAGTCCGACTTGATATAAAAGCATGTGTTTTAGTTTTTAAAACTGTTTAGCAATTATTTACAGTGAACATCATATTTCAACATTTTATTAGATGCAGTTTTGTTACGTTGTGTTGAATGTGATGGGGAATTCATAAGCTATGCTTGATGCATGAGTTTTCTTTTTTGTTTATTATTGTTTTATAAACAAAATCTCTAAATTACTAAATTTAAAACTAAAACAATACTCCTATTTTAAAGTAAGTGACAATTTATATGAATAATTATTATTAGCAATATTCAAATTTATTCTATCGTTACTCAGTTACTTATATCATAACGAAAATATAAAATGTAGTAATTACTTATCTGGAATTAGAATTGCCATGCAATAATCCACTAATGAATTTTTCGGAATTTTACAAATATACTTTGCGAAATGATGTAAATATTTCACATCAAGCTATTCCATTTATTTATTTATTTCATCAAATGTTAATTTATGAAACATATATCGAATAAATTCAATTATTTTATCACTCGCTCGAGAAATAGCAATCTCTAAATTATTACAACTTGGATTTTGAAAATAAGTCAACGCATGTCAGAGTTTTTATTTTTATTTTTATTTATTTTTTTATTTTTTAATCTTCTTGAGCTTCCACGAGGAATTGGAAAAGAACCGAATGGTAATGTTAAGTCTATGGAAGCGTTATTTTCAAATATCTCGTTCAAATTTTAATATTTTTAAGCGATTTTATTTTTATTTATTTATTTATTTATTTTATAGAATAGTTGTGAACGGCTAGTTTTTACTTTTTTCGATTTTGGTTTCAGAATTCTTTAGAAGAAAATACTTTAATTTTCTGAACCGGTTCTAAAAGTAAAACTATCCTAATATAAAAGAAATATGTAACCAAAATCGAAAAATTTAAAACTAGCCTTAAAACTTGTCGTCCTCAACTATGCTATGCTAAAAAAAAATAATAAGAAGAATATTAAAATTTAAGCGAGATATTTGAAAATAACTTTTCCAGAGTCTTAACATTATCATCCAGGTCTTTTCCAGTAACTCGTGTAGACTTTTAACATATGGTATTATTTTTTAAAAGAATTAAGGTTAAAAATTTAAAAGCAGTAAAAATTTTTTTGTTCACCTGTTTAGATGTTTTGAATCGACCCAGCTCATTTTCGAAACAAATAATGATGCTTCGAAAATGCACGATCTGTTATGAGGCAGTGATTTTAAACGCCAGCATTCAGTTTTAAATGTACTCGTTACTTTTACAAATATTTATTTTATTTTATTTTATTTTATTTAGTCCAGTGTTTAATCCTATTTTCAAAACTACTGAGTAACTCGAGCCATAATTTTGGTAATTTAAAGGATGCTGCATCGTTACATATGGAATTTTTTCATATACGGTTGGATAACATAAATTGGAAGGAAAAATTATCTTACCTTCATTTAAATTTATTTGGATAGAAACTCATTTACTTTTTTGTATAAAAGAAAATATTGGATTTGTGAAAAATTTAGACTTCCGGTTTTTGATGGATTTATACGTTTTAGAAGGTCCTGAACATGATTTGATGGTTTTTATAAAATGTTCGTCTGTGAGCCTGTCCATCACTCTGTCATTGTGTTATTCTGAGTTTCTATGTGACAAAAATTTTTGGGCACTCTATCTCAAAAACAAATGCACGGAATTTCACAAAACATTAAAATATGTTAGTCCTTGATATAATCTAGAGCTTATTAGCTTTTTGTGTGTATCGCTATACAAGTGGCGCTGCTATGCTGTATTATTCACAATTTCTTCAACAGCTCTATCTCAAGATCTAATGCAGGGATTTTCATAAAACTTCATATTCGGATAGTCCTTAATATAATTTGGTGCAAATCGCTCAAGATGTGGTGCTGATGTGCTGTATTATTCATAATTATCGCAATAGATTTATCTCAAGGACTAACGCACGAATTTTCATCAACCTTCAGATGTAGTTAATCCTTGATATAGATTAGTATTGTTTATTTTTTTGGTGTAGATAACTCTAAAGGTGGCACTGCTATGCTGCATTTTTCACGATTTCGTTATAGCTGTTTTTCATGAACTAATGCATGGATTTTCATGAAATTTCAGGTTTAATTAGTACCTAATAAAAATTTATCCTGAATAGTTTTTTCAGCACATTACCCAACATGTGGCGCTTTTATATAAATTTTTTTAAAGATTTCCGCAATAGCTCCATCTCGGAAATCAATCCACAGCTTTTCATCAAACTTCAGATTCAGTTAGAGGTTAACATAAGTGGTCATTGATTGAATTTTGATACAAATCACCTAACCGGTGGCGCTGCTATGCTGCATCTTTCAGGAAGCATTAGCATGTATGAGAGAGAAGAAAGCTTTGGGATTGCCACATCTGATTAGTTCTTGATATAAATTTGCCAATAAGGATGTGCCTTTTCTATTATATTTAGTATCAGTATTGCTCCTTTTTTCTATACTAAAATTTATACTGGAAAAAGACAAACAAAAAAGGTTTTTAAATTAAGAAAAAAAAAGAGTTATTGAAAAGAGTATTTTAAATTAAATAATAGAGCAATTTGAATAAAATATATTTAAATTAACTATCTTTAATTGCTGTTTTAGTTAATTCTTCATATTCGAAGTCAATTATTTCTACCATAACAAAGAAAAAATATTATAAATTATTTCAATATTTTCATTATCTTATTATAGGTTTTTAAAAACCTTAAAAAATGAACGAAATTGCAAAAGAAAATAACTAAATCAATGACACTAATTTAAAATTATAAATGACATTTTCTCTAAATTATAATAATTAACAAACATTGCAATTTATTATAACTTTTCTCATTTGCTAATATTTACATAATGACGAAAAAAATAAGAAGCAATTCCAAACCATGAAATAAAATTGCCATGCAATAATTCACTAATGAAATTTTCAGGAACTTTATAAGTGTATTTTGCCCAAACAATACAAACATCTCTCATCAAACTATTCCATTTAATTATTTATTTCATCCAAAGTTAATTTATGAAACACACATTGAATAAATTCAATTATTTTATCTCTCGCACGAGAAATAGCTATCTCTAAATTATTATAATTCGGATTTTGAAAATAAGTCAGCGTATGTCAGATAACTTCATGCCCTTTTAATGAATTTTGTTAATTTATCTATAGTTAAACATTAACTCTAATTTACAAAAAGAGAGTTTGAACGTAAAAATACTTCTGTAGATAATTAGTAACATTTTTAGTGTTGGCTTTTATTCTTATAATCAATGTTTAACAATTAATAGGAACATCAAAAATTCTCATTTATATTCAACACTTTAGTTTTAGATAAATGCATTCAGTTTAGAAACAGTTTATTCGAGTAAAATATATTTAATTAATGCTATTCTTTACTGAAAAGGAAGATAACTTCTTTTTTCTACTTCACAGATTAAGCTATCTTCATTTTCAAGTTAATTATTTTCGTTTAAGACTGCTCTTGATTTTGTTCAGGAGTGTAATAAAATTCTTTTATTTCAAAATTCCATAAAGGGATTAATTTTTGCAGACTGCAGAATAAATTTAAATACATTGAAAACTATTTAAAAGCGCTTTATGAAAATTATAATGCAGTTCGATTCCATTGAAAGATGTTGTTAGACACATAGAAAAGGTTTTAACCAGGTAGCAGCGTGTTCTGTACAAGGTAAAAGGCGCGGGTCGCGATCATTCGTTTAATCAGCTGATTGTTTTCCTGAAAAGTATGAACTTGTTTAGTTATTTATAGTATTTCTTGTTTTGTTATTACCGGGCAAAATTTTGCCCCATCAGTGGTCGCGAGGTTTTGCCTTCGGAATTGGTAGACGGTAGGTGCGGGGTTCGAACCCAATCGCGACCGTCGGCCTAACCGTTTGGAGTTTTCCGTGTTTTTCTTCCAATCTTGGGTTTCCTTGCGTAAATACGGGTTAGGTTCCCTTAGAAAGACCCCCCCACGGAGGGCATCCCACCCTTTAGGATTTATATTCCAAGCGTAGATAATTGGCTGCCATAAACAAAACCGAAACCAAACCGAGCAAAATTTAGAGAAAAAATTCCATCATATAAAACGAGAAAAGAGAAAAATTTAAATAGGTTCACTCGTTGTAGTATAAATACACATATAAATATACCACAAAAAAAAAAAAAAAAAAAAAAAAAACTACCGGCAGCAAAGTTTTTACAAAAGTCTTCGTCAATTTTCAAGGCGAATTTCATTATTCAATACAAGATGTGTATTAAAAGATTAAATAAAATAAACAAAGACAGAATTGAACACAATTAAAAAAAAATGTAAACACAAAAAATCAAAATACTAAAAAACATTTCAAAATGCAAAAAGTAAATGTTTCGCCAAGCTACCAACAAGGCATCATCAGTACAAAATATCCTTTGCATACCAAGCAACGGAACATGTCAAGAACAGTTAAAGTTAGTTATTTTTTAGAAAAAGATAATATTCACTAGGGATAGAACAAACCTCATTCAGTGTCGATGATCGCAAATATGTGAACCATCCCTCGAGTAGTAATCTACCGTGATAGCTGTTGCAACCCGATTTTAAAATACTAGCGTTCGCAAACTGCGGTATGTGCTTCGTTTTGATGACAATGTTGCACAATTTTCGAGTTTAAATTACCACTTTTCAGAGCACCGGTTTGTTCCTTAGCTAATTTCATACTATCTACCAGTTTTACCAATGTAGACACTCTCGCAATCTCCATATGGAATAACATAGACAACCCGGGGAATTTAGACTTATCGTATTCAAAATTTATGCTTAATAAAAATTCCTCGAAGTCTGATTTAACTATTTGCAATCGCCGACCTGAATGCGGCTCGTTCTAACCTCAGAGAGTATTTCTAAAAAAAGTAACTTTAACTGTTCTTGATATGTTTCGTTGTTTGTTACGGAATAGATATTTTGTACTGATGATGCCTTGCATACAGTTTGGCAAAACATTTATTTATATTTTTTAGGATGTTTTTAGTATACTTTTGTATATAAATATTGTAATTATTTTTTATTTTTTCATGTCTGTCTTAGTTTATTTTATTCAACCTTTTAATAGCTTTTTAAATTCAGACGTTAATTGTATATGTATTGTAAGATAGTATATATATTTTTAATAAATGTAACAAATTTCGCATTATAAAACAAATTTGAACAATGAATTATATATACAATTTCGTATTTTCAAAGAACATATATTTGTATTGTATACTGCCATGTGTTTCAAAAACGGCAGGAAATATGTGCCCCAAAATGTCAAAAATCGTTTATATCGATGCATATTTACACGTATTTAATTTTACTATGCATTCCAAAACTAGCGGGTTAATGTGTCCCAAAATGGCAAAAAATCGCTTATGGTGTTTTTTATTCATGTTATCCTATTTGATTGACATTGAAATATATATACATCTCTGAAGTCGACTTCAAAATGTTTACTATTGAATATAGTGCGTATAACATTCATCGTTTATATACAGACGCATACAAAATAATCAAGGTTACAATTCCATCCATGAAAACATAATTGCTTGTAGTATGCCTTCAATTGCGTTAAGCGTTTTTATATCAAGCACTTTTTTTTTTTCGATAATTTCGTGTGTTCAAATTCAGTAGATGATATAGAAGGTGTAGAAGTCTTTTGAAGAACACTGGAGTTCATTGATGGAAATTGATGCAGAGAATTTTCAACTGCGCTATGCGTGTACTGACTGAACTAAATATTATCCTCCTATGTATTACGTGATAAATTTATAGATCGTATACAGGGCTTCACAAAAACTTCAGATATGTTTCTAACTATTAATAACAATTGCTGAAATTGTGTTTCAAAATGATGTTTTATGCATTTTTAGGATTGTTTATTTAGATATCTTTTTTCACTTTAATAAACTGTGAAGATTTATTATAACATTCTAAATACGGTGGAAAAATTTTCATAATCTATGCATGACGCACGATTTTATATTCTTGTTACGTAATATTATATTAATAATTTATTGTCCTCCGTTATGTAAAATGCGAGAATATAATTATATTAAAATTATTAATTATTGTGTGTAATTTAAGAATTTAAAGTATTTTATTTATATATTTAATTACATCTTTATTAACTTTGTTGTTTTCTTTCACAGGTGAGTTTTTCCACTTTTGATTCTTTACATTTTGGTAAGTTGGAAATTTAAAAATTGATTATTTCAAGCAAAAGAATTGCTAAATATTTTTTCTATTTTAATTATTGTTTTCATTCGTTCTCTGATTAAAAAACGAATATATATAGATATAATAAAGGTTTTCAAATACACGTTGCAAATTGTATAATCTCACTCTAGAGTGAGATTATACAATTGTTGATAATTGAGATTATACAACCTTATTGTATAATCTCACTCTCAATTGTATAATCTCACTTAGTGTCAATTGTATTAACTCACCTGTGAAAGAAAACAACAAAGTTAATAAAGATGTAATTAAATATATAAATAAAATACTTTAAATTCTTAAATTATTCTTAAATTATTGAATTATTCTTAAATTCTTAAATTGTTGTAATTGAGATTATACAACATTATTGTATAATCTCACTCTCAATTGTATAATCTCATAGCCTAAGAGCCAGTGAAAAGCTACCTATATGTATTTGACCAGACCTGAGATTTTGTACATTGAGGCCCCTATACCTACTACACATGAGATGGGGGGTCACTAAGCCCAAAGTGGTGGACGTGGCTACTGCGCAGGTAACATAGGTATCAATTTTTGGCAAATTTTAAATCCATTTGACTACGTCTGCAGTTTTGAAATTTTAAAATATGTTATTAGTATTATCGGAAAATAACAATGGCAGACCATTATCGCGCGGTTAACATTGTGGCAGACAGTTTTGAAAGTGCTGAAAAAGATAAAATTTCGAAAGTAATTGACCAGGTCTGCCATTAATATATTTTGTTTATTAGGGTCTTAAAAGCTTATATTGATCACGGCAGACGTCTTCATTGAGTACACACATCAGCAGACAACAAAATCTTAGCTACTACCCGGTCAGATGTATATGTATTAAGTTCCCAGTTTTGTATCTATATGATTTACTTTACCTTTGTATTTATAAAAATTAATATTTAATTTTGTAAACTATGTACCAAAATTTATAAGTTTGCTAATAAAAAAATAATATATAGCAAAATAATCTTAAATATTAAGATATATTGCAGAAAACAAATAATCATTCATACATTGATTTTACTTTAATTAAGACAAATTTATTTATTTAAGACAAATAAAAAAAAAATGAATCATGTGTATTACAAAATATTTTTCTTTTCACGAATTTTAATCGTCACTCATCGTCATCATCGAAGTCATATCTGCCGTTGTGTGAATCGTCTGCATCATCCATTGAATCGGATTCTATAAAAATCAAAATAAATTATAAAATAAAAGTAATTCGTAAACTGATCCGAACATATTCGATAAAAAATTTATCATAATAAACTTACCAGGAACATTGGTGATTAAGTCACTCACAGAAGTTGGGAGTTGATCTCCTTCGAACCATTTGAATACAAATTTGTCATCTTGCTCAATCCAACCATACTCTAATGGGTCCAATGTGGTAGGTTGCTTTTTGTGTGCATTTTTCCAAACATTTGAAATATAATGTGCTCTTAGAAGTTGCTGGTAAAGCTCAGTCTTACACGGTGGTATTGAGCTTGCATCAAAATTCAATATTTTTTTGCTAAAGTTTTCATTGACGTCGGAAGGTTTATAATTGCTGACGAAAAGTTGGTATCTTCCATCATCAACGTCAATTGAATTTTTTGCGTTATAGAGCTGGCAGGTAAACTTCTGAATACTGTTAAATACCTCTTTTAACTGATCCTCTCTCAAATTTTCTTCTCCAAGAGTAGCAAATGCTTGTTGAAATTCAATATTTTTTTTCAGCAAGCTAAAAGGTCTTTTCTTCCCTTTATTAAAGAAAGCTGGATTGAAATCACATCCTGTATACGCATGGAAACCGATTAAGCTTTTGGCTAACAACTCACTAAGCTCATTATAAATTTTTGTGACGTCAATATACCTTTCGTTATTTCCTGTTCCATTGATCATCCAAATATTAGAATGAGAATTTTGTAATTGTGTCATATTACCAATCATTATAATCAAAATATCGGTATCAGAGGCTCTGATAACAATATTCGACTGTTCAACGATACTGCAAGCATGATAGATTATCTTCGTATCAGCTTCTTCATGTGAAATACAACATAAATTTTCAACAACACTTGACTGAATCTTGTCATCAACAACTTGATATGATTGACAATTCCGAAAATTTAAAAAAATCTGTCGATTGCCCAAAAATGATCTCATTTCCGCACTAGACCAATGTTTTGTAAAAAAATCTACCAGAGCTTCCTTAAATTTAGTATTCTTCAATTCTTTTGCAAAATCCGACGGTCGCACCTGTTCAGGGCCCGAAATTGTGTAATCAATCAACGATCCTTCATGTCGTAGACATCTTTCACTATCTTTAATTGATGGAACAAAATATTGGTCAAAGATTACGTCAATTCTTCGGGCGGAATATTTTGATAGCATTTGCAGAAATTTCTTAGAAATACTCCCGAATGTTTTCGGAACTTCTTTCATAGAACGGAGAATGAAAAATCCATCAATTAAGAGTACATCTGTATTACTTGGAGCTTCTTGATCAATATTTGTTTCAAGGCATTTTACAAGTACAGATTTGTCAGTTTTACAGAAACCCCCATCTAGATGACACAGAGCAAGAGGTACAGGAGATATTGGATACGTTAAAATTTTGAGAACATCAATTTGATGGTCCATCGAAATTCCCAACAGACGACCGAATAAATCTCGCTGTAACTTTATCTCTTGCTGCTTACCTCCAATTTTTACAGATTTTTTCTTGACAAGTAGACTTGAAAAGTTTTGTATGGGTATCTTTTTTATGGCTTTTTCAAATCTTTTCGGATCAGATGCACATTCCGATATAAAAGTTGTTCGTAGCTCTTCACCAATTGATTGAATATTTAACAGAAACTCTTCCACTTTAGATGATGCAGCTTTCCCGGAACCTATGTTAAACAACTGATCAGGTGGTAAATCTAAGCTGAAGGGATTCACATATTGATCAAACGAGTTGATAAACTTTTCAAGTTGTTCACAACTTTTCTTAATATTATGTGGCTGCAACTCTGCTGTAATATCTTGCTTTTTGGTAATTCCTAACTCATCCAGCACGTGTGTAATTATACTTGAGCGGATGTCGTGACTTCTTGCCCACCGTTGGCGAGCTGAAATCGAATGAGACAGATGTGTAATACCAGAAAGTGTTCTCGCAGCATCTGCATTAATGGTCTGCTCTAATGTAAGATCAATAGGCTGCCTTGAGAACGGCTTACTGGTACGCTTGATTCCAAAAAAGCCTTTTTCGAAGTCCAGCTCTAATCCAGGATGAGTAGTGGGAACTTTCATTAAATTGTAATGGTATTGGACAGTCCATTTTGCATAATTTTGATGGTTAAAGACAAAAAATAAATTTGTTATTTTCGGTAAAATGTCAAGATACAATTGGAAGTCACCAATACGAATGCTCCTGCTCAGTTGTAAATAATAATAAACGAGCTTGACGTAGATCATATAAAATTGGGCTGTCTTACCATGTTCACCATTTAATGTTTGTTGCTCGTAAATAGCGTAATCATTACACAGTTCTTTCAAGCTTTCATCGTGAATAAAAAATGAAAGTGTCTGACAACTCTGTAATCGTCCAATCTCGTCTACGATATCTTCAGAAATTCGAATATTTTTATGTGTTAGAAAAGATCTAAAATGCATTATTTGTAGCCCTAAAGCCATTATTGGGTGTAATCTTTTACAGCGATTGAAATGTTTGCAATCCATGAAACTTGAAACGGATCCACTAGCAAGCATTTCACTTTCAACCATGATGGTTGATAAACCACAATCATTAATAAATTTTCCGATCGCTTTAAAGTACGACATCATTATGTGAAAAGCACCCAAATGTATAAATAGTTTCTGGAAGGTCTTACCTTCTGTAGCTTGGATTTGCAGTGCAATCTTAGCAATAGCTAAATCGTAAGTCACTTGCATGTACTCTTGATTTAGCTCTTCCAAAGCTAACATACATTGCTGCATAGTTGCCAAAACTACTGCATTGCTTGTTGGTGAGTGATTAATCGGAGTCAAATAAGAAATTATTTGTTGTGGACTGTTATCTGTCATAATTCGGCTGTTAAAACCAGTCCACATAGGGGTATTTATTAATCCCAAAGCATGACTAAGCATCCAAATATTGTCAATCCGATTATAAAGACTTTTATTCACGATTATATTAACCTCTTCTTCACTTTCAGTTTGAATATTACTAGTTTTTTTTAGTTTTTTAGCATACTGTGGTAACTCAAACTCTATTTTTTCAAAAGATCGTCTTTTACGTTCATCATGTTTACTACCTTCAGTTTCTTCTTCTTTTTCTTCTTCTTCGACATCGTCGTCTTCGAGATTGTGGTGAATATTTTGATACATTATTCCAACTGTATCATGGAGAGTGTCTTTTCCAGTCTTGGTATCAACAAATCGGTCATAATTGTCAAATGCCATGCCTGCCACAAGATTTTCATCTTTATTAATTACCTCTGGACATATTTCGGTACGTGAAACTGATGAAAACGTTGCTTCTGTTTCTAGTTCCTCGACTGCCGTGTAACTTATACAATGACCGTAACGATTTATTATATCGATAACCTTACGACTGCTTGTAATACTTTTTAATGTCATGCCTAAGCAGATGTGTTTAGAGGTCTTAATGTTGCCATTGTGGGTCATATATATAAGGTCCTGTGACAGAGATTTTACGTGACGTTGAAAACTGTCGCAATTCCGCCGTTTACGATTGTAACCTCCAATAACTGATGTAAAAAAATCGGAAACCATGGATGGTGTTGAACATTCCCCTTTTATTAGCCGTTGACTAGTTAAATTATCAGGTAATTTTTTCCTTTTTATGCCCAAAATTTCCTTTCGTAAAATGGCAGCGGCTTCTCGCAAAGTATCTTGGTCTTTCAAGTGCGCAAATAAAGAGTCATCAATACTTGAAATGCCTTTAGGAGCAACAACTTTTTTTTTGTTTGAAATAAAAATTTGAATTTTACCTTTAAAATTCTCGTGGATTTTTTCTTCTAAATAATGTGGCGTAAATATAGTTGTTGCGTCAGAGCCTTCACTTAATTCCTTAAACATTTCAAGATACTCTTTGTGTAAATAACTCAGAAAATAACAACGACCTCGATTTATGACATCCTTTTCAATTAAATAACATATTTCTTTATAAACAGTTTCATGTATTTCTCGAGAGGTGTGCCATGAAGTACGGGCAGAACTTTTAACTAGTGATCTTTTCTGATTTCTGAAATTTTGCCGACAAACATCATGATAGTATACTTCATGAGAAGTAACACTTTGCAGTTTGGTCAAAGTTTCACTGTAAATTTTAGTATCTGGCTTAAAGCTTAAAAAAATACTCTTTTCAAATTCATCCTTCTTTGAATTGCGTAATGGCTCATTCCTAGACCGATATTGTTTTCTTTTCTTGTTACAAAAAAAACAGACATTTACATTTGGTGAACTTACAATATCAGAAGTCTGAACAATCAATGGTTCTTCTAAATTTTTAAATTGTTGTTCAATTGCAGACGAAGACGTACTGGGCTGTGATAGAACTTTCTTTTCAACATCCATCGAGAAAAAATGTCTTTTCAATGCTGTAAATGTCTTGTAACAACTACTGTGATATGCTGAATCAAAACTTTCGTCCGGTAAAACAATGTCTTTATATTTCAATTTATGAAATTTTCGTAACCTTAAAATCTTTTGACATCTTGATAAAGTTTCTTCCGAAAATATAAGTAATTTTTCAGTTTTTACCGTGTCACAAAAAACACACTTCAATTCTTTTTTTTCACTTGACATAATCTCAGATATAATAAATGAATATAGACAAATCAGCAAAAAAAGAAAGCAACATTACTGTCTGTTTTCGAACTTTGCACCTTTCACTCTAGGACGATTCTACTATAAAAAGGGGTGTAAGGCTAAAATTGCTAATACACTGCAAAAAATTTTACCCTTTTGCTGCATCATCATTCCACCGCTTTTATAGAAAACGATTACTTTAGCCTATCATGAAGAAATTCTCATGGGTCAAAAGAGAGATATTCTATAAAAGCGGTGGAGTGACGACGCAGCAAATGGGTCAAGATTTTACTAAATTTACGAAACACGAGGCATCTGTATGAAGGTCCACAAACATAATGAAAATTTCTGGCAAAAAACGTTACGGTGATGACATAATAGAGCCCTTTCAGGCATAAAAACCTCAGTTATTTGAATGCTCGTAACTATAATAGAGAATACTATATGCTAGAATGAGTACAATACTAATCTATACATTTTAAAAATACGACCCTTTTGCTGCATCGCCACTCCACGGCTTTTGTAGGATATGTCCCTTTTGACAATGAGAACGCTCCATAATAGGTTGAAGTAATACTTTTCTATAAAAGTAATGGAGTGACGATGCAGCAAAAGGGTAATATTTTTTACAGTGTAGGGGAAAAATGAAAGATAGCTATAGATAGTCTATGCGTACATCTGACTGTGTTGTAGCTAAGATTTGGTTGTTTGCTGAAGTGTGTACTTAATGAAGACGTCTGCCGTGATCAATATAAGCTTTTAAGACCCTAATAAACAAAATACATTAATGGCAGACCTGGTCAATTACTTTCAAAATCTTATCTTTTCCAGCACTTTCAAAGCTATCTGCCACAATGTTAACCGCGCGATAATGGTCTGCCATTGTTTTTTTCTGATAATACTAATAACATATTTTAAAATTTCAAAACTGCAGACGTAGTCAAATGCATTTAAAATTTGCCAAAAATTCATACCTATGTTACCTGCGCAGTAGCCACGTCCACCACTTTGGGCTTAGTGACCCCCCATCTCATGTATGGTAGGTATAGGGGGATCAATGTACAAAATCTCAGGTCTGGTCAAATACATATAGGTAGCTTTTCACTGGCTCTTAGGCTATCACTTAGTGTCAATTGTATTAACTCCCCTGTGAAAGAAAACAACAAAGTTAATAAAGATGTTATTAAATATATAAATAAAATACTTTAAATTCTTAAATTATTCTTAAATTATTGAATTATTCTTAAATTCTTAAATTCTTAAATTCTTAAATTGTTGTAATTGAGATTATACAACCTTATTGTATAATCTCACTCTCAATTGTATAATCTCACTTAGTGTCAATTGTATTAACTCACCTGTGAAAGAAAACAACAAAGTTAGTAAAGATGTAATTAAATATATAAATAAAATACTTTATATTCTTAAATTATACACAATAATTAATAATTTTAATATAATTATATGGAAATTAAATATTTATCATAATGCAGAATATATTAACTTTCATTTATTTTCATATTTACTAAGCTTTTGTAATAAAAATATTTCGTTTATAATTTCGTATTCGTAACAAATTTATAGGTAAGTTTATTTAAGTTAAAACTACATTCACAGTATAACTAAAATGTTTGAGTTCAGGAATTTTTTTAAAGCTCCGAAGAATGCGGCTTTTATTTTGCTTTTAATTCTACACGAATGAATGTATTAACTTTAAATAACAAACAATAATTATGCAACTCTTATCTTTAAAGTTTTACATTACATTCCCTAATAGCATAAAACTGAATATATATATATATGTCCATTTATCCACATATTTCTTAGTAATTTGGTAATCTGCCTTCATTTCTCTTCAAACTTGAACTGTTTTTAACAATATGATTGTAACAATACTGGTTTCATTGGTTCTTTTATTGGTATTGTCTGAATAACTTTGGATGTATTTATAAAAGTATTTATATATATATATATACACTTTTTTTTTTCATCTAGAATCTAAATTGTGGCTCTGGAAAAAACAGATCCATGTCATCCCTATAAATTCTAGTTTTATTTGTTAGAGAATTATAGAATCTCCCACTAGAATTCAAGAGCGTTTATCTATATTCTCTTCGTCAAACTTATTTAAAAATATTTGCAAATTGATGCAAATATAAGAGGTCAGTTTTAGTATCTATAATTCTAGTTTATGAAAGCATTCCAGAAATCAAACGATAATTTCTCGCTACTGAAACGATTCATTATCGTTTCGTTACGTTGAAAGCAAGTGACTGGAATTTTTAGATCATTTCGTCTATTCACCTGAGTTGCTTATGCCATTCGCAGGGATGTAAAAAACTAGGCGCCAGCAGGCAGTTTCTATCTACTAAATTTATTTCACTTTTTTACATTTGATATTTCAGGCAATATTGTTCTTAGAATGCTATTAAATTTTCAGCAAAGAAACTTTTAAATTTTAGTAGAGAAAGACTACCCGCAGGCGCCTAAATTTTTGCACTCCTGCCTATTCGTACAGCTCGGAAATCTATATTTTTAGTTAAGGGATTCGAAATGACTACCTATTCATTGTAGATAAAGGATGTACCCCCCCCCCAATCACCTCAGTGTACAGCTCATATTCAAAATATTAGAATAATTGAGAAAAAGTAATAAGAAAAAATTATTTGTCATTTATTTATTTTTTATACTAAGTAAATGCAATTAAATTTCTTATAAATTAAATCTGGAATGTTTAGATAAGATTTTAACATTTATAAAATATAAAATACAGCACAAAAAATTAGGTATACAACTTCCTTAAACACACCAGAATATTAGAATAAAATTTAGATTGGTTGAAAATATTAGAATATTTTATTTTACGCAACAACATTACCTTATGAATATGAAGTAAATGGTAGTTAATATTTTGTAGCATCCCCTTTAGCTTTCATAACAGCATACAATCGATCTTGCATACTATATACAAGGTGTTTACAAACATTTCTATCAATATTAGCCCAAATAGACTTTATACGTGCCACTAACTCAGTTTTACTTGAAGGAGGATTTTCTTGAAGTTTTTTCTTCATTATACACCATAAATTTTCGATGGGATTAAGATCTGGTGAATTTGGTGGCCAAGGAAGTACCTTAATGTTGCGTTGGCGGAACCAATTCTTAGTTGACACCGAGGTATGCGGGGACGCTAAATCTTGTTCAAAGATGAAATCATCTTCAAATAAATCTTCTGATGATGGAATCATGTAATATTCTAAAATTTCTTGATATATCTGAGAGTTAACCTTTTCGTAGACGATGCATAACTTTCCAGGCCCTTCTGCACTCATACAACCCCAAACCATGACACTAGCAGCAAATTTTATGGAACGTTTAAGGCATTCTTTATCAAATGCTTCTTGCTTCATTCTCCAAACTCGAATACCTTGATTACCATATGAAACACAAAACGTACTTTCATCACTAAATAATATATTTTTCCTATCTTCATTGCTCCATAAACGTCTTGATTTACACCAATTCAATCTTATACGCTTTTGTCTTGCAGTCATGAGAGGTTTTGTTTTCGGTACACGAGATTCAAATTTAAATTTATGGAGACGTCTTAATGTTGTCGATGTAGAAACTTCAACTTCTTCTTCTTTCCATTTTCGGTGCGAGAATCGCACACTTTTAAAACGGTTTTTCTTAACTATACGCTTCAGTTTCCTGTTATCTCTAGCAGATGTTTTTGGTTTTCGGCCACCATTTCGGCGATTATTTTGAAATTTTCCAATTTTTAAATATTGTGTTAGTATTTTACTAACGCTCGATTGCGAACAATGTAAATAATTCGCTATAAAACATTGATTTTTACCGTGCCGATACAAATCAACCATACGAAGTTTAGTAGATTCAGGAATATCACTCACACGGCCCATTTTAAGACGAAAAAGAAACAAACTGCAAAAAAGAATACTGATTTTAAATAAAATAGTCTGAATTTAATCAATGATGCCACCAGTTAAGAATTGGTAATAATTAAAGGAGAATTAATGTAAAATATTCTAATATTTTGAATCACTTGAATAAATATTCTAATATTTTGACTTTTCAAAATATTTTTTTTGCAATTAATCTTTTCAAAAATGATATTAAATTTAAGATAACAAGTAAGTTTAATCAACAATAAGTTCTTAATAAAAATATCGTTTGCATATTTTCATTAAAAGACATTAAATTACCAAACGATATTTTCAATTTCTAAAAAAAAGGTAATTATTCTAATATTTTGAATATGAGCTGTATAATCTATTGATATCCTATTATTATAATTTATGCGTTCGTACGCATCTTGACTTTTCCAACAGTAACATTCATTGAACCAGTATTTTCTTATAGAAAATTTCCGAATAAATAAGACGAAATTTTGCGTGTTTAACTTGGATTTACTTTTCTAGGAAATAATACTGATATATTTCCTGGAAAATTGTCTGAAGCGTACAACCTGTGATTTATTTAGATTTAGATCTTCTTATTGATCTTTACGTAGTTCCGTTGCGCTTAAAACAGAATACAATTATTTCACTCAAATATGGTTACTTTTCACAGACATACAGTCGACTCTTGTTAACTCGAAATCGGATAATTCGAACTAAACGTGAAGTCCCGAAATTTTCAATGGCAGAATAACGTTAAAATTTTTCATTAATTCGAACTTATCTTTTCTTGACTTCGTTTAATTCAAACTAACGAGAATTCCAATCTATCATTTTTCTTTTCTTTCTCACGGATTTCAGATCATTTGAATAACTTTCTTACCTTGATTTTTGTGAAAATTGTTCTGAACGAGTATACATATAATTCCATGCATTTGATATTCATTTTCTTAGTGCCCCGCCTGTAAATCAGTGACGATTCAAATTTTTCTTCCATAGTGCTTGTTTCTAATATTTTAATTAGTTTATGTATTTATACATTCTAATTTAATATTAAGTCATATCCCAATACTAACCGACGAAATAAATTTTGAAAACATTCTAACATTAATTCCTTTGTAATGGCACAATATTAAGCATATTTTCATTTCATACTTTCCATAGTTCGAACTTCGGATAATTCGAACTTTTGTTGTAGTCCCAACGAGTTCGAATTAACGAGAGCCGACTGTATATCATTTGTTTTATGGGAAAAAAATTTCATTATATTCGTATAGGTATTGCAATTCGAACTAAACGTCTGAACAATTTCATTTTTCCAGAGCATTAATGTCAAATAAAATGCATTAATATGTTTCACACTAAGCATCCAGTAACTAAAAGAAGGGTTTGTCATACTCACTTGACCATAACATGTTTGAGTCACAAAAATTAGTCTTGCGGTTGCTATGAAGTTCGTGTTTTCTATAACAAGTCTTGACAGTTCTAAATAATATATTTTTCTGGGGAAGAAGGACTTTGACATCTAAACACAATGAGCTTTAATGGTTCACAATTTTTTTTAGAAATAGAAACAGATACATAAACTAGAATGCATCATAGATTTTCTAATTAGCGAATTGAGTTTATATAAAAGTCATTAGTAAAATAATTATTTATAAAGAATAATGTTATTAAATGATTAATTCAGAAATAATAAAAAGATTATTGACTACATTGCTTGAAAAAACATTTTTTTTCTTTTTAGTGAATATTAGATTAATAAAAGGTGCTATAAAATTTCTGGTAAAAGCAACAGTGATTTTTTTTTTTCATTTTATAATTATATACTGTTTTAGAAGATGTTACACATTTTGTTTATGTACGGTGAATATGATTATACATTTTTGTATACATACAATTTATACTTGAAATCCACCATATTAAAAAAATAATTCACACAAAAAAACTTACACTTATTTTTCTTTCTTACTCCTTTGTACTCCTCTCATAATTTAAAAGTACTGTTATTGCAACATTTTAATGCAAGTTTTTTATACTCCAGAATGACTTATGAATACCTTAACTTGAATAAAATACTAATGTTAAACTGCGTTTTTTCCGCTTAAATTACTTTTTTTTACATATATATTTATAGTCGCTTTTTAGAAATCTTTTCTATTTTTGGTTATCCGATCTTTTCCCTTACAAGAAACAGCCGTTCCCTTTATTGGCAGAAAACACCTTATCTTGGCTGATGTTCAGCAGAAAATTGCTATGCTTTTGTAGCAGAGAGAACAAGGGGGCGGAGATCTCTTGATCTTTAACCGAACCTTTAAGTGTTGAGGCGGGGAGTTGGGGAATATTAAAGAAGAATGTGATGTAATATATCTGAACAAGACACTGTTATTAAGGTTTTCTAATTTAAGATGTTAGAGAAAACAAGATATTTTTTCGACAATCTGCAAAAAACACATTGGTGTGTTAAATTAAAACCAGTATGTTGCAGGATGAAATAAATTCTACGTTATTAGTGAATATTAGATTATTAAAAGGCGCTATAAAATTTCTGGTGATAGCAACAATTGTAACTTACAGACAGAGTCGCCAGTTTCGCCTGTTTTATTGTTTCTGAAGTTCAGAATCACAGCGGAAATTTTGAGAGAAGAAACTTTGCTTAGCATACATAAATAATTTCTGTCATTAAAAAAAAAAAAAAAAAAAAAAAAAAAAAAAAAAATTAGTCCTCGAAACAGTTATTTTTTTCCACTTTTGAAAAGTGAGTTATGTACATTAAGAATTAATATATATTTTTGTCTATATACAATTTGTACTTAAAATTCACCATATTAAAAATGTAATTTCCATAAAACACATTTTTTTTCTCCCTTTAAAAAATATCTCTCCGAATTTAAAAATATTTTTATTCTGTACAGCGCTTTCATGCAAAATTTCCATAGTTTATACGCCAAAATGACTTATGAACGTCCTAACTTGACTAAAACACCAGTGTTAAACTGCGTTTTTTCTGCTTAAATTACTTTTTTTTTAAATATTTATAGCGGCTTTTTCGATTTTTTTTTGGTTATACAATCTTTTCCCTTACAAGAAACAGCCGTTCTCTATATTGGCAGAAAACACCTTATCTTAGCTGATGTTCATCGAAAAATTACTATGCTTTTTGTAGCAGAGTTGAACAAGGGGGACAAAGGTCTGTTGATCTTTAACAGCACCGGTAAGAGTTTGGGCGAATAGATGGGGAATATTCCAGAGGAATGTCATGCAATATATCTGAGCATGAGAAAGACACTGCCCTCATAGCATGCATGTTCACAGTGACGTCACAATGACGTCACTGTGAGTCACTTTGGTCACATCACATCTGTGACGAAAATGCCACCACTCAGTGACGTCACAATGTGACTAAGATGTGACTTTCTAAAAAAAATTTCACAGTTCGTCACAATGTTAATGTCAAAGTAGTCACAAATGACACACTTTTCACAAATTGGTCACATTGTGACGTCGCAAAGTGGTCACAATGTGACGTCACCAAAAAGCTCTAAAACGGCCATAACGACTTCACATTTTAGTCACTGTGACTTTACATCGACGTCACGTGACGTCACATCGACAATCAATGGTCACAAAGTTACAATGTGACTTCACAACGACGTTGCAGTGACGTCACCATGTCTTACGGGTGTTATTAAGGTTTTGCAATTTAATATGTTTGAGAAAATGTGATATTTTTTCTACATTGTGTAAACAAACACATTTAAGTGTTAAATTAAAGCTGATTAAGTATTACAGAATGAAATGCATTCTACTTTATTAGTGAATAGTAGATAATTAAAAGGCGCTTTAAAATTTCAGGCAAATAAAAACAGTAATAACTTTTTTTTTTTTTTTTTTTTTTTTTTTTTGTACCGCATAATTTTAAACTGTCTCAGAAGGTATTACACATTTTGTTTATGTACGTTGAAAATGATTATGTATATTTTATACTTAAAATCCTTTTTATACAATTTAAATATAAATTTTAAGTATTTAAGAATAAATTCTATACAATTTGTACATAAAATCTGTGATATACGCTCTTCCTATTTCTTCATAATTTACTGCGGAACACCTGTGTATGTCGAAATAATCCAAAAGAATCCAGCTTGACGAAAACAAAAGTTTATTTAACACATGGAACACAAAAAAGGGACTAAAACAGCAAGACTTGAAAAACACAAACAATTAAATATAAAGTTCCGGATTACACATTCTCACAACTTCTACACAACTCTACTTTCAATAAAAAAATAAACACCGTGCCCGTAGCACACCCATATTCCATTGGGAGAATATTTTTAAAATCTTTTCACCTGCGTCAAAACATTCGCAGGTCTCCCTATTACCTACACTGCAAAAAAAAATATGCAAAGGTACTAAACTTTTTCTAGGAAACTGGGATTCCTAGAATTTTTCCTGTAAAGGTAACAGCAAAAATTCAAGTTTCAGAATCGGTTACATGAATTTTTCCTGCTATCGTTACATGAAAAGTTCTTGGAATCCCAGTTCCCTAGAAAATGTTTAGTACCTTTGCAGATTTTTTTACAGTGTAGGCACACACCTCTCTCTGTGTTCGTACCCCTTCCTCTCCCCACACTCTCGTCCGTCCGCTCGTCACGTGACTAAAGAGCGGCGCCGATAAATGAAACAAACAAAAAAACACATCATCAGTCATTACAAAATCTACCATTCTATCTAAAATCTACTTTTTCTTTTCAATCTGACAAGAAACACATTTGAGTGTTAAACTAAAACATTGCAGAATAACACACATTCTACGCTATTAGTGAATATTAGATTATTAAAAGGCGCTATAAAATTTCTGACCAACAGTGATAACTTTTTTTCTTCACCTCATAATTATAAACTGTCTCAGAATATATTACACTTTTTGTTTATGTATGTTGAAAATGATTATACATTTTGTCTATATACAATTTATACTTAAAATCCACCATATTAAAAATATAATTACGATAAAAACCCTTACATTTGTTTATCTTCTTAACTTCCTTGTAAAAATATCTCTCCGAATTTAAAAATACTGTTATTGCATACAGTATTATGATACAAAATTTCGATAGTTTTTACTCCAAAATGACTTATGAACACTCTAACATAAATAAAATACCAATGTTAAACTGTGTTTTTTACGTTCAAATTACTTTGTTTTTTTTATATTTATATCGGCTTTTTCGAAATCCTTTCTATTTTTGGTTAACCTGTATTTTCCTTTACAAAAAACAGCCGTTACCTATATTGGCAGAAAACACCTTATCTTGGCTGATGTTCGGCGGAAAATTACTATGCTTTTTGTAGCAGAGTTGAACAAGGGGCGCGGAGATCTCTTAATCTTTACCAGCACCAGTAAGTGTTGAGGCGGAGAGATGTGGAATATTCCAGAAGAATGTGATGTAATATATTTGAACAAGACACTGCTATTAATGTTTTCTAATTTAATATATTTAAGAAAACAGGATATTTCTTCGACAATCTAAAAACAAACACGTTTGTGTGTTAAACTAAAGCAGTATATTGCAAAACGAATTACATTCTACTTTATTAGTGAATATTAGATTAATAAAAGGCGCTATAAAATTTCTGGTGAGAGCAGCAATTGTAACTTATTTTTATTTATTTAATTTAATCTTCAATTTGGGGCAGGGCCGCCAGTTTTTCCTGCTTTTTTTATTCTAAAGTTCAGAATCACAGCGGAAATTTTGAGAGAAGCAATTTTACATAATTACATAATTAACTGTTAAGGCGGAGAAATGTGTAATATTCCAGAGGAATGTTATGTAATATATCTGAGCAAGACACTGTTATTTAGGTTTTTCTAATTTAATATGTTAGCAAAAGCATGCTATTTTTTCTACAATCTGTAAACAAACACATTTGACTGTTAAATTAAAGCAGCATATTGAAGAATAAAACACATTCTACGTTATTAGTGAATATTAGATTAATAAAAGGTGCTATACATTTTCTGGAAAAAACGACCGTGAAAACTTTTTTTTTCTAATTATAAAATGTCTCCGATGATATTGCACAATTTTTTATGTACGTTGAGAGTGATTATATATTTTTATATACATACAATTCATATTTAAAATCCACCGTATTAAAAATATAATTTCCTCAAAAACACACTTATTATCTTTTTTTACTCCTTTGTAAAAATAGCTCTCATAATTTAAAAATACTGTTATTGCAACAGCATAATACTTCCGTTATTTATACGCCAGAATGACTTATGAATACCCTAAATTGAATAAAATACCAATGTTAAACTGTGTTTTTTTCCGCTTAAATTACTTTGTTTCCTTTATATTTATATCGACTTTTTAGAAATCTTTTTTTATTTTTGGTTATCCGATCTTTTCCCTTACAAGATACAGCCATTCCCTATATTGGCAAAAAACACCATATCTTGGCTCATGTTCGGCGGAGAGGTAGGGAATATTCCAGAGGAATGTCATGTAATATATCTGAGCAAGATACTGTTGTCTGTTATTAAGGTTTTCTAATTTAATATGTTTGGGAAAACATAGTATTTTTTCTACTATCTGTAAACAAACACATTTGAGAGTTTAATTAAAGAATAAAACACATTCTACGTTAGTAGCAAATATTAGATTATTAAAAGGTACTATAAAATTTCTGGTAAAAACAACAGTGATAACTTTTTTTTTTCTTTTTTTTCTTCACCTCATAATTATAAACTGTCTCAGAAGGTATTACACATTGTTTTATGTACGTTGAAAATGATTGTAAATTTTTGTATATGTACGATTTTTACTTAAAATCCACCATATTATAAATATAATTCCCACAAAAAACAAACTTATTTATATTTTTTACTCCTTTGTAAAAATAGCTCTCATAATTTAAAAATACTGTTATTGCAACAGTCTAATACTTCAGTTGCTTATACGCCAAAATGACCCTAACTTGAATAAAATGTTAATGTTAAACTGTGTTTTTTCCACTTAAATTACATTGTTTCTTTCATATTTATATCGGCGTTTTCGGAATCCTTTCTATTTTTGGTTGCCCAATCTTTTCTTTACAAGAAACAACCGTTCCCTATATTGACAGAAAACACCTTATCTTGGCTGATGTTCAGCGGAAAATTACTATACTTTTTGTAGCAGAGTTAAACAAGTTGGAAATTGCACGTGAACGTAGCAAATGAGGTGCGTTCGTACGATAACGAAGTTTTAAAAATATTCAGATCTTGCTGATATAGTAGAGCGTACTCCGGATACAGTATAGTAGTCGAAATCTTTACGTTTCTGTAAATATGCAGGAAGTAATTTTTATTACACCTCAGCAACGTATATCTTATTCATAAAATGTGAAATAGTTGAATACAATTAAAATACGTACCAAACCCTGTTTCCCCGTATAGCATTATCTAGTGGAATACTTTTGTGTAGCCCTGTAATTTAATAATAAAAATTCTTTCCATCACAGATTGTACAGAATGCATATTTTAGTATATATTTCATAGATTCATGCCAATTCTATTATGTTCGAATGAGTATAACATCATTAAAATGCATTTGAAACTTTTTCCCCATTGACCGTAATGTAACGGAAGCCTTTTGATTGTCCCTGTATTTGATCTATGCATCCGATTTTCATAACATTTGAAATGACTCGACAAAATTACGCAATAATTATATGTTTCAAATTTCAAACGATTAAAATGCATTTAAAACTTTTTTTCCTATTGACCGTAATGTAACGGAATCCTTTTGAATGTCCCTGTAATTGATCTATCCATCCGATTTTCATAAAATTTGAAATGACTCGACAAAATTATGTTATAATTATGTATTTTAAATTTCAAACGATTCGGTTGGGTAGTTTTTGCGTTGTTATATGCGGACAGACGGACGGACAGACAGACGGACGGACTGAGCGACAACAATAGGTGCTACGTATTTACATAATTACGAACGCACCTAAAAAGGGGGGCAGAGATCTCTTGATCTTTAACAGCACCGTTAAGTTTTGGGTCGGAGGGATGGGGAATATTTCAGAAAAGTGTGATGAAATATATCTGAACAAGACACTGTTATTAATGTTTTTCTAATTTAATACGTTTGTGAAAACAAGATATTTTCCGACAATCTGAAAACAAACACGTTTGTGTGTTAAATTAAAGCAGTATATTGCAGAACTAGATAAATTCTACGTCATTTGTGAATATTAGATTAATAAACGGCGCTATAAAATTTCTGCAGAGTTACCAACTTCCGGCTTTTGTTAATTTTTGAAAGCGTACTTTGAACCAGAAAATTTATTTAATTAGAAGCGTTTAGTATTAACTTAGAGAGTTATTTGAAATGTAGATAAATTCGGTGACTAAATAAATTTCTGGTTAGAAGCATAAATGTTTGATTTTTAAAAAGCCGGAGGTTGGCATGTCTGTTTCTGTCATATATATATATATATATAGAATCATTAGATAATGCTACAGTTCAACATCAAAATATGGAAAAACTCATTAAATAACAAACTGTTTCAAACATAGTAAGTAGGCAAAAATTGGAGCAATATTGGGAATGTGGTATTTAGCTCGGTCTGAAGGGCAATGCTAAATATACACATGATATTGCGATTAATTTCTGACTAGAAATCAGGATAAACCGAAAAATGATTTCTAAATTGCCCGATTAATCTCTATTGAAATATTAAGTTCGAAGAAAAATACTAGACAAATAATAAAATAATAATAATAATATATGTAGATAGATCAGACTAGAAACAGTTATTTTTTTCCAATTTTGAAATGTTATATACATTAAGAATTAATGCATATTTTTGTCTACATAAAATTTTTACTTAAAATTCACCATATTAAAAATATAATTTTCATAAAACACATTTATTTATCTTTTTCTTTCTTTAAAAATATCTCTCCAAATTTAAAAGAAATGTTATTGCATGCGGTATTTTCATTCAAAATTTCGATAGTTTATATTCCAAAATGACTTATATAAAACCCTAATTTGAATAAAATGCCACTGTTAAACTGCATTTTTTCTCGCTTCAATTACTTTGTTTTTTTTATATTTATATCGGCTTTTTCGAAATCCTTTCTATTTTTGGTTATCTGATCTTTTACAAGAAGCAGACGATCCCTATATTGGCAGAAAACACCTTATCTTGGCTGATGTTCAGCGGAAAATTACTATGCTTTTTGTAGCAGAGTTGAACAAGGGGGCGAAGATCTCTTGATCTTTAATAGCACGGTTGAGTGTTGTGCGGAGAGTTGGGGAATATTCCAGAGGAATGTCTTGTAAAATATCTGAGCAAGACACTGTTATTAAGGTTTTGTAATTTAATATGTTTGAGAAAACGTGATATTTTTCTACAGGCTCTAAACATAAGCATTTGAGTGCTAAATACTGCCACGGCCAAACTCCATAAGCGCTTCCGTTCCTTATAAGGAGACGGAGAGTAGGACATTGAGTTCGGCCGTGATACTACAGAACACAATACATTCTACGTTATTAGTGAATATTAGATTAATAAAAATAAATAAAAGCTGCTATAAAATTCCTGGTGAAAGCAACTTTCTTCTCTTTCTTGCTCTCTTTCTTTTTTTTAATATTTATTTTGAGGCAGGGTCATTATTGTTTCTAATCTTTCTATCTGCATTTTTATTTCTAAGGTTTAAAATCACAACAGAAATTTTGAATGAAGAGACTTTATTTAACATAGTTACATCATTATTGGCATTAAATTAAAAAAAAAGGACCGAAACGGTTTATTTATTTTTTACTTTTAAAAAGTAAGTTGTTTTATGTACCCTGCACACATTATGTACATTGAAATGGATTATATAGATACGTCTATCAACAATTTATATTTAAAATCCACCGTATTAAAAGTATAATTACCATAAAAGCATATATTTATTTATCTTTTTTACTCCCTTGTAAAAATCACTCTCCGAATTTAAACTAGTCGTTGGGGGCCACCGTAATACTTACCCATCATGGATATGTATATGAAAATAAAACATGTGAAACTATTTATACAATGCATTACAATTCATAAACAAAATTTAAATATTGTTAATATACATAGTAATGCTATATTAAAGAACTGCTGGTGTACCAATTTCGACAAATTACATGAAACGCCAAACCACTCAAATAGTACCGAACTGCGTAAAGGAAACATCCTTATAACTCCAAAAATAATAATTCTATTAACTAACAATTAATTGCGTCGGATTAAGCGTCTCATTTCCAATTAAAATATACCTCTGAATTGAAATTTGAATGAAATACAGGGTCATGAAAAATCGAAGAATGTGGAAAACAAGATTACAAATATCTCGGCAACTAATAATCCGATCGACTTCGTTCTATATGCAAAATGTGTGTTCTTTTATTGCCTTTTATGTCTATTCCTTAAAACAAAAAAATTCGAAAATTTTTATATACCTTTTACCAGAACGAATTTTTCGAGAGTCCGAAAAAAATAGTTCCGGATAATCGAGGTTGCTGATATTAAATAGGGTTCGTCCCATTCTTACATACTAACTACATACAAAATTTCAAGTCTCTATCTCAATTTGTTCGGGAGATAGAGCGTTTACAGACAGACAGACAGACGGACGGCAAAATTTTTTTTCTAAAAATAAGTTTTTCGGAATCTCCACTATCTAAAACGTGTAAATCCGTCAAAAATTTTTTTTCGATTTTCAAAACGATTGCAAGACTTACCCTATACTACGTATGATGGGTAAGTAAAAATACTGTTATTGCATCCGGTATTTTCATTCAAATTTTCGATAGTTTACACTCCAAAATGATTTATGAAAACCTAAACTTGAATAAAATACCAATGTTAAACTGCATTTTTTCCGCTTCAATTACTTTGTTTCTTTTATATTTATAGCGGCTTTTGCGAAATCCTTTCTATTTTTGGTTATCCGATATTTTCCTTTACAAGAAACAGCCGTTCCCTATATTGGCAGAAAGCACCTTAACTTGGGTGATGTTCAGCGGAAAATTACTATGCTTTTTGTAGCAGAGTTGAACAAGGGTGGGCGGAGATCTCTTGATCTTTAACAGCACCGTTAAGTGTTGGGGCGGATAGGTGGGGAATTTTCCAGAGGAATGTCATGTAATATATCTGAGCAAGACACTGTTATTAAGGTTTTCGAATTTAATATGTTTGAGAAAATGTGATATTTTTCTACAATGTGTAAACAAGCACATTTGTGTGTTAAATTAAAGTAGTATAGTACGGAATAAAACATATTCTACGTTATTAGTGATGATTAGATTAATAAGCGCTGTAAAATTTCTCATGAGATCAACAAATGTAATTTATTTTATTTATTTATTTATTATTATTTTTTTAACGTTCAATTTGAGGGAGAATTGCCAGTTTGGCCATTTTTATTTTTAAATTTTAGACTCACATCAGAAAATTTAAAAGAAGAGCATTTACTTTGAGTAATTACATAACTTCTGTTTTTAGGGGGTCAGGGGCACATTTTAAATAATTTTTATTTGATGAGTTAAATTTTTTCCCTTTTTTGGTGATTTTTAACCATATTATTAGTAAATAGTAAACAAAATCACGTGATAAAACTTACTTATCTATATTACAAAGGCCAAACGTATCTGTGCGTAACGCATACGTCATTTTGCGCATGACAACATTTTCCCCTGCAATTTTCGCTACTGCAAATTTTACATTTCTAAACATAACACATTTTAAATTTTTACACTGTCGTATAAAGAAAAAAATGTACTTTTAAATGCAATTTGTTTAAAAGCTGTATATGTTATTAATTTTTTTTTATAGTTTTAGTGCGAATTTTGTAATCGTGGCAACAGAAATACGCCATTTTCTCTTGAAATTGATAAAAATTGAAATTTGTTCATGTAAATTTTGAGAAGATGAAAATTATGACGGGTTTAGATTTCACGTGAAATCCTAAGATCGTGTCAATTTGAAATATTTTTTTCTACACATTTAATTCATAACTTCATCTTAATAACCGATCTTTATTATATTTCGTTTTATTATTATATTTTTATGTATGCGGTTAAAGTTTAATTTCAATAATTTGAACAACTGAGTTTTATAGAAATAGTATTTTTTTCTTCTTAATTTTAGCTTTAAATAATATTTTTGAACCCACAACGTCTGATTGCAAGCTCAGCGCTCTAACCGCTCGGCCCTCGAGCTCACCTTCAAGTCTCCCTGAATTGTTGAAATGACCTGAAATTCAAAGGTTGCTTTATGTAAAAAAGCTCGCCAAAAAGTTAGCCACCCGAAGTTCTAAACGAAATTGGGATAGCGCATAGCGGTGATAGGCATCGTAGGGAGAAATTGCTATAGTTGAAGGGGAAGGATACAAGTCACAGAGCATGCGCAAATGACTAAGGGATGAAAATCTTCCAACGGTATGCATTGCGCGGCACTCTAATTAGCGTCAATCACCCAGAGAGGGATCAAATGGCACCCCAAACACATTCTCAACCCCGCGGGTGTGAAATGGTAACTCTTTTTCACCCCTGGGCGTCAAATGCAACCAGTTTGTCACCTTTACTTTTAACAGTGTACTCATATTTATATGTAATTGATATACATTATTGAGCTTTTGTCATGACATGTTAATGAAGTGTATATTGTTCATGAATCATTTTCAAGGGTACTCAAAAATATTCATTATATTATGATCTATGAAAGAAAATGATTTGCTTGGTACACTAGAAGATAGTTAACAAAGTGTTATGCTTTGCTTAGCATTTACTATGCACATTACATTCATTATATGTATTACATATTACATTATACAATATTACATGCATTATATGTTTAACAATTAACTGCTATGCTAAACATTTACAGTAAGCGCATCGGCCTATGTTAATGCCTATGAACAATGATCGCTGCAAGTGCATTTTCAGATTAGGTATCCATTTTGAAACTCAATTATTTTTTTCTTTAAATATCACTCGACATCCATAAATTTTATGGATCATATGCAAGGTTGAACAAAAATGTTTAAATACATTTCTGTTAAGTGCGTTACTGAATGAAAAAGCAAACAGATATTTTTTTTTGTTTTTAAATGAGTTATGAGATTTTTAAATTATTTATTTAGACATAATAAACCGTGATTTTTAATAATTAATTATAATTTTTGCGACTGTTATTAATAAAATACATCTATATCTATCTATCTATCTATCTATATCTATATCTATATCTATCTATATATATATATATATATATAGAACCATTAGATAATACTACAAATCAACACCAATTACTGTAAATATTTGTTAATGCCAAATTATATCATACAGAGAAGTTGTCAGGATTAGAAATAAAATTGGAAATGTGGTATTTAGCTCGTTATCAAGGGCAATACTAAATAGCCACATTAATTGCGATTAATTTCTGAATGAAAATCAGGATAGACCTAAAAATAATTTCCACATTGCTCGATTAATCGCAATTGAGAACTCATTTCGAAGAAAAATATTAGAAAAATAATAAGACCATAATAGAATTATCAATATAATAATTGCAATAGAAAAACTATTTAATGGAAAAAATATTAGAAAAATAATTAAACTGTAATTGAATATTGATAAAGATAACTTACAATTCTCAAACGCAAACAAAATTTCCATTGAGAACAGGAAAAAGAAAATAATAATATAATTGAATTAACATTGATTAAATTAAATTGAAAATCATGTCAAATGGAAATAATTAGACAAATTAAATTATATAATAGGTTAACTTACAAATAACAATTTGGAACATGTGATAGCAATACAATTTTGCATTCAGTCACATTAGACAGTTAATATATATATATATATATATATATATATATATATATATGTATGTATTGCTTTAAATTGTTTCTAGAGATAATATCAAAAGATAACTCCTCTATTACTCGTTTTCAGGAATTCTATAACTTTTACAGTCGCACGAAAAGCTAAAATCAATCAAACTCAACTATAGAAGATTCCCCGTTTTCGTTAGTACCGAATTTGAATGGGAATTAAAAAAAATTAGCTTTTGCCTAACTGGCTTCAGTTCTGGCAATTTTTTTTCTTTTTTACGGGTCGCTTTAAACTTTTTGAGAACGCTTTTTAATGGTATTCTAAATGATGGCTATAAAATGGAAGTAATTTTAAATAAACTATGTTTGCTAAATATCCAAAAATAAACTTGATTATCAAATAAATAAATGCATACACTTTATGGCCAAAGGCGACCGGCCACTTGCGATTTTAGACATTTTGTTAAACATCTAGAAAGATACATGAGGAATCATCCTAAAACTCTATGTGCGTTAACATAATAGTACAAGTCATACGTTTCCGTGAAGATTTTTTCCCGAAAATTCATAGGGGAACGTCAACAAATTGAAAAAGAACGAATATCTTTTAGATAACCCTGTCAAAACTATTGTAGCAAAAATCCTCAAACTGTAGATTACGATTAAGGAGCTTATTGTAATAAACTGTGTTCAGTTTTATGCGGATAACGTGTATACTAGAAAAATTAAGGATTTTATACAAACAGTCGCAAATTTTTCCAATTTTTTAAATTGTTTCTAGAGATAATAGGAAAAGATAACTCCTCTATTACTCGTTTTTAGGAATTCTATAACTTTTACAGTCGCACGAAAAGCTAAAATCAATCAAACTCAATTACAGAAGATTTCCCGTTTTCGCCAATACCGAATTTAAATAGGAATTAAAAAAAAAAAAAATCAGTTTTTGCTTAACTGGCTTTAGTTCTGGCAATTTTTTTCCCTTTTTACCGGTCGCTTTAAACTTTTTGAGAACGCTTTTTAATGGTATTATAAATAATGGCTATAAAATGGAAGTAATTTTAAATAAACTACGTTTGTTAAATATCCAAAAATAAACTTGATTATCAAATAAATAAATGCATACACTTTATGGCCAAAGATGACCTACCACTTGCGATTTTAGACATTTTGTTAAACATCTAGAAAGATACATGAGGAATCATCCTAAAACTCTATGTGCGTTAACATAATAGTACAAGTCATACGTTTCCGTGAAGATTTTTTCCCGAAAATTCATAGGGGAACGTCAACAAATTGAAAAAGAACGAATATCTTTTAGATAACCCTATCAAAACTATTGTAGCAAAAATCTTCAAACTGTAGATTATGATTAAGAAGCTAATTGTAATAAACTGTTTTCAGTTTTATGCGGATAGCGTGTATACTAGAAAAATTAAGGATTTTAGAAAAACAGTCGCAAATTTTTCCAAATTTTTTGCTTATAATTTACTGTTTTTTTTTTTTTTTTTTTTTTTTTTTTTTTTTTTTTTTTTTGGGGGGGGGGTGTTTTGCTGAGTTTTTTTGCAGAGTTCAGTCCCCTATGGAGTTTCGGGGGGGGGGGAATTTTCTCGGAAATATATGACCTATAGCGTTATGTTTACACACTGAGAGTTTCAGGATAGTTCCTCATATGTATTTTTAGGTTTTTAACAAAATGGCTAAAATTTCAAGTGGATGGTCACCTTTGGCCATATAAGTGTATACTGTATCAGAAGTGTTATTACACCAAGATCTGAATGGTTTAGAAACTTCGTTATAATACAAACGCACCTCCTTTGCTACGCTTGATGTGCAATTTCTGACTTTTTTAAAATATAATTGCCATTGTCCTTGCTAAATGAAGAATAAATGAAATTTCTAATTGTTACTAATTTAATTTTTATCTTACTCTTTTTAAAAGAATTACCGGTATTTTTAAGCTTGAGTGTCATTTTCAAAGAATTTCTGATTCCTTTAAATGCTGTTATGTTCAATTCACTAATTTCACTATATTCACTCTTAAATTTTAGAATGAATTCTTAAATTTCACATTTTATTATCTGTTCTTTTTACTATTTTTTATTATTATTCTTGTATAATTTAGTTTACAACTTCTATATTTGCAAATCTTATAAAAAATTCCAATAATAGTTTTTTTTTTTCATTTTTATACTGCAAAGATAAATTTGCAATTAATTTATTTTTCCTGATGGCATTAGAATTTAAGTAAAACCGAATTGAAATAAAGAATAAGAAACTAATCATTTTTTTTCCTTTTAGAACAGGCGTACTAACGTTTTTCAATGAAAAAATAGTTAAGCTTTTCAATTATTTTTTATTTATGTTACTCTTTCTATGCTAATTCATATATTTTAATTTTGTACATAGGTTTTAAAGAAATGCCTTCTTTTTTATATTGCTATTATGCTGAACCTACTTCAAATAAATTAAATTATTCAAAATTTTCACATTTTGAATTTGAAAATTTTTTTTTTTTTACTCATTCATTTTTAAAAATTTTTATTGTGCATGTTTGAAGAAAAAAAAATATTAAGTAATTGTTGAAATCCAGTATAATGCAAATTGTATAGAAAAAAAAAGGTATTAGTTTGATTTTTATTGTGAAATTAAATTGAACTGAAGAATAGGTTGAGTTTTTCATTTTTTACTGATTTATGTTATACTTTCTAAGTTAATTCTTATATTATCATTTTGAATGTCGTTTTCGAAGAAAAGCACATTTTTCGACAGGTATTATGCTCGCCCGACTTGAAGTTTGTTAAGTCATTCATAAATTAGCAATAAATTATTAAATTTCCCAATTTGAATTGTAATTTCTTTCACGCATTCCTTTTTAGGTGGGTTCGTAATTATATAATACGTAGTACCTATAGTGGTCGTTCAGTCCGTCCGTCTGTCCGTCCGCATATAACAACGCAAAAACTACCCAACCGAATCGTTTGAAATTTAAAATACATAATTATTACATAATTTTGTCGAGTCATTTCAAATTTTATGAAACTCGGATCCATAGATCAATTACAGGGGCAATCTAAAGTATTCCATTACATTACGGTCAATGGGGAAAAAAGTTTCAAATGCATTTTAATCGTTTGAAATTTAAAATACGCAATTATTACATAATTCTGTCGAGTTATTTCAAATTTTTTGATAATCGTGTTCATAGATCAATTACAGGGGCAATCTAAAGAATTCAATTACATTATGGTCAATGGGGAAAAATGTTTCAAATATATTCTATACGTTTGAAATTTAAAATACATAATTATTACATAATTTTGTCGAGTTATTTCAAATTTTATGAAAATCGGATGCATAGATCAATTACAGGGATAATCAAAAGTATTCCGTTACATTACGGTCAATGGGTAAAAATGTCTCAAATGCATTTTAATCTTGTTACACTCATGCGAACTTAATAAAATTTATATGCAACTATAAAGTACATATTATAATATACATCTTACATAGTTTGTGGTGCAAAGAACATTTGTTATTGATTTACAAGGCCACACAAAAGTATTCCATTACATAATGGTATAGGGAGAACATTGTTTGATCAGCGTTTTAATTGTAATTCACTATTTACAATTTTATGAGATTGATATATGAAAGTAATATTTTTAAAACTTCGTTATCGTACGAACGCACCTAAATTGCTACGCTTCACGTGCAATTTCCAACTTGTTAGGTGCGTTCGTAATTATATAATATGTAGCACTATAGTGGTCGTTCAGTCCGTCCGTCTGTCCGTCCGCATATAACAACGCAAAAACTACCCAACCGAATCGTTTGAAATTTGAAATACATAATTATTACATAATTTTGTCGAGTCATTTCAAATTTTATGAAACTCGGATGCATAGATCAATTACAGGGGCAATCAAAAGTATTCCATTACATTACGGTCAATGGGGAAAAAAGTTTCAAATGCATTTTAATCGTTTGAAATTTAAAATACGCAATTATTACATAATTCTGTCGAGTTATTTCAAATTTTTTGATAATCGTGTTCATAGATCAATTACAGGGGCAATCTAAAGTATTCAATTACATTATGGTCAATGGGGAAAAAAGTTTCAAATATATTCTATACGTTTGAAATTTAAAATACATAATTATTACATAATTTTGTCGAGTCATTTCAAATTTTATGAAACTCGGATGCATAGATCAATTACAGGGGCAATCTAAAGTATTCCATTACATTACGGTCAATGGGGAAAAAAGTTTCAAATGCATTTTAATCGTTTGAAATTTAAAATACGCAATTATTACATAATTCTGTCGAGTTATTTCAAATTTTTTGATAATCGTGTGCATAGATCAATTACAGGGGCAATCTAAAGTATTCAATTACATTATGGTCAATGGGGAAAAAGTTTCAAATATCTTCTATACGTTTGAAATTTAAAATACATAATTATTACATAATTTTGTCGAGTTATTTCAAATTTTATGAAAATCGGATGCATAGATCAATTATAGGGATAATCAAAAGTATTCCGTTACATTACGGTCAATGGGTAAAAATGTCTCAATGCATTTTAACCTTGTTACACTCATGCGAACTTAATAAAATTTATATGTAACTATAAAGTACATATTATAATATATATCTTACATAATTTGTGGTGCAAAGAACATTTGTTATTGATTTACAAGGCCACACAAAAGTATTCCATTACGTAATGGTATAGGGAGAACATTGTTTGATGAGCGTTTTAATTGTAATTCACTATTTACATTTTTATGAGATTGATATATGAAAGTAATATTTTTAAAACTTCGTTATCGTACGAACGCACCTAATTTGCTACGCTTCACGTACAATTTCCAACTTGTTAAAGATTGTCGTTGTGCATGTTTCGAGAAAAGAATTTTAAGAATTGTCAAGATTCACTATAATGCAAACTATAAAGAAAAAAAATACTATTAATTGTTCTTTAACTATGCAATTCAGCTGAACTAAATCAAACAAATGACCTCATCTTTTTTTTTTTCTTATGTACATACATATACATACACATAAAGATCATAGCCTCTATAAAAGCTATAAATTATTGAATTTCTCTATTGGAATGGCAGTTTCTTTCACGCAATCATTACTTAAAATTGCTCTTGTACATGTTTCAAAAAGGAATATTAAGTAATTGTCAAGATTCATTATAATGTGAATTGTATAGAAAAGCAATCTGTTTGCTTTACATTGGGGAAAAGTTTTTCAATTTTCAATTATTTATGTATTCTTTCCAAGTTTTTATATTTTATTTTTGAATGTCGTTTTCGAAGAAAATCAATTTTTATACCGCTATTCTGTTCACCCTACTTAAAGTTTGTTAAGTAATTCATTAATCTCACTATAAATTATTAAATTTCCCTATTTCAATTAAATTTTTTTTCACGCATAATAAAAAAAAAAAAAAAAAAATTATAATTGTGCATGTTTCGGGAAAAGAATATCAATTAACTGTCAAGATTCACTATAATACGAATTGTAAAGAAAAAAATAGTATTAATTTGTCTTTAATTGTGCAATTCATCTGAATTAAACCGAGCAAAATATTTCATCTTTTTTTTTTCAAAATCATTGATTAAATTAAATTTTGAATGGTACATTAATTTTAGTTTTAATTCTTATTTTTTATTTTTTGGAATGCACACACACACATATACATATCACAACTTTTATAAGAGCTATAAATTATTAAATTACACTCATTGAATTGTAGTATCTTTCATGCATTCGTTTTTAAAATTTGATATTGTTCGTGTTTCGAGAAAAGAATTTTAAATAATTGTGAAGATTCACTATAATGAAAATTGTAAAGAAAAAAAAAATGCTATTTGTCTTGAACTGTGAAATTCAATTAAAGTAAAATCGAACAAAACATTGACTCCTTTTTTTTTCAGTCATTGATAAAATCAAATTTTCAACGAAATGTTAAATTTAGGTTAAGTTTTTAATTATTGTATAAGTGTATATATATATATATATATATACACACACACATATTCGTCACAGTCTCTCTAATAGAAGTCTTATATTTTAATTATAAGTGTCACTTTCGAATAAATCTCCTATTTTTTTACAGAACTCTTCTGAGCATTTCATGGAAAGCTTGTTAAGTTACATTCTGCGGGGTAGAAAAGAGAGTAGAAGTCCAATTTCTGTTGAAGAGGGAAGAATTGTAATTAAAAAGCGGCAGGAAAGGCCCAATTACGAATTAATTCATCACGAATTCGTGAGTAGAAAGTTCAGTTCCTCCCGAGCAAAGAACTTGGCGAATGTAAGAATATTACAAAAGGAGGCAATAAATATTCCGTAATGGTAGTATATTGTGTAGAAGAATATGAGGCAGTTATTGGTAGTCGTTCCTTAAGGATTAGTATCGTGTCATATTTAGAGTCAAAGTTCTAATTAATTTATTTTTATGAAGAGGAAGAGCAATAAAATATTTCGTAATTAAAGAAAAAAATATATATCAGTGACAAAGCATGTTTCAAAGGCGAGTCGTAATGTATATATATATATATATATATATATATATATATATATATATATTAATGGGAAGGATCAAAACGGAAAATATTTGTAAATGTCATGTCCTAATAATATCACTTATTATTAGGACCTGCATGTACTGTATTTAAAAATATGTATATATTATTATATAGGTACATAAAAAAAACGCATATTTTTTTTAAAAACGTCAATGTATTCGTAAGAAAACCTTCTGTTTCCAAGCAGTAACAATAATTTGCTTTTCAAATGAAAATTATATAATAGATTTGTTCGTCTAAAGAAATATGACACTTTTTAATGAAAGTCAGAATCTGTATATATTATAATTTTTAATAGAGAATTTATAATAGAGAATTTTATAAAAATTGAATGAAATCAGCAAATTTGATAGTTTTCTTCAATTCTGAGAATCTTTCTGTTATCGTTAGAATTTGTGTGAAAAAAGACTAATAACCTCAGTAGTCAATAGATTTAACAAACTTCCAAAAAATCCCCCCCCTAAAAAAATATACTTGCAAAAAATTACTTGCTGGTTTGTAGTTCTCAAATACCCGCTCTTTTATCTTATCCAGGAGCAAATGATAAATCGCCAAATATCTTTTTAACGACATTTTTCCGTTTTATAAAACTAGTTTCTTATGAAACCCTTTTTCTTTGTATTATAATTACAACCAGCAACTAAATTTTATTTTTCGAGGCTTTATTCAATGAAGATGTTTCAATTATTTTCAAAAATCTTTTCCCCCCATGTTTTGATTGTTTTTTTTTTAAAGATTTTTGGAGATAAGACAAAGAACCGTGTGTAAATAAGGATCACATTTATACCATTATGACTTTACATTAAAATTTATTATTTCGCAATTTTATTATAAAGCTTTCGCAGTTTTTTACAGTGTACGTTTGGTCACTTTGATATCCATACAACCATATAGCTTCACGTAATAAAGAAATTTTAAAATAAAATTGTTGCATGTAACTAATCACTTAATTTAGGCTTTTTTGAGTTTGAATTTGTTCATTTCAATTATCTTGTCACATTTCATTTATATTTTTTTCACTAGAAAGAGTAATTATAATTAGTTTCATTAACAGATAAAATTCTAAATATTTTTTTAGTATTTATGCCGTTTAATATGTTAGGGGACCCCCATGCCTGTTCTGGTGTTACGTTTAACGGCGCCCGTCCTGCCGGGTTAATATCTGTAGAAATCTTTAGAAACTTAACAGCGTAACTTTCCATGCAATTTAAATTTGCTGTTCTATTATAATTAATGTCTCTTAAAGTATTAATCTAATGACGTCATTTTTGATTAATCGTGTAAATATGCTTTTTCTTTTACTGAAATATTTACTTTCGTAACAAAATTACTTCCACTCAAATGCAAATACTTAAACATAGTTACTACATAGCAACTACATAACAACAGTTACCTACTTTGTGCGAAAAGCCATCAAAATAATTTTCCTGGACAATTACACATACTTTTCGGAACTTAAACAAATGATAGACTATGTCTCATTTACGCAAAAATATTTCGGAACAACTCGATTACACTCAAAATCTCAAAAATTACACCACCACTAAAGTACCCATATAAAAGTGTAGCTGGGCCATTGTACTAAAACGTAACATGTTAATATCGGTAGCAATCTTTAGAAACTTAACAATAAAAAAATATTATTCGAACTTTGCATAAAATACGTTTCCACGTAACTTTCCGTGCAATTTAAATGTTCCGTTCCATTATAAGTATGTCTCTTAAAGTAATAGTCTAATGCTGTTATCTTTCATTAATCGTGTAAATAAGCTTTTTCTTTTCCCGAAATATTTACTCTCAAACAAAATAACTTCCGCTCAAATGCAAATACATAAACATAGTTACTTAGCTCGATAACATCCATGGACTTCTTGAGAAACTTAATAAAAGTACTTCCACATTTTGGCAACAAATTTGTATTTCGTTCATTATCAGACTTCATGGTCTATCAACCTTAAGTCTTTATGCATAATTACATTGCCGAAGAATATGGTGGCACAGCACATGAGTTTCTCTTCTTTGCCGATAATTCTGAATCAATAAATAGTTCGATATATCTAAGCAAACAACATTATATATTGCTTTATAGCTCATCAAATGATTATGATTAATCATTATCAGCTAATAGAAGCTAGTTTATTGCTTACATACTAAGTAGCAGAAATGTGCCTAAAAGCCTAGAGATACGCTGAATTTTGTTGGATGTTGTAGCGTTAAATATTTACTATTAGTGGATTTTTGCATAGTTCCTCATCTTACTTCATAGTTCAATAAGCTGATTCAGTTTTAATCTCAATATGAAGAGCTGCGTTATTCTTTCTGTAAACACACTGCAGAAGTAATGCTGAGTAGCATTTTGAAAGCTTTCATTTAAATTTTAAAGTCATTTGTTTGTTTAAAACATTCTTTATTTCTCTGTATCTCTACTACAAGTTATTTATATATGTTTGTATACATTTATTTAAAAAAGGTAGAGTTTTGCATATAACTACCCTTTGAATATGAAATGCATTCAAAGATGAAATTTAATAAGACATGTTTATGCATTTTACTATTTTTTTTTTGTGTGTGTGTACTCTTATAAAGTACTATTTTATGGATATATTCAAGACTTATTCTTGGTTCAAGTTTACACCATGAACAAAAAAATAAAGAAAAAAAGCAGCCTGAAACTATAAAGTATAGTAAAAAAGAGCATATATATATATATATATATATATATATATATATTTTTTTTTTTTTTTCTTAATTTTAACTGTAACTTTGTGAGATCGAAAAAAATGTGTTACAAAAGTCTGTCACTGTCTGCAATAAGTTTGCCATCAATATCCATTAATTTCACAAAACTGTCTTATTATTATTATTATTTTATTATAATTATTATTTTGTTTTCTACATCTTGTAAAACCTTTTTTTGGGGGGGGTACCTCTATCTGTATTTTGCTTTTGATTCATATTCTGAAGTCATTTATAATTTTAAACATGCTTTTTTTTCGTAATTACAGATCAGTGCTATTATAATTTACGCTACATTCTTTTGATGTAGGTTCATTAATGTTTAAAATACCCGCAAAGGAACATAAAAGCTTATTTTAAAACAAATCAAAATGTCATAACTGAAAAGTTAGAGTTTTGATCTGAGATTTTCCCACAATCATTTAAAATAGAATAAGTTTTGAATAGAATAAATAGAAGAATCTTTAACCGAGTTTCAGCCTTATACTAAACTTATTTATTTATAGATGTTATCAATAAATAAAAAAATAACTTCATGGTTTTTTAAAATGTAATTTATGTCTCTGAATATTTTATTTTGTTATGTTTAGAGCAAAATGAACTTTAACAATAATAGTTCTATTCTTTATTTTTTACTCTGTAAAGGATATTTCGTTGTATGTTTTTATTGCAATTTCCTTCCTAACTAACTGGAATATTGATTGTTTATGTATTTGATTCCAAGAAACCACTAAGAAAAACATTAAATATACATAATGTCATTTGGGTTGGAAACTTTCCAAGATCAGTAAGAAGTTACTTCAAATTAAATCCATCTCATGAAAAAAACTCCATTAAATATAAACATTTATACATTTTAATAACAATTTTAATTTTTCTTAAGGAAGGTGTTATAGTAAAAATAAAATACATTGACATGTTTCGGAACCGTCAAATAAGTTCCATAGTCATAATATAAATAAAACAAAATTTCAAAATATTTCTCGGTCAATACAAATGGCACGCGACAATGAGATATAAGTAACAAAAAACACGCGCTCTATTGCAAAAAATTAAATTAAAATATAGACCATGATCTAAAACTTAAATAAAAATAAAAATTTCAAACTATTTCACGGTCAATACATTTAACACACACATTTAATACATTTTATTATTACACGGTCATACAATAAATATTTTTTGCAATAGAGCGCGTGTTTTTTGTTACTTATATCTCATTGTGGCGTGTCATTTGTATTGTCCGAGATATATTTTGAAATTTTGTTTTATTTATATTATGACTATGGAACTTATTTGACGGTTCCGAAACATGTCAATGTATTTTATTTTTACTATAACACCTTCCTTAAGAAAAATTAAAATTGTTATTAAAATGTGTATATAAAAGGTGAATATTTTAAAATCTGATGATCAATTGGATTTAATTAACTTTTTATCATAAACATTTATTTTTTACTTTAAAAGTGTATTAACAAAACGCTTTTCCACCTTCAACAGCTCTAAATTTTCCGATGCAATTTCAGAAACATTTTAAAAAGTAGAAACATGAAACTTCCTGAGTGGATTTTTGAAGAGACGTATAAGGTGCCGTGTGATGTCATTTTACGCTCAATTCATTAAAATTGGATTCATAAACAAATGTCTTCTCAGTATGATCTTTTTTTTCGTTCACAGATCTCCCGCTTCAGAAAAATCGGTTCAAAATGCCGTTTTTGATTGCTTTTTTTGCAAAATTTTCTGCATTTTTTAAACAATCGACAATCAGGGCACCTTGAGTACTTTCTAAATAAGTCAATTTGCCAGTTTGATGCATATGAGAGTAAAAGTGAATTTAAAAGTTTATCGGAAAATAAGCAGTTTGAATCGAAATACACCCAGAAGTTATTTGTGTGTATGTGAAACTGTTAAAATACACATGTACACATACATTTTTCTAACACTTAGAGTTTTGAAACATTTTGGTTTTATTCTAAAACACTTCATATAAAGTATATATTTGATGGAGTATGCAAGAAATATTCCTAAAGATCTTTATCCCATATTAAATATTACAAAGAACTAAGTACTAATATAACATTGTTAAAGATTCAGTATAAGGAGAGCCCTTAATGCTACTCCCCTGCCCTTCTTGTAACAACCACCGTATGTTTAGCTGCTTTTCTGAATTTCGTTTAAATTTTAAACAAAGGCGCTTCTTATGACTTTTTTTAGTAACGTAATTTAATTATGTTGCACAAAGTGCAATGATATTCGTGCAACGAAAAATGTGTTTTGCAACACTTATCATTTTTTAAGCAAATAAATTGTAAGCAGAAATAAAATTAAATCCTTATTAATAAAAATTAAATCCTTCATTTCAATGATGTACAATATGACAAATAACTAAGAATTACTTATAAATTAGTTAAATTAAGAAAAATATCCTCAATTTTTCAACGTAACAATAACTTTAAACTCCTAATAACCTAGAAACTGATAAATCATATATATGGGTGATTCTCAAAATAGGGGACAATTTCAAAAGTGAAATCTTAAAAAAATTACTGTTAGCAAAATTTCTGAAAAAAAAAATAGGTGTTGTTAATATAGTATTAGGTGTACTTTACATGTGGTCAGCAGAGCTAAATATTTAAAAATTAACTTTAAAAAAATAATTAGTATTTTTTGAGCCATGCTAATGACAAAACAAATTGCATGGAATAAATATATTAAGGAATTTTTATTTTCTTCCTGTTTAAATATTTTTTTCTAAATTTATTAGCCTTCCTTTTCAGCAAATGGTTTCCATTTTTACATATTTACATATAAAGGAGAATAAAAACATTACCAAAGAGCAAACTTTGTTTACATGAGCAACATTCTGACACTAACAATGTAAGAAGCTGTCTTAGTGATTTTCTGACAGATTTAATGCATATTTTAGGGATAATATATGTAATACCTAAATTTATATGTAAAATTAAACTTTATAAAAGATACAATATAAGCAATGGTTGCATTTATGCACATAGGAGTCTTTAGCATGGACAGAAAAAACATGCTAATGGCACTGATATTTGTCCATGCTAATGACAAATTTTAATTTAATTAAGATTATGAGCCATAATATAATCACAATGCAATAGTCCTTTCTGGGGCTTTTTAAAACACAAAAGTCCTATGCAAATAAGTAAAATAAAAATTTTAATTATAAAATAAACATGAAAATTATTATCCATTCTAATGACATACAATTGATGTACGCCCCTAATATTCAACTTCTATTCTTAAAATACAATACATGCTTCTATTTTCAGGCTGGGATAAAATGGCTACTTGTTGCCATGGAGAAACTTTATATTTTCAAACTATTGTCATATGTGAAAATGAAATTTTGATTAATAACCAGCTGTTATAGTATGACCTTGTTTTGAAAATAGAATATGGAGGACAAACTTTAATTCTTTTTTTATATACTATAATTTTATTTTTAAAAAGAAATTTATTGGATAAATCCTCTCCTTGATTAATTTAAAGAAAGAATAACATTTGTTTTATTTTATAAACATGATATTAACTCTTGAAAAAGCTAGTATATACAAGGCACAGCTGCTGTGGACATCCATGCTAATGACATTTTGAACATTTATTCTGTTATTTTAAGGTGTTTTTAACTAAAAAGTGAGTAATTCTTGAGTGCAAATAATGAATAATATTAAGACAAACATATCTAAATATAAAAACATGACAGAGAACCTCTCAATTTTTTTTGTATGCCGAAAGACATAAATCGTCCCCTATTTTGAGAATCACCCATATATGTAAGCAGCTGATCCATATAAATATATCATTATCATACTCTTAACTCTTACTAAAGCATGCAAATGTAATATTAAAAATTAAGATCAAATGTTCCATTTAAAATCTTAAATTTCAAAACTTCTTTAAATTCTTTCGAAATTACATTAATAATAGAAAAAAAACCCTTAATCACTTTTCTGTAACATACTGAAGCTCAAAAACTTAAATCAATTTTTTTCTTGCCATTTTCTTCAATTTGAAACAAGATTCCCTCTTATCTTAGTCCATCTGAAAGATAGAGTTCTTGATTGCTTTTTAAATTATCGGAATTTCAAAGAGATTAGTAGTTTGGCTGTAATTCTAAATCATTCTCACATTTTCGCTGATATACGGTAGTAATCATTAATTAACGGCCCTTGGAAATTTCCATTATACGCTCAAGAACAAAGAAATTTGGCGAATGGCGGCCAGAATTAAATGTAGAATGTGCGATGATTTGCGAATAGATTAATGTTGATGAATTATGTAACACTGGTTAGTTACGCTTTTGTTTAATTATCTGAATCTAGGTATTGCCTTAATTCATGAAAATTTCAGTGTTTTTCGCTTACACTTAGTTTTTTGCCTATAATTACGTGAAATTAAACGTTAGTCGCTGTATTTTGATGAATTGTGGTTGTTACAGCAATTATGGTAGAGGTTATTTTTATTTTTTATCATAGATGTATAAATTTCGTAAAAATATACATTTCACCATAAGTGCATAGAACATTGTTAAAGCGTATTTTTATATCGTATAATATCGATTTTTCATTTATAATATAATATTAAAATTGACTATTTTATCTGTCGAATATTATCTATACCTTAATTATAACTAAAGTTAAAGTCACATTTTTACCATCCTAAAATTATCATCGCAATCATCGTATAGCAAAAAAAAAAAAAAAAAAAAAAAAAAGAAAAGAAAGAAAGAAAGAAAAAAGAAAAAAAGAAAAAAAGCAATTAAAATGCGTGTAATCCATATCCTAGAGAAAGTTATTCTGTTTATTATGCAATTTACAAAATATCATTGTTTTTTTTTTTTTTTCTTTTTTTGAGTTATTTTATTTTGAAGAATCGTCAATTTTTAACATAATTTTTACTATTTTTCTCTTAAAAATATTTCTTGGTAATTCCTATTTTTTTTTATATTTTTTCAAAATTTTAAGGTGTTTTTATAAAATATGGATAACAAGAGAAAATTTCCCAAATTTTAAAATATCACTTACGAAGGTATGTGGATACCTTAAAAGAAATTTCTAATCTTATTATAATTTAAGATATAAAAAAAATAAATTTTAAAACAAATTTTTGAGATATATTTCGTCGATTTTGAATTTTAATTATTTAAAATTCAATTGCAAACAAATATCTGTATCGATTTTTTAATCCCTTGAATAGTTGATTTTCTCGGAATTACAAATCGATTTTCATCAAAATTTTGCCTTTTAATAAGTTAATAATAAAATTTAATTTAAGTATCTTAATGCTGTCGAATTTCAAAAGCATGCACATTTTTTTTTTTGTAAAAAAATATTTGAATACTTTCTTATCAATTAATGAATTTTGAACAAAAATTAAGGCTCACAAAACTTTTAAAAATCTAAAAATTTTTAAAAATCAGTTTAAAGAACAGATTTAAAATATACGTATTAAAAGGCAGAAAATTGTTTGCGTATAAAATTCAAATCCTCGTAACTTTGTGAAAATAATTGCATCTGCATACAGATTCTCGCAAATAGCTCAAAACAAACTGGGAAATAATATACACGAAAAATAATTTTCGAATTTTGGATCAATTTTTGTCCAGGATCTGCTTAATACAACAGTTAGATAAAAGTTGTTAAAGATCTGTTTTCCTGTTGGAGTATTTAAATTTGTATGCAATCAGAAAAGTATTTTTAAATTGGACGATGTTTAGAAATGACCAATACAGTGTGGCAGAGAAGATTTTTGTGTATATCCGTGCTCTATATGTATATCGTATACTTAATAAAATTGATATGCATCTATGAAGCATATATTAAAATATAAATTCTGCAAAATATGTGCAGCAAAGAATATTTTTTTATTTATTTACGGGCTACAGAAAAATATTTCATCACATAACGGTATAGGGGAAACATTGTTTGGGGCACGATTTAATTATATTAAACTATTTTACATTTTGCGAAATTGGTGTACGTTGCTGAGATTTACTGTCCTCACTAGACACACGCTATTACTTTTAATAGATTTTTTGCCCATATTTAATACAGTTCAGCTGATACCTGTTTAGAAATACGGAATGCGAAAGCGGTTTCGTAATTTTGAATCTTCCCTGCTTCGTATTCTCCGGTATGGATTCTAGCTGCCACGCTGGAAGTTTTAGCCTCATTTTGCAATATGTATATATTTTTTTAGCTAAGATCTTGGTCACATGGCAAAACATTAAATGTCTGAGCCTTGGGTGCAGTACACTGTTAATATATATATATATATATATATATATATATATATATATATATATATATATATATGAGGTTACAAAAAATTTTTTAGTAAATTTGTATTTCACAGAATGTTTTAGTAACCATTACTCACAGTACGAATAGTAACCATTCCAAACTTTTTTTTTTGCAAGTGAAACAAACATTTCTTTTGTAAACTGAACAAAAGAATTTTTTTGTATAACCAACTTAAAACTTTTTAGTATGAGCCACCAAGCAAATTTTAGTAAAAGCTCCAAAAACTATTTTAGTAACTATTACTCACAGATTCTTAGTAACTATTCCAAACGCAATTTTAGCAAGTGAAAAAAACATTTCTTTTGTAAATTGTATAAATGAATTTTTCGTATAAAAAACTTAAAACGTTTTAGCGAGAACCATAAAATGAATTTTGTTGTTGACGAGTGCCCGAGCTTCCTTTGAACCGCATCCAGTGTGTAAGAAGACAGACTTCTGCAGCGGAAGATTTTCCGCAAAGCCTCAATAGATGGCAGCATCAAACATTGCCACCTGCTCAATTTTGATATGCTTCTGAAGGAGAGGGAAAGTCCTGAGATCATTACCCATGGGAAATGCTACGACAGAATTTTCATGACCCCTTTTTATTCCTCGAGTACTTCCATTGCATACACTCGGTTCGTCTTTGGTGGTGTCGAGCATTGAACCCGGGACCTTTCAGCCTGGAATTTGGTGCTATGACCACTGACTATCACGGTCATACCAATTGAGCTTTAATAATAGATATTAAAAATATAAAACTATTAACTCTATTCGTTGCTAGCTTTTTTCTAGTAATTCTTACAGATTTTCTAGTAACTGAGTAAGATAAAAAAAAATTTTTTAGTAAGTGCAAGGATCACTGAGAGAAACTAAAATCTTTTTAGTAGATCGACCCTTTTTTACAGTGTAGGACCTTCTTTTGACTATCCTTATCTACATTTTTAAATCTGTACAAGTGTTCAATTTTTCTAATCATCGCAACTAGAGAGGCAGACAAACACACAATCATTTTTCTTTTATTATTATTAATAAATAGATTTTAACTCAGCTTTTATGTTAAGAAGAACCCTGTTTCATTCAGTTGAAATCATTACTGAAAGTGTGTTAATGCTACAGTATATACATACACACTCTGTATATGGGAACGTCCATTGTTACTTCTGTGATCATAAGAGCCGATTTTCACGAATATTTCTAACTATACTGTCACAAAATGTAATTAAGACAATAACGATAATTGATAAATACCATTGGGTTCCACTGACAGGAAATTTATCTAATTTGTAACAAAAGGCATTTCATTTATTTATATGACCAATCAAAATTTTGAGGAGTATCATATAAGTAACAAAATTTAATATCAATACAAGTAAAATGCTTTTGTTACAAATTAGACGAATGTTTGTGATTTTAACACAATGTTTTTTAATTAGTTATATGAGTTATTGTCTTAATTATATTTTTTAATAAAAAAATTTTAAATAACATGAAAATCTTCTGTAATTGTCATATGAGTAAAGAATGGACGTTCTCATATACATGTATACATTTATGTATATAATGTAATATAGTGCTTTGAATAAGTGTATAAATTAAACAACCTCAATGCAACATGTACAAAGCAGCTCATATATGCATAAAATATATATAATTTTGTTTGAAAATGTGCATATTATGAAAATTATGAAAAGAGAGTGCAATAACAGGGAGAGAGAGATACAAGCATCAAAAATTTTAAAAAATGTAACCTCATAGGTTTAGCAATGCATGGCAAACCTGCATACTCCATTAGTGTAAAATAAAATTCAAAATGAAACTAATATTCGAAAAACGCAAGTAATATTACAACCGAACTAACAATCAAAGTAAATGAAAACTCAAATTATAATTAAAAATATATAATTTCAAACAAAATAAATTAAAAATAAATTTATGCAATACTATGTTATATATATATATATATATATATATATATACATATAATAATTTAAAATAAATTTATACAATACTGTATTATACATATATGATGAAACCACACACTCCATTTGTAGTTCTAAAGTATTTTGGACCTCAAGATTCTGCTTTGGTTCTACAAATTCCATTTGTATTCATATTATTCTTTTTCTTTCCATATTCAATGTGATATAAGTTATTAAATTCAATGGTTAATTTCAAATGGTTATTATTGTTTACTATTAATGGTCTTATATATGTGTATATTGTTAATTTTCATTCGCAACTTACAATCATATCCCTTAAGTTATGTCTTTTAAGTAGTCTGGAAAAGTAATTAGAAGGTTGGGGAGAAAAATAAAGAAAACTCTGTAGCGATGCAATATATAAGTTAGATGAATACAAATCTTCTAGGTGAAATCTCCAAAGATCTTGAATGGCGTCATCTCCTCTAGACTAAATGCTCGAATGAATATATATATACACGTAATCTTTTGTCCGTACATGGAATATAATACTCACCTTGGGACCCTATTGAGTGATAGTGTGCAAATAAAAGCTAAATAAATAGCGCAGGAAGTGTTGAATATTTATTAGAGTCATGGCACTGAGATTTCGTCGAGTAATATAAAGATAAATAAAATCAAGATATAGCAGTGTTTTAAGATTATATTTCCTAAAGGGCAGTATATAGAACATCTAACTTTTACTTTATTAATGAACTGAATAAAAACATAAAATTTGCAGAAGAGGCAAAATATCAAATATGTTTATAACAAGTCGGAAATTGCAAGTCAAGAGTCGCAAATAAGATACACTGTTCGCACTATATATATATTTTTTTAATTATTGAGATCTTCGTGTTGCAATACTATAGTAAAGTAGCCGAATTTTTTCGAGTGTCCCTGTAAATACTTTCTTCTTTATAATACACAGGAAATAACTTGTAGTTAATTTCAGCAACGTATACCAATTTCATAAAATGTGAAATAGTTTAACATAGTGCACAACACCCCAAACAAGGTTTATTACACTAGATTAATTTTAAACACGATTATTCAATCGGTAAATTAACTATAACAGATGTAAATTTTTCCATTTTCCATTTTTGGGTGAAAAAAGTCCGGGTCAGGATTCGAACCAGGGATGTATTGGCTGAAGCCGCCAATGCTCTTCCAACTGAGCCATCCCGAACACGAACACTGGGGGACTATTTCACCCAATTAACCTCAACGATCACTTTATCTGGTCTGATACTCTGGATCAACTCAACAGAATAAATCGAAGGTCAATCACTTTATCTGGTCTGATACTCTGGATCAACTCAACAGAATAAATCGAAGGTCAATCACTTTATCTGGTCTGATACTCTGGATCAACTCAACAGAATAAATCGAAGGTCAATCACTTTATCTGGTCTGATACTCTGGATCAACTCAACAGAATAAATCGAAGGTCAATCACTTTATGTGGTCTGATACTCTGGATCAACTCAACAGAATGAATCGAAGGTCAATATATGGTCAAGGTTTATCGTTTATCGTTCCCTTAATTATCACGAATAGGGTTTCGTCATATGAACGAAACTCTAATAAATGAACGCAAGAAATAGACTCAAAGAAAAATATCACTTTGTCTAAAATTTCCAAGTTCAAAGAAATGCTAATAATCCATCCAGCACATTTTTTTTTTTTTTTTTTTAATAATAAGCAAGCACAGAAAATAAGGCTACGAAGATTTTATTTAAATATTTAAATATATTAAAGTACATTTTAAATGTGAAAACGGCAGACTACACTCCATTAAAAAAAAAAAAGAATAAAACTGATTTTAAAAGTATTAATGTTTGATTTATCATATTCTTGAACTCTTAGAAAAGAACACATTAGTTATTGACTGTTAATAGATGTACTCTGAGAAAAAAAAATACAGTTCTGGAATCTAGAATCTAAATTATGGCTCTTGAAAAAATAGTTCCATGTTATCCTTATAAATTCTAGTTACCATTATATGAGAGTTCTAGAATCTACTACAAGAATTCAAGAGCGTTTTCCTATATTTTCGTTGTAATACTTATTTAAAAATCTCAGCAAATAGATGGGAACACAAGAGTAACTGTAACTGTAATTCTAGTTTTTAAAACTATTTCCGAAATCAAGCTATAATTTCGCCTTACTGAGAGGAGTCAATATGTTTGGTCACCTTGAAAACAAGAGATGAGAAATGCTAGGGCATTTCGGCTATTCAGCTTAGTAGTTCAATCTTTTCGCATAGTTCGGTCTCTATAATTCTAGTTAAGGTATTCAGAAAGTGACTAACTATCTAACTAATGATTAAGAACATGACTAACTAATGATTAAGTATCTAACTATTATTGTGTAGACTAACTTAGTTATCTAACTATTATTGTATAGACTAACTATTGTATAGACTAGACTTAGTTAGATAGTAGTATTGACTAACTATCTAACTAATGATTAAGAACATGACTAACTAATGATTAAGAACACAAGAGGTTTGATTTAGTAACTGTAATTCTAGTTTTTAAAACTATTTCCGAAATCAAGCTATAATTTCGCCTTACTGAGACGAGTCAATATGTTTGGTCACCTTGAAAACAAGAGATTAGAAATGCTAGGTCATTTCGGCTATTCAGCTTAGTAGTTCAATCTTTTCGCATAGTTCGGTCTCTATAATTCTAGTTAAGGTATTCAGAAAGTGACTAACTATTCATTCTAGGTGAAGGCGGTATATATTTTTTTTTCTCAGTGTATAAAGACAGCCATAATAATGAATAAGATAAATCAAATATTTTAGCAATCAAAGAATTAAGTCAATACACGTTATTTTAATAATGATGCTTTGTGATTTATGTTCATCATTTCCTTAAATAACTAAGAATAATGATATAAAAATAAGAGATTTACTACGTAGAGTAAATTTAAATATTTATCTTATACAAACGTCTAAATTAAACATAAAAGCGCTTAAGTGCATTAATAAATTTCTTTCAAAATTTTAAATTATAGTAAGAGAAACTTTTAGTGTGAAATTAATATTCACTTTATTTGTTATATTCCATCTCTTGAAAAGAAATCATAAGAATATATAATCTTTAAGAGAAGAGCTGTATAGTTTTTTTCTCTAACCATAAAAAGATAAATAAAATTTTATGATTAAACGAAAACTGATAAAGACATGTGTATAAACACATGTAATGCAAATACATTTTGATTTACTTTGAATGTTTCCTTAAGTAAATAATGCTAATGATTTAAAATCAAAGATTGACTGCGGAAAATTTCTTTAAATAAACACCTTTTCATATCATCTAAAATTAAGCATAACAGTGCCAAAGTGCATCATTAAATTCTTTTGCAAAATTTATTTTTAAAATTTTACTATCAAATTAATTTGTGTTTGACTTATTATATTCAAGTTCTTGGAAAAGAACATACCAATACATAATCATTAAGAGTTAATATACTTCGTCCGCAAATAATAATATCATAAATAAAATCTCAAGATAAAGCGAGAAATCATAAAGCTAAATTTATAAACATACGTTATTTTAATGTAAATTAATGATTAAGAATTGCACTTACCAAGATATCTAATTAATGCTAAATAGAGAGCCTTTCATTCCTTAAATTTATGCATAGATACATTGCATTTCGTTTTGAAAAGATTTAAACCAGTTTACATCAAACAGTTAATCCACGTTAACTATAACACATTTAATTCATTAAATTTGTATCAGACATATGCAGCTCCTGCAATAATATTAGCTTTATAATTAATACTTAGCGCCGGTGAGTATGACAGACTGAATAGTGAATAAAGTTTCACTGAGGATTTCGCCAGCGTCTTAAGCATGGATTCATAATTATTTAAGAAACGATCAAAGACTTTTGGAAAAGTTCAGAGACTAATGTCGAAGATCTTAATGCTCTGATGAATTTATAGATTGATATTCAGAAGGGTGAATATAAGCATCTTATGATGAGCACGTTTGGTGAATAATGGTAAACCGCGAGTTCGATTTGCTTATAATAACTAAGAAACTAGGTGACTTTGTATGCGATACATAGAATATTAATTTATTACGATTAAAAAATAGTCGAGTTCTATTTGGAGATAAGTTGGTACATTTTAGATATTATGAATATGCAGGTTTTAAAATACCATTAAGGATGAAAAAAAAGGAAGGAAAACGATTAAAAAATAATTCCAAAGCAAATAAAGTTAGAAATATGATGTTTGCATTGCATTGATTAAAATCATTTTTGTCGGAATCCATACTCAAAAAGTAACAAGCTAAAAATTGCTCATAAAACGTAGCAAATGAGATGCATTCATTCTATAACGAAGGTTTTAAAATATTCAGATGTTGGTGTAATATTATTTCTTCGGATGCAGTATAATAACCGAAATCTTTTGTGTGTTCCTGTAAATACAATTTGCTTTCTACTATACAAGAAGTAACCTTAGCATCGTATATCAATTTTGCAAAATGTAAAATAGTTTAATATAATTAAAATGTGTCCCAAACAATGTTCCCTCTGTGTGATATTGTGTTATAATTTATTATAACAAATATTCGGTACTATGTTTTCCCGTCGACCGTTTCGCCAAATTATACAAATAGCCAAACTACTAGCCAAATTATACATATTGAGTTAATCTTTATTTTAAATAATAAAAAAAGGTACTACTCTGTTATCCCGTCCACCAATTTAGCCAAATTATACAAATCGCCAAACTAGTAGCCAAATTATACACGTTGACATAATTTTTATTTTAAATAACGAAAAAACAAATAATTAGTAGAATATTAATAAAAGTAAAAATTAAAAATTGAAATAAAAATCACTTAATGACATTTTAAACACGTGAATCTTAATGTCATTGAATGTGACATTCACGATCATCCATTATTGGCATTTAATCTTATAGTTTGGCGATAATTTTTGGTCGACGGGATAACCTAGTAGTACCTAAAAAAACAAATAATTAGTAGAATATTAATAAAAATATAAATAAAAAGTCGAAATAAAAATCCCTTAATGACGTTTTAAACACGTGTATCGTATTTAATGTCATTGAATTGACATTCACGATCATCCATTATTGGCATTTAATCTTATAATTTGGCGATACTATTTTGGTCGATGGGATAACAGAGTAGTACCAAATATTCTTTGCAACCCATATATTGTACAGAACGCATATTTTAGTAAATACTTCAAAGATGCCTATCAATTTTATCACGTTAGAAAGGGTATTTCGACAGTGGGTTTTTTAAAAGCTCTTGAAATATTTTTTTTCTGAAATTTGATACATTTGACTTTCAAACTCTAAAGACTGCATAAAAATAATAATTTTAACACTTTTTAAACAGGGCTCCCAAATGGTCCGCTAACTGAACATCAATATTTTCTTTGAAACCTTTTCATTTTAGATTTCGGGGGTTAGTTTTAGCGCAAATGCTGTAAAAACGTTTTCTGTTATAAAACATAATAAAAAAAAAAATATGTAAAATTTAATTTAGTTATAAAATAAAATATGTTCGACGCATAAAAACAAGTTAAACAGTAACTTTTAAACAACTATTTTGGTACCTTGGATATTATTTTTTTTTTTAATTTCAGACCTGAGCTGTATATTTAAGTCCAAAATAAAAACATTTAAATTTTTTTTATTATGAGCTGCATGGTTATATACGTTAAAAATATGAAACTAAAATTACTATAACTTCATCAGCTTAACACTTTAACTGGGCAGAATTAAACTTCCTGCTGAAATTTTAAATGTCCTTTTCTACCATTTTCTAATTATTTTACTTTACTACCCCAAAAAATTAATTAAAATTTTTCTTTCTAAAAAAATTAGAATGTTCGATTTTATTGGATTGGTCAGCCAAACTATTCAGAAAAATGACCATTAGTACAAATATCTTACTTTGATCAATTCAATATACTTCATCTTAGCCTGAAGCCATTTTACTAGTAATTAGGGAAAATAATTCCACTTTTTCCCCTTCTATCCATTTGTCAATTTATACGGTGACTTTTTTTTCAAAGGCTATGACGGAGTTAGATATTATACATTTATTAACACGTTCACTACTGCTTACATGAAGATGTGATGATAGTTAATGCCGCACTATAGAAGTGGGTTTTCCCAGAAGCCGATTTACTTTTTATAACAAAGAATCAGTGAAAGATTTTCCCGCGCCAGAGCGTGACTGGCTATTGGACATCACCCCATATAGCGCGCTGGTGCGTGAGTGGCCCCTTAACGTTGGAGCCATATCACGCGCTTTTGCGTGAATGGCAGTGAACATGTTAACTCTTTCGTCACTCTGAATCTCGTATAAGGCTCCTACTTCAAATTGCAACATTCGAAAGAAAAAAAAGATTTTTTTTCTTTTTCGTTTAGTAAAACGATTAAATCATTTAGAATACATAATACACTTTTTAAATAGATGCATTAATCGTAGTTAGGTGTCAGTACTGGATCATTTTCAGCATTATTTACAATTGTTGCTTTATTGTTTTAGAAGTGAGATGAACTAATTTCCTGAGCTGCTTTATTTTCTTTTTATATTTTTTATATTTATTTATTTTTGCGAGGTAATTTTTTTATTTTATTATTTAATCTTCCCTTAAGATGTGCATATTTTTAAATTAATTTTAAATACAACAAATTCTTAACATTCTTAAAAAATATGGAAATGTTTTGGACCTCGGGTTTTCGAATCGAAAAAAAAATAGATAGAGCAACATTACAAAAAAAAAAAAAAAAAAAAAAAAAAAAAAAAAAAAAAACTTGCACATTATTTATTGTGGTATATTAAAAAAATTAAAAGTTACAGAGATATTTTTCTCTAATTTTATAATAATTTGGTGACGAAAGGGTTAATGTTATAAAATATAGAAAATTGTGAACACACATTCATTCCTAAGATATATCCTCTTCAGACCTGGTGTATCCTATAGGATACACATCTTTATAATTTTGTTTTCACATGTATAAATACTATTAAAAAAACAGAAATTAGTGTGAATGGAGCCTAAGAGATAGCAGAAATAAAGAAAATAGCAATTTGTCTCTCGTAGTGCTTTTTCAGTGAGTCACATGATATACAATAATGGCTTGCAGCAGAAATGCACGAAATGTAAAAAAAAAAAAAAAAAAAAAAAAGAAAAAAAAAGAAAGAAAGAAAGAAAGAAAACGTAAAATTTTTTACTGTGTGTTAAGATACCATTTGTAGACTCCATTAGTAATAAAAATTATTAAATATATATTTGTTTGATCTTTTTCTATGTTTTTACAATGCAGAAAAGTAAAATTTAATTTAAAATAACCTAAGAAATTGTTAAAATGCGTATTTTACAAATCCCCATATATCAAAAAAAAAAAAAAAAAAAAAAAAAAAATTGTGTACAAAAAATAAATTTTAATTATTTCGTTGTTCAATCTTTCTTAGTTATCAATTAATTAATGTAAATCCACAGCTGAAATTAATAAAAGTAGATCAATAAACCCTCGGGTCTGAAGAGGATATAAGAAAATAATAAAATATCAGAAGACCTGAATTTCTAAACTAGTTTTATCCAGAAAATCAAATTTCGAGAAATCGCGAAAAACCTCTGACTTCATCTATTGGTTTTATTGTAAATCAAGATAAATCAAGATTTTACAGTACCAGAAATACATGATAAAATCTAGATTTTTTTTGCAGATTGTAGGTTTTTGTTATGTATGTTTACCAATAGAATTAATAAAAAAACTCACTTTTTTAAAAATGCGACGAGATTTGAAAGACGCGTCCTTATGTGTATGTATGTATCTTATAGCACCAAATTTTTCTATATTTATACAGGGTGTCCAGCAAATAACACCCTGATTTCAAAATTACATTTCTAAAAAACAAAGATCAATAGAATTATGCAGTAAACGGTTTGTATATCAGGTAATCTGTAAAAATCTTATACAAAAGTTTCGAATGGTAAATATTTTGAAAAGATTGTGTTCTGATTGCAAAGAATGCTTTGATTTGACATTTTTCTTGCTTTAGATTGCTGCCAGAGAATGTGTTTTTCGGCTTAAAGTGCCATATTTCATAGTTTTTTAAAATTAAATTTTTGAAATTTCAAAATTCTAAAAATTTACTTCGAAAAATCTTTAAAATATTGCACTGTAAGCTGAAAAATTATTTCTCTAATCTCTAGGCAATCTAAAACAAGAAAAATGTTAAATCAAAGCATTCTATGCAATCAGAACGCAATTTTTTCAAAATATTCACTGTTTGAAATTTCTGTATAAGATATTTGCAGCTTACCTAATGAAAAAACCGTTTACCGCATATTACTACTGATCTTTGTTTTTGAAAAATTTAATTTTGAAATCAGGGTGTTATTTGCTTGACACCCTGTATATTTGTGTAGTTGTTTTTATTTGAGTTAAACGTATAAAATCAAGTAAGCAGTAATTTTAAGTAATTATTTTTGTATCTTGTGTTTTTATATTTATGTATTGCAGACCTGAATTGCATATTTATTTTTCCAACCTAGAAAGATTTGGATACTTTCTTTTGAACTATACCGCAGTATACGTTAAAATTGTCGAATAAAAATTACGACTTTACCATCTTGACACTTTAAATAAATTTATTTATTCTGTTTTTTTTTTCCTTCACGTCTTAAAACTTCAATCAAAACTCTCTGGAAATCAACGACTAGCGGTATCGTCACGCGCACTGTGTGCGAGCTTCCTGATAGGGTGGGTTGGTTAGCAAGTCTCTTATAAAGGTATTTTAACATGAGCTGCTATTCGTTCAGCCAATCAAATGAAAGCGCTTGTCGGTGAGCTAGATTAAACTTCCAAACGAAGTTTTATATGTAAATTTCAAACGTTATTTAAGTGAATTTCTTTATTCCCTCCAAAAATTAAGTAAAAACTCTTTGAACAAAAATTCGGCGTTCCGTTTTATTGGATTGGTCAGCAAAACTATCCAAAAATGACCATTAGTACAAATATCTTTCTTTGATCAATTTTATATACTATAATTTATCCTCAAGTCATTTTACTAGAAATGAGAGAAAATAATTCCGCTTTTTTCCCCTTCTAATCATTTATCATTTTATACAGTGACTTTTCTTTTAGAAGCTATAACGGAATTATTGATTAGAGATCATACACTTCTTAATATGAAAAAACATGGAAGACAGTGAATACACATTCATTACAAGATGCTTTAGAAAATAAGGAAATATATGATACGTTATGACTTTAATATGGAGTTACTTTCCCTGCTTTTCTTTGTTTTTGAAACAAAAAAATATGAAATTTAAAATTATACAAAATTCTAGATAATTTGTTCACAATAAATAAATTTTTAAACAGAACGGTTTGCCATAGAATTTAAAGTATTATCATTTTCAAATAGAAATGCTTTGCGTTCAATTTTTTTGAAGGATTATTAATGTCTAGTTATATATTTAATTTATATATTTAAACAACAAAAGTGTTTCTATAGTCATCTGTCTTACAATTTCTATCGAACCGATTTTGATAATTCTTCTTATAAAGGAAAATTTCTTATGATCCCACATCTGCTATGTTTAAAAAAATCATATATATATATATATATATGTATATATATATATATATATATATATATACCGGGTGTCCCAAAAATGACTGATGGATTTTAAAATTCAATAACTTGCAAACGGTGACAGCTATTTAAAAATTTTTTGCAGGAGGATTATGCATAATATCAGGAGTTTTTTACCGTAATTTTTTATTTTACTTCGGATTCCAAGCAATAGGTGGCGCTGATGGCGATTTAAGGCCAGGTGATCAATGCTGAATGAAGCGGTCCTAATTTATTTTTCGGTCAAAGAAGCCAAGAATGCAAATGTTTACATACAAAATTGGAACTGGTAAACACGACAAGCTGGAGAATACATTTATAAATAATCTATTGCAGGTTAAAATATTTTTTAAATAATGACTATGAATATAATATGCAATCATATAACTTTTGCGACAGTAAAAACAACCCTATTTTAGATTTTGTTGGGCAAAAAATTATGATTGTGTTATAGTTGCGCAATTTTTGTTGATTTTGGTTACATAATGCCAAAGATTAAAACCTTAATTAATAACTACATAATTTCTTACCGTAATTGCATGTCACTGTTTATGTATAGGAATGAGACTTAGTTTTCCTATAATTTTAAAAGTAAAAATGTAATTTAACATAATTGGTGTAATATTACACATTAGTGTAACGTAACACTAGTTACAATTAATTTGTACTTAATAAATTACATGCAGCAAGGCTGCTACACTAACCAAAGGAGTGAACGTTACATTTTTTTTTTTTTTTTTTTTTTTCTTTTTTTAATTTACAGTGCAAACAAACATGATCTTTTTTTTGAGGGAAAAAAAAGCATCATAAAAGCAATAAGCTTCATATTTTTTTCCACTAAATATTAACCCTTTTTGGTCCGATTTTTTTTCTCATTTTTTATTTAATAACATTAACACTAACCATTCAAATAGATTAATTAGTGTTTAAAGAATATTTCTATGTCTGATTGGTAACTGTAATGTTGCTGTTTGGCGTACTACTCAATTCACATTCATATAAGAATAAGTTAAGGAAGAATTTTTGAAGATGTTTAGATAATATTGTATTACAATAAGATTTAGCTTATATTATAACTTTCTAATACTGTTTGCATTTTATTGCACATGATTATCCCACGAAAGTAACTTTAATTTTTAATTTAAAAAAGTAAAATATATGTTTAAAATAAAAGAATCGCAAATGACGCAAAGAGAAATCAGCAAATAATAATAATTATTATTATAACTAAATACTTAAACATAAATGAAGTCCTATAGTAAATACACAGATACATAGTAACATTACTACAAGTAAATACTGGCAAAAATATTTCTTAAACAAAATAATATTCCATTAAAAGGCATGTACTGTTAATAGTACACTGTAAAAAAAAAAGGGTCGATCTACTAAAAAAACTTTAGTGATCCTTGTAATTACTAAAAAATTTTTAGTAATCTTAGTCGGTTACAAGAAAATCTGTAAGAATTACTAGAAAAAAGTTAGCAACGAAGAGAGTTAATAGTTTTATATTTTTAATAACTATTACTAAAACTCACTTGGCGTGGCCTTGATAGCAATGTGGTTATAGTAACGGACTCCAGACTGAAAGGTCCCGGGTTTAATACTGGCCGCTGCCGAATACGCCCCGAATCTATGTAGTGTAAGTACTCGTTAGTAAAGGGATTATGAAAATCCTGTCGGAGCCGTTAGCAATGTTTGGTGCTGCCATCTATTGCAGTTTTGCCGAAAATCTTCCGCTTTAGAAGTCTGGATGCAGCTCGAAGGAACCTCCTGCCCTTCGGAAGCACGTAATGGTTATTAAAAATAATTTTGGAGCTATTACTAAAATTTGCTTGGTGGCTCATACTAAAAATTTTTAAGTTAGTTATACAAAAAATTCTTTTGTTCAGTTTACAAAAAAAATGCTTGTTTCACTTGCAAAAAAAAGTTTGTAATGGTTACTAAAAAATTCTGTGGAATACAAATTTACTAAGAAATTTTTAGTAACCTCTTGAATTTTTTTTTTACAGTGTACGCCAGACCCGGAAGGGTTAAAGTTAACTAAATTTTGAATTTATATTTGTAGGATTTTGAATATATTTTTATTGATGTGATATTATCTTTAATTTTTCATTATTCATAAATGACTTTTTGTTATCATTTAGTTTTTATCACTCTTTTTAGTGGAAACAATAAATACAACTATAAATTTTAATAAATATAATACATATAAGTTCACTTACGCCGTTGTATAATTAAATTTCAACAAATTATTCTCAAAACGAACCTGTTTTTCAAATAAATAAGTTATAGAAACATTTCGAAAAATATTAGGAGGAATTTATAGGAGAATAAATAATATCCTCAAACTAAACAAAGAGGGTAAACAAAGAGAAAGGGAAAGAAATGCCGGAAATCAGATTATTGTCTAGAATATTTATGGTATGATATTCATACTAGATTATCCACGATCCAGGACATCCATCATGTTATTTCGGAATCCGTCAAGGTAAAACATCATTGATCCCCCTTTTTTTTTTTTCGTAAGTGAGTGGAGCATTATGTGAATAACAAATCTTTAAAGATCAAGTCATACTTTTTCTGACATATATTTGGACAATGTCACCCATACATCTTTTTTTTTCTGTATGTCTTTAGAAACTCTAAATCTTTTGTTTTTTTTTTTTCCCATGCTAGATAAATTGTTGAACATGTTTTTAAAAATATTAAATATATTTATAAACTTGCAAATATTTTTTAAAGTGAATCTTACAAACCATGGTAAATAAATAAACCAGTAGCGTTAAGATTAATGATAAATTTGAGACTTCACTGTACTCCCGTTTCTGTACTCCAAAAATCTCCTTTTTCCCTTCAGACATTTTAAACATAACTCTTTGATTTGAGCTTCATTGGCTCAGGTGAGACACTTTTGATCTTTTGCTGTGAACTTTACTGTTTATAACTGTCAGTCATCATTGGCTAAAGATGTGAGTGCAAATTATAAAGCAAGCAATGCATATATGAGCACACATTGAACACCTTTTTATAAGCACTTTAAAAACTACAGCCTTAATTGTAACATAGAAGTTTTATGAGACGTAAATTTTCCATGTGGGTGAAAAAAAGTGCCGGCCAGGATTCGAACCAGGGATGTATTGGCTGAAGCTGCCAATGCTCTTCCAACTGAGTCATCCCGGACGAGAACACTGGCGGACTATTTCACCCAAATAACCTCAGAGATCATATAATCTGGTCTGATACAAAGGATAAGCTCAACATAATAAATCTAAGGTCAATATATGGAAACTGTAGAAAACGCTGCATACGAAATTATAATAAAATTAATCTAGTATAAAAGTTTTAGTTTGAAATCACAGAAGTGTTTCAAGTACACTTTGAGGAAAAGTTCTTGTAACTGAACCTGTTCACCACGAGCGCTGATCCTCGCTGACACTAGCAGATGTCCCCGCATTTAATTTATGCTTTAAAAAGTCAATACGCTGATTAATATTAATGAAATCCGACCATACCGAACTCTCTTCGTTCCCAATTAGTTTGGAATAGCGGGACTCTATACAGTAAATAAAATTTATTAATACGATAATACTAGGACTCCATTGAATAGGATGTCATCATCATGACAACCTAGAATCATAACCTATCAAGGGATACCATAATATTAATACCGCATTTTATAGAACGAAGAAATTCTTTTTAAAAATAAATTCGATTTTCATAAAATTTGAAAGAACTCTACAAAATTCAGCGACGATTCTACACATCAAATTTCAAACTTGTTGGTCAGGAAGATTTTTTTTCGCTGTTATATGTGGACAGAGACGAATTTACAGACGGAAATAACAGACGACGAATGTATGTGCTAATTATTTTCTATAATTACGAACGCACCTAAAACATAGATTTTAGTCCATAATTTTAATTTATATCTTTCAAAAAATTCCGATACACAAAAAATCTTCAAACTTTCTAAATAATACATAAATAAATAAATAAATAAATAATTTATTTATTTATTTTTAACATAACTTTTAAATTATGTTTGTATCTTCAATCAAATGGGAAAAGTTATTTATTTTTTTTTTCGTTTTGGTTTGTTATCAAAATTTACCTTTCAAGCAATGTTTTGTCATGGAATTCACATTTCTTGCGAAAATGCTTTTTTCTACATGATGGGATTTTTTCACTAATTTGTCTTATTTAAATTGTTATAACGTTAGACTTGTTAAAGATAAAGAGATCAAATGGAACATGTCTTTTTCAATTGTTTCACTTTAATTTTGATTCAAGCAAATTTGAATAAAATACTAACTTTTGAAAATATGATTTTTTAAAGAAAAGTTACATTTTTTTAAATTTTTCAATATAAATATTTTTAATTTTTATTTAAGTTAATATTTTTAAAAAAAGTACTGAATCAAAATTAAACCTTTTATATTTCTGCATTTTTAAGGAAAAAAAAAACTGGAAATTCTACAAATAATATTTCGAGTTATAACCATTTCAAATTACCCAACTTTAATAAAATTTTTATTTATTTTTTGAGCATATGAAAAGTTTTATCGTGTGATTTTTTAAGTACTATTGCTAACCATTACAAAAATATTCAAAATTTTAACTCAAAAAAAAAATTAAATGGTTCTTTACCGGTTTAAAATATTTTAATAATCTTTTTCATGCTTAAAATGCTGTAGTCTTACATCTAAGTAAATATTTTTCAAATCGCAGTTTTTAATTCACAAAGAATTAAAACTACTTATATATTATTCATGCAATTTTCAGCTACTAATGTCGTTCATGTATGTCTGAAGCTTTGAGATTTAAATGTAAAAAATCATTTTATCTTACATGAAAAAAAAAAAATAACCAATTATCTTGTAAAAAGAAAAAAAAAAAGCTTTCATGTATCACTTCAAAGTTCTCTGAACCCTAATTTGTAGAATTCATTACCGTTCACTTATGAATTAACTGTAAATTATAACCGTGGAAATCCAGAATCCTCTAAAAAACGTATACATTAAAAATCTTTCGGCTAATTACTAGAAATGTTTTCTTCATTAGTAAAAACGTAAAAATATTCAAATATATTCGCTTAAATACGTTTCTTGTAAACATTAAGTGAGAATATGAGCATTGAGATTCTGAAAATGCATGCTAATTAACTTTATAATTCCTACTTCATGTGTATTTCTCTAAAAATATTTCATTTTTCATTCATATAAAAAATTTGAATTAAAAATTATTCATTCATTGGGATGCTATCTTGTTTAATATGTTTGTTTGCAAGTATAATGTTGAAATTCGTATAACTCTTATTATAGTATGATGTTTTGCGTATTTTTTTTTAATATAAGCACACTCTAAAAAAAAAAAAAAAATTAGAAAATTACAAAAAAAAAATTCTACTAGAATTATATTCCAAGAACTTTTTATGCTATGGCAACATTAAAAATTCATGCAACAGATACAAATTTGCATTTTGAATAATAATTTAGAAAAAAAAATTAAGGTTGCTAAGAAAATTTTTGGGAAATCGTACACCGTAAAAAAAAATCTGCAAAGGTACTAAACCTTTTCTAGGAAACTGGGATTCCAAGAACTTTTTTTGTAACGGTAACAGCAAAAATTCAAGTTTCAGAATCGATTACATAAATTTTTTTTGTTATCGTTACAAGAAAAGTTCTTGGAATCCCAGTTTCCTAGAAAATATTTAGTACCTTCACAGATTTTTTTTTACAGTGCACACAGTAAAAATTGAAGACCCAAATTGGGTTGAAAGATTTCTGGGTATAGTAATTTTCCTGAAATGGTACAATAAGGATTCCAAAATGGTAGAGCATTGTTCCCAAAATAGATAACCCAAAATGGTTCAAAACAGAGCATATCTTTATTAACATTAAATATATCAACATTTCTGAGGTATAATGTATATATACTATCTAAGATATTTTAATGTCATTAAAAATCAGACTTATTTAAAACGATTTTGTGCTACAAACTGAATTTTCCAAATTAGAAAAATTCTATACCCAAAAATCTTCCAACCCAATTTAGGTATTTTGTTTTTACTGTGTATTCCCAGAGCTTTTTAAGTAATGTTGGCAATGATAACAGATAAAATTTTTATAAAATTACCAAAATTTTAGTAGATTCTTTTGTAAAGTTGCATATATCTCTAATTTTGCTTACAGGTTTTGTAGATTGACATCATTTTCTTGTACAGTGTAAATATAAAATTTTAGTAAGCATAACAGATTTCGGTAAATTTAGATTACTATGGTTACAGATTTTTTTTTTTTTTTACAATTAAAATTATTATATTAAAAAGTGAGGCCATTAATTTTCAGGACTGATCTAATAAATCCAGAAAATATTATGTAAAATAAATATGCATATAAGGTATCCGCATGCTTTAAGAAGTTTTTTTTTTGTATTGTTATCCATTTATTATAACCTCTTCAGACCTGAGCATAAAATAACTCTACAAATATATATTTATTGCTTTTGCATGATCGAAATGACACCATAGATAACAGAAAGAGTCATTTTTATGAAATCAGTACTTTAGGGGACTAGTAATTTAGGTTTAGAAATATGGATATTAAAGTATTAATCCCCTTAAAACATCAGTTTAACTATCAGTAATATAAATTTACGCAATAACAAAATTAAGGTCTTTAAACAAGTAAATGATCGGCAAATCCTCAATTTTTTTTTTTTATTGTAAAGCATTTAAGTTAAATAATCATGAATATTTCTTACTTTCTTGTCTACAATGTCTTGAAGGTATTTTCGAAACTAGGATGAAAATAATATTTATTTTATGTGGTAATATTCATCAGTGCTGACATTTATTATTTTTCTTTTATTACAAAAAACATTCAGCTGTATAGAAGTAAAATAAAAATGGAAAAAATTCGAACAATTTAGTTATTATAAGGAAAAGATTGGAGGTACACATTTGTGTACCTCAGGTCTGAAGAGGATAATGACATTTATTTTAAAACTTGAAAAAAAAAATTAGCAATTACTCAGAAATAAATTTTTAAAGAGAAAAATTCTCAAAATTATGTCAAAAATTGACACTTTTTCAAAACGTGATAGCTGATAAATAAAAAAATCGTTAATTCGAAATCGGATAATTCGAATCTTCGCTTAATTCGAACTAAACATAAAGTCCCGAAACTTTCAATGGTATAATAATGTTACACTTTTTCATTAATTCGAACTCATTTTCTCTTAACATCGTTTAATTCGAACTAACGAGAATTCCGATTTTTCATTCTTCCTTTCTTTCTCACGGATTTCTGATCATTTGAATAACTTTCTTTCCTAGATTTTTGTGAAAATTGTTCCGAACGAGCATACATATAATCCTATGCATTTGATATCCAGTATCTAAATGCCCTGTCTGTCCATCAGTGACGTTTCGAATTTTTCTTCTATCGTGCTTGTTTTTAATCTTTTAATAAGTTTATGTACTTATACATTCTTATTTAATATTAAGTGATATTCTGATGATAACAGACATAATAAATTTAAAATACACTAACATTAATTCTTTTGTAACAGCACCATATTAAGCATGTTCTGATTTCATACTTTCCATAATTCGAATTTCGGATAATTCGAACATTTCTTGTCATCCCGACGAGTTCGAATTAACGAGAGCCGACTATATTGACATTTTACGAATTGCAAAATAAGCAGAAATAATTTACTTTAGGGCTTTAACTACGCATATTATAATCGCATCTCTATCTCAGATGATATGACAGTTAAAATACTAAAGCAATGAAAAATTCGCAAGATTTGTCCCAAGTTTGTCATTTATATCCGTGTAATTACGTAAATTTCGTATGAAATAGTACGTATTGTGGTAGCTCCTCCACTGTAAAAAAAAAGGGTCGATCTACTAAAAAAAACTTTAGTAATCCTTGTAATTACTAAAAAATGTTTAGTAATCTTAGTCGGTTACTAGAAAATCTGTAAGAATTACTAGAAAAAAGTTAGCAACGAATAGAGATAATAGTTTTATACTTTTAATAGCTATCACTAAAACTCACTTGGCGTGGCCCCGATAGCATAGTGGTTATAGTAACGGACTCCAGGCTAAAAGGTCCCGGGTTCAATACTGGACAGCGCCAAGTACGGTCCGAACGTATGTAGTGTAAGTACTCTATAATAAAAGGGTTATGAATTTCATGTTGGTGCTGCCATCTATTGCGTTTTTGCCGAAAATCCATCGCTTCAGAAGTCTGGATGCAGCTCGAAGGAAGCTCCTGCCCTTCGGATGCACGTAATTGTTATTAAAAATAATTTTGGAGCTATTACTAAAATTTGCTTGGTGGCTCATACTAAAAAATTTTAAGTTAGTTATACAAAATATTCTTTTGTTCAGTTTACAAAAGAAATGCTTGTTTCACTTGCAAAAAAAAAGTTTGTAATGGTTACTAAAAAATTCTGTGGAATACAAATTTACTAAAAAATTTTTAGTAACCTCTTGAATTTTTTTTTACAATGTATGTTGGAATTTCTGAAAAATGTTTGCAGTTCTACGCCAATCATGACTTCTAGGTTCCAAAACTACCATCAGTAATAAAGTTTATATATCTATCTATCTATCTATCTCTATATATAGATTTTATGAGAAACTTTGGGATGTGATTTTGTTTGCAAATTATAAGGTTAACTTTCATAAAAAAAGAAAAAAAACTATCAAAATTCTATATCAATATATTCTTGTATATTATAATACGATCTTTTAAAGCTAACAAATGCTTTTATAATATCATAATTTTTCGGATATTTCAAAGCTGAAAAAGATTTATTTAATCTCAATTCTATTAAAACCTTCTTTCTGGATTTAATTTCTTTAAATATGTTTATCTAAATTTAGTCTGTTAGAAAATAAAAGCTGCATCTAAAATAGTTTTGTAAATTTCTAAATTTCATCTAAAATAATGTTTTCTACCATACTTAAACAAGTTGGAAATTGCAAGTGAACGTAGCAAATGAGGTGCATTCGTACGATAACGAAGTTTTAAAAATATTCAGATCTTGCTGATATAGTAGAGCGTACTGCGGATACAGTATAGTAGTCGAAATCTTTACGTTTCTGTAAATATGCAGGAAGTAATTTTTATTACACCTCAGCAACTTATATCTTATTCATAAAATGTGAAATAGTTGAATATCATTAAAACACGCATCAAACCATGTTTCCCCGTATAGCATTATATAGTGGAATACTTTTGTGTGGCCCTGTAATTTAATAATAAAAATTCTTTGCATCACAGATTGTACAGAATGCATATTTTAGTATATATTTCACAGATTCATGCCAATTCTATTATGTTCGAATGAGTGTAACATCATTAAAATGCATTTGAAACTTTTTCCCCATTGACCGTAATGTAATGGAATCGTTTTGATTGTCCCTCTAATTGATCTATGAATCCGATTTTCATAACATTTGAAATGACTCGACAAAATTGCGCAATAATTATATGTTTTAAATTTCAAACGATTAAAATGCATTTAAAACTTTTTTCCCTATTGACCGTAATGTAACGGAATCCTTTTGAATGTCCCTGTAATTGATCTATCCATGCGATTTTCATAAAATTTGAAATGACTCGACAAAATTATGTTATAATTATGTATTTTAAATTTCAAACGATTCGGTTGGGTAGTTTTTGCGTTGTTATATGCAGACAGACGGATAGACGGACAGACGGACGGACTGAGCGACAACAATAGGTGCTACGTATTTACATAATTACGAACGCACCTAAAAAGAGTGTTAAATATTCTATAGAGAAGATATTTTAATAAGCATTCAAAATTCCAGCCAGACTAAATAAAATATTAATTACATTGATATCGCAAACATCTGAGAAAGATCTTTAATCGTCGCAAGTCTTTGCATGTTTAGCTAATACAAGTATGAAAATTAATGATATAAACTAAATTTATTTATACGAAGCATTTGTAGTATATATTTGAATTTCTTTACAAATAACCTGAAATGTTAAGTAATGAAGATGCATAATATTCAAAGTTATGGAAATTAAATGTCTGGAATATCTTATTCTTTTATGAAGAAAAAAAAAACTTTTTTTCAGGAAGTGAACAGTTTCAGAAATTTGAATTAAAAAATGCTAATTAAACTTTGGACATAATGAATTCTGATGTAAAAGTTGTTTTCTAAAATATGTTTTACATTATATATATAAAACCATTAATTGCAAAATGATATATATCAATAAAACACGAAAAAACAAATTAAAAGGAATATTCGAAATATGCATAACCATGAAAGATTCATTAGGCTTCATTTATTTATATATATAAACCATTAAATTTAGTACAATATTATATATGTATATATAGTATCTAATAATATAGAAAATATTACAATATTATTGTAATAGAAACTAATACAATATTATATATGTATGTATGTGTGTGAATGCTTTGAAATTTCATTTTTTTAAATCTTTTTTTTCTTTTATGTAAATCTTTTGGTTACAGAATCTAATATTATTATTATTATTTATTAATCTTTTCAGTCATTTATTAATTAATCATGCGGTTATAGGTGATTTAAGGATGAAGGAGTACAAATATAACTATATCTGTAGAATGCAAATTACCATCATCTGTTGCTTATAGAAATAAATTAAATGATAGGAATAAGTATTATATTAAAGTATTAAAGTATTATTATTAAGTATTAAAGTATTATTATTAAGTATTAAAGTATTATTATAAGTATAAGTATTAAACTAATTTTAATGACTATATTACTTCAAGCAATTATTCAAGCAATCATCGTGTTTGCTAATGATACTCGGCTATTAACAGAGTCTGCTATTTTATACTTGCTTTATAAAAAGAAAGAAAGAAAAGGAAATCCGATAATAATAATAATTGAATTTGAGGACCAATTTTTAAGTAAGTTTGCTTTTTTAAATTGCTTTATTTACATCTCCTTTACTTTCTTTATATTTTCTTACAGACCTTATACAGACCTTAAATAGATTCATTATAGATGGACGCTTAAAGTAATTAAATTCTCTTATAGTATGAGGATTTTTTAAAATTTATTTACATCTTAAAAATAGATTAATCCAAACAACGAAAACTTTATATCTTACCTAAATTTCAATAAATATATTTAGTCTATGAAATTTTCACAGACAAAAATTACATCTAAACTAGATGAAAATAAATTTGTGAATTTAGCAAATATATATATAAATTAAGAGCCCACACTAGTCTCTCAAAAAGACCCTAATGATAATGGTAAGTCTATGTGCACTGTAAAAAAAAGAGTGAATCTACTAAAAAAATTTTAGTGATCCTTGTAATTGCTAAAAAAATTTTTCAATCTTACTCGGTTACAAGGAATCTGTCAGAATTACTAGAAAAAAGCTAGCAACTAATTGAGTTAATAGTTTTACATTTTTAATAGCTATTACTAAAACTCACTTGGTGTGGCCGTGATAGCCTAGTGGTCATAGCACCGAACTCCAGACTGAAATACTCGGGTTCGATGCTGGACGCCACCAAATATGCACCGAATGTATGCAATGTAATTACGCGTTAAATAAAAGGGATTATAAAAATCCTGTCGTAGCGGTTACCATGGGTAATGATCTCTGGATTTTCCCTCCCCTTTAGAAACATGTCAAAATAGAGCAGGTAGCAATGTTTGATGCTGCCATCTATTGCGGCTTTGCCAAAAATCTTCCGCTTCAGAAGTTTAAATATAATTTTTTATTAACTAAAAATAATTTTGGAGCTATTACTGAAATTTGCTTGGTGGCTCATACTAAAAAGTTTTAAGTTAGTTATACAAAAAATTCTTTTGTTCAGTTTACAAAAAAAAAAAAAAAAGTTTGTTTCACTTGCAAAAAAAAAAAAAAAAAAAAAGCTTGCAATGGTTAGTACAAAATTCTGTGGAATACAAATTTACTAAAAAATTTTAATAACCTCTTAATTTCTTTTCTTTTTTTTTTTCAGTGTGGGCGTTATTTTCAAATATATCGCTCACATATTAATCTATATATATACAATAAGACATGTCTGTCTGTCTGCCTGCCTGACCGCGGATAACGCTGAAATAATAACATCCGGATCTCTGAAATTTTTGTTATATGTGGATGCTAACACCAAAAATGCACCTCGCAGCCGGATTTTTAAATTTTAACTTAGATTTTTTTTTTAATTAAAACTTACTAAGAGGATCTTTCCAGCTTTCCACCAATCCACGGCAACGAAGCAACCAGGTGAGAAGATGTTTGCAGCTCGCCACAAATTCACGTTTATGAAGCAGCCAACCAATGAGACCAGACCATAAATATGGGATTTAATTACTGCATTTCACAGAAGATTTTGCATGGAGTAGGTCTCATTGAAGAAAGTAATTTTATAATAATTCATTTATTGCATTATTTTTGTGATTCAAAACAGACAAAATCAACAACTATATTTCAGACAAAGTTTAAACGACTATTTTTCGGATAAAATTTATTTTTATTTTTTATTTTAGTATGAATGGCGATTTTAAATATTCGCAATTTGTTTGAAAGCATCTATGATCCCGGGCAATGCCTGGCGGATCAGCTAGTATTTTAATATTTTTGAAAGATATATTTGCATAGAATAGATGAGGACGGCTAATTTTAAGGATTTGTTTTAAGTTTTCCAATTTTGATTACATATTTTTTTTTATTAGGATAGTTTCAATTTCAGAACCGGTTCACACCGGTTCCGAAAGTTAAAGTAATTTCAAAAAAAAAAAAAAAAAAAAAAAAAAAAAAAAAAAAAAAAAAATTGAAACCAAAATCAAAAAAGTAAAAACTAGCCGTCCTCAGCTATACCAAGCAAAAAAACTTTAAAAAATATATTAAAATTTGAGCGATAAAATAAGACCTGAAAATAACGCCAGTTTTGACTTAACATTATCATCCGGCTCTTTTTGAGTGACTAGGGTATGCTCTTAAGTTCAAAATAATGTTTTTGACTGAAAACGGCTTTTAAACTTAATATTCTCCAAAGACATAAATTATCAAGCATTCAAAATTCCAGACAGACAAAATAGAATATTAATTATATTCATATCGCAGACATGTTAGAATCTTTTTTTCACCGTCAAAGTCTTTGCATATTTAGCTAATGCAGATATGAAAATGAATGGTATAAACTGAATTTATTTATACAAAGCGTTTGTGGCATAGTCGAATTTTCTTTATAGATAACTGCAAAGTGCTGCAGATGCATGATATTCAAACTTGTGGAAATTCAAAGTTTTGTATATCTTTTTCTGTTGTGACAAAGGATGAAAAACTTTACTCAGAAAATAATCAGACATAGAAATTTCTAATCAAATAAAATGTTAATTTAATTTCGTGTAAAATGAATTTATATGCAAAAAAGTGTTTTCTGCATTTTATGCATCGTTCGTTTTACATAAATTTTTAGCATAAGAAAGATAATGAGAATGGTAAATGCTATGGAATTTAATTGCAAAATTAAATCACACATTTCCTTTAATATAAAAGTTCCATTTACTGAATCTTTTACTTCTCGATCTTTTTCATGTATTTATTTATTTATCTTGCGGTTAAAAATAGTTTATTTACACTCTAATATGTTAAATATCCTTAAAATTTAACGAAAAAATTTCAGGATGAAAAAGTATACGTATATCAAAGTCTCTGAAATGTAGGAATAAGTATAAAAGAAAAAAATTGTGGTTAGATTACTTCAACCAGTTTTTTTAATCATTTTATTTTCTTATGAATATCAGTTATTAAGAGTCTCCTACTTAAAGATAACTTTCTCTTTAAAAAAATTGATTATAAAAGGAAATGAATTTGATTAATTAATGAATTTATGTAACTTTGGATGATTTTTAATTTTTAGAAATAAGCCAAAATTTTAAAAGTTTGTGCTTCCCATGCCTTTTTAGCAATCAGCCTCTTAATACAGACATTATAATATGCACTTTTAAAGTAACCAAATGCTATTATAGTATAGGAATATTATAAAAATTTAAAGCTGAAAAAGTGTTTTGTCTTAATTAACCCAAACCACAAAAGCTTTCTTCTAAAATAAATTTCATTGACTGTATTTCCTAAATGAATTCTCAAAAGAATATATATATATGTATATATATATATATATACTAAATCTAAAATAGTGTGAAATATATTTATAATTTTAGTTTAAATCCTAAATTTACTCGAAACTAAAAATAGATTTAGTCCAAAATAATGTTTTTAATCACAAGTGAAAAGGGGCGCTTAGACTTAATATACTGGAAATAATATATTTTATCAGACATTCAAAATTCCAGCCAGGCTAAATAGAATATTAATTGCTTTCATATCGCAGACATGTTTGAATATTTCTTCGTCTTTGCATATTCAGCCAATAGAAGTATGAAAATTAATGGCAAAAGCTGAATTTCTTTATACGAAGCATTTGTGTAACCAAATTGCAAAGTAATGAAGATGCGTACATTGAAAGTTATAGAAATTCAATATTTCTAATATATCTTTTTTATAAGATAAAGAAAAAACTTGCCTCGAAAAATATAGACAGATATGGAAATTTCTAATAAATAAATAAATAAATAAATAAACAACAGGAAAATTTCAATTATACTTCCTGCGCAGTGAATTTTTATGCAAAAGATGTTTTCTGCATTCTTCGTTTGAGTGCGGTCGTAATTATGTAGTGGTCGTTCAGTACGTCCGTCTGTCCGTCTGTTCGTCTATTTGTCCGTCCGTTCAGAAACAGAGGAAAACCTACCCAACTGAATCGTTTAAAATTTAAAATGTATAATTGTTGCATAATTTTGTCTAGTCTTTTCAAATTTTATGAAAATAGGATGTATAGTTCAATTACAGGGACAATCAAAATCTAATCCCTTTGGCCGTTACATTGCGGCTAAAGGGAAAAATAGTTCCAAGTGCATTTTAATGGTGTTACACTTTTTCGAACTTAATAAAAGTGATATCTATTAAGTATATTCTAAAATATACATTCTGTGGTGCAAAGAATATATAGGTTATTTACAGGGCTATACAAAAGTATTTCATTACATAATGGTATAGGGCGAAACATTGTTTGGGGCACGTTTTAATAATTTTATACTATTTCACATTTTATGCAATTATTACATGTTGCTGAGGTTTACTACAAATTACTTCCTGTTAAATAAAAAGTAAATAATGTTTGCAGAAATGCACAAAAGATTTCGGATACTTTACTATATCAAAAGTGCTGTATACTATTACATCATTACTGATGAACCACGTTTGAGAGGAACCTGGACAGAAATGCGCATGGGCGAAAAGAGCGAGTCCATGTCAAAAATGGGGAAGTTAGTACCATCTCGAGATGAGTTTGTTTATAAACCGTTTAAACGCCAATGTTCCCAAATGGGAACACTGCATTATTTGTAATTCAAAACATACCGGGTGTTCTGAAAAGGACTGAACGATTTTAAAAATCAATAACTTGCAAACTTTTACAGATATTTAAAAAATTCTTGCACGAGAATCATCTCAAAGGTCAAAAGTTTTTTTCCTGCTATTCTGGATTTCAGTTCGAATTACAAACAATAGATGGCACTGAGAGCGCTAGGTGCGGTGTTGAGATGGATATTGACGTCACTTGGTACTGCAGCAAAATAAGGAGTTTAAGGCTGTGGAGTGGGTCTCGTTTGACAATGCAATCTTGCTCTTAGGGCCCGATTTTGAACTTTTGTTTATTTGTTTTTATTGAACAACATACATTTGACCTGTGCACTCGACATAAAGCCCGATTTTGGACTCGGTATAATTTCAATGAAATGTGTTGTTGTCATGGAAATAATAAATCCTTTTATATAATAGCAGCGATTGGAAACTGGAAATGAATATAACGAGCAGCATACGAGTTTTGCAGACGATTTTACATTTAAAAAAGCAGTATTTTCTCGGATTAAATTACTTTTTATCATCTAATTTAAAGAATACTTTGTGCATCATATTTTAAAATAAAGTGAAACGATTTAGAAGTTCTTTTTTTGTTGTTAAAAATTAATCAATTTTGCTATTTTAAAAAATTTGTTACATTCTAAGAAATGCTAGTTTGTTTTAAAGAAATTCTTTAGTAGCGTTTTATGTATGTTGTAAAAAAATTGCGGAAATGGTTTATTCTTTAGAACAAAGAATATTCATAGTATAAACATTGAAAATTTGGTGCAATAGCTGTTGCACTCTTTTGTAAAAAAAAAATACCCAAATACAAAATTTATTACCATTATGTATATTAAATTCATGGTAATAGGGAAATAATACTACCTTCACCTTAAATGAGCTATAATCATAATGACAACCTAGAGTCATCACCTATCACTGGATATCATTGAATTAGTCACGCAGATTAGGTTTTAATAGAATAAAGAAAACATTTATTAATGTCCTTTTAAGCTTTGATTCACTTTTCATAAAACTTTAAATGAGTAACGAAAATTCTGCAACGAGTATATATGTTATAATTCAAAGCATTCTGTTGGGTAGTTTCTGCGCTATTATGTGCGGACAGATAAAAGAACATTCCAGATGACGAAGATAGGAGCTACATATATAATTATCCTCACAGAACATAATGTAATGGCATAGACGGCTAACTAAAAAGAAATCATAAAATTTTTTAACTATGTTGGAAAGCGTTAAAAACACATGTTAAGTTGAAATTTGACATTTAGCAATTTATTTAAATAGACGGAAGCATATTTGAACTCTTTTGTATAGCCCTGTACTTTTCCTACTATCTTTAAATACACACCATTTATCTATCTAAAATCTATTTAAAATCGAAACATGCTTTAAACTAATGAAATCACACTTCCAGAGATTACCATCCAGAGCCGGCTATTAATCCAATTTTTGAGTGCCTCTGTATATCATTTCATTTCTATTCTTTAAACATATCGTAATATACTTAAAGCTGTTCAACGTAAAAAAATGCATAACTCATTTACAAACCACCTAATATATTTACTTACACACTTAGTAAGGAGTGCGAATTATTTTGTGTACCCCTGTATATGATTTGCACCAATTATATACACAGCGTAACATGCAAAAATGTACTGAAACTTTAAAAAAATCATATCAAAACTTAAAACTTCAAGCAATTATCGTTAGCGTACAGCATTTTTGATGCAGCATAGTTTCCGAAATTTTTTATGTGTCCCTGTAAATATTTCATATTTTCTATTACATAGTAACAAATTCGTAGTAAACCTAAGTAACTTATAACAATTTTATTATATGTGTAACAAAATTAAAATATGCCGCAAAGTATGTTTCCTTCTATACCGTTATGTTACATAATTATTTTGTGTGGCCCTGTAAATGAATAATAACTATTCTTTCTGCAGCATATTTTACATAATTTGTATTTCAATTTAATTCATAAATGCATGTTAATTTCATTATGTTCGGACGGGTGTAATATCATCAAAAAGCACTTGAAACTTTTTCCCCGTCGGCCATAATGTAACGGAATACTTTTGACTGTCCCTGTATTGGAAATACACATCCGATATTCATAAAATTTGAAATAACTGGATAAAATTCAATAAATATGTATTTAAAATTTCAAACGATTCGACAGAGTAATTTTTGCACTGTTATATATGCGGACAGACAGACGGACGGACGCACCAGAGACGAGTATAGGTGATATGCATTTATATAATTACTAATGTATCTAAAAAACAGCTAAATTTAAAAACGCATGCGAAATTGAAAACGCATTTTCAGCAGTTATTACTTAAAGACAGTACAGTAACTGGTTTCTTTTTGTGTGCCCCTGTAAATGAACGTTAAATGCTATAAATACCAAATACTCTATTCTATCATAATCATCTTATACTGAAATTCAGTGATTTATATCAGTTTCAATACATTTGAAATAGTGTATTTCATTAATATACACTGCAAGTGATTTTCCCCCATAGACTATGATGTGATGCAATCTTTTGGATGTACCTGTAAATTAACTGTTAATCCCACATACTTAAAATACAATACAGGACATGACTAGGTGACATAAAAAAAGGTTTAAAAGATACCCAGATAAATAAATAGATAAATAAGATATCCTGTTCTCAAAATACTTACATTCTTGGAATGTAAAAAAAAAATAAGTAAATAAATAAATAAATAAATAAAAGTTGGTAATTCGAACATTGTTGTTTCACGCATTTCGATTGCAAAGGAGTCGTACCCATGAAAATAGTATTTTTCTCTATTATTGCGCTGACGCCAGCAAAATCAAAATTATATGGATTGCATTCAAAATCGGACGGTAAAAGCAAAAGCTCATTTTTGAATAAGATCCACTCCATAGCTTTAACCTCCTTATTTTACTTCAGTGCCCAGTGACGTCAATATCCGTCTCAATACAGCACCTAGCGCTCTCAGCGCCATCTATTATTTGTAATTCGAACTAAAATCCAGAATCGCAGGAAAAAAAACTTTTGAACTTTTAGATGACTCTAGTACAAGAGTTTTTTAAATATCTGTAAAAGTTTGCAAGTTATTGGTTTTTAAAATCGTTCAGTCCTTTTCAGGACACCCGGTATATTTTCCAACGTAATAACGATACTTTTATTTTTCCTATAAAATATAAGGTTGATTTCAACTGTTGAAAAAAAAAATATTTATGCTTAAGTATTTATCACAAGTATTAAAGAATATGTAAATTTATTAATTTGCATAAAATATATATTACTTGCTTTTATCTTAATCTCTATATTACATACATTTGACTTACAGGGATCTAAATGTTTTTTTCGAATTCGAGACACTATTTAAGAACAATATACAATAGAATAAATTGAAAATAATTTGTTATATTTGCATAAGTTGTCAATCAAAAATCATGTTCCAAAATGAACACTGAAATGAAAACACCCAAAAAAACTGCAGAAATATTTATTTCTGTTATTTTCTAAATTTTTATGCATAAATTAAAACATTGGAAGCTGTAATATAGGAAAAACAAAATTATAATTTCATTGCGATATTAATTCGGCGTATAAACGGTTAAACAACCCTAGATGTGTCGAGTTTTTTTTTTTTTTTTTTTTTTTTTGGGGGGGGGGGAGGGGGCGGAATAGCTTTTTGTTTCTGTAATTGAATTATCTGTTTTTAATATTACATTGTAATTCTGTTACACGAAATAAGTTATAAAAAAGACAAGTATAATAAAAAAGATGATTTAAAGGTATGAGTATTAAATTTAGCTTAATAACTTTTCACTCGAAATATAGCGCAACTTAATCGTTTTAGAAGTAACGGCAATATGGCGTGATTTTAAAACATACCAGATTAGCAATTTTTACTTTCTTCTATCTTTACAAGAAGAAAGTATTGGATTCATGAAAATTTTCGACTTCCGGTTTTCGACGGATTTATACGTTTTAGAAGGTCCTGAACACGTTTTGACTGTTTTTAGAAAATGTCTGTCTGTGAGTCTGTCCGTCTGTCTGTGAGTCTGTGTGTCTGTGAGTCTGTCTGTCTGTATGTGACAAAAAATTTGTGGGCGCTCTATCTCAAGAACTAATGCTCGAAATTTAATAAAATTTTATATTCAGTTAAACCTTGATATGAATTAGTGCCTATTGGTTTTTGGTGAAAATTGGCCAGCAGGTGGCGCTGCTATACTACGTTTTTCATGATTTTCAAGATTGCTATATCTCAAGAACTTATGCACAGAATTTCACCAAACTTCAGATTCTGTGACCCCTTGATATAAATAGACGTTGATTAAGTTTTGGTGTAAATTGGCCAGCAGGTGGCGCTGCTATGCCACGTTTTTCATGGTTTTCATGATAGCTATATCTCAAGAACTAATGCACAGAATTTCACCAAACTTCAGATTCCGCGATACCATGAGATACATAGCCGCTGATAATGTTTTGGTGCGAACTGCCCAATAGGTGGCGCTGCTATGCTACATTTTGCACGATTTTTGTTATAGCTATATCTCAAGGACTAATGCACAGAATTTCACCAAACTTCAGATTCCGCGATACCTTGAGATACATAGCCGCTGATAAGGTTTTGGTGTGAACTGCCCAATAGGTGGCGCTGCTATGCTACATTTTGCACGATTTTTGCGATAGCTATATCTCAAGAACTAATGCAGAGAACTTCATCAAATTTTAGATTCTGTTACACTAGAATATATAACATAATTAGACGCTGATTACATTTTGGTATTAACCTTGCAACAGGTGGTGCAGCCATGCTGCATTTTGCACGATTTTTCCGATAGCTATATCTCAACAGCCAACGTACAGAATTTCATCAAACTTCAGATTTTGTTACAAAATGACATATAACATAATTACACGATGATTACGTTTTGTTATAAATCCTTCAACTGATGGTGCTGCTGTGCTATATTTTACACGTTTTTTTAAACTAGCTATATCTCAAGAACTAATGCACAGAATTTCATCAAACTTCAGATTCTTTTACACCATAACATAATTAGACGCTTTTTTACGTTTTGGCATAAATTGTCCAAGATATGGTGTTGTTGTGCTACGTTTTGCAATTTTTTTGTTATAACTATATCTCAAGAACTAATGGACGAAATTCCATCCAATTTCAAATTCTGTTAGGTCTTGACATAAATAGATGCTTATTAGGTTTTAGTATAAATTACCCAACATGAGGCACTGCTAAGCTCATTTTCTCAGAATATTAATTAAATTTTGCGTTTTAGGCTTTTCGGATACCAGAATCTCATTAGGGTAGGTCAAATGTTCGAGGAAATTCGATAGTGGGTAACTTTGAGGTCACCACGTTTTTTTTTAAATATTAAAATGTACTTATGAGACAGAAGAAAGTTTTGGGATTGACACATCCAACTAGTTTAAATATGTTTCTTTACATTATTGTGTACATTATTTATTTATATTATTTGCATACATTAGATATGAAGATGGTGCAGATGTCATATACTTATAAGGTTTGGAACAATTTTCTTCCAACGTCAATTTGGCGAAAACCTCATTTTCGAATACTGGTTAAATATAAATCTTTAAATTATTTTCTATTATTTAAAAAAATAACAATAAATAAAACAATTTTAAAATATATTAAATTTTAAAAACTAATAACTATAGAACAAAAAACATTTTATATAATTTCAATAAAAGAAAAATTAAGGTAGATAAACAGTTTATCAAAAAATAAACAACAATATCAGGGTTACCACATTAGGCAAAAAAAACGCCATTTTGACGCCAATTAAATCCTAGTGAGTGTATGACATACATGTGCCCTGAATATTTAGGTTATCACAATTGGCGAATTTCTCGCATAGCCTCCAAGTCAGATGACAAGCAATCGTTAAAACTGTGTTTTAGCCATAAATATAAATGTAAAAAAAAGACATGCTTTTATTAAAATTGACAAAAATGTAGGAGAAAATACATAAATTTTGGAAAAGTTATTTCGAGAACTGATAGAAGGTGCACAATCTAATCAATTTAAAATAAAATTTTATTCGGAACAAAAAATAGAAAACAATATTTAATATCATTTACATGAATACGTAGAAGCAATCTTGGCTTCATATGCTATTCCCTTAAGTCTGAATGGAATCGGCTTGGCATTCTGCCAAGTGAGGACATTACAAAGGCGGTATATCAGTATCTGAATATTTTTAAAACCTTCTTATAGAATGACTGACCTCATTTGCTACGCTTGACGCGTAGTTTTCAACTTGTTAATTTTTAGCATATACTGATAATGAGCAACATGTAAATGCTTTGAAATTTGATTTTTTTTTTAAACATCATTTGTTTTCTTTTGCTTAAAAGTTCCGTTTACTGAATTTATTATTATTATTACTATATTTTTCGTTTGATTGTTTTGTTCATTTTTTTGGTGATCATAAAGTAATTTATATGAACATAAATGTGTCAAATTTCCCTAAGTTCGAAGGAAGAAAATCCGAATGAAGGAGTGCAAATGTAACAAATTATGTGAAAAAATAATTATACAACAGTTATACATGAATTATTACCTGTAATTTACCAAGAATAAGAATAAACTGAATCAATATGTAGGAAAATTTGAAGAATATCAAGAAACATACCGTTTGTAACTTATCTGAGATAATAACAAAATACAATGATATAAATACGCGTTTAAAATAACCAATTTCATTGCTTTAATTTTATGAATTATTAAAAATTTATACATTTAGTCATTCTTAAATACATATATACGTAAAGAACATTTTATTAATTAAAAAAAAATTAAGTCGTTTTCTGTCATTAACGAATATTTGGAGATTAATTCTAAATAAAAAAAAAATATGCTATGGTAGTGGTTGGTTGGTTGGTTGATTTTTGACGTCCGATTATCTGCGCTAGGGATATAGGACCAGGGGGAAGTGCCCTTCGTGGGGGTCTTTCTAAGGGAACCTAACCCGTATTTACGCAAGGTTCGAAGAAAACCACGAAAACTCCGAACGGTTAGGCCGACAGCTGCGATTGGGTTCGAACCCAACACCTGCCGTCTACCAGTTGAGAGGTCCGAACCTCTCGGCCACTGGTGGGGCGCTATGGTAATGGTGGTGCTATCTAAAAGTATAACTAATGATACGAAAATCTAGTTTTTTGTCCTTTTTTATATAAATCTAGTACTGTACTTTCCATATTAATTTGTAAATTATCTGTAGGTATCAATTCAACATATCCTCCATGTAATTCGAAATGGCCAAAGCAGTAGTCCGTGATCTAATATCTAAATTAAACGTCCAAGTAAAATAAATAAAATAAATACCCCCCTCCTTTTCTTTTCTTTTTTAATACTTCCCACATTATTGGAAAATGTGTATGAATTCGGTTTGTCTGCTCGTACTCTAACTCACATAAATTTAGTGCGATCACCATGAAATTTATAGATGTTATTGAGTTGCAGTATGGTATTTTCAATATTCAAAACGAAGTATGTTACACTTACGGCTAATTTACAGGGATACTCAAAATAATTTCATATGCTCAGTATGTTAAATTCAAAATAATTTCATCTTGTCTATAAAGATAATCGTTTGTGGTGTATTTTAATGATATTGCACTATTTCAAATATGCTGAAATTCATATATATCACTGATCTGTACTACATGTTACTTACAGTAGAATGCGATGTGCATAAAATTTATTACTCATTTACAGGGACACAGAAAAGAAAATTTCTACGCAAGAAATTGAACAATGAATGAACTATTGAAACCTGTAAACGTTAATTACAGCAAGTGTGTTTTTAGTTCTTGTGTGCATTTTTCAAAATGAACTATTTGTTTAAACATTACTTGGTGCGTATAAATTCTGTAGGTATTATGTATGGCTGCATAAAATTCCTCGAGTATATTTCATTTATTCACGGACATCACGGAATTGAAAATATTAGTGTACAATGTACTCAAACAAATCTATGAATTATATACAAGACTGCAAAATTAATATGTAAGATAATTAATGGTATTTTTTTCGGTTATTGGTCCTAATAGCATAAACTGGATTTTCAAATGCATTATTGCGCTTTCAAATTATTTATTTAGATATAACTCAAGCTAGTAGAGCTTTATCCTTTGGGTAGGTCTCCTCACCTAGTTGAACTTTGTTAACTTAGACATCATATTCCACCTTATTAAACAATTACGGGACTGCTGATGACTACTGATTACGGGACTACTGATTTATTCATAAATAGTCATTGAAGTCTTCTATAAAATCTTTTAAACATATATGTATACAAGAAAAAGGAAGATCGAAAAATGATGCGCATAGCATAAATTATGAAACACGTTCAAAAATATTTAGAATTAATAATAAACAATAAAACGTCGCAGTTTAATAAAGTGGAAAATGATGTCGAAGTTACTAAGTTCAACTCGGTAACGATGCCTACACTGTAAAAATATTGTAAAATTACGGTACTTTACCGTGAATTATTCAGTAAATTTACGGAATATGTCACTTTTTTCACATAAACGGTCAACTCCCGTAGCTTTTTGTGTTTTACGGGCAAAAAACATTAATGTAATGGCAAAGTCCGTTGATGTAGGAATAAAGTCCGTTTTTTTACGGACATTGTCTGAATCTCTGCTGCAGCTTTTTTACAGTGTATCCAAGAAATAAATTTCTACTACCCCCGAATATATTTCTTTTATTTATTAATGATACCAAAATTAAACTCCGCTTGTCCCTTTTCACGGTGCATATGCAGGGTATCCAGCAAATAAGATCCTGATTTCAAAATCAGATTTCTGGAAAACAAAGATTGAAAGGAATATGCTGTAAACGGTTTGTTTATTAGATAAGCTGTAAAAATGTTATACAGAAGTTTCGATCGGTGAATATTTTGAAAAGATTGTGTTCTGATTGCAATGAATACTTGAGTTGATATTTTTCTTGTTTTAGATTGCGTGCAGAGAACGAGTTTTTTGGCGTTATTTCTTGGATACACTGTAAAAAAGCTACAGCAGAGATTCAGACAATGTCCGTAAAAAAACGGACTTTATTCCTACATCAACGGAATTCGCCATTACATTAAAGATTTTTGCCAGTAAAACACACACACACACAAAAAAAAATCTACGGGAGTTGACCGTTTATGTGAAAAAAGTGACATATTCCGTAAATTTACTAAATAATTCAGGGTAAAGTACAGTAAATTTTCAATTTTTTTACAATGTAGGTATCGTTACCGAGTTGAACCTAGTAACTTCAACATCATTTTCCACTTTATTAAACTGCGAAGTTTTATAATTTATTATTAATTCTGAATGTGTTTGAAAATGTTTCATAATTTATGCTATGCGCATCATTTTTCGGTCTTGCTTTTCCCTGTATACATGCTTGTTTAAGTAATTTTATAGAAGACTCCAATGACTATTTATGAATAAATATATTTCGAATAAATTTGTTTACCCTATTAAAATGAAAACCATTGCTTTCAGAGCACCATAGACTGAACATTGCTGTAGGTAAAAGCAGCGAGTAAATTCTGATAAACTATCCGCTTTGTAATGGCAACAATAAATTCCTTTCCGTTATTGCCATCAAAACTTTAATCTTTTCTCCCCACCCACATACTCTCGAGATATCCAATATATAAAGAGATATATTCAAGATAAAATCCGTATTTTTTACACCCCAACTACGGCTGTCAGTGTAGATTAATGAAAACCATGGAAACAGCTTACGGATCCGTAGCGAACCACAAACACCAAGTTGCGTTGGTTTGAAAAGCGCGGTAGAAAATTTTCAAGTTTCTGAATAGATGCTTTCACAAAAGAACGTAAAGATCTTTTGTGAATTGCTCAAGAGAACCCCCCCTGTCCCCCTCGAGAATAAAACTCAAAACCGCGGTAGCAGATTTCTAGAGGATTTGGAAGGGAATCCAACAGTTAAACGGTTATAACGCTTAAACGGCTAATTATCATGTGACGCAAGCTGCCAGCAGATTGTGGTCAGAGAATAGCGGATTTTGGGGTGAATATTTGATAAAGTATTTAATTTCTGATTAAAAATTTCAGATGTTTAACGAATCGTGAATTATCTTTAAAGCCTCTTTATTATTTCCGAGGGTTTGCCGACGTGTTGGGATGGAAAATTTCTGACTGCATAACTGAAGATTTTCTATTAGCATTTTAGTATAATATCAATAGATAACTTATCAAATGTCATAGGAAGTTTCATATTTGATTTATAAGTATGTTTGAAGATGTTTTCTAATATATTTTTGTTATTTCTAAGTAAATAAATATTTATGTTATTCAATCATATATGGGAAATTGGACTTTAATTTGGATGAAAAATTTGAATCATTAAAAAAATACTAAATTATAAGCAATTAAATTTAAATTTTTGTGAACTATGTACTGTTTCGCAATTATTTGATACTTAAATTAACGGGTTCCTGTTTTGCATGATTTTTTAAAACAGAAAATTGCCAGGATAATCTTTGAACAACTCAAGACTTATGCGTTGATAGTTTTGTTATTTTTGTGTTCCTTTTCAGAAAATGAAATTGCGCGGATTGAATACGCGAAACATAAGTATGTAATTTTTAAAATTTTTAACGAAAACAGATTTTTTTTTAAATTTTTATTGCATTTATTTAAATAAAAAAATATACGTTTTATGAATAAAAGGAAGGTACATAATAATTATTATAACGAAAAAAATAACAGCTGAAAAATAAGAAAAGTGGATTTTAATGTCCCAGCGTAACTAGCATTGGATCTTTAATTATGCCATATAAATTAAAATTTTGTTATTGCTTTTACAAATTAACAAATGAGCTTTATTATTATAAAACAAAAATAAACAAACGCAGAAAAGTAATAATGTAAGTTATTTTCAGGCTTTCTAATTCACGATCAAACTTAAATGTTTGCAATTTCAATTAATTCTTGTTTTTTTGTTTTTTGTTTTTTGTTTTTTTTTCTTTCAAGCAATGTAGTATTAAAACATTTGTCATTCAACTATGGTATTATCTTAAACTACATTTATTTTGTGATGTGTGTGTGTGTGGGGGGGGGGGGGTATTTTCAATTTGTCAGTGTTTTTTCAATTTTTCAAAGTGTTCTCTTCAACACGTTAACATTTGAAAATGATTCTTTATTTAGAATCCTTGACAGCATTAAATATTAAATGCAAACATAATTTTTACTTACCCATCATACGTAGTATAGGGTAAGTCTTGCAATCGTTTTGAAAATCGAAAAATTTTTTTTGACGGATTTACACGTTTTAGATAGTGGAGATTCCGAAAAACATATTTTTAGAAAAAAATTTTTGCCGTCCATCTGTCTGTCTGTCTGTCTGTCTGTCTGTCTGTAAACACTCTATCTCCCGAACAAATTGAGATAGAGACTTGAAATTTTGTATGTAATTAGTATGTAAGAATGGGACGAACCCTATTTAATATCAGCAACCTCGATTATCCGGAACTATTTTTTTCGGACTCTCGAAAAATTCGTTCTGATGAAAGGTATATAAAAATTTTCGAATGTTTTTGTTCTAAGGATTGGACGTAAAAGGCAATAAAATAACACGCATTTTGCATATAGAACGAAGTTGATCGAATTATTAGTTGCCGAGATATTTGCAATCCTGTTTTCCACATTCTTCAATTTTTCATGACCCTGTATTTCATTCAAATTTCAATTCAGAGGTATATTTTAATTGAAAATGAGACGCTTAATCCAACGCAGTAAACTGTTAGTTTATATTATAATTATTTTTGGAGTTATAAGGATGTTTCTTTTCCGCAGTTCGGTATTACTTGAGTAGTTTGGCGTTTTATATAATTTGTCGAAATTGGTACATCAGCAATTCATTAATAGAGCATTACTATGCATATTAACAATATTTAAATTTTGTTTTGGAATTGCAATGCATTGTATAAATAGTTTTCACATGTTTTATTTTCATTTGCCTATCCATGATGGGTAAGTATTACGGTGGCCCCCAACGACTAGTTCATTTTAATTTAAAATAAGGAGCCTATGAAGTTTTCACAGAGCGTTTTACTCTGCCGTAATTCACATACCTTCTTAAATAAAATAACCGTTAAAGTATAGCATTTGGTTTTCGGAGCCGTATATCTTTATATTACGCTAAGATTATTACACTTACGATAATGGTGAAAGGCGCTGGAATAATGGGATCTACATCACATCATAACCATTAATTGCATAAATAAATGAAATTCACTCGCATCTTTAAAAATACATGGACGCAAACTTAATAAACACAAATTTATGTCAGTCTTGTGTGGCGAGAAATAGTTCATGATTCCTGAAAGTATCAAATTATTATTTAATGCTTGCTTTCTTGGTAATGTCGATTAAATGTTATATTTTATTAAGATGATGGCTGTAATAATTATTTATTTACTTCAACGCAAATGAATAAGTGACAACTAAAGACTTAGTAAACAATTGCGGCGGCGAGTTTGGTAAGATTAATTTTACCTTAAATTATATATATGTAAAAAAAAAAAAAAATTGCTATTGTATTTTACAAAATAATGAATAGCTTTTATTTCAATTAAACACAAATAAATAAATATAAAAGAAGTAATACAAAACGTTCATAAAAGAATTTCTCAGTTACATATTTTAATAGTATTAACTGTAAGCTTTGCAGAATTTTGGTTCAAGATCATAAGTAAGGAATAACTCAAACTAGTTTAGGTATACGGATGCGCGATTACTGCTTTGTTAGTAACTGTCTTGCACTGTTACATACACAAAATAGCAACGCATGAGCGTAAAACATTTTCAGTGGATTTAAAAACAGTTTGAGTCATGCGATTGTTTCCTTTGGGGCTTTATAAAAGATCATATCTACGTTGTGCTTCTACCTAAGGCTTTCCAGAGACAATACAGAGCGAGCATAAAGGAAAATCCTTAGTTATAAATTTTAATAGTATCAACTGTTAGCTTTGTAGAATCATGGTTCAAGATCATCAATAAACAATAACTCAAACAATTTTAGATATGCGTCTCCGTTGCGTACTGCTTTCTTATTGACTGCCTTGCGTTACTGTATACGCAAAATAACAATTCCTGAAAGTAAGGCGTTTTGGGTGAAATGAAGATTTAAAAAATGTTTGAGCCGTGTGATTATTTCCTTTGAGGCTTTATAAAATATCGTGTTCGCGTAAAACATTTTCAGTGGATTGAAGATTTAAAAACAGTTTGAGTCATGCGATTGTTTCCTTTGGGGCTTTATAAAAGATCGTGTCTACGTCGTGCTTCTACCGAAGGCTTTCCAGAGACAATACAGAGCGAGCATAAAGGAAAGTCCTTAGTTATAAATTTTAATAGTATCAACTGTTAGCTTTGTAGAATTATGGTTCAAGATCATCAATAAACAATAACTCAAACAATTTTAGATATGCGTCTCCGTGCGTACTGCTTTGTTATTGACTGCCTTGCGTTACTATATATGCAAAATAACAATTCCTGAAAGTAAGGGCGTTTTTGGTGAAAAGAAGATTTAAAAAATGTTTGAGCCATGTGATTATTTCCTTCGAGGCTTTATAAAAGATCGCGTTTAAGGGTGTATTTCGATTCAAACTGCATATTTTCCGATTTATTTTTAAATTCGTTTTTGCTCTCATATGCACCAAACTGGCAAATTGTCTTATTTAGAAAGTACACAAGGTGCCGTGACTTTCGATTCTTTGATAAATACAGAAAATATCGCAAAAAAGCAATCAAAAACGGCATTTTTAACAGATTTTTCGAATGTGGAAGATTTGTGAACGAAAAAAAGGGTCAGGCTGAAAAGGTAATTGTTTATATATAAAATTCTAATGAATTGAGCTTTAAAATACATTACACGGAACCTTATACGTCTCTTCAAAAATCCTCTCAGTAAGTTTCAAGTTTCTACTTTTAAAAATATGTCTGAAATTGTATCGGAAAATTTCTAGCTGTTGAAGATGGAAAAGTATTTTTTCGAATACACCCTTAAGTTTCGCCGCTACCTAATGATTTCAAACTGTTGAAACACAGAATAGAAGAATATATTGCTTCCATTATTGCAGACTTGCTAACAGTGAGGCAAGAGTTAAAATTTAGATTAGATGTGTGTCATGTAACTAAATATGCGCCCACTAAACATTTTTAAGAAAAACTACATTAGTTTACCTTCCAATGGATGCATGATTTATTACCAATAATCTAAATTAAACTGTTATAATATACAATTGAAACTGCGGCAAACTTTTATAGACATACTGTATTTACAATATTTGTTGGCTTTTTAAACGGGCGACTTGGGTAGGAATCGTGCAAAATCGGTTTATCCGAAATCGATACAACTTCTTATATAAGAGACATTTTCTATTTTTAATACATTTCAACATCTATAAAATTGACATTTGTGAAATGTTTCCTTTATTACTTAATCATCATACGTAGTATAGGGTAAATCTTGCAATCGTTTTGAAAATCGAAAAAAAAAAATGGCAGATTTCACGTTTCAGACAATAGAGATTCCGAAAAAAAAAAATAAATAAATAAATAAAAAAAAAATGCCGCCCGTCTGTCTGTATGTGGTCTGTAAACGCTCTTTCTACCCAACAAATTGAGATAGATACTTCAAATGTGGTGTGTAGTATGTAATAATAGAAAAGAGCCTATTGAATAAGAGTAAACTTCATTATCTAGAATTAGTTTTTTCGGGGTCTCGAATTATTCTTTCTGGTGAAAGGTACATAAAAATTTTCGAATTTTTTTATTGTAAGGCGTGAATGTAAAAGAAAAAAAACATAAATTTTGCATAAAAAAAATAAATAACGATTGGATAATAAATTGCCGAGCTATTTGTAATCCTGTATGCAATGCTCTTTGAATTTTTATGACCCTGTATTTCATTCAAATTTCAATTCAAAGGTATATTTTAATTGGATATGAGACACTTAATGCGACGCAACAAACTGTAAGTTAATATGATTATTATTTTTGGAGTTATAAGGATGTCTCTTTTACGCAATTCGGTACTACTTGATTATCCCAAAAATTACCGTTAAACTATGAGATTAAAGGCCAATAATAGCTTATCGTAAATGCGGTATTCACTTGATATTAAATGCAATGTTTGTTGCATCATCAAGCGATTTTTAGTTCGACGGTTAATTCGTATTTTTATTAATTTTTTACTAATTTATTTGTTATTTCGTTATTACATAAAAGTTATGCGAGTTTTCGTAATTTACGAGTAGTTTAGCGATTTATTATATTAAAAATATTGAAATATTTTTAATATAATTTTATTTTGGAAATAAATGAAATGAATTTTTTAAATAGTTTGCACATGTTTTATTTTCATTTGCTATAGTATGCATTTCTATGCTGGGTAAGTATTACGGTGGCCCCCAACGACTAGTTTTTTGGATGTATTTAAATCATTTTAAAGAATTATCATCCACATTAAGATTTATATGACTGATTTGTGCTTTGAGACCAAACAGATTTCAAAATAACAGTAACATTTCGAAGCAAGATTTTTAACATTGTGTTAATTAATTTTTCATTTTCAATCCTGAACACATTTTTTAATCCATTTTGGTATCCATTATGAAGAAATCATTTTTATAATTAACAAAGATTATTTACTGGCAAATATGATATTATTTTGTCAATCTTTCATGGATAAATTCAGTTACGCAACAAAAAATGTTAAATGCAGAAATCACAGCATTTTAAAAACCGATATTACGGTTTGAGAAATCTTATTAACTACCAGGAAATGCTACCGAAAATCAGTAACATTTAAAAAATAAAAAAATAAAATAAAATAAATAAATAAATAAAAATTCCTTTTTTTTTATAATTTGTACGCATGAAGGGATTCAGGGGATTTTAGGTGCTTTAGAATAAGAAATTGATCGCTACATTTAAAGATAGAATTTCTTTCTCATAAAATAAGGCAAATATTTCTTTACAAAAATTCTGGTATAATGTCCTTGAAATTGAGTGTAGTGTACAAGCCATATTTTACAAATGTTCTTTAACGGGATTCGAAACATATTTTAAAATAATTTTTATTTATTGAGTTTAAATTATGAATTTCTTTTGTGATGATGAACCACATTATCAGTAAACAAAATCATATGTTAATAATTATCTTATTTTTTTGTTTTAAAAATTAAATTTTATTAAAAAAATTAAATACACTAAAATAATTATAATTTTAAATATTATTTGTAGAATTTAAATTTTTTTTTCATATGAATAAAGAGAAATATATAAGCATTAATTTTGATTCACCATTTTTAAAAATATTAATTTAAATAAAAATTAAAAATGTTTTAAAAAAATTTGGAAAAAAAGGATTTAACATTTAAAAATATATATATTTTTTAAAATAAATATTTTTTTCAAATTTGCTGAATCAAATTAAAGTAAAACAATTGAAAAAGACAGGTTTCAAGTTAGCAACATCTATCTTAAAAGGTTCTTAAGTTATAACAATTTAAATCGGAGAAATGGCGAAAAACCCCATCATGAAGAAGAACAAATTTTCAAAAGATGTTTTTTTCATAACAAAGATTGCTTGAAAGCTAGTTTTTTAAAACAAACTAAAATATAAAATTAATTTTTACTGTTCTAATTGAGATAATTTAAATGTCATTTTAAACGGAAAAAAACAAAGACATTTTTACACACACAAAGTTAAATTTGAAGATTTTTGTATTCCGGTCCTCCTTAATTCTTGGAAAATATACAGGTTTCAGAGTTTCGAAACACAAGAATGAATTTTCGGAATCATGGGTCATTTGTAAAAGGTTATTGTGTTTTTCTGTATGTATTTCCGTATTACATTATATTTTCGTAGATTCAGTTTGGTTTGGTTTATTGGTTTATTTTTGTCGTCCGATTATCTACGCTAGGGATATAGGACCAGGGGGAGGGCCCTTCGTGGGGGTCTTTCTAAGGGAACCTAACCCATATTTACGCAAGGTTTGAAGAAAACCACGAAAACTCCGAACGGTTAGGCCGACAGCCGCGATTGGGTTCGAATCCAGCACCTGCCGTCTACCAGTTGAGAGGTCTGAACCTCTCGGCCACTGGTGGGGCATTTCGTAGATTCAGAAGCATTTATATGTTTTTACATTGTACATTAAGAAAGTTTACTCCGTTAAAAATTTCTATAAAAGTATCTTCACTATTGTAACGTTGTAAAAAAAAATCAGAATTCGGATTGCAATGAAACATCTTCTATTCTTGAATGAATAATTGCATTATGACATACTATTGCCAGATTAGGGACCAAAAAGTCCCAAGATTTTTTGTTTGACACCATTTTTTCGAAAAAGAAATATTCGACCAATTTAAAAATCGATGACTACCCGTAAAGCATGGTCACGTCGTTACATCGTCGTTGTGAAGTCACATTGTGACTTTGTGACCATCGATTGTCGATGTGACGCCACGTGACGTCGATGTGAAGTCACAGTGACTAAAATGAGAAGTCGTTATGGCCGTTTTAAAGCTCTTTTGTGACGTTTCACAAAGTGGTCACATTGTGACAAATTTGTGAAAAATGTGTCATTTGTGATTAATTTGAGATTAACATTGTGACGAATCTGTGACAAAAGCAACGATATTTAAATTTCCAGAAACATGTTTTTAAAAGTAAATAACATGTTTTGAAGGATATTTATAAATTTCTAAAGATTTTTAAGAAAGTCATATCTGAGTCACAATGTGACGTCACTGAGTGGTGGCATTTTGTTCACAGATGTGATATGACCAAAGTGACTCACAGTGACGTCACTGTGACCATGCATGTTATTAGGGTAATCCTGAAAAATACAGCGAATTATACTATTTTTAAAAAATGGTGGCACTCAAAATAATCTGAACTAAAAAAAGTCCCCAATCTGGCAACACTGTTATGACACTACTTTCCAATAGAAAAGAAGTTGTTTAAGCATGTTGTTCAGAACAAAGTTTAGCCAATTCTTTTTGATTCATCCTCTATATGCTATCATATACGGGTATTAATATCAAACAATTTGAAGCACATGGATTTTCACTTTATTTTTTCTCAAATCTCCAAAAAAGTTGATGAAGTCCTTTCTGCTCCACTAATACCCACAATCTGGTGATGGATCGGTTATCATCATTTCAAACTTTCGTAACAGTTTCGGGATGGAAAGGGGCGGTTGAGTTCAAGTATTGTGCCTTTTTGACACTGAAAAACACACTGAAGAGCACCCTTCTCCTGCTTTCTTCATTTATAGCTGTAGCCGGGAGGGAATTTGTCGCACTATAGCAAGAGAAGCATCTATGATTTTTTCTGTTGAATGTACATGTAAGGGGGAAACAGATTGTCCATATAAGATCAGAAGAGTCAGTAAACTCACTTACTTAACAATAATAATAATAATAATAATAATAATAATAATAATAATAATAATAATAATAATAATAATAATAATAATAATAATAATAATAATAATAATAATAAACGTGTTTGATTTTTTTAGGAAGTTACATTTATGTGTTGTAAGAACGTTGAAGAACGTTTTGAAAATCTCAGTAAAATATTTTCTTATAAAGTTGCGAACGTAAATTTGCATTTAACGTATAATGGAGACATGCTATATTTTTTTGAATGAATACATGAATTACGACACTAGTTTCCAATGCCAAAATCTTTTTTGTGGTATGATTGCGCACTATAAATTTTGTAAAATGCTTATTCTTAATACACCTCACTTTCAGCCATTAGTTTTCTCAATACAAAAACTACAAACATAAAGAATTTCTTATTTATACTCTCTATTTTTAATCAGAATGGAACTTATTTTTATTTTACAATACAACTCGTTCATTAATAAACTTTTATAACGAAAGAGTTGTATTGTAAAATAAAAATAAATCCCATTCTGTTTAAAAATATAATTAAGAAATTCTTTATGTTTGTAATTCTTGTATTCAGAAAACTAATGCCTGAAAATGAGGTACATTAAAAATATGTATAATATACGGGCATTTATATAACATAATAATTATATTGGGTAGATTTTTTTTCTAAATTTGTAAAATGTTTTATGAATTACTCGATATATCGTAGCTAACTACTAATATTGAACAATCTCATTATTTGGATTTTGACTTAAGTTTTAGTTTTGTTGACATTTTCAAGGAAGATGATGAAATTCTTTGATTTAATTTTCGAATTCCTCGCTAAACTATGTTTGTTATTGTTAAGATTGTGAACGAAAATTTGGATTCTACGTATAAAGAGACACTCTGTATTTTTGGCTGACCAAATGGATTATGAACCTAGCTGCCTGCATAAAATAGTTCGTTGATGAGTGCTTGTGCAGTACAATTTTTGCCCTTTTTTTAACTACTCTCTCTATATATATATTATACACGAGTATTAATATCAAACAATCTCAAGCTCTCTTAGTTTTTTTTTTTTTTTTTTTTTTTTTTTTTTTTTCTCAGATCTCCAAAAAAGTTGATGAAATCCTTTTTGCTCCACTAATACTCACAATCTAGTGATCGATCTGCAATGATAATTTCAGACTTTCATAATAATTACGTGTTCGTAAAGACTGGTTCAGTTCAAGTATTGTGCCTTTTTGACACTGAAAGAACACTCTGAAGAGCACCCTTCTCCTGCGTTCTTCATTTAGAGTTGTAGCCCGGAGGAAACTCGAGGCACTGTAGCAGCAGAAGCATCGATGATTTATTCTGTTGAATGTATATAATGGGAAAGATATTGTCCAGATGAGATCTGAAGAGTCAATAAACTCGCTCACTTCTGAAAAAAAAAATCATGTTTGATATTTTTTTTTTTAGTAAGTCACCTTGTTGTTTCATAGGAACATTGATTTATGTTATGAAAATATCATTGAAATATTTTCTTTTCTGTTAAAGTTGTGAACATAAATTTAGAATTCACATACAGTAGAGACAAGCTTTTTTTTTAAAATTACGACACTTGTTTTCAATTTCAAAATCTTTTTTTATGGTATACTTGCGCGCTATAAATATTGTACAACGTTTTATGAATTACTCTGTATATCGTACATAACTATTAATATCAAGCAATTTCATCATTTGTATTTTCATTTTAGTTTTAGATTTGTTGACACCTTCAAGGAAGACAATGAAATTGTTTGATCTATTTTTCGAATTCCTCTGTAAAATCTGTTTGTTATTGTTAAGATCGTGAGCAAAAATATGAATTCATCATGTAAGGAGACACTCCGTATTTTTTTGCTGAACAGACTGATTGTAATTCTCGCTTCCTACATAAAATATTTTGTTGATAAGTGCTTGTGTACTACAAAATTATCCAAATTTTTTTATTTACTCTGTATATGTCATACCGAGTATTAATATCAAACAATCTCAAGGTTTCTTTCAATTTAGTTTTAGTTTTTCTCAGATCAACGGATGATGAAATCCCTTCTTCTCCACTAATACCCACAGTCTAGTGATCGATCGGTTATCATCATTTCAACCTTTCATAACAGTTTCTGGATGGGAAAGTACGGTTTAGTTCAAGTATTGTGCCTTTCTGACACTGAAAGAACACTCTGAAGAGCACCCTGTCCCGCCTTCTTCATTTAGAGTTGTAGCCGGGAGGGAAATCGTGGAGCTGTAGCAACAGAAGCATCTATGATTTATTCTGTTGAATAAATCATAGTTACATATAAGGGGAAAGATATTGTCCAGATAAGATATGAAGAGTCAGTAAACTCACTCACTTCAGAAAAAAAATCATGTTTAATTTTTTTTTAAGGAAGTCGCATTGTTGTTTTATAGAAACATTGATTTACGTTTTAAAAATCTCGCTGAAATATTTTCTTTTCTGTTAAAGTTGTGAAGGTAAATTTGGATTTTACATATAATGGAGACAAGCTATATTTTTTGTATGAATACATAAATTACGACACTTGTTTCCCATTTCAAAATCTTTTTTATGGTATTCTTGCGCATTATGAATTTTGTACAATGTTTCTTGAATTACTCTGTATATCGTACAAAACTATGAATAGAAAACAATCTCATTATTTAAATTTTCATTTTAGTTTTAGTTTTCTTGACACCTTCATGGAAGACGATGAAATTCTTTGATTTATTTTTAGAATTCCTCGGTATAATTTGTTTATTATTGTTAAGATTGTGAGCAAAAATGTGGATGCAACGTGTAAGGAGACACAATTTTTTTGGCTTGACATTATGGATTGCAACCCTAGTTTCCTATATAATGTATTTTGTCGATGAGTGCTTGTGTATAACAAAATTCTCCGAATTTTATGAATTGCCAAATCTCGGGTCAACTCTTGTCTCTGTATATATCATAGACGAGTATTAATATAAAACAATCTCAAGCTCTCTTTCAATTTAGTTTTAGTTTTTCTCGAATCAACGGATGATGAAATCCTTTCTGCTCCACTAATACCCACAATCTGGTGATCGATCGGTTATCATCATTTCAACCTTTGGTAACAGTTTCGGGAAGGGAAGGGGCGGTTGAGTTCAAGTATTTGTGCCTTTTTGACACTGAAAGAACACTCTGAAGAGCACCCTTCTCTTGCCTTCATTATTTATAGCTGTAGCCCGGAGGGAATTTTGTGGCACTATAGCAAGAGAAGCATCTATGAATTTTTCTGTTGAATGTACATATAAGGTGGAAAGAGATTGTCCATATAAGATCAGAAGAGTCAGTAAACTCACTTACTTCTGAAAAAAAAAATGATGTTTGATTTTTTGTAGGAAGTCACATTGTTGTATTATAAGAACATTGATTTACGTTTTGAAAATCTCGATAAAATATTTTCGTTATTGTTAAGGTTGTGAACGAAATAGATTCAATGTGTAATGAGATATGCTATATTTTTTGAAATAATACAGAGATTCTAACACCTGTTTTCTATGCAATATATATATATATATATATATATATATATATATATATATAACCATTATACAATACTATAATTCAACATCTACAATATATATGCTTTTGCTCTATAAATTTTGTACAAGGTTTTAAGAATCACCCTGTATGTCACAAGTATTAATATTAAACAATCTCATGCATGTAGATTTTCCCTTTATATTTAGTTTTTCTGAAAATTTCAGAAAAAACGATGAAATTATCTGATTTATTTTTCACATTCCTCACTAAAATATCTTTGTTATCGTTAAGGTTATGAGCAAAAATTTGGGTTCAGCCCGTAAGAAGATGCATTGTATTTTTGGCTGAACAAATCTATTATGACCCTAGACGACATAAAATACGACATAAAATATTTTGTTTATGTGTGCTTGTGCACGACAAATGTCGTCCATTTTTTATTTACTTTGAATATATCAAACAATCTTAAGCTCTCTTGCAGTTTATTTTTCTCAGATCTAAAAAAAAAAAAAAAAAAAAAAAATGATGAATTTTTTTTTGCTCTACTAATACCCACAATTTGGTGATCGATCGGTTATCATCATTTCAGGCTTTCATAACAGTTTCGGGGTGGAAAGGGGCGGTTCAGTTCAAGTATTTGTGCCTTTTTGACACTGAAAGAACACTCTGAAGAGCACCCTTCTCTTGCCTTCTTCATTTAGAATTGTGGCCCGGAGGGAAATCGTAGCACTGTAGCAAGAGAAGCATCTATGATTTATTCTGTTGAATGTACATAAGGGGAAAGAAATTGTTCATATAAGATCTCAAGAGTCAATAAAACTAATTCACTTTAGAAAAAAAAAATCGTTTTTAATTTTCATTTTATTTTAGAAAGTCACATTGGTATTTTACAAGGACCTTGATTTAAGTTTTGATAATATCACTAAAAGATATTATTTGTGTTGAACATAAATTTGTATTCAGTGGGTAATGAGGCATGCTGTACTTTTAGAATTAATAGATAAATTGCGACACTAGTTTCATATACAAAAAAAAATTATAGTATGTTTTTATGTGCTATAAATTTTATACAATGTTTTATGAATAACTCTGTATTTTTTACAGAAGTTTTAATTTCGAACAGTGTATTTTACGTGGATTTTTACTTTAGTTTTCATTTTACTCAGATCTTGGAGAAAGATGGTGAAACGCCTGAACTAATGCAGGCCACACACTGAGGCGATTCACGCACCATGTTTCTCGACTTTGAAGAAAAATCAGGTTAAAAGCAGAATTGTAGCAATTTTCTTCTTTGTTTTGATCTGATTCATCCCGTAACTCGTAGCTCATGTTGCTTCTTTCACCTCAGTGTGTGGTCTGTCTAATACTCGCAATCTGCGATATATCGACGGTGATGACTAATTAATATATATTTTTTAAAAGCTTTTCTTTAATAATAATAATAAAACTATGTCTATAGTCCGATAAATGTCCTCGAAAGTAGCATTTCAGAAAGTTATGCTGCTGCAAAATCAAACAATATGAATTTAAAGATGTATTCGAAAAAACGCTTTTCCACCTTCAACAGCTCAAAATTTTCTGATATAGTTTCAAACGCATTTTGTAAAGTAGAAACATAAAACTTGCTAATGCGATTTTTGAAAAGACGTATAAGGTGCCGTGTGATGTCATTTTACTCTCAATTCATTAGAATGTGATTTATATACAATTATCTTCTCAGTATGATCTTTTATTTCGTTCCCAGATCTTCCGCTTCGGAAAAATCGGTTCAAAATGCCGTTTTTGATTGCTTTTTTGCAATATTTTCTGCATTTACCAAAGAATCGACAATCACGGTACCTTGTGGACTTTCTAAATAAGACAATTTGATGCATTTTAGAGCAAAAATGAATTTTAAAATAAATCGGAAAATATGCAGTTTGAATCGAAATACACCCTTAACAGATTTTTTTTTTTTTCTCAAACTTCCTAACATAGAGCTTTAAAATGCATAAAGTCTCAATGCTTTGTGAGAGCAATAATAAAACTAGTCGTTGGGGGCCACCGTAATACTTACCCATCATGGATATGTATATGAAAATAAAACATGTGAAAACTATTTATACAATGCGTTGCAATTCATAAAAAAAATTTAAATATTGTTAATATACATAGTAATGCTATATTAAAGAACTGCTGATGTACAAATTTCGACAAATTATATAAAACGCCAAACTACTCAAGTAGTACCGAACTGCGTAAAAGAAACATCCTTATAACTCCAAAAATAATAATTCTATTAACTAACAATTAACTGCGTCGGATTAAGCGTCTCATTTCCAATTAAAATGTACCTCTGAATTGAAATTTTAATGAAATACAGGGTCATGAAAAATCGAAGAATGTGAAAAACAGGATTACAAATATCTCGGCAGCTAATAATCTGATTGATTTCGTTTTATATGCAAAATGTGTGTTATTTTATTGCCTTTTACGTCCATTCCTTAGAACAAAAAAATTCGAAAATTTTTATATACCTTTCATCAGAACGAATTTTTCGAGAGTCCGAAAAAAATAGTTCCGGATAATCGAGGTTGCTGATATTAAATAGGCTTCGTCCCATTCTTACATACTAACTACATACAAAATTTCAAGTCTCTATCTCAATTTGTTCGGGAGATAGAGCGTTTACAGACAGACAGACAGACAGACAGACGGACGGCAAAAATTTTTTTCTAAAAATATGTTTTTCCGAATCTCCACTATCTAAAACGTGTAAATCCGTCAAAAAAAATTTTTCGATTTTCAAAACGATTGCAAGACTTACCCTATACTACGTATGATGGGTAAGTAACAGATACCCTTGTTAGGAATTTCACGTAGGCACGTACACACACATATATAAATTTCAGTTTTTTCATAAAAAAAATATAAAATAAAACGTTAATTTATATTGGCATTTAAAATGAAAATTACAGATTTAATTTCAAATATGAAGTAATAATTTTTCTAGTATTAGAAGGGAAAAAAACGGAAGCGACGTAGATTCAAATTTCTTTCGAATCTTGAGAAATACTAAAAAATCAAAATCAAAACATCAAAAATTAACAATGATAAAATATGAATCCAGAAACTTGAAAAAAAAAACATTAACTATTAATTTATATTAGTTTACTCAAATGCAAAATTTTAATTCTTCTAATGAAATGTCGTTTTATTATAGAAAGTCTTTAAAAAAAAATCCGTTAATTTATTAGCAAATATAAACCATATATTAAATCTTTTATTTGACAGAAAAAAATCAATGTGCATAAAAATTTTTCCATGTTTTATTCGCTTTTAACTTAATGAAATTACTTCATTCATTTCTTTTGATTTAATAATTGCTCAAAAAATGCTGCATTAGAAATTTTAAAAAGATTTACAAAAAAAATCATTTTTATTTAATTATTCTGTTTATCGTAAGTAAACAATCTTTTCTATTCATTATCTTTATTTACTGTTTTATTTCTTTTCCAATTAAAAACAAAAGAATAATAACAATAAATTATAAAAATAAAAGTATTTATGATATGTTCAGATCTATTCCCTGCTTTTTATTAAAAGGTAAAAATCTGGTATATTTAGTCAAATTGATTTCTTTATCTTTTCTTTTTTTTACGCAATGCAAGAAAGTTTCTCAATAACATTTTTATTTTAAATTTATGTCTGCATTGAATTATATTTTTTTATTACTTACCCATCATACGTAGTATAGGGTAAGTCTTGCAATCGTTTTGAAAATCGAAAAAAATTTTTTGACGGATTTACACGTTTCAGATAGTGGAGATTCCGAAAAACATATTTTTAGAAAAAAAATTTTGCCGTTCGTCTGTCTGTCAGTCTGTCTGTCTGTAAACACTCTATCTCCCGAACAAAATGAGATAGAGGCTTGAAATTTTGTATGTAGTTAGTATGTATGAATGGGACGAACCCTATTTAATATCAGCAACCTCGATTATCCGGAACTATTTTTTTCGGACTCTCGAAAAATTCGTTCTGATGAAAGGTACATAAAAATTTTCGAATTTTTTTGTTCTAAGGAATGAGCGTAAAAGGCAATACAATAACACACATTTTGCATATAGAACGAAGTCGATCGGATTATTAGTTGCCGAGATATTTGTAATCCTGTTTCCCACATTCTTCGATTTCTCATGACCCTGTATTTCATTCAAATTTCAATTCAGAAGTATATTTTAATTGAAAATGAGACGCTTAATCCGACGCAGTTAATTGTTAGTTAATAGAATGATTATTTTTGGAGTTATAAGGATGTTTCTTTTACGCAGTTCGGTACTACTTGAGTAGTTTGGCGTTTTATATAATTTGTCGAAATTGGTACATCAGCAGTTCTTTACTATAGCATTACTATGTATATTAACACTATTTAAATTTTGTTTATGAATTGCAATGCATTGTATAAATAGTTTTCACATGTTTTATTTCCATATACATATCCATGATGGGCAAGTATTACAGTGGCCCCCAACGACTAGTTTTCAAATATATTAATATTGGGAGAAAAAGAAAACGGGTATGAACAAGAAAGAAAACTATGTGTCAAGAATAGATTGTGGAACAGTTTCCAACATTTCTAGAATACTATACTACAGTCGACTCTCGTTAATTCGAACTCGTCGGGACCACAAGAAAGGTTCGAATTATCCGAAGTTCGAATTATGGAAAACATGATTGAAATGGTACTATTACAAAGGAATTATTGTTGTAATGTTTTTAAAACTTTTTTCGTCTGTTAACATTAGAATATGACTTAATATTAAATTAGAATGCATAAATACATAAACTAATTAAAAGATTAGAAACAAGCACAATGGAAGAAAAATTTAAAGCGTCACTGATGCACAGACGGGGCTCTAAGAAAATGGATATCAAATGCATTGTATTATATGTATGCTCGTTCGGAACAATTTTCTCAAAAATCAAAGAAAGAAAGTTATTTAAATGATCTGAAGTCCTTGAGAAAGAAAAGAAGAATGAAAAATTGGAATTCTCGTTAGATCGAATTAAACGAAGTCAAGAGAAAATGAGTTCGAATTAATGAAAATTTTTAATGTTATTCTGCCGCTGAAAATTTCGGGACTTCATGTTTAGTTCGAATTAAGCGAACATTCGAATTATCAGATTTCGAATTAACGAGAGTCGACTGTATTTTAAATACTGAAATGTGTAAACTAAACTTTGAAAACATTACAAATAAGGTTTATTCAACTGTTTAGATGTTTTGACTCTATCTGATTTATTTTAACAAATAAACAAAAATATTTTGAAATTGCACGGTCGATATAACGCCATCATTCGATTTTTCATGTATTCTTTCAATTTTGAAACGTTATTAAAAAAAAAAAACACTTAAATTGTTAATTTATTTTTTTCACCATTGTGTTTGCTCGAGTCATAATTTTGACAGTTTAAATGATGTCGACTTCACATCGATTGACATTGTCAAGTTCTTACATACTTCCAAATACTTTAACAAAACTTTGTCTTATAATACAGTAAAACCTCCATAACGGACACTCCCGAATAACGGACACCTCTATTTAACGGGCAGCTTTCCAATCCCCACTCCCAAAACTTAAATTTTTGTATGTTTAACCTCTGAATAACGAACTTTCCAAATAGCGGACACTATTTTCGGTGATAAATGATGAAAAAGTATTTTTTAACGAAAAAAAAAAAAAAAAAAAAGGAAAAAGTTGTTTAAATTTATTAGGATCTTTTAATTTATTATTCATCTTTTAATTTGTCACAAATTTTGTGATCACAGAAAAATGTAGAAGGCGGGCTTCTTCATGTCCAGTGTTGAATTCAGGGAATTGCCTGGGAGGGATATCTCTCAATTTTTTCAAATTTCTATGTTCCCCCGAAAAATTTTATGATTTTAATGATCAAAAAGCGCAATCCTTATCCCAGCCCGAAACTCTATAATGATCATTAACGTCCCTTTAAAAAAACAAATTACATGTAATCGCAAGCAAAAGTAAACTTTTAAAACAGATTTTTTAAATAAGGATGTAATAAACAGCAGTTAAAGGTCTGCACGATTTTTTTTATTTCATTTCTTAAAAAATAATTTTAATTTCTCATTAATCATATAATAAAGGTTTTAAGACATACAAATATCAATTAATGAAATATTAAGTATTTCTTAGAGATTTTTGCATCTCTGATATTTTCCCAATAGCGGACACCTCCGAATAGCGGACAATTTCTGCGTTCCCGAGGTGTCCGTTATTTAGAGGTTTTACTGTAATATAAAGAAGGTAACTTTATTGAACATTTTAGAAAACCTAGAACATAAATGAAAATCATATTTCAGCAATCACCGCCCATAACTGGAAAGGTTCTCTAATTCATTTTTTTCAGCTCTGTATATGATCTAGTTTGGTATATATTCCACATGGTACACTGAAATTTAGTTTATTAAGAAAAAAGCACAACACCATGCATTTAAAAAATCTCCTTCTGCAGTTTCTATCAATAGGCAAAATCACACCTGAATTCCTTTTTATACACTGTGTATTATCGACAGATTTTTATACACGCCACATATTAAGCTAAAATTTAATTAAGGAAGAAACACATTTCAAACAACAAAAATTATACTTTAAAAAATATCATTCACGGAAGCTATGTTTCTAACTTATTGCGTAGCTCTGTAAAATATTTTATTTACATTCTACAAACATCTCACAGTATACAAAACTTTAAAAGTAATCACATAACATGTTCTATAGTTCAGTTTGAATATACATAATTTATTTGTCAATCCCTTTTAAGTAATTGAGACTTATACTCAGTAATGCTTCCGTATTATTTTGTATATCCTTGTACAGTAAAACCTCTAAATAACGGACACCTCGGGAACGCGGAAATTGTCCGCTATTCAGAGGTGTCCGCTATTGGGAAAACCTCAGAACCTCAAAAAGCGCTAAGAAATGCTTTATGTTTCATTAATTTACTTTTATATGTCCTAAAATCTATTTTATATAATTAATCAGAAATTTAAAATATTTTTTTATCAATAAAATTGAAATAAATTTGTGCACACTTTTATCCACTGTTTATTATATTCTCGTGAAATAATCGGTTACAAAAGTTTACTTTTGCTTGCGATTACATGTAATTTTTTTCTATGTGACGTTACTGGACATTGTAGAGCTCCGGGCAGGAAAGGAAGGATTGCACTTTTTGACCTTTAAAAGCATAAAATCTCAAAATATTCTTGGGTGACATTTCAATGCTCTGGGAGATATTCCTCATAAGCAACACCCTGAATTTAGCATTGAACGTGGGGGGAAGGGGAGATTTTCCCCAGCTCTTTATCTACATTTATCTGTGATCACAAAATTTGTGACACGTAGTCCTGATAAATTCAGAGGCCTTTTTGCTTTTTTTCACTTTTTTTTCTCTTTAAAACATACTTTTTCATCCTTTATCGCCGAATAAAGTGTCCGCTATTCGGAATGTCCGTTATTCAGAGGTTAAGCATACAAAAATATAGGTTTTGGGAGTGGGGATTGGAAAACTGTCCGTTAAATAGAGGTGTCCGCTATTCGGGAGTGTCCGTTATGGAGGTTTTACTGTATATAATTACAACACATAATTTGGAAACTATAAATGAAAGCAAAATTGCAGCAATTGTCGATAATGGATACTACTGAATCCAGTATTTTTCGTATGTAAATGAACGATAAATGCTATGCATAACTTATGCTGTGGTATTAAATTTGTTCAAAAAAAGGGGGGGGGGGAGAGATAAATATTTATGCATACACTTTAAACACAAGCGTCTAGTCGTCCGAACGTTTTGAGATTTTTATAAGTAACTTTATATCCAGTTTGAAAAGAAAGTGTAAAAAACATTGTTTCGAAATATCGATATTTATTTATTTTTAGAGTACAAAAGAAATGTGTTCGGTAGCCCGTATTGATCTGCAGTCGCGAATTTTTTTTAAGGGATACCATCATTGGGCCTCCGTTTTAAGGCTGCATTTAAACGCTTGTTTTGCTATACTTCAAAATTTTAGGTTTTCTTTTCAAATAGTTTAGGATTTATTCACAAAACGATAGGGAAGTTCAACAGTGGGAAAAGATAAGAAAACTAGATGGATTTGAGGGAAAGGTTTTCTCCATGCAGAATGTCCGTCAGTTTCTTAGTAAAGCTATTAAAAAATAAAAAGCATTGCATGTAAAAATAAAAGGGAAAAGAAAAGAAAAGAAAGAGAGAGAGACTGACATTTGAAAATAATTAAATGATCTTTATATTTAGACATTAAAAGGATAGTTTTAGTTTTTCCGAATCCCAAAAATTGAGCCCAATGCGGTCGTTTGCGCAAAGAAGATAAGGAATACAATGAAATAGAACTTTTTGATAGATATTTTCAGAAATTGTTAATATTAATACTTTTCGAATGAACTGAGGCGTTTTAAACGTAAGCGTGCTAAATTTATGAGTATGTCATTACATTCAGAATCTCGAATTGTTTTGCCAATGCGCGCTTTTATAAAAACCCGACATAAAAGATCCCAGTTTCTCGTTTGCATATCCCCTTTTAGAGGAGGGAACAACTGAATCTTGCTATGCTTTTATGTGCTGTGCGATTTTTAATTGCTTTTTTAATTAATATCTCGGCTAATTATCGAGTCTGAAAAAATCTGAAATCTAAGTCTGAAAGTGATTTTTTTAAGGTAATTTTGTATACTTTGATATTTTGTATTAGAAAATGGGCAATATTTATGAAAAATATGTCAATTTCTTTTTATTACCGATGTGAAAAAAGTAACTTTTAGTCCATAATTATTTTAGTTTTACGCTCTAAATTTTTTAATTATTTTTTAAATGCTTAAAATGATGCATTCTAACATCTGATTAAATATTTTTCAAATCAGAATTATTGAGTCACAAAGGGTTATTATTCTTTAAAAAATAGAATGGAATATATGCCACTTTCGGAGTTACATTTTAGCTATTACTAATAAAGTAGAAATAGTTAAACAATAAGACAAAGACAGGCAATACTCCAGATGAAATATTTTAAACACATGATTTTGTAAATGAATTGTTATTTTATATTGCAATCATAACGAAAAAGTATTATTAATTGGTACTCCAGAAATAAGTAATGACTTAAGTTTATTTTTTTTAATTACATGTAACATTGAATATTTTTGTAAACCATTCATAATCTGAATAAAATTTAAATTCGAATTCGTATTAAAACGTATCGAATTTCTACAAATCAAAATTTCTGAATGTAATGATTTTTAAATCGAATTGTTTCGTAAAAATTTTTTATATATTTTTCCATTCATGTGAACGTATTTAATGAATTATCATTAGATATTATTTTATAAATAATTGATTTATGTTCAAATTGTTTTATAAGATGAAACTATGAGTATTTTACTAAATTCTCTTTTGTTTATATCGGATTTCTAATCGATTTTTTGTTGAAATGAATCAAATTTCATGCAAATTGAATTCTTGGAATACAATTATAAAAAAATGGTTATATAAAAAAATTGTTAAAATACTACTTTTTCTAATCATGTAAACATATTAAATTATGAGAATTTAACTGAATTCTCTTTCATTTATATCGGATGTCTAATCGATTTTTTGTTGAAATGGATCAAATTTCATGCAAATTGAATTCTTGGAAAATAATTATTTTTAAAAACAAATGGTTACATAAAAAATTGTTAAAATACTAATTTTTCTAATCATGTAAACATATTTTTACAAATCATCATTAAATATTATATTATACATAATTAATGACTTTTGTTAAAATTTTTTAATTCACAAAGCTATGAATGTTTTACTAAATTTTATTTAGTATAATCGAATTTTTTCTAAATAGATAAAATTTCATACTAATCTGATTCTTAAAATATAACGATTTTTAAAAGGAAGGATTGCATAAAAAAACATTTTAAATATTATTTTTTCTAATCACGTAATAGTATTTTTACAAATTACATTAAATGTTATTTTATAAATAATCAATGACTTAAATTTAACATTTTTTATGATCTGAAACTATGAATATTTTACTAAATTCTGTTTTATCAGAATCGCATGAGAAATCGAATTTTTCCTGAAATGGTACAAATATCATACAAAAATTAAATCTCTGAATATTACATTATTTTTTATGATTATATAAAAAATTGTTTGAATAATAATTTTTAATCACATAATCGTATATTTACAAATTATCATTAAATATTATTTTATAAATAATTAATGACTTCTGTATATATATTTCTTATTGACACGAAACTATCTACTTATAATAAAATGTGGCTGGAGAAATGTATAAGAACGGTTCCGGGATGAACCATTCTGATATCGACCGTTGCTAGACGCCACGTTAGGCTTGGTTGAAAACAGATGCTAAAATTATGCCTTTAAAATTTCTTCCATTTGAAATAATGTTTGATCAGCATATTTTCATATAAAACATATGTATCATACCCAATTATAATATATAAAGATAACAGTGGAAGTGTAAACTGATAAGTTTTTTATCATCAAAGACTACGATTGTATTTTATTAATCAACTCCAGCGCCGTCTAACAAAACTTTAGTGCTGCCATCTATGAACAATATTAGAAGCCTTTTTCGGAATATTATAAAATATTAAGATGAATTCAAATTTAGGTTCATTAATTTTTTTTAAGATGCTAGCATTTATCCGCTTAATTTTTTTTATTTTGTTTTCTATTATAAATAAAATGAGCTCTTTTTTTCTTCAAGTTGTTATGGACATATAAGATGTCATCATGACTGCATTAGTATAACTGAAAATTATTTTGTCACATGCTCTTAAATTAAAATGTTATCTGTTTTGATGCATGCAAAAAAATCAAATTTGCTCTTAAATAAAAATTTGATGATTTTTATTTAGTTTGGTATTATATATTTCTTACATTTAAATGATATTTGATTAAAAAAAAATATAAATTTCGTCTACAATGCAAGCAAATTTCGAATGGATATAATCTAAGCTTTTAAAAACTTGTACATTTAATTAAAAATTTTACAAAAGAAATAATAATAATAATTTTGGTTTTCATAATTTACGGATTGAATTTTTAAAGTTGCATAGCTGAAGTTTTAAAAAATTTATTTTGATTTGAATCAATGCCTCCTGTTATAGAAAATAGCAGTATTTTCTATAAGATACTACGATTTTTTTAAAAAAAGTTGTTTTGTTTATATTTACTGCGTATAGATGGCACCAAATCCAAATTTAAAAACAAAACACAAAGCTTCATAGTCGATGTCTAAAAGCATCGAACTAACAATCTATCATACACCCACGACTAAAACTGCTGCCGAATCATACTTTAAGAAAGATAATGAATTTCAAAATTTAAAAAACTTCAATATCTAATTTAAATGCTTTGTGAAATCTTCAGAAAATGAGTTTTATTTTGCTAATTAATATTATTATTTTAATAAATACTGTTCTTTGTTTTGAAATTAAAATTTGTTCAAAAGCTAAATATCAAGTAAAAAAAAAAAAAAAAAAAAAAATCTTTATCGTTTGTATTTGTAGAAATTTATTGCTATTTTTAAAATGTGCTTTTCTACAATACAAAGTCTTCAATAATAAAATCTGAATTCTGTTTGCTTGTATGAAGTATTAAAAAGATGAAATGTAAGTAAAAATTCCGTCATTTTTGACGAAGTTATATACTAATTTTACTATATTTTCTTCAATCTGAATCGGGTGACTAATCATAATTTTCCTGATATGAACCAAATCGCTTGAAAATTGAAATGTCAAAAAGAATAATTGCGTAAACATTGTACTACAATATTATTTTTTCTGATCATGTTATCGCGTTTTTACAAATTATCCTTAAATATTATTGTTTTTGATCATGTAATCGTACTTTTAGAAATTATTCTTAAATATTATCTTATAAATAGTTAATCACTTCTGTTAATATATTTTTATTGCACCAACTTATGATTAACTCACAATTTTTTTTAAAATCTAAATCGAATGTTTAATCAATTTTTTCCGGAGATGCATCGAATTCCATGGGGATCGAAATGTCAGAATATAACAAGTTTTAAAAAGAATGACTACACAAACATGTATTACAATATTATTTTTTCTTATCTTGTAATCGTACTTTTGCAAATTATTCTTAAATATTACCTTGTAAATAATTAATGACTACTGTTTAAAATTTTGTATTACACCAACTTAGGAGTATTTTACTAAATTTTCTTTAATCTGAATCGAATGTCTAATCGAATTATTTCTGAAATCGATTGAATTTCATTCAAATCAAAGTATCAGAATATATTTGGCGACATTACTGAAAGACGGCCGGAAGAAACACCTCGCCAAAACTCTTATCCCAAGAAACCTTTCTAAAGAAAAGAGTGAAAAACGAAAAATGTACAGGAAAGTAAAAAAAAGAAAAAGGAAAGAAAGAGTGGAAGAGAGAGGAAGAGAGAGGGGAGAGGAAAAATGGGATTTCAGGGGGGAGTACCGCAGGCTCAGCGCTAGAAAATATTTCCGGTGTAGGAAAGTTCTTGGACCTACGTTAGCAATCGAAGGCGAAAAAAAAAGTAAATCGAAACAAAAATTTAAGTTGACATTTTTTTTCCCTTGGTAATTTTTTTTTCTTTACGTTGATGGATTTTATTTTGAAGGAAACATCTTTAGACGTTTTTTAACCGGAAATGAAAGCAAAGTAGATATATGATGGAAAGTGGATGCGCTGGAATTTATTTCTGTAAAAATCCACAGGATATAGTTTGAAAAAAAAAAAACGGGTTAACTCGGTTATCTCTAGTAAAGTATTGGTTAATTTTTATATTGCTATTTCCAGGTCAACTTAGTGTAATTACAGACTATTTTAGTTAAGGGGTCAGGTTGACCTTTTCATTATTTTTAATTAAAAAAATTGTTTTAAATGGTATACTTGTTGTACACCGATGATCAGCTAAAAGTAGATTTTTCAATAAATAAATAAAATAAAATAAGAGATATCCAAGTTATCAAAGCATATGATTCTAAGATCAAAATTGCAATTATCTTTGAGTGTCATTAATAAAGGGGGAAAGAATGCAGAATGCATATATGGAACCAGGGAACAAAGGGTTAATACAGTGTTCCTCAAATTGCGTCCAAAACAACAATATTTAAAGTCTATATAAAAGTAGTCAGTATTATAGCCGAAATCTTTTGTGTGTCCCTGTAAATACAATCTGATTTCTATTATACAGGAAGTAATTTATATTAAACTTCAGCAACGTATAGCAATTTCATAAAATGTGAAGTATATTAATATGTTTAAAATGCGTTCCAAACATTGTTTTCCCCTTATACCATTATGCAATGGAAAATTGTTGTGTGGCTCTCTAAATCAATAAGAAATATTATTTGCACTACAGATTGTACAGAATGTATGTTATAGTATATACTTCATAGATGTACATGAATTTTATTCTGTTCGAACGAGTGTAACAGCATTAAAATGCACTTTGAACCTTTTTTCACACTAGCCGTAATGTAAATAAATACTTTTGACTGTCCCTGTAATTAAACTTTACATCCGATTTTCATAAAATTTGAAATGACTCGACAAAATTATATATTTTAATTATATGTAATAATTATATATTTTAAATTTCACACGATTCGGTGGTGACGACTAGTGGTGCTACGTATTTACATAATTACGAACGCCCCTAAAAATGCCAGACTGGAACCGGTTAGACTAGTAGTGTACTTTTTTTTAACATTGCTTAAATACACAGTAGAAAAAAATTCAAATTTATTTTTGAAACATTGTTTTGGGTTTAATGAAACATACATTTAAAAAAAATGTCAAACATTACCAAACATACATTTTTATGTTAAATATACTTAGCGAAGGTATGAGTAAACACAATTCTGGAAATTTTTCCAAAACCTCGGTTTTATAAAATCTAATTTTCATCAGAAAATCTTCGATAACTATTTGTTAAATAAATAAAAAAAAATCATCTTTACTTAAATATAAATAAACTGCATAGAAAATATCAACTGAACGAAAAATCCGATAACGGTTTTTAAAAATGCAGAACTGTTTTTGCATATTAAAACTAATCTCGAAAGTTCGATTAACTGAACTCCGAAATATTCTTCAAATCCTATTATAATTCTTCGAGGTGAGTTGTATTGTAGCTGGATATGGAAGCCATCTGCGTGAAGGATTTAAAAATTGAAGAATTTTCAGTTACGAATATTTCTTTTTTTTGCTTTTTTTCGCGTTTAATAAAACAGACTAAATAGATTTAGCCGTTGTTCGTTAAAATATAACATTTTTTACAAAACTTTTAACCTGAAAATTTTTATTAAAGAAACCATTATCTTATAAAACTAGAAAAAAAAAAAAAAAAAAAAAAAAAAACCCTGCAACTGCATCGAAAAATCGATTATTTTTGTTTATCTTTTAAAGATACTTACAAATATATAATTTTGTAATATTAAATAATCGAATTTTATCATGAATATACATGGTCAATGCAGTATAAAAGAGTTTTCGTTGAAAGTTTGAGAAGATTTAATTTCTATTTTCTACACTAAATGTTTTTATTTTTTCAAGGTTTGTATTTTAAATCATTTTTCATGGAATACAACTTTACTTTTTTTGCTTAAAGGAAACAAATTCCTTGTATCATCGGGAAAAATTAATGGCTTAACAAAAACTGACTACATTTTTGTCAAAATAACTAAACATTGTTTAACATCTAATACACAAAATTTAAAAAATAAAAACAAATAAATAAAATAAAATAAAATTATACTACAATTTACAATTTTTAGTGTTTAGGTATTGTTTGAACCGAAGATTTCAAATACCTTGTTAAAATTGGGTATTGCAATTGAAAAAATGAAACTTGGATTCATTTTATAATGCATATGACTAATTTTATATGCATCATTTAAAAGTTTGCTTTAAAAATTACGTTCTATATCAATAATTTTCATCTATGTTAATTTCTTGAGGGGCGTTTACTTTTTTTTTCTGCAACTGTACTTTTTAACATGGTTTTCTGAAAAAAAAGTTTCATCGTGTTTGATCTTTAAAGCCTGAACTTTCATACGTACACGGAAGTACATATTTTTTAAAAACCTCCAGCATCTGTAATCCATTAAACGGTGACTAGCTGTTAACAGTATAATTAATGAGATGGGGGATATAAATACCTACTACAACCTCTGTTTTCAGTCGAAATATGAGAACACCTGCTGATTTTGGGGATATTTTCCGCCATGCTCTAGATATTTCGGGGAAAAAAAAAGAGAGTGTGGATTTAAGAGTGTATATTCGGAAAAATAATTTTCTAGCCTCAACAGCTCAAAATTTTATGATACATTTTCGGACTGATTTTTAAAAGTAAAAACATGAAACTTGCTGAAGTGATTTTTGAAGAGATGTATAAGATGTGGTGTGATTTCATTTTTCGTTCAATTCATTAGAATTTGATTTGTAGACAATTAATTTTTCAGTATAATCAGTATAATTCTCAGCGTTATCTCAATAATAGAACCTGTCAATTGAATGCGTTTTAGAGCAAAAATCAATTTAAAAATAAATCGGAAAATAAGCATTTTGGATTGGAATACACCCATAAAGAGGTATCGTTAAAAATAAATCAGGAAAAAAATAGTTTCTTTTATATGTATGTATGCTTATGTAAGGTAAAACTAGTTAAGTTTTTGAAAATGTGCACATTTCATGTGTACATTCTCAAAATTATACAGAACGTGTAAAAAAAAAAAAAAATAAATAAAAATAAATAATTAAATAAATAAATAAATGTGATCTTGGATTATATATTGAGCTCCATGTCATGGGAAAAAAAAGAAAAAAAATACCATTTTAATTTTCGAATTGCCCTTTGTAATAAAACATGTAGTTTTTTTTTATCCCTTATATAAGAAGATATTTACGTATTAAAGGTTAATCTGCCTTTTATAGATCTCTAGCAGAAAAAAAGTTCGATTGTTTAGACGTATCTCGAAGAATACTAGATATATTTCATTACTTTCATATGATTATTTGTAAAAAACTAAGAATAATGCCTCTGCATATATTAGATTACAGTGCTTTTGAACTAATAATTATTAATTGCTAATACACCTATTTAAGGGTGTATTCGAAAAAACGCTTTTCCACCTTCAGCAGCTCGAAATTTTCCGATACAATTTCAGACATATTTTTAAAAGTAGAATCATGAAACTTGCTGAGGGGATTCTTGAAGGGACGTATGAGGTGCCGAGTAAAGTCTTTTTACGCTCATTTCATTAGAATTTGATTTATAAGCAATTAACTTCTCTGGAAGACCCTTTTTTTCGTTCCCTTATCTCCCACTTCGGAAAAATCGGTTCAAATTGCCGTTTTTGATTGCTTTTTTTGCAATATTTTGTACACTTATCAAAGAATTGACCTTTACGGCACCTTGTACACTTTCTAAATAAGAGAATCTGCGAGTTTCATGTGTTTGAGAGCAAAAGTGAATTCAAAAATAAATCGGAAAACAAGCAGTTTGAATCGAAATACACCCTTAAAGTTCATAATTCAACACATTTTTCCTTCGTTTGTCTTAGAATCAGTACAATCGAATACATCAAAAACAGTTTTTCGTTCAATTCTGATCACTGGTCTTAAATGGATGAGATAACGTTTAAAATCAGCAACTATAAAGAACCACATTTTAATTAAGTAAAAAAAAAATCCTCTCATTTCATTCATACTAAATATTATCATAAAATAAATTTTGCGATTAAATAAAATTACATTAACCCTTAAATGCATAGGATAGAACGCGTTCCAAAAATTGCGCAATTCAAAGAATCAGAATTCATACCAGAAAAATCTCAATAGTATTTTTTTCTTTATTTAATTACGAATGGTCTGTCACTAAGTAAAGTGAAAATTGCTCTTTTAAATTTCTGGTGAGAATACGGAATATGTGAATAAAACCCCCAATAAATCGGGAACATTTATGGTATCGAAAATGATACAATATGCATTTAACCCTTTCCGGCACGGGCAAAATCTGTATTAAAATGAGAAGTTATCGACTGACACCGGAATTTAAAAAAAAAAGAATTTTTTAAATATTTTTGAATTCCTTAATTTAAGCTTTTATTATAAAAGCAAAATTTTACTAAAATATTACTGGTGCCGTTTGCAAGTTTGGAATTAAAATTAGGTATCCCAGACCGGGCACAGCGTGCCGGAAAGGATTAAGGGTTAAAACAGGGCTGCCACAGGTGACTATTTTTGTATTCTGTTCTCACCAGTATTATTCTTAATGAAATTTTACAAAATATTTAGCCAATATTTAGCCAAATTTTACAAAACATATAGCCAATATTGCCAAATTTTGAGTTAAGGCTTTCTGTTTTGAGAAACCAATTAGAATAAATTTTTCAAAATTAGAATATTTTTCAATTAGAATAAAAAAAACATTCGCTTATGGCAGAGAGGTAATAGAGTTCACAAACAACGTTGGTATTTAGGTGTAATATATTCTAACAACCCACAATATTTCTGAATCTCCTGATTAGCGTCCTTATAGTAATTTTTGGCATCTAGGTGTAATATCTTTTCTAACATCCCACAATATTTCTGAATTTCTTGATTAGCGTCCTTATGGTAGTTGTTGGCATGTAGTTCTTTTCGCTTTAATGTAACACTATACAAGGTGCTTTGATGCGTTTATGCGTCCTTTATAAAAACCATCATTAACTATTCTAATTTCTCCTCACAAAGTTTTAATAGTTGTGTTTGATTAATATGATAATTGAAAGCTTGTGAATAAATTAAATATTAATTAACATGAAAATTTTTCATATGTAAACTTGAAATTCTTGAATAAAAAAAACTTTCCAGATTTGATAACACTGCTACCTGTACAGTATTTTAACATTGATAAGGTTAAATTTAAATTCGGGTGGTTATATATATTTCACGATACAAGTTCTGTGAATGAAACAAATCAGTTCAGAAGTTACGCTGCGAAACAAATTTACAAACCACGAAAAAATATAACCGCGAACTAAAATAGTGGAAGATAGCCCCGAACACTTAGATAAATTGCAAATAAAAAAACAAAATAAATGAATGAAATTTCTGAATTTATTTAATACTTAAAATAAAATTGCAAATTATGATTCTAATTAAACATTGCTAATAATAAACGGAGAGTAGGACCAGACATATTAATCAATGGTTCCCAAACCAAATTGTACAACAATTTTTGCAAACATTATTAGAACATTTAAATAAATAAAATTTCCTAAAACACAGAAAAATGGACAAGAATGTGCACTTACGTATTGTATACTTGATAACCTGCAATAAAATTTGACAGGAGCAACGAAAATTTATAGACAAAAAGAAAACATACACTAACTTACTTGGTCCCACTTCGTAATTAAACTATATTTGTTTTGATTCTAGATGGCAAATAACTCTTTATTTACGCATAACTTCAAATTTCTTAGAAATAGAAATGTCCGGGTTACCTGCTGTCCGCGGCTACCCGTCTTTCTCCTTCATAATAACTTCTATTTAACTAATAAGAATGTATTTATTAAAATACAACACATTCTCAGTGGTGCACAAAACAAGAATTTTAATATCCATTTGTACAATTAAAATAAAATAAAACTATCAACGTTTCGCGCCGTCTTCTGGGGCGTCTTTAGGAAAATATGATAACGGAAGGACTAAGTTTGTATCTCGATCGAGAGATAATATTTCTAATAAATTAAAATCTAAATGAATTAAAAGTTTAAAAATGTTGCCACTTACACGTGAGTAAAAATTAAAATATTGCAACGAATTTTTACTCACGTGTGAGTGGCAACATCCATCAAGATGCAAACTTAGTCCTTCCGTTATCATATTTCCTGAAGACGCCCGCAGAAGACGGCGCGAAACGTTGATAGTTTTATTTTATTTTAATTGTACTAATGTATATTAAAATTCTTGTTTTGTGCACTACTGAGCAATGTGTTGTATTTTAATAAATACATTCTTATTAGTTAAATATTATGGTGCAACTGTCCTGTATATATTAACTTCTATTTAGTTATCCTGTATTCCGAAAACAATATTTTATCTTTCTAAATCTCAAAAAATGAATACGTTTTCAAGAAATAGAAGAAGTATTCAAGAAGTTCCGTTTTCAAGAAGAAGTATTTGTCTTTCTACAGTGTATTTTTTGCTTATAAAATTTTAAACAATTGTTATAATATTTTTAAAATATTAAAATCTATGCATTCCAGTTTATTTTAATATCGCTTTTAATACTTCCTTATTACAAATTAATTTACCTTCTACACTAGATGATCTACGTTTTATGATCACCCATATCAAATATAAGCTAACTATTTTTTTTTTTTTTCAAGAAATTTTAATTACTGAAATCGTATAAAAAAAATTATAAGAAACATTACAATTACGTTTGATGTAATATTTTTGAATTCTTTACAATGAGTCACCTTTAGTACAACTTCCCCATTATGTTTTTTCAATTCCTTTTATTTTTAATAAGTACATACAGCATAATTTCCTCCAATTTCTCCGAATTTTCTTCTAACTCTTCTTTTTTCTTACACTTAATAAATTACAGCAAAGAAACAACTTAGTGAAAAATGGAAAATGTGTAAAGCTAAGAATTAAGAATTCAAAATAATACAGTAAACGCTTAACATCAACAACATTATTACCCCCCCCCCCTCACTTTTGAAAAGAAAAATGGTTCTAAGTAAATGCCTGGAATATTGATTGAATTGGACGTTCGCTAAAGAAGGAGAGAGGGAAAAAAAACCACTGGGGGAAAAAAAAATCTTTCGAAAAGATCGTTTAGTGTCGTCAGCGTTGTTGACGCAATAAACACTGAGCTGGTAGCTACCTTCGAAAATAACGGTATAATTAATGAACCGAAACTTCAGAAAAGTGGGCGGAGTTTCAGGAATATAATTCAAATGACTTTTCCCCACAGTTCAAGACAGATGCAAATAGAGTGAGAATTTATGAAGATTATGCTATCGAAGTAATATGTTGGAATTTATGTCTGGGTAGTAATGTATGCTGTTACAATATATTTAATTGCAGAAGCTACATGAAATATCTTTAATTATACGTTTGTTGCAATACATACTGATAGATTTGAGAATAGGTGTATGCATGTGTATGTACCTAATAATTAATTTTAAGATTTATAGAAACCATTATATATTTCATGTTACGTCAACCACATAGTGTATAGGATTAAACTTTTTTTCTTTTTCCAAACGCTTGCGATTTTCATGCATAGTGCATATGTTATTTAGAAACAAGTATACATTCAAAACTTTCTCAAAATTAAAAAAAAAATGCCATTCTATTTTTAAAACCATGTTTTAAAATACCGAAGTTAGTATTTACATTATACAATATTTGTATATAAAATTTCTAAAAATTAATTGATTGACATACTCTCAAATGTAGGATATTTAAAATGAACATAACATTATTTTCGATTTTAGTTATTTAAAATTTAAATATCGAAGATTGAATTAAAAATTTCCTCATTCGACTTTTAAATATAAAAGGGATAACTGAACAAATTGCTTTATTTTAAAATCAAATATTAAATATAATACAAGCAGTGTTGGCGGTTAAAAGTAGCTCAAAAAAAAAAAAAAAAAAAAAAAAAAAGAAAACTCAAACACCATATAAAAAATATTGTATATATTTCAACATTAATAGCTTGCGAAACACACGCCTTTTTGCATGTTTCAAGAACATATACTATTTACTCACATTTAAAAAAAAAAAAAAAAACATGTAAAAATACTAAAAAGAAAATTTTAACATAATCTCAACTTTTTTTATGATAACTTAAGACTTGACTGTGATTACAAACAGACAGAAAAATTAAAGCTGTAAACATATTCCTAATGATATATTATTACAAAATTAAATCAGATGTCTATCTTATAAAAGGCCTTATACTTTGTTTGCAGTTGAACCATGAACAGTAATCACAAATATTTTTTTACATATTTATCATAGAATATGATGTGATAATATGATACATTTAGAAATAGATAAAAGGAATATGGTAGTAATCGATAATCGATGTGACGTATTTAATAAAAAATGTTGAGTCTTGCAAAAAATAAAACGTTCTTTTAACAGTTAGAGAACAGAAAACATTTGAAAATTTTTCTAACGGAACCTTAGCAAGAATAAAATAAATATTTTCTTTTTCTTTTTTTTTCATTTTTCAATTAATTTTCAGCAGTGAAATTACGCTTTAAAATAATGATAGATATTTTTATCACTTTTTTTCATTTTTAAATTAATTATCAGCAGTGAAATTACGCTTGAAAATAAAGATAGATATTTCATCACATTTTTTCTTATTTCAATTAATTTTCAGCAGTGAAATTAAGCTTGAAAATAACGATAGATATTTCATCACCATTATTACATATCAATATTCTACCTTTAATTGCTAATGCAATGAAATTAATAATACCTTTTTACAAATGCATTCTAAAATTACATGTAGTTATTATTGCTATCTTATCAATGCTAGTTATGAGAGTATCAACGCAAAGCTAATAAAAATCATCTTTCTGCATAGAAATTATCATCTCTAAAGATTGGAATTATTATAAAAAAATAACATAAGTTACATTGAAATTTGTAATTGACCTATATTTTTTTCGCCGAAGACTTTGCACACTCCCCCCTTCCCCCATTTTTGTTTTCACAATATGCATTTTTTTTATTTTTAGTATATATAAGTGATATATCAGTTGCTAATCTTACCCAAAATGGTAATTTCATGTATATTTAATAAATACATAACATCGTTAAATATAATTAATAATATAACGGCAAGCAAACATAATACTAAACAGTAATACTAACAGTATTCATTTAAAATACATAGCATCTTTTGTTATGTCTACCAAAATAAATATGATATGATAATAATATAATGTAATTTAAAAAATACTGTATCAATGAATATATCTCTGTATATATGATATATCATACTATGTAGTTCTATGTACATAAATACTTATATGACATATATAATGTGATGACATTACATATGTACATACATAATGCTAATTTTGCACATAAAATGAAAGCAGCAAACGAATCAGTGTTACTGTAATTAATATTTTCTGTAATATTTTTGGCACAGCAAATTTAACCCGGCCCGGATAATACGTAAGTAACACAATCTATACTTGAAAAATCCATACAAATTGAAATATCCATACACATATATGTCTTTTTCATTTTTCATTTCAAATTTCTATTTTTCAACTTTAAGATCTTAAACAATAGAAATTTTCAAGTAGCACAATTCACAGAGATTGGTCTATCACTTCCTTCTCACATATGCTTCTCAACAATGAACTGCTCTGAGCTCTTAAAGTGGGATTATCTAAACACGAAAGCAAAAGAGATGGATTGGGGGTGGGGGGGGGGGGAATGGGCACTTTTTCAGTCTAAATAGCTGGAATGAAGCTTTTTTGTGGGAGTGGAGGGATGAAGGGCTTCCATCCCACACATAATAAAAAAGGAGCATTATTTACTCGCCAAACATCGGCCTTCAGATGGCAGATGTGATATTGATTAAATTCCCCTTATCCACTATTTTACATTTTCACCAGACTTCATCAGACAGCATAACTGTTACAGATCAACTTTCGTTTCATATAGAAAACATTTTTAACATGCTAGAAAGGAGATTTTTTTTTAAATTTCCTTATTAAGTAATTAAAAAAAAAGAAAAAAAGAAACATTTAATGTTTTATTTAAGAATTAATTTTTAACATTGTAATAATGGTATGTATCTATGCATAGAAAAAAGTCAAAGCGATTTCAAAGCAGAATGTCACAAACAACTTGCGTTTTAGAGATTCAGAATACAAAAATCTTCAAATTTTGTGAATAAATAAATAAATAAATAAATAATAAAATAAAATAAAAATAAAAATAAAAAATTTCTGCTGTCCTTTTTAGTAAAAATGACATTTAAATCATGTTTCTGTCTTAATTTGAAACAGGAATTATTAATTTTTTTAGGTTTGGATTATATTCAAAATCTAGTTTTTTTTTTTTTTTTTTTTATTGCATGGAAACAACTTCTCGTGAAAATGCATTTACCTTCATGTTTCGTTTTTACACTATTTCTCATATTTAAATTGTCAGTCAAGGACCGTTAAAGATAATTGGTTCAAAGGTTCAACATTTTTTTTATTGTTTTACTTCAATTTTGATTCAGCAAATTTAAAAAAATTATTTACTTTTGATTTTTTTTTTTTTTTTTTTTTACTAGTTACACTATTTTTTAATAATTTATATTTTTATTTAAATTAATACTTTTTGTATTGCTAAATTAAAACTCACATATTTTTGTTTACTTAAGTGGAAAAAAATGCAATTCTACAAGTAATTTTTCGATTTAAAACGATTTTAAATAATCCCACATTTAGTAAATTTTAAATTATTTAATTTTTAATTGTGCAAAATTTTATCACGTTATTTGATTCGCGAATAATATGGTTAACCATCGCAAAAAGTTTCAAATTTTTAACGAAATAAATAAAATTTATTTTACAATGTGTCAATGAACTCCTTAATATAACTAAAATAATTATTAGTTTACTTAAGAAGGTGCTTAAAAATTTACTTACTATTCCATTACAATTGAACTGGTATTAAAATTTATAAACCTTGTTATTACAAACATGTGTAAAAAAGGATGCTACATTAACCCTGAGGTCTTTCGATCACAAGCGTGATCATTTTCAAGTGCAAAGCTGTGTTATAAACCAAATAAATATCGTACACTATGTAATGATACAGTTAGTTTTTTCTTTTTTTTATTTCTTTTTTCTTTTATAAAAAAATGAATCCTGGTGATTTTTAAAGTAAAGATAATGTTGAAAGCACGATGATATTTATTAAGTTAACTCAAAGTTTTATTAGGGAGTAAGTAACAAATATGCTATTAAATTGGAACCTAAAATTCATTAGTTTTATCGAATACCACTTTTAAACCACAATCTAGAGAATATTTTTTTTATTTCATTATGTAACATAATTTGTTTGGCAATGGTAATTAGGTAGGAAATAAAAAAATTATCTATGAAATACTTTTCTCATACATATTCGCTTGTACAATCATACAATCAATTTTAATTTTTGCTCCGTACACGAAAATCCGAATTCTCTAACAATAAATATCTTAATTGTTTTAGCAGTATATTTCAATTAAAGTAAATTTTATTTTTATTCGTTTATTTATTTGCTAATTTTTATCGAAACTGTTAAATTATTTTTCTTTTTTTGTTACATTCGATTAAACGAATAAATCTCGAATAAAGCAGTTTGAAATTTGCAACAAAAAATTCTAATTGAAAAATACTTTTATTTGTTATTTCTGTTTTGAAATAGATTAAATAAATAAATTTCAAAATTTTACATTACATTTGCTCTGATAAATGAACTGAATAAATTACCTTTTTTTTCTTCGAAAAATACTCATTTAAATAAAAGTTATTCTTAATGTAATTAATTTATTTACATTTGGGAAATTTGGAAACAATACTTTTTTTTACAGTATTTAATAAATGAACTGTAAATAAATTTCTTAATGTAAGTTGTTATTTTTTATGAAAATAAATATTGGTTTATTGAAGTAGTAGCTATAATTTTTTTAGAGCAGAAAGTTTTACTTTTTTCTTAATTTTAACTGGGATTTAAATAAATAATAAAAAAAAACTTTAATTTAAGATCATGAAAAAAAAGCTTTTTAGATGTTTTTTAAAATAATATATATAATAACATACATAAAAACACATATAGTAACACGCATAGGTGACACATGTTGACAGATGTTTATTTAAATAATATGTATAATAACATACGTAAAAACACTTATAGTAATATGTATAAGTGACATATCATAATAATAAAAATAAATATTGTGTTTCCTTGTAAAATAAATTGCTAAATAACTTTTAAAAAGTCGTTCAATTTCTCTTTGTCATCTTTATTGTTTTTTTTTTTTTTTTTTTTTTTTTTTTTTTTTTACCCACGTTTGTCAATTACTATCTATTGATCACAGAATCCATTTTTTAACTGTCTGCAGTTGTAATATTATCACATAAAGGTAATATATAAGTTGTAATTTCCCATCTAAGTGAAAAAGTGTTCATGCAATTTCTTGAACCAGGGACCTTTTGGCTTAAGTTACCAACGTTCTACCAACTGAGCTATATTGGACAAATATGGCAAGCACAATTCACTTAATCAACCTTTTGATAATGTAACCATGTCTGTTAGCTGAAATAACTTAATAGAATAAATCGCGGGCAGACACCTTTGACTTAAACTGCCAAAGGTACCTGGTTTATATCCTGATATGGAAGCTTTCTCAATCAGATGGAGTACTAAAACTCAAATGATTTATTTATTAATTAAAATAGTTTTGCTAAAACTTATCAAGTGCAACTACGCATCCTGATTTACTTGGATCTGCAACTTATTCTCTTGAGCTGTTTCAGGTGACAGACTTATTTTATAGATGCTCTTACGAAAAATTCTGACAGAGTGAATTGTGTCCGCCAGACTTGCCCAGGATAGCTCAGTTGGCAGAGCATTGGCAGCTTATGACAAAGTCCCCTTGTTCAAACTTGGACACTTTTTACTTATATGCAAAAATACAACTTATATGATTTATTTACATATTAGATTAATTCTGTTAAAATTAATTAAAATGAAATAAAATAAATAAATAGATGTTGCATACATAATTTTCTTGTTTTCTGTTTAATTCTGTTAAAACTGATTAAAAAAATACAAAAAAATAAATAATTGATAAATACATAATTTTCTATCTTTCTAGTAATTATAGATATAACTTTCTACATTTTATTAATACTTACACTTACTTTGTTAAATATAAAATGTCTCTTTTTTCTCGCTTCTTAAAATTTCATTCAAAAAATTTTACATGTAACTACAAATAGTCGAAAGGAAAATCTTTTTCATAATTTTTAAAAACTTCGCTTTTAAACTAAATAAAACTTGCTAAAAGGTATATACAACATATATATGATGTTACAAAAAATATATAAATAAAAGTAATAACAAATCTGTGTTACGAACTGCTTCCGCGATTATTATCAGGTTAAAATTTGCTAAAAGGTATATAGAACATATATATGATGTTACAAAAAGTATGTAAATAAAAGAATTACAAATCAGTGTTTCGGATTGCTTCGCGTTATTATCTGGATAAAAGGATGTTTAATAATATAAAAGTTCAAAAACTACCTCAACATGACACCTAATGACGATTGATGGAGCGCTTTGAAGCGTTGATTTGAAATTCATTTCAATGTTTTTGTTATATTTCATTTATGTATTCTATATAACATTTAACAAAATTTTAGTTTAAATTCAAAGTTTTTAAGTATATTTTGTGGTATAATTGTCGAATGCAGATTTATTTTTACAATTTTTGCTTTCCGTAACATAATAAACATTTTTTAATTTTTAAAGTTCTTTGGTTTTTAGCCAATATCGTGTTATACAGTTATAGTACAATCGTGTTAAACCTTTCATCTAAAATTAGTTAAATGTTTTGTTTTTTAAATTGCAACGCTAATTCAAAGAACGGATATAATAGTATGGTTCATTAAATACTTACCAAGTATATTCCATCGTTGGCTTTCTTAACAGTTTATGTCCAGAGTTTTTAAGCAAAAAAAATAGACATTTTTACATGAGATGTAATAAAGTAACACTGATGTATTTTTTATGTATCCGGATCAAATATAAAATCTGAATAAATGAAAATTTATTATCTGTGAGATAAAGAATTTTCCTCAGAAGTAAGAAAATATTTTTCTATTTATCTCCAAAGTGACTTCTAAACGTTTGAATATATTTTATTATTCAAAATTTGAAGCAATGGAAAAAGAAAAAAAAAAAAAAAAAACAGAGAGAATTTATCTAATCTGATTTAAGAAATTAATTACCGAAGTAATTAAGAGAAAGGCGTCTTTTATCTGTTTTTTACACATCCTTAATTAATTATCGAATGCATAAGTAACTGTAATTTATAAAAAAAAAATACAAAAATTAAATGGTGCAATTTTTTAACCATTCTACAGCTTACATGTTATTTATTTATTAATTTTCTGACATGTGCCTCCAATTCGCTTCCTACCTCTGATTCGGTTTATTCCGACATCTAATAGATCCTGGACTGTTTTGGACTTGGCACTCCAAGTGCTAGGAGTGTCGAGAAATAATTTTTCTTAATATCGTATAACTAAATTTGATACTTCAGAAAAAAATTAAAAGAAACTCTGATCAAAAATTTGCTTTCGAACGGAAGCTATGACCGAAACAGTTCGAGCTAGTAGACATTAGTAGACATTAGTATACTCAGGGGCGTATTTAAGTAGAATTCATTAGGGGGGCGTAAATGACGATTTTGCCGACTGATCGGACATGCAACATTTCTGTATTGATTTATCAAACTAGCATCGGTTCATGACGAACATTTACACTTATTCTCCCGAAAATCATATTCATTGAAACTAGGGAATATTTTACCGGTTTTGCTTACTCTTTTAGATCGGGCCGGCAGGCCCACTAATTTTTTTTTGCCGGCCTAGCTGGTCCGTTTAATTTATTTGCTGGCATGGCCCGTATTTTTCGTTTATCAGCCCGTTGATAAAAATGTCTTAATTCTGCCGACCCGACCCGTTTGAAAATTGTCTTTATTTCGACTGGCCGACTGCGGACCTCGGATCAAGCCCGGGCCCGTGCAAGTCCCTATCTTGTACCCTAAGATATGAAAAACATAGACGACTGGGAGCAGGAAAACACAGTGATAAACCTTCCAATTGACCACTAAAATAGAGTTTTTGACAGTTGTTTCCACCAAGTTATGGCTTTGGCAGATCAATTGCATTTTAATATGATAATCGAGTTCTGTCCAATCCTAGAATTTTAGCCACAAACTCAATGAGGCCTGTATAGTGGCTTTCCTGGCCAATAAGAATGAAGAACATTTTTACTCAACTTTCCTTTCGTCCAATAAACAGTCTTTTTCGGACGGTACATAGTCGCCGAAGTGTGATTGTTGCCACTCCTGGGTTATGTCCGTGCACACGAAAAAATATGAATATCTTCACCGAAGTCGTCATCATCTTTAATGCTAGTTGATCTACTAGAACTCTACTCATCTACTGCAAATTCTCAGGAAAACTTGTCTTTCCCGTTTTTTTTTTTTTTTTTTTTTTTTTTTTTTTTTTTTTTTTTTATTATTTTCAGCAGTCACGAGAAGTCGAAAAATGATGAGGCAAGCTTCGGATTTTCGGAAGAAATACTTTAGAAAAATACTAAGGATTGGTGTTTTTTAGTGTATGTTTTAAGCAAAAACATGTAAAATTGAAAAAAAAAAAAAAAAAAAAAAAAAAAAAAAAAAAAAAAAAAAACGGGTGTTTTACAGTTGTATCGATTGATACTGACTACCTAGACTTTGCCGACTGTCATCGAAGTTGCCAACATTAGGGGGGCGAGACGCCCCCCTACGCCCCCCAGTAGCTACGCCCCTAAGTATACTAGCCAAAACATATATTACTGCTATATCATATAAATTAGTCTAATGACATATTGTTATGCGTATTATATGGTGAGTATTCATTGCCTCATGCAAATGTTTAAAATGCAAACATGAGCAACGTTTAGCTTAAAGTTGAAAAGTCTGAGAACACTTCATACCCCCCCCCCCCATAACTCGCACGCTTTAGATAAAAAATAAATAAATAAATAAAATAATAATATGATAGTTTTATCCTAAATGAACTGCAATTTCCTGGTATAGAAATATGGACTATATTTTAAAATCATTGCAAACCAGAGCATTTAGAACTGAGTTTTCATGGAGCATTAATATTATTTTAGGTAGATTTCGTATGAAATACAACCTATTGCTGTCGGTCCTATGTTGGAATTTCTGAAAACATTTTGCTTATCTACGCCGATCATGGACCCTAGATCCCAAAACTACAATCAGTAAAAAAGTTTATATATATAGATAGATAGATCTGTCTCTCTACCCATCTATATATATTTTGTATTATCCTTGAAAACGAGCTAAGTACTACAGTTTCCAATAATTTGTATTGTTCCAATATTGATAATTCCTCTTTTCTTGTTTAAGTTTGTTATTTACTTTTTTATTTATTCATTTTAGATGTTAAATAGTAATACTAAAAATTTCATTTGTATTCATTTTATTTATTTATTTATTTAGTTTTTCTTCGTTTCAATGTTTTTTTTTCTATTAAATTCAAATGGTTTGTATTGTACTACAATTAATGGTCTTAAATATATATATATATATATATATAATTTCTTTATGGACACGACAAATACTAAAATTCTGCTCAAATCTCTTCCAAACTGATATATAAAATCAAGGGACATAAAATCTTGGTCAAGTTCGTTAACGGTCAAAATGGGACAGATTTATGATAAATTTAAAAATGAGCACAAGGGGCGAAAATAATATGACATTTGGGTGTTAAAAATTCATAACTTTGTCAATTTTTAAGATATCAAACCCAATTTTTTTGTATAAATGCTTTTAATAATATCTAAAACTTTTGTGTTTACAAGTTTTTAATAGAAGCAACTTTTACTAAAAAAAAAAAAAAAAAAAAAAAAAAAAAAAAAAAAAAAAAAAACGAAAACGAAAACAAAACCAAAAAAAAAGAGGGTGAAAGAAGGAAAAGGTTCACTTCAATTCTTAAGATATCAAATCCGATTAAATTTACTATACTTCTTCTCAATAATATCTGCAACTTTTATATTGACAAGTTTTTGATAGGACCAATTCTTATTGCAAAAATAAATTAAACAAAAATAGGAGTTGAAGAAAAAATCTCAAACACGAACTGCTTATATTCTGTCAGCTGGGGTGATTATGACCACGTTTTGCATTTTCAAATTTTTTTTTTTTTTTTTTTTATTTGTTTCCATTTGAAAAACTGGTATTTTTAGTACATAGGAAGTAACTTTGATCCTTTAAGAAAACTTCTTAAAAGTTTTAATTTTCATAGCCCCCCTCCTTTATTTAAGTTAAAAGGATGGTTATAATTACCCCATCAAAAACTCACAGTCACAAAATTTTGGGATAATAGTGGGGATAAAGATAACTAGTGGGGAAATTATGATCACTATTTTTCCTCTTTATACTTCCCTACACACACATTTGTTTGGGATAATTAACACCATTAGAACTCCAAACTGACAAATCTGTTTATTAAATATTTTGGTAAACTTTTTTCAAATTGATATTTGGATCTCAAAAGTGCTTTAGATTTGTAGTAAAAAATGTCTAAAATGAAAAATACATTATGAGGTAAATATTTAAGTGTGAAATCAAATTCCAACACAAGCAATTTTCACCATTATAGGGGTGTGTCATAATTAACCCCCTGACCCTATTAGTCTAACATTTTCGTGAGTTTTTATTTTCCTGAGTCAGTGTTTAAAATGCAAACGCAAGCAAAGTTTAGCTTAAATTTCCAAAGCCTAACAAGCTTTTATACCCTCTCGTACCTCGCACGCTTTTGATTTAAGAAAAAAAACTGAAAATTTGATTCTAAATATGCCTGCAATTTCCTGGTACACAAATCCAGCCTAACCATTACAATCCTTCACTTTAGCAAGAAGCTCTACTAATATAAAGCGGAAGTAAAGTTTTTTTTTCATTACGGCTAGACGAGTTTAAAGTCCCCTAAATATTTCAGAAGTAGGCCCTTTTTATACAACTCATTCAAACGTATGCCATATAGGTTACTTTTGCAGTCGTCAGGCTTCCAACACTTAAATTTTAAATCTACGTAATACGCCAGTGCGCAACTTTTAACCGTTGTTGACAACTAAGCACAAAATGGCTTCCATGGCAGACTTCGGAAAACATCTATTGTTTCAGGTCAAAAGTGAAAATTGAGACATGAAAAATAAATAAACAAATAAAATAAAAGGATTATTCTGTTATTCAGATCTACTATTGAATAACACGTGCAAAAGTTTGTTACGGTTGGAAAAGCTTTTGATTGAGACAAAGCAATTAATTGAACTGTAACACAATTTTAAAAATGTTAAAAAAAGAAAAAAAAATTAATTTCGTTGAAATGATTTATAAATATATATTAAAAAAAGATACATGCATTACTAAATGAGAATTTTGATATTATGTATTAGTTATTATTACGTGAAAATTTAAAGTTGTATTACTCAAAACTAGTTTGTCCTTCTATTGCAAATTAATAATTTTGACGACTGAAAATTTTCAGTTTTTTAGCTCACAGGCTATCATAGCCAGAGAGCTTATGTGCCCGTCCGTTCTGTATGTACGTTCGTATGTTCGTATGTTCGTGCGTAACGCGATAACTCATGATAAAAATATAGGATCCACTTGAAATTTTGTATATAGGTATATCCTGATAAGGCGCTTCCCTGATTAGTTTTTGGAGTTCATTCGATATGTATAAGAGAGGGAACGGGGGGCTCATGCCCCCCCCCCATTGATATAAAAGAGATTTCCATGCAGAATTAACAGTTTTCGTTCAAAATTTAGATATAGGATCATTCTGATGAGGCGATTCCGTGACTGTTATTAGGTATTCATTGAATAAGTATAAACAGGGAGAACGGGGTCTCATGCCCCCCCCCCTTAATTGATATAAACGGGATTTTCATGCAGAATTAACAGTTTTCGTTCAAAATTTAGATATAGGATCATTCTGATGAGGCGATTCCGTGACTGTTATTAGGTGTACATTGAATAAGTATAAACAGGGGGAACGGGGGGGCTCATGCCCCCCCCCTTAATTGATATAAACGGGATTTCCATGCAGAATTAACAGTTTTCGTTCAAAATTTAGATATAGGATCATTCTGATGAGGCGATTCCGTGACTGTTATTAGGTGTTCATTGAATAAGTATAAACAGGGAGAACGGGGGGCTCATGCCCCTCCCCTTAATTGATATAAACGGGATTTTCATGCAAAATTAATAGTTTTCGTTGAAAATTTAGATATAGGATCATTCTGATGAGGCGAGTCCGTGGCTGTTATTAGGTGTTCATTGAATAAGTATAAACAGGGGGAACGTGTGTTCTAATGCCCCTCCCCTTAATTTGTATAAATGGATTTTTCAATCAGAATTGTCAGATTTCGTTCAATTCTCTGAATAGTTTTGGAAGTTTAATGGATAAGAATAAAAGAGGGGAATAACTCCTCTTAAATTATATAAATGCTAAATGGGTTTTCATTAAGAATTATCCGATTTGCTCTGAATTTTGGATATAGATTTTTTAATATGATAAAGCATGTACTTGATAGTTTAGGAGGTTTAATGATTAAGTATAAAAAAGGAGAAAGGGGAGAGCTGTTTTCTGTTCTTAATTTTTTTCCGAACGGAATTAACCCTTGAAAACATAAAACTGTAATGTACAATTAGTATGCGTAGCATGTGAGCTCAATGCCATCAGTTTAACTGGGCAATATTCTTTTTATTTAAATTCAAATTGTTTTATTCAAAAAATAACCGAGTAAATTATACACTATACACTATACATATCTTTAAAAGATACAAAGAAGAAAATAAAACAATTTTATATTGTAAGTTTTTATTTTATTGAGGCCCGTCTTTTAAATGCATTGCATACACGTATAGTGTCCATATATTGTGGCCGTATAGTGTATACTTGAACCACTTAATTGATCAATATTTTTGAAAGAAAAACAATTCAAACAATGCATAGTTTTTCAGATCTTCTACAGAATTTTTAACCGTTAATCACTAGTTTTTAAAAACAGAAATTTTTACCTAATAGAAACGGTAAAATAATCTTATTAAATAATATAAAATTTACAAAAAAAATAATAAAGAAAATAATAAATCATGATTGAAATATGGATGACCGTATGTGGGATGGGCAAATCATGATTGGCAAAAATTGGTTGTATCCAAATATAGTAGCACGTGCTATATTGTGTATTCTACAGGGTGATTCAAAAAAGCGTTGTCAAAATGATATGGCAAGTAAAGCATACAACAAGGATAATAAATCACATAGGAACATAGGGTCGCAAATTACTTATTGAGTAACAAATACAGGGTGTTTCATTCTAGCTACACCCGATTTGAAAGCATTAACTTTGACGTAAATAAAAACATTGTAATGAAAATGCAACGATATGAACCTTATTTTGTGTGAAATGTGATAACGTTACGAAAAAAATCTGGAAAAAAAGATTGCTCAAACATTCGATGATACCGTATAAACTGATTATCACAGTCCAAAATTGAGATGTCAAGTGCATATTGCTGGCGCGCATAATGCATACTTCTACCAGTTTTGTTTGGTTGCATTTAAAACAAAGATGCGAATGTCTATTAAATGTTTTATTATAATAAACAGGCGACTCTCGTTAATTCGAACTTGTCGGGACCACAAGAAATGTTCGAATTATCCGAAATTCGAATTATGGAAAGTATGAAATGAAAACATGGTTAATATGGTACTATTACAAAGGAATTAATATTATAGTGTTTTTTTTAATTTATTTTGTCTGTTATCATTAGAATATGACTGAATATTAAATTAGAATGTAAAAATAAATTAACTAATTAAAAGATTAGAAACAAGCACAATGGAAGACAAATTGGAAGCGTCCCTGATGGACATACAGGGCACTAAGAAAGTAAATACCAAATGCATGATATTATATATATACTCATTCGGAACAATTCTCACAAAAATCAAAGAAAGAAAGTTATATTCAAATGATCTGAAATCCGTGAAAAGAAAAGAAAAATGAAAAAACGGACTTATTGTTAGTTCGAATTAAACGAAGTTAAGAGAAAATGAGTTCGAATTAATGAAAAGTTTTAATGTTATTCTGCCATTGAAAATTTCGGGACTTCATGTTTAGTTCGAATTAAGCGAAGATTCGAATTATCAGATTTCAAATTAACGAGAGTCGTCTGTACTTCAGTTTTCTGAAACTTATTCCCGTCAACCCAAACTGATTTAGGATGGAACACCCTGTATTTGTGGCTCAATAAATGGTTTGCGGCGCTATGTTTCTATGTGACTCTTTGTCCTTGTCGTATCCCTGATTTGTCATAACATTTTGTCAACTTTTTTTTTTGCATCACCCTGTATATTGATACTAATCAATGGATAAATGGATACAGTCCCTCATTTTTTTGTTTCATTTCGGGAATAATGGATTTTGAGCTTATTCAATAGGCGAACACTTTCAGAATTTTCAAGCTATGTTTTTGAGACTTTTACAAAAGTTGCTCTATGCATTTAGCTGACACAATGTGCAAATGATATTTTGATAGCATCTACGCATGCGCAATGAAAAATTTTTTAGTAAACGTACTAATTTTTCATACAATTTTTATTATTTTTTAATTCTCATTACATGCTGTTATGTACAATAATGATTGTCTTTTCTTTTTGAAGGGGGGGGGGGCATTCTTTTATATTAAGAACTCTGCAAATTATAAGCAAAAAACTTGCAAAAAAATTGAGATTGTTTCTATAAAAACCTTAATTTTTCTACGAGTATACATGCTATTTGCCTAAAAATAAACACAGTCTATTATAATAAGCCACTTAACCATAATCTAAAATTTGTACGCTTTTGCTACATTAATGTTGACAGGATTATCCAAAAGATATTCGATATTTTTCGATTTCTACAATATGGTGTACCCCAACGTTTCACATTCCTATTGTCTTCATATATATGTATATATTCATATGTAATCACTGTTCGAGAAACCATAGTATACTAGAATTGTGATGTGTATTTAAATGAATCTTGCGTTTACTAATAAATGAAAGAGAAAGAATGTTGTCCACTTGTTTTGTTGATAAGAATTTCCAGCTGCTCCCTCTGCCAACTGTTCCTCCATTCGGGGAGGCAAGTTCAACAAAACTTTAAAACTGTTGAATGCATTACGTAAAAAAGAAAAAAAATTATAAGTTCTTTTAAATTGCAACTATTTTTAAAAATTTTATTTGAATATAACGATATTGTATTGATTGTGTTCATTTAAAGGAATAAAGTATGCGAAAAATAAATTTAACCAGATTTAAACCAGTTTAACCAAACAAAAGAACACATTTCTAAAAATACTTTTTTTTTTTTTCACTTTGGTAACGATATCATTACTGGGGGGGGAGAGGGCGGGAATGGTTGAAGGATGATAACATATGATATGGAAAAGGAGGGGGAGGGGCTTAAAATTACCAAAAAAATGATAACGTTATATTTGCACAGACCCTAAACATATAAATGGAAACACTGAAATTATTTTAGAAAATGAATTACAAAAATAAGTTTATGCTATTGAAAAAATTGTTATACATTAAAATTATATTGATAAACGAAGACAATTAAAGTATAGTATCACAAAATTAACAACAAAACAAAAAGGTTACATGCAATTTTATCGTCAGAGAAAATTATGCATTGATTATAATTCTGTGAATTTTATGTCAGAGAACATTTTTTGTTGCTCACAAGAGAATTCTTTAGGCTAATTAAAATATTCCAAAAAAATTAACTCAGATTAATTAATCGATATTGTTGACATGGTATCGAATAATGTCATAAATTTAGTTAAAAATATAGAACAATAATGAATAAAAAGTGACATTGGAAAAAGAATGACATAATTTATTTTTTACATGTGTAATGTAATATACCAAGAGCATTATTTAGACAATTAAAAAATTATATATAATTTTACTAAATGCCTTTTTTTATTCATGGATTAAAACTCTTGTTTACAAGTACACACACAAATGCGTGCGTATATATATATATATATATATATATATATATATATATATATATATATATATATATATATATATATATATATATATATATATATATATATATATATATATATCGATTAACTTTACTATAGTATTTTTTATAATAATTAATGTATTATTTTTACATGTCATTTTCATTTACAATTCTAGTTAGCATCATTATACGAACAAGTAAGATAAATTTCATTTCCTATAAATGTCATATCATGTCATTTTTTTTTATTCATAGGAATTTTATATAATTATACCTATGAATTTCTGAGCTTGAATTTCTTTTATGGCAATTTGATGAAAAGGACTACATATTTTATCTAGTACAGGGTGGTCATAAAAAAACTTTGCCGATATATGGAGCTCTAATGGCCAGACCGTTCAACCGATCGAGGTGAAATTTCAGATATAGCTATTCAGAGGTATGGGCTCGAGATTCTGATAACGGCAACAAAATGACGCTCACGGTTACGGTTATAGTTACAGAAACTCGAAAATTTCCAATGGCAACACCCATTTTTTTCATCGCAAAATGCTCAGTGCATGCGAAAACCCTAAAGAGCATTGGAACGGTATGGTTATTGCAATAAACGGACGCGTTATGCTCGCACAAAATCAGCTCTAGGAACGGCCCCAATAAAACACGATCAAGGCGCACGAAGAAAATTTGAATAAGATCAGAGACAAAATACCAATCATGGAACATCGTTTGCCAGATAGTCAGCGTCGAATACGGATAAAAAGTAGGGTAGGAATGTTAGTTCTTCAGTCGAAAGATCTCACTTACCAACAAAAATTATACAAAATTAAACAAATTATACAGAAATTAACTTGTATTAAACCTCGGCAACGTATATCAATTTCGCAAAATGTGAAATAGTTTAATATAATGAAAACCTCCTCAATGAATGTTTCCCTCTTTATCATTATGCAGTGGAATACTTTTGTGTGCTCTTGTAAATTAATAACATATGTTCTTTGTACCATGGATAATACAGAGTGTATATTTCAATATATACTTCATAGATGTATATAAATTTCATTAAGATTCGAAAGAGTGTAACATTATTAAAATTCACTTGAAACTGTTTTTTCAGATTGACCGTAATGTAACGGAATAATTTTGACTTTCCCTGTAATTGAACTATGCATTTGATTTTTATAAAAATTGAAATGAATCCACAAATTTATGCAACAATTATGTATTCTAAATTTCAAATGATTTTGTTGGACAGTTTTTGCGTTATTATATGCAGACGGACAGACGAACGGACGGACTGAATGACGTCTATAGTATTGTGTATATAGTGCTATGTATTTATATAATTACGAACGCACCTAATGATATATATTTATTTAAAAAATGAATAAATCAATGCCATAAAGCCGTAATTTCCAACAAGATTTTACATTGAAAAATATCTAAAATAAGAGAGTTTTGTTCCAGTTGTATTTCTGGACAAGCATCATTTAATCCACTAAAACTGTTGTTCGAGTTACTCAATGGTTACAAAAATAAAAATAAAAATCTAAATAAAATTTAAAAAATAATAACATTCATAATATGAAAGTATACTTGAAAATGCTAATGATGGTGTTTCCTAAACCGTGCAATTTTATAATGTGTTTATTAATTTGTTAAGAAAATGAATAGGGTAGAGGTGAAACAAGTAAATTGTTGATCAGCGCAAAAAATGCATGGCAATCCACGTATATTTATGAGATTCAGAGCGCGGCCAGACGGCAATATGGACAGACAAACCGAAAGCATAAACACTTTTCAATTTTTGTTGGAAAGTGTTAAAAAGTCTCACAAATATACAAAAAGAGAGTAATATTACGAAATGTTATTTATGTATGTGACATAAACAACAAAATGCCAAATTGGAATAAGTCGACTTTTACACTCATTCTTTCAGAAAAAGATCATACAATCACTGGTCTTATAAAATGAGCACTGATGAGTGCATATGATTTTTAAAATAATTTTGTCATTAAAAGAACCGGAAATACTCTGTCCTATTTTACAAAAACTGTTTATTTATTATCTAGAAAGGACAAGTAATGAGAAAACATTCACCGAATTTTTTGAATGATTAGATGCATCTAAAAAAATTAAATTCATTCCGTAGGGTTTTTGAAAAAGAAAAAGCTCAAAGAAACATAAGAAAAATTTATTTCTTTTCCGTAATTACTAGAGCCAATTACAAGTTGACCTCCCCAACACCCCCCCCCCCTCCTATTTGATTGGGACACTACACAAGGACTTGATCTCCATCACTAAAAACAAAGACATTAAAAAGATCAGTTTGCCGAGAAATTCCCCCTTTTTTATCAATTTACTTTTCCATTTAAAGGAAGGAGTTCATTTAAGTCAATCTTGTACTTTTTTTTATATTCGCTAAAATAATGATTTCTATTTTCTCTTCATTTGAGGTTAGATGCATTATGTATTATTATTCAGAGCTGGATTGTGTACATTCCTTCTGACTTAGCAGATTTTTTTTTTCTTTTAGATTCTGAAATTAGCAACCCAGATTTCTGATTCCTGATAAATGTAATGCGAGATTCATAATAAAATGTCTCTGTTACAGCTCATTAGAAATCATTTGTTATAAAACATGAGCTTTTAAGAAATAAAACTGTTTTTTGTTTGTGAAAAAACTGTATATGTTTAATTTATGCTTTACTGTTAGACAAGATCTTTAAAAATGAACCATATTGATTTTTTCAAAAAAAATGCTTTTAAAATTAATCTACCATTTTGGATGATCTGGATACAATTTAAACAAATATATTTTTGATGAATATGAATACTATACATATTCCTTGAAATATAATGTGTATAGTATTCATATACATAAATCTATGCATTTCGTCTGAGAAATGAAATATGTCGATTTTTCAATAAATAAACTTATTTATTTATTTATTTCTTGTCTTTTAAATGTGTTTTAATTACTTTTATCAAATATTCAGTTAGTTTGATTATGAATACATTGATAGCTATATGCAGTCAATGTATGACCGCTATAAACATATATTTTAATTAAACTAGTGATTAGACTACTTTCCCTATTCTTGTTTTAACTGTTTATTTATTATCCAGAAAAGTACAAATAATAAGGAAACATTTACCAAATTTTTTGAATGATCAGATGCAATAATCAAGACTGTTTGTTTGTGGAAAAACTGCATATGTTTAATTTCTACTTTTTTGTTAGACAAGATCTTTAAAAATGAACGATATAGATTTTTTCAAGTTAAAATAATGCTTTTAAAACTAATCTACATTTTTAGATGATCGGAATAAAATTTTAATAATTTTAATTTCAATGAATATGAACACTACACATAGTCATCAAAATATGTGTAGTATTCATATGCATGCATTATGTAAATCAAAATTCATGTACATAAATACTGAAAATGTTGCCGTTAGATCACTGAAACATATCGATTTCAATAAATAAAATTATCTTTTTTTGTCTTTTAAATGTGTTTTAATCATTTTTAACAAATATTAAGTTAGGTTGAATATGAATATATTGAGAGCTATATGCTATCAATGTATGACCACTATAAACATATATTTGAATTTAACAAGTAGTTTTTATTTAAAATTTTGTATGTAACAAATGGTTCAAAGACATGCCTGGAGTTGGATTCTTCGTAATTACTTTTATATTTCTCAAAAAATGCTATAGTAAAATTTCATCAAATTCACTTGAGACATAAATATAAAGATTTAAAATTGGACACTATTACTGAAAATTTTGCATGAAAAATATTGTTCTATGACTCTGAAAAAAAATGAATACTCTTTTATGTATAATATAAAGATAAAGAAATTTCGAACCAATATATTTCAAAATAAAGACATTTCGAACTAAAAGGGAAGGATCATAACTCCATATTAAAATTCTGCCTTAAATTTTGGTGCGGAATTTTGATACGGGTGTTTAAGTGGATCTAAACTTCTCCTATTTGAACTGTTAAGCATGTGAATCTTAAATTACGTCTATTTTTTACTTTGCATTTTTTCTCTTACATAATAAAAAACCGAAATAAGTAAAAACATTTTATTACAAACCAGTAAATGCTTAATTTCAGTTGTCGGAAAACTAAATATTATAACATATTTATTAATAAATGGAAATAAAGAAATTTTAAAAAAAGACAAAGTAAAATTTGTTATAAGTGATATTTTCAAAACAAATATCCAAAAATGAAAATTATCATATAACGATGTTATGAAAAGTAAGTTTAAAAACAATCTCTGCGATACTTTATTTATTAATGTTTTATTTTTAAGCTGTAAATTCAGAACTTGATTTGTTTGTTTAATTCCACATAACTAAATACTATCTCATACTTATTAAGGAATACAAATAAATACATGAAGGAATAAAAATAAAATAACGAAAAACAAAATTTATTTGAAGTCATATTTTGAAAACATCCAACAAAAAAGAAAAAAAAATCATTTAAATATATTATCCAACAGCAGTAAGATAAACATGATTTCTCAGTTATTCGAACTTTCAAGTATTTTTTTACAAAATTGTATATGTCAATCTATTTCTTTATTTGTAAATGTAATTTCTTTCTCTAAAACTGCAAATGTAAATATTACAACAGATTTATTAATAAACACAAATAGATGCATGAAGAAACAGAATGACGTAAAACAAAATTTACTTGAATTGATATTCTTAAAACAAATGACTAACAGACCGGAAGGCGGTAGCACAGACAATCATCTCACTGGTTCATGGATAAAATTCTAGGATTAGTTAAAAAAAGAGATTCTTTTATTAACTTCTTCAGATCTGAGGTACACAAATGTATACCTCCATTTTTTTTTCCTCATAAAAACTAAACTGTCAGAGTTTTTTGCATTTTTACTTTACTACTATACAGCTGAATGTTTCTTGCTTTAAAACAAAACCAATAAATGTTAGCGCTGATAAATATTACCTCATAAAATAAATGTTATTTTTATCCGAGTTTCGAAAATACCTTCATGACATTGTGGCCAAGAAAGTAAGAAATATTCATGGTTATTTAATTTAAATGCTTTTCAACAAAAAAATTTGCGGATTTGCTGATTATTTACTTGTTTAAAGACCTTAATTTTGTTATTGCTTAAAATTATATTACTGATAGTTAAACTGATGTTTTAAGGGGATTAGTTCTTTTATATCCATATTTGTAAACCTAAATTACCAGTCCCGCAAAGTACTGATTTCGTAAAAATGACTCTTTCTGTCATCTATGGTGTCATATCGGTTATGCAAAAGCAATAAATATATATTTGTAGAGTTATTTTATGCTCAGGTCTGAAGAAGTTAAAACGCATTCGATTTGGCAAATCATATATTGGTGGGAAAAAAAAAGTAAAAATCAAATTTTAGCAGTTGACTGATAGGTTTACCATTATGTTTTCCTGCTCACAATCCTCCATGTTTACAACAGGCGACTAGACCAAGGCAACACTAGATACTGGGCTTGATCATTCCTTTCATGACGTCACAAAAGGTGGCTGAATGATATCTAGCGATTGGTACAAAACGATAGGCGCGTCACTTTGAGCCCTGTTTGAACAAATAGCAGATAGCGGCCAGCCACCTTTTGTGACGTCGTTATAAGGAATGATCAAGCCCGGTATCTAGTATAGCCTTTACTAGACCCTGGCCGTCCCTATAACGCAAGTCTTCTCTGACTGGCCCGTAAAACTGACCTTTTCTATAAAAAAAATCTAAGCAATTCTAGCTCAATGAGCATGCGCTGTCTCAAAACAACTTTGCTCTCTTGCAACATTGGATCATTGGAACGTATTTGCTTACTGAATGCTGCGTGCTTTGTATTCAAAGACAGTTACTGGATAGAAATTGTAATTCGAAGTTAAAAGTTTTTACTGCAAATGCAACTGGGTGTTTAGAAATTTCTTATTAGATTTTTTGATAGAAATGCACTATCTTAAGGTCCAATCAGAAGAGACTTGCGTTATGTGGACGGCCAGGGTTTAGTCGCCTGTATGTTTTCATAATTTTGAGTGCAGGAAAACACAATCATAAATCTACGATTCAACTACTAAAATTGGGTTTTCAGGTATTTTCTACCAAGATAGGACTTGGCAGACCGATTGCGTTTCAATATGCGAATCCATTTTTAACTAATTGTAGAAAATTATGAAAAAAAATAAATCTTAACTGATCAATTTATTAATAACTTATAAGAAAACATTAAACGTTATTTGTTTATATAACGCTGCAAATGTTTATATAACGCTGCAAAATTAAATATTGTAACATATTTATTTGTAAACTAAAATAAATAAATGAAAAAAAAAAGAACGACGCACATGGATAAGAATGGAAACAATCATTTTATCATCATATCATTATAATAAAATACATCATATCATCATTTTATCATCATATCATTATAATAAAATACATCATATCATCATTTTATCATCATATCATTATAATAAAATACATCATATCATCATTTTATCATCATATCATTATAATAAAGTACATCATATCATCATTTTATCATCATATCATTGTAATAAAATACATCATATCATCATTTTATCATCATATCATTATAATAAAATACATCATATCATCATTTTATCATCATATCATTATAATAAAATACATCATATCATCATTTTATCATTATCAATAATTATAAAACATCAGTATAATTCAACAGCAATTACAAAAATGCGATCCGTTAAACATTCGATTTACTAATGATATATTAAAAAACTCTTAATGTTTAGTCTCATTTGTTCTTGGAAACCAATTAATTAATCAAATTTACCAATAAACGCAAAATACATTAAAGATAAACATGAAGAAAGACCAAAAACAAAATTTCCTTGAAGAAATATTTTCAAACAAATGACCAAAAATGGTAATAATCAATAATCATGTAACGGTATCATACAACAGTAATAATAATAATAATAAAAAAATCTTCGAAAAAAAAGATCTTAGACCTTCGATTTATTAATGTTTTATTGTAAAATTAGAAATGCTTAGTGTCTTTTTCTCTTCGAAACCAATTATTATAACATATTAATTAATAAACACAAAATACATGAATGAATAAATTGAAGAATGATCACAAACAAAATTAACTTCAAACAATATTTTCCAAACAAATGACTAAGAATGGAAATAACCATTTAAGGTTTCATCCAACAGCAATTACAAAAATAATATGTTACACATTCGATTTTTTAATGACTTACTATGAAATTCCAAATGTTTAGATTCATTTGTTTTTTGAAATCAACTATAAAAATATATTTATTTATCAACACAAAATACATCAATGAATAAAATAAAGATTGACCAAAAACAAAATTAACTTCAAGCAATATTTTCCAAACAAATGTCTAAAAATGTAGATAATCATTTAACAATATCATCCAATAGCAATTAGAAGAAAAAGAAGAAAAAGAAGATCGCAGACATATTCGTTTCAGCACTTTCATATTGCCACAGGAAACAGAAATTAAATGATATGATCTAAAGCCAAGTTTCTCACGACTGTTCTTTTCAAGTTTCAATTCAATATAACTGATGCAATTTAAAGCTCGAATTCACCAACGTATTCATTACTTACCGAAGTAATAAAACTCCAAGCAAGCAGTAATGCATGTCAGAATTGCACCCCGCCTCTTTTACGTTTTTCACCTTACCACTTCCATCATTTTCCCCCCGTGCTCTTTCCTGTCACTTTTTTTATATGCCTGCAATTCCCATTTGATCCGTGTATTTGTCTTTGGGAATGGCGTTTGTCCAAATCTCAGCGAATTTTGAATGGTGGAGATTTGAAACCAAAAAGAAAATGCAAAAAAAATGGCGTTTCTTTTCGTATAATCCTTGCTTCATTTGAATAGCATTCGTTGCATTCTATAATGCTGAAATGCAATGTGGCATCTAATGCGATATGTAATTCAGCTATGAGAATTATCTGAGATGGCTTTTTGTATAATTTCCTTTTCACCTCTTCCTCTCTTGTTTTTTTTTTTTTTCTTATTTTACTTTACAAACAAATAACGAAATAAAAAAATTATATGAAGTTTTGTATTAACTGTAACTGTAACTCTTCGAGAAGTTATTTGTTAGTAGGAGTGGGTGGAAATGCATTTCCTTTATCTATTCCTATGTACTTTCAGAGGTAAAATGTGAAACTGTCTTAACAGGTAAGTGGTGAGAAGGATGTGAGATATTGTATGAAAATTAACATAGAAGAATTGCAAATAATTATAAGAATATGGAAAAAAATAATATTTAAGAAAAGGTTGAAAAGAAAGTTTAATGGGAAGAAGCATACTTTTTATGTTCTTTTTCTCAATTTGTCTAGAAAATTTGGACTGTTCATTGAAATTTTTTCACAATACTGGTTTATTAATACAATTTAAAACTGCTTGAGTTTTAAATGGGAAATATACATTATAATAAAAACTACCGTAGAAATTGCAAGGAATTAATAAAATATTGAAAAAAAAATTAACAAAAGTCTAAAAAAATGCCCTATATATATATATATATATATATATTTGTGTATATATACTATTTTTTTTTAGTTCGAAAATTCAGAATATACTCAACATTTTTTTTTCACAATACTGATTTAATCATATAATATTAAATCTCTTAACTTGCTAAATGCAAAATATTCAGTATTATAAAACTTAACATAGAAATTGTTTGGAGTTAATAAATCATTGAAAAAAAACAATATTTAACAAAAGATTAAAACGAAATTTTAATTTATAAATAAATAAATAAATTTATAATATATTATGTTTTTTTTTCTTTTCCAAATTTAGAATAGCTTTGGAAATAGTTTCATAATTTGGGTTTATCCACATAATTTTAAATCGCTTAAAATCTTAAATGCAAAATATATCTATATTATAAAGACCAAACGTATATGTGCGTAACGTATGCGTCATTTTACGAATGGCAACACCTAGAAATTTGAAATGCAATTTCGGTTTTTGAATTTTTCTACTTAAAACTTTTAAATTTCTAAACATCGCACATTTTTAATTTTTACACCGGTGCACAGGGAAGAAAATGTACTTTAAAACGCAATTTGTTTGAAACCTGTTCCTTAATATATATATATATATATTGTAGTTTTTAATACTGTTTTTCTAATCGTGGCAACATAAGTTTTCTATTTCTATTAAAAGTAAAGGGGAAAAAATTATTGCATCTTTATATTGCCATATTTTTATTTAAAGTAATATATATATATATATATATATATATATATATATATATCGGGTGTCCAGTAAATGACTGACCCATTTTAAAATTAAATAACAAAAAAACGGTTTGAGATAAAAATGCGCGGTTTGCAATATTGTTATTAGAATATCAACTAATTTTAAAATACGCACTTCCTTAAAATAGTTCGAATTTCCGCCAAAGGATGGCGCTGGCGGCATCAGGCTGCAGAAATAGAGTCTCTTTTCTTCTCTTCAAGCTCGTAATCTTTCCGGCTCATTTTCCAGAGTCGAATCTGAGTCGAAGTGTTGAATCGACTCTCCATTCAACTGCAGAAATAGGGTTTCTTGGTTGGAACGAGATTTAAAATAACATTTAAGAGTGAAATATGTCTATTGTATTAACCTCCTCAGACAAATATCACGGGGAACTACAGAAACTAGTTTAAAATCACTGTAAAACATCACCAAAGGTGTATCAATCTATAAATAAATACTTATGACATGCAAACATTTATTGAAAAACCTAAAAATAGTTTTAACAATTCTAGAAACATTTGAATTAATTTAAAAGATGTTCTTTAATGTTTCAAAATTCTCTTCGGAATATGTTATTTTAATCGCTTAACTGATTCTCTTTTTTATGTACAGTAAATTGAAAATATGGGATAAACGCCAGTTTTCTTAAGCTAAAATAATCGTCAGATTTAATTTAAATATTTCTTTACTAAATAGTATGAAATCGCATTTAAAAATTTTAGTAGTGTCAGAAAGCTTTAAGTGATGGAAGAAGAAAACTATTATTGCTAGTACGTTGTAGGGGCCAATCAGTTAAATGTTTAAAACAATTGTATGCAAATAGCGTTCCCAAGTCCCCTGTCTATGAAAAAACGGGTCAATTACTTATAAATCGGCACATTGATTTTTTTAAATCTTACAATAAAAGAATCCATCGACAACAAATAATAATTTAAACATAAAAAAATTATTGATCCTGAAGTAGAAAGAAACATGCAAAATTACCTGCTAAGACAAAAACCTGCCTAAAATAAAATATTATTATTTTTTCCGAAAACCGAATTCATCCCTACTTTATATTCATATTTTGTCATTTAAATATCTAAAAATTTTATTACGAAAGCCATGAGAGATTATAAGATGTCTTTTGCACACACATCCCTCTCCCACCCAGGATAGCAAACGTATTTATGCTGAAATGGAAGGATGTTTAAAAAGAAAAAATAGTACCTGTTTTTATATCCTTATAGTCACTCCTTTTCAAAACTTCATTACAAAAAGCATCATAGATCCTGAAATATATTTTCGTCCTCACCCCCCCCCCTATTTAAATTATTCTGTAGAGAAAAGAACGAGAAGAAAACATTCTGAAAATATCTCCTGTATCTGATTTGAAATAAGGAATATTATTAAAAATATGATTTGTTATCTTTTTTAAAAATATGTAATGAAAAATGCAAATGTTCAATTTATTTTGTAATATTTTCATTTATAAAATTGAACAAAAATAATTAGACATTCAATTATATCTAAAATATCTATGACTCCACCAGTAGGCGATAAGTTCTGACGTTTCAACTGGTAGACGGCAGGTGCTGGGTTCGAACCCAATCGCGTCCGTCGGCCTAACCGTTCGGAGTTTGCCGTGTTTTTTTTCTAACATTGGATTTCCTTGTGTAAATGCGGGTTAGGTTCCCTTAGAAAGACCCCACGGAGGGTATACCCCCTTTTTCAGCCTATATTCCGCGTGTAGATAATCAGCTAACATAAAATAAGCCAAAACAAACTAAAATATCTATAGACAATTTCATGGCAAAACATTTTTATGGAAACTTTTTACTCAAATAAAGTTTCGTTTCTTTTACTTCTAGTTTTATTAAAATTACATGAGACAAAAGCTGTTGAAAACGTTTCAGAAGCCAACGCAGTATCCACTGTCCCGATCCTTTCTTTCAATTACTATCTCCTAATTCTAGATTATTTTTCCTTTTGGATTCGATGAGTTGAAATACGAATCTGCTTTAAAAGCCTACGCTGTAAAAAAATTGACGCTTTTGCAGCATCGTCACTCCATTGCTTTTATTGAAAACGATTACTTCACCCAATTATGGAGCATTCTCATGGGTCAAAAGAAATATAGTCTATAAAAGCGGGGGAGTGACATGCAGCAAAAGATTCAAATTTTTTACTGTGTAGATTACAATTTTTGAAGTTTTATTTGTGTAGTGTAATACTGAATAACCGTAAAAAAAGCAATAAACAGCAATTGAAAACAAGCAAAAAAAGCAATTGATGCTAAACATTGAAACATTAAATTGATCATTGTTCAATCTTAAATGTTATTTTAAATCTCGTTCCAACCAAGAAACCCTATTTCTGCAGTTGAGTGGAGAGTCGATTCAACACTTCGACTCAGATTCAACTCTGGAAAATGAGCCGGAAAGATCATGAGCTTGAAAAGAAGAAAAGAGACTCTATTTCCGCGCCTGATGCAGCCAGCGCCATCTTTTGGCCGAAATTCGAACTATTTTAAGGAAGTGCGTACTTTAAAATTTGTTGATATTCTAATAACAATACTGCAAACCGCGCATTTTTATCTCAAGCCGTTTTTTTTTTTTTGTTATTTAATTTTAAAATGGGTCAGTCATTTACTGGACACCTGGTATATAGAATCATTAGATAATGCTACAAATCAACATCAATAACTGTAAAAATTTGTTAATGCCAAATTACATCATACAGAGGAGTTGTCAGAATTAGAAATAAAATTGGAAATGTGGTATTTAGCTCGTTATCAAGGGCAATACTAAATAGCCACATTAATTGCGATTAATTTCTGAATGGAAATCAGGATAGACCTAAAAATAATTTCTATACTGCCCGATTAATCGCAAATGAGAACTCATTTCAAAGAAAAATATTAGAAAAATAATAAGACCATAATAGAATTATCAATATAATAATTACAATAGAAAAAATATTTCAAAGAAAAAATATTAGAAAAATAATTAAACTGTAATTTAATATTGATAAATATAACTTACAATTGTCAATCGCAACCATAATTTCCATTGAGAACAGGAAAAAGAAAATAATAATATAATTGAATTAACACTGATTAAATTAAATTGAAAAATCATGTCAAATGGAAATAATTAGACAAATTAAAGTATATAATAGGTTAACTTACAAATAACAATTTCGACCATGTGATAGCAATACAATTTTGCATTCAGTCACATTAGACAGTTAATGTGCAAGTTAAAGTAGTAAAATAGTTTTTATTAATATTAGATGCTTAAATAACTACTATCAAAAACAATTAATTACAAAACATAAGTAGACAAAATTTTTTTAACATAATAAAAATACCGTATCACATACGTATCGTATACGTTATATTCAAGGCAAATTTTTCTCTCTGAGAAAAAAAAAAAAAAAAAAAATCGCGCATTAATAATAAAAATAGTTAAACTATTTAATACTAATTACAAGTTTTAAATTATAGAATTAATTGAATCGATTGATATCGATAAATTTGTACATGTGAGATAGATAAATGCATTTTAACTACTAAAGCATTAGTGTCCCCATCTATACTTGCTAAACACAATTAAATAATGCAAAAAATTATTTAACTATAAAAACAAAATCTTAGAAGTTAAGATATTTATATTTAATTCAGGGTTGGAAAAAACGTCTTTTTTTTATTAAAAAAAAAAAAAAAAAAAAAAAAAAAAAAAAAAAAACATAAAACGGTAATTTTTATTTGTTTAAACAAGGGTTTTGGGACAAACCGAATATCTATTTGTAAGCAACCAAACTACAGTGGATTAAGTTGTTAATAGAAGAGAAAAAAAATATTTTTATTTAAACAGTTATCCCTTTACATAAAAAATAGACTAGGTCCCACTTATAAATATATATATATATATATATATATATATATATATATATATTAAAGTACATGCTGTGCCTAGAGAATTGTCTGTTTTCTGTTATAAAAACCGGTGAATTTTGGTATTATTTACAAAATTTTATTAATACTTAAAAGAATATAAGTAATTTAGTATCTGCTTCAGCTAATAGCACATAGACTTCAAGATTTGAAGTGAAATGATTTCAAAATGATAAAATTAAAGTAGCAATTTAAAAAAAAAAGCTGAATACAGATATGAAAGGTGCATATGTAAATTTTGATACAGAGAAAATGATGTCCGGTTTAGATTTTTAGATTTCCGGTTTAGGGGGAAATTGTATGATTGAATCAAAGTGGAATAGATTTTGTTTTTTTCATTTTAAAATACTAGCGTAAGAGCCTTAATTGATAACTTATAATAATAACAAATCTTTTAACATTTTTAATGCTTTTGTATTGTTTCTTTAAGTTTGATGGAAATGTTACAAATTCTTTTTCTTCCCCTCCTTTTTTTTGCTGAAATAATGTTTAATACTTTGATACATGTAGAAACTAATAATAATAATAATAATAATAATTGTTATTATAATAAATAAAAATAGTGCATAATAATAATAATAATAAATTTTAAAAAATAATAAATGATAATAATAATTATGATAAATTAAAAAAATAATAAAACCTTACGAGATACGAATGTGCAAAATGAGTTCTTGCACTTTTTACTTTAAGTAATTCAACTGATAAAAATAATTGTTTTAACAGTAAATTCACTTATGCAGCTAAATAAGAAATAATGAGCAGGAACATATTTTGCTGCTAAAACTGCAACATTATAAATGATCCTGATATTTTCTACAATATCTAAATTTCTGCAAAGCAGCTATGACATCCACCGTCATACGATAGCTTTTCTGCCTAACTCTGTCTCATTATACGTAAAAATTAATAATCATTTCCAGGTAAACCATTGCTATTGTCACCATCTATAATGAGGTACTTTATTACAACGAACATAATAATGCATATTAAAAATTAACTGTTTCCTTTACATTTCTGAAAGGGAACAATTCCCTTCTTGCGCCTTTTAAAGCATCGTGGAACATTAAATGCTAGAAAAACGCAACGATGAACAAACACAAAGTGAAAAAAAAAAAAAAAAAAAAAAAAAAAAAAAAAAGAGATGAAAAACATGATGCCAACTGCAGCTTTTAGTTAAAAGCAGATGTCATAATTCTAGCGCGTTTCTTCTCTGATTTACTACGAATGGAGGAACAAAAATCCCCAAGCCTTTTTCAGCCTTTGAGTAATGGTTTCAGTGAAAATTATAATTTTTACGTGGTGAATTCACTGAAGATTTCATACTTTGGCCTCATTAAATTACGAATACACAGCTGTAAAATAACAAAATAAAAAGAAATTATTTTATAAGTTCTTAGCGAAGTGGTCATATTGTAACTCTAAAGTTAAAAAATAATTTATTTTATTTTAAATATGTATGTGCAAACTAAAAAAATTCCGAAAAAGGTTTTACTGCATTTATTCTATTCTAGAAAAATTAAATTTCATTTAGAAATAGTGGTCATGATAAACGCATATGACATTCCAGCGAAAAGCATAAGCCTTTGTATGTTTGTGTATCGTTAAATTCTCTTAAAATAAAGGAATATTTGAGTCTTTTTAATTCCAAGTACGCTGTAAAAATTTATGTAATGTTACTCCATAAATAATAATAATAATAATAATAATAATAATAATAATAATAATAATAATAATAATAATAATAATAATAATAATAATAATAATAATAATAATAATAATAATAATAATAAAACGACATCAATAACAACAATGATAATAAATTGCTAATAATAAAGCTTACGAGATAAGAACAAACAAAAAGAATGCTTGCAATTTTATATTAAATAAGTGATAAAAATAATTGTTTTAGCTCTATATTCATTTTCACAGCATATTAGGAAATCATGAGCAGGAATATATCTGGCTGCTGGAACTGTAAAAATATAAATAATCCTAATATTTTTTACAATATCTAAATTTGTGCAAAATAGCAATAACATTCAACTTTTTTGCCTTGTCTAGTTCATTGTACGCAAAAATTAATAATCATTTACAGATAAACTATAGCCGTCATCTATAATGAGGCACTTTATTACAACCAACATAACATTGCACATTAAAAATTAACTGTTTCCTTTATATATTTGAAAAGAAACAATTTTCATCTTGCACCATTTAAAGCAATCTGGAACACTGAATGCTAAAAAGCACAACGTTAACATGAAGTGAAAATGCCAACTGCAGCTTTCAGTTAAAAGCAGATAGAGTAATTCAAGTGTCTTTCTTCCCTGATTTACTACACTGTAAAAAAAAAAAAAAAAAAAAAAAAAAAAAAAAAAAAAAAATCTACTAAACGTTTTCTAGGAAACTGGGATTCCTAGAACTTTTTATGAAACGGCAACAGCCAAAAATCATGTAACAGACACAGATTTGCACTGAAAATAAAAAAAATCTGTAAGGTTACTAAAAGTATCTTAGGAAATTGGGATTCCAAGAATTTTTCATGCGACTGCAACCCAGGTTACGGATAAAATTTTAGTAAGATAACTGCAATTTTAGTAGACTTGTTTGTAAAATTACAGATTTCTGAAACTGCACAAAAATTTGTTTTGTAGATTTACATTTTTTCTTGTACGATGTACAGATAAAGTGTTAGTAACCATACAGATTCGACAAGTTTATATCTATAGGATTACAGATTTTTTTTTATAGTGTACTAATGGAGAAAAAAATCGCCAAGCCTTCTTCAGCCTTTGAATAATGGTCTCGGTGAAAATTATAATTTTTGTTAATTACTTTGCAAATTCACAAGGAAGCCGGCATATTGTAACTTTAAAGTTAAAAAATTCCTTCCGGCAATGCCGAGAGGAACAGGTAGCTTTAATATGCTTATTTATTTATTTATTTATTTTAAATTAAGTTATATTATTCAAACATACGAAACTCAGATTAGTGGAACCCAATTATATAAGATTGAATACTAGCTTTTATCAATACTGAATATTAATAGAAATTTTTAGAAATTAATCATCTTTTATTCAACCTGGTTTTATTTTAAGCGATTTAGAGAGTCGCCAAATTCCGTGATATCATGAAGTGTATATCATTTTAAAGCAATATGATGGATAAAACAAACCAATGAGCTTGGTCAAAATCTTAATTCATAAGCACATGCACACTCATTTTGAAATCGATTAATATATACGAGTGCTGTCGCGGGCAAATTGATTTTTAAAAAAATGTCACTCATATTAGAAGTTTTAACTGTTATATCTCAGGCATTTTTTAAAGTAAAGACAAAGCAAAAAATATTCTGGAATTCATTATTAACATCAAACACTTTAGAAAGAATCATTTTTTCAATTTCTAATTTTTTGTTTGTACATCATTATACATTTAAAAGATTTTTGACAAACTCAAATCACCGCCATTTTCAAACAATATGGCGGATAAAGTTGGAATATGAACTCGTCAAGACATTGGTATGTACTATGTACACACGGAGTTACATCCAAATCAGTTTATAAATATGCGTATTGTCACGTGACAAATTTCAGACCGTTTCAAAATGTCAATCACACTGCAAATTTAAAGTGCTCTAACTCATCCATTTTTTAAGATATAGATGAAACAAAAAACGCTCTGGAATCATTGTATCAAGATCAAACACGCAAAAAAGAAAATTGTTTTTCAATTTTTCACTTTTTAACACCTAATTTTAAATTTTAATTAAAAAAATTGAATGGCTGCCATTTTGAAACAAGATGGCGTATGGAACTGGCTAACGAACATGGTTCAGGCCTTATTATGTACTATGTACACACAAAGTTACATCCAAATCGATTCATAAATCCGCATGTTATCACGTGACAAAAATCAGATCGTTTTAAAATGAGCCATATTAGAAATTCAAAGTGTTATAACTTAGTCATTTCCATATAACTTAGTCATTCATCTCTCAGTCATATAACTTAGTCATTCATCAACCAGTCAAAAAGTGTTCTGGAATCATTGTTTTAAGCTCTAACACATAAAAGAAAAAATATTTTTCGACTTGTAATTTTTTCGCATTTAATTTTATTAATTTAAATTGGCCGTCATTTGTTTAAAATTAAAAAAATGAAATGGCCGTCATTTTGAAACAAGATGGCATATGATGCTGGCCAACGAACTCGGTCGAGACATTTGTATGTACTATGTACATACCAAGTTTCATTCATATCGATTCATAAATACGACAGTTATCACATGACAAATATCAGATCGTTTCAAAATGTCAGCCATACTGGAAATTCAAAGTGCTATAACTTAGTCATTTTTTAAGATATAGACGAAACAAAAAGTGTTCTGGAATCAATGTTTTAAGTTCTAACACATAAAAGAAAAATATTTTTCAACTTGTATTTTTTTCGCATTTAATTTTAAATTTTAAATTAAATGCGAACTCGGTCGAGACATTTGTATCTACTATGTACATACCAAGTTTCATTCAAATCGGTTCATTAATACGATAGCACGAACATTTGAACGTAGGGTGATTTTGGGCTCTGGTCGGTGAAAATGTACCAAAATTTTCCGGAAGTGCTTTCCTCTGGACGGCTGCAATGGGTAGCTTTTTAGTTTTTGTAATGAAAGCTACCTAAAAGTAATTGCTTGATTTTAAATGTATATGTACAAACTAAAACACTTCCGAAAAATGTTTGATTTTTTTTCTAATCCAGAAAAATTCCGTTTTTATTTAGAAATAATGGTCATTGCAAAAGCATGTGATATTTCAGATAAAAGTATAAGCCTTGGTATGTCTGTGTATTGTTAAATTCTCTTAAAATAAAGGAATATTTTAATTCTCAGTACACTGTAAAAAATTTATGCAATGTTACCCCATAAATAATTGACATAATATTCCACAATAAACTGACATTAATAACAACAATAATAAAAAAGATAATCACAAAGCTTACGAGATAAGAAAAACAAAATGAATGCTTGTAGTTTTTACATAGAATATTTAATAACGGAATTTAAAAAAAATGATAAAAATATTTATTTTTCTTCTATATACATTAACACAGCAGATTATGAAATAGTGAGCAGAAATAATCTTGCCGCTGAAACTGCAATAATATAAACGATTCTAATATTTTTTACAATATCTAAATTTCTGCAAAGCAGCAATGACACCCATCATCATACGCTAGCTTTTCCGCCTTCTCTATATGCAAAAATTAATAATCGTTTCCAGATAAACTACGGATATTGTGACCATCTATAATGAGGTACTTTGTTACAGCTACATAACAATGCATATTAAAAATTAACTGTTCCTTTTACATTTTTGAAAGGAAACAAATTCCCTCTCGCGCCTTTTAAAGCATCATGGAACATTAAATGCTAAAAAACACAACGATGAACAAACATGAAGTGAAAAAAGGGATGAAAAACATGATGCCAACTGCAGATTTTGGTTAAAAGCAGATGTTAAAATTCTAGCGCGTTTCTTCTCTGATTTACTACTAATGGATGAAAAAAAAAATCCCCAAACCTTTTTCAATCTTTGAGTAATGGTTTTCGTAAAAATTATATTTTTTATGTTGTTAGTACACTAAAAACTATACTTGGACCTCAATAAATTAGGGTTACACAGCTCTAAAATCAAAATAATGAGAAATTGTTTTATAAGTTCATAAAAAAGTTTGCGTATTGTAACTTCAAAGTTAAAAAAATAACTTACTTTATTTTAAACATGTATGTACAAACTGAAACGTTTTCAAAAGCTGTTATGCTATAAGTTTTTCTAATTTAGAAAAGTTAAATTTCATTTAGAAATAAAGGTTATTATAAGTGGATGCGAAATTCCAGCTAAAAAAGTAACCCTTTGTATATATCTGTATTTTTAACTTATCTTAAAATAAAGAAATCTCTTAAGCCTTTTTCATTCTCAGTATACTACAAAAATTTATCCAACGTTACTTCATAAATAATAATAATAATAATAATAATAATAATAATATAATAAGACGACATCATAACATAAATAATAATAAATTGCTAATAATTAAGCTTACGAGATAAGGTAAAACAAAAGGAGTGTTTGCACTTTTTCTACGAAATAAGTAATAAAATTAACTATTTTAGCAGTATATTGACTTGCACAGCACTTAGGAAATAATATGCAGCACATATCTCGCTACTGAGATTGCAATAATATAAACGATTCTAATATTTCCTACAGTATCTAAATTTCTGCAACGCAGCAATGTCATTCAACATCATACGCTAGCTTTTCTGTCTTTTCTAGCTCATTGTATGCAAAAATTAATTATCATTTCGAAATAAACTACTGCTATTGTCACTATCAATAACGAGGTACTTTATTACAACCAACATAACAATACATATTAAAAATTAAATATTTCCTTTTCATTTCTGAAAGGAAACAATTTCCATCCCGCACCTTTTAAAGCATCGTGGAACATTAAATGCTAAAAAACGCAACAATGAACAAACATGAAGTGAAAAAAAGGGATGAAAAACATGCAGCAAACTACAGCTTCTGGTTAAAAACAGATGTCATAATTCTAGCGCGTTTCTTCTCTGATTTACTACTAATGGAGGAAAAAAAAAAATCCCCAAGCCTTTTTCAGTATTTGGGTAATGGTTTTAGTGAAAATTATAATTTTTACGTGGTGAATGCAGTAAAGACTTAATACTTGGGTCTCACTAAATTAGGAATAACCAGATGTAAAATAACAAAATTAAAAGAAAAATTATTTTACAAGTTCATCGATAAGAGTTCATTCTGTAACTTTAAACTTAAAAAAAAAAATTACTTCATTTTAAAAATGTGCGTACGAAAATATTTCTAAAAATTTTTACCTTATGTTACTTTTTTTCCGAATGCAAAAAATTTTAATTTCATTTTGAAGCAATGACCATTTTAAACGCATGTGAAATTAGAAGTAAAGGAATAAGCCTTCCAAGTTTGTGTATTATTAAATTCTGTTAAATTAAGAAAATGTTTAAATCTCAGATCGTTAGAAAGTGAATTTTTTTATTTAAATGATATTTCTTTTTGCTAAAAAATATTTGAAGTTTCCATAATACTTTACGCTTTATTTATTACCCATCAAAAAATACGATAGAAATCTTGCTGAATTTAACAAAATTAAATCAATTAACTGCATTATAAATAATTTTTATTTAAATAAACATTTTTGGTGATATGAAAAGAAAGATTTAATTCACTTATCCTAGCAAAAGTAAAGAAAAACTATCGTAATTAAATTATTTTATCTGTGTTACCGTAAAAAGTAACTAGTGAAAGTTTTAACTATTTAATTGAATTTTTGATTTAAAAAATTAAAAATGTCTATCTAAAATAAATGTAAGATAATTTTTAAAAACTATTAAGTAAATAAATTAATAAAAAATATTTGAAGTGAAATTTCACGATGTGTTATGTTAATTTTGGGAAATTGTAATAGAAATTGCGCGCTCACACATAATAAATAAATAATAAATAATCAAGCCCATTGCAGATTCACTAAATCTAATGTTGAAGCATTACATTTACACAGTAATTAATTACACTAGTTTACAAAATTAAACTTTTTGTCTGTTGCCGCGAATTCTCTGGTTGTTAATGTTCAATTATGACTTGTCTTTTCCATATCTAACCAAAAAAATTTTGGAGCAGCTCGAGTTACATTGTTTTTTATTTTTATCTTTTAAGCATACATATTAATCGATAACAGTCCAATTTTACTGTGTTAAGATTAATTTCTCAAGTTTTTGCGTCATGAGTACTTCAAGGAGACGTTGTTTAAAGAATCCAGATCATGTTTGCTGTATATGCTGAGAATATGTGTTTAACAATTGTAGAAAAGTTATATCATAGTTGGTGAAAAATACCTATTTTGAGTATTTTGGGATGCTCTTGGATAAAAAACGAGAAGTCTTGGGCTCCCAATTGTGTTTGTAAATCGTGTTTGGAATATTTAAGATTATGGAAAAGTGGTAAAAGAAGTGCCTTCAAATTTGGAACACCGACTATTTGGCAAGAATCACGAAATCATCTCGAAGACTGTTATTTTTGTATCGTGAACGTAAACGGTTTAAACACTAAAAATCGATCCAAATGGCAGTACCAAAGTACTATTTGTGTTCAACGTCCTGTGCAGCGTTCGCCGGACTCTTCAGAGCCTAAAAATATATCTGAACCATTAGAACAAGACACTGAAGGTCGAAGCTCATCACAAAATGATGCTGATTTTGAAGTTATGTCAAATGAGCCAAAATGTTTTTTCTAAAATGAGTTAGAGATCTTGTAAGATATTTAAATCTTTCTAAACAAGATTCAGAATTGTTAGCATCAAGACTAAAAGAAAAGAATTGTTTTCCTCAGATACTAAAATGAGTTTTTTTCGTGAAAAAAAATACAAAATTACGGCGTTAAATTTGAAAATTATATTGAACATTTAGAAGACCTTCTGCAATAATTAAAAAATATGGATGCTATATGAGCATAAAATTCACTTCCTCCATAGTCATCTGGTCATGTTTCCAGAAAACTTAGAAGATATAAGCGAAGAGCAGGGAGAACGTATGCATCAGGGTTTCTGGGATACGAATATGATGTCTGACTATTATTGTCTCTCTTATATGTCATTTTCCAAAGTCTACACAACTTAAAATATCTTAGTTTTTTAGAACTCAATGATTAATTATTTTTTTAGTAAAATTTTTCTTAGTAAATACATGTTTTTTGTTTAATACCTACGTAGCTGAAACTCAGAAACTAGAGCTGATTAAAATATTCTAATTATATTTTTGAAAATAGCATATCATATGTAGTCAGCAACAGCTAAAATTTTTTCGGCAACAGATGTACTGTAAACTAGTGTTATGCACTAAATTTTGTTGGAATTGTGTTTTTTCCTTTAATTACAATATAATTTTTGTTGAAACAAGAGGTTAACGAAGAAAAATGATAAGAAAATATTAAAAGAAAAAGAAGATTTCGAATATTGTTCTCGGCCATTTTTTTTTCTCAAAATCTACATATTTATTTATTTATTTATAAACTTTTCGTTTCCTAATAACAGCCTTAAAGATTTTCCAGCAAACGAATTTTTGGGTTTCGGAATCAAGAAATGAATCTGTTAGGATGTCGTTCCCGGGAAAAATCATTTTTCATGCAACCTCCATTAATATTTACATCAATCCCAACCGTTATATCTAAAAGAAGAAATGTGCATGCGTGTGGACTTTAAAAATTGTAAAGTGTTTCGAAAGTTACTATATGTCATCATGCTAAATTGGCGGTTATTTTTTTGCATTAGAAAATATTTGAGTTTCATGTACTTAGACAGCAGAATATACAAGTTTTAATAGAATGTACTTTTAACTTTAAGTTAAAAAATAAATGAATATATAAAGTAAAAATAAAAATAAGATAATCTTTCTACTTCTTATTGAGTGTGTGAAGGAATAATATATATTTACAGCTACATTTTTATTAGTAATACGTTTAAATTACTTTAATTCTTTATCTGTTGAGTAATAAATAATTTCCTAATTGCATTAGTAATAAATACTGTAAGAAAATCACACGAAACTATTTCTAAAGCAGTGTTGTTTGTCAATAAAAATAAAATTGTAATTTAATTGACGTAGAAAATTACAAAGAAAATAAAAATACAATATTAAGATTGATGGTAGTGATATGTATATATATATTTTAATTATAAGCAAATGGCTTCTACAACATTTGCAATAAGTTTTTGTCAACTGAAAAAAATGAAACAAATATTGATAGGATGAAAATGTCACGCATGATATGATAAAAACGCCAATCTGGTAACCTTGTACGTAAATTCTAGTTAGCGTTTTTTCAGTCAAATTAAATCCACAAAGTCCATGATCAAATTAAGTCCAGTTTCTTATTTTAGATTAAACGGTTGGGACCGGCGAAAATGCCCTTCTTGTATGCAAGGCGGAAAAAAACACTATATAAAGCACGAAGAGTGTGCAAGGTCTGTCAAAAATTGAAATAATGTTATAAAAATATGTAAATAGAATGTGTTTTGCGAAATTAATCAATTTATTGTGTTATACTTGTTCTTCACGCGAGTAAAACGGTAATTTTATGTAAATAAAAAAAAAGTTTTCCGTTTGAGTGTTACAACAATGGTTACACAAAGAAATCACCTTTTTGCTAAATCTATGTCAACAATATGTCTTTGAAACCGATTATGGAAATTCCTGGAAGCAAAGAACTGAAGAAATTAGATAAAGTATCTATGATTTGTTAAAAAATGAATTTTTGTCTTATAATTACGTGTTACATTTCATTATTACTATATCATGAACAAAGTTATGCACCTTTGATATTGTGTAATACCAAATCGCACTTGTGTTTCATGCGCGCGTACTAAGCCGAATTGTGGCGTCCACAAGTTACAACTGAACTTCATCTAAAACGTATTATATATTGTTTTATATACTTTACATAATGCTGTTTTTCAAATTGTTAGTGAGGCCTACACCTTTATGCATATGTTATTAGTCAAAACCGATTTCGGGCTCAAACTAGTTTGATCTATATTAAATGTACGAAGGTAATCAAATAGTTAAAAAACTTCTTTATATTAAAAAGTTTCTTCCATAGATATTGTTTATGCAACACTAATAGGAAAACACAATTACATGTATTGTTAATTTTCACTATTTGAATGTTTCTGTTTAGCATTCTACAGTGTAAAAAAAAAACTGCAAAGTTGTTACATTTTTTTTTTTTTTTTTTTTGGAAACAGAGATTCCTTGAGATTTTTATGTAATGGCTCGTGTAACCGATTGTATTACATTGATTTTTGCTGTTATCATTACATAAAACATTCTAAAAATCCCAGTCTCGAAGAAAAAGTTTAGTAAATTTAGAGATTTTCTTTTTACAGTGTACATACGATAGAACTGAGGGTGGGGGGGGGGGGCATAAGGTGCCCTATGTTTTTTTGTCTGTGTTGATTATTTTATTAAACTTATACAAATGCATGTATAAGCAGAAAATAAGTGTGTATATTATTCTTTAAAAAATTTCATTAAGTATTAACTCTGATGATGATATATTTTTCGTCATCAATAACTTATGAAGGATGATATTAATTAAGTGGTTGTACACTGTTAAAACTAATGGTGATACATTGCACCTTTTAAGGGTGAAAGGCTTGTCTCATTGGTGACACCCCTAAAGGAGCCAAAATAGCACCTTTAATTAGGGTGAAAAGATGGCACCCTTAATCCAGAGTGTCCAATGATAAAAAATTAAAAAACATACTAACTGGCTTTCGGCCCTCGATGGATTCGAACGCAGAACGTCTGATTACAAGCTCAGCACCCTATCCACTCGGCCATCAAGCTCACCTTCAAAGTTCATATGTCCTGAAATTCAAAGGTTGCTTTATATAAAAAAGCTCGCCAAAAGTTAGCCATCCGAAGTTTTAAACAAAATTGGGATAGCGTATAGCGGTGATAGTCATCGTAGGAAAAAATTGCTGTGTTGATCCACCAGTGACAGAGAGTTGAAGTGCAAGGATACACGTTACAGGGCATGCGCAAATGACTAAGGGGTGAAAATCTTCCAACGGTATACATTGCGCGGCACCCTAATTAGCGTGAAATACCCAATGGCACCCCAAACACATTTTCAAGCCCGCTGGTGCCAAGTAATTTAACCTTTTCACCCCTGGGCGTCAAATGCAACCGGTTCGTCACCTTTATTTTTAACAGTGTGTGCACTATAAGTGTGTTTTTTCGTTTTCTCAGCTCTTTAAGTTTGATACACAATGTTTGCATTCTGTGCATGCTTTATTCAGTATATTATTACATTACGTAATAACAAAATTATGTTAAGTACGTTACTATTTTTGTATAGTAATACGAGTAATTTGTACAATTTTTAGGAATACACGTACACCTCAATAGTCTTAATTATTTATCTATGGTTTTATATAATATTACTAATTAAATAGTTCTAAAATCATTGTTTTATTTTAAATAAGTATTTTAAAATGTTTCATTTTTACTTACTTTCAAAACTAACTATTGCATAAGAAATTATTTCTGTTTCAAAAATGTTAACTGATACAGAATTTACGAACAACATTACTTGAAAATAAGTAAACATTTTCAAATTATAAAAGCAAATGCTTCATCCAAAGTTCTGGTGTCATTGTGGTATTTGGGGATTAAAATTAAATGGAATATGTAATTTTACAAAGCCAATAAAGAGTTAAAAATATTTTCTTCAAATCATTGTTTTTACAAATAATAAAGCATAATAAAAGAAATATATTGAAGCTATTAAAACTCTTGCAGTTTCGGCCATTGTATTCAGTCTGTATGTGCGTGCATTGTTGTTAGTTCAGAATTATTATTATTATTTTTATAAACATACATGCATAATAATTAGACATATGCACAATTTATTAAATGTGTCAATTAGTATTCTACATTGTTCATGTTTTCATCAGCACCTTACAAAGGATAATGATAATTAATAATAAACGTTATGTTATAATTATGTATTTCCGCAGTTTAGACATTTTTGCTTTGGCATAGAATGCTAACATTGAATAATCTACCTTATTCTGTGTTCCCATATTCCTGTAAAATAAAACATTATGTTAATATCAAATTACATAACACAGATATTATATATATTTTTTAGCAAAGCGTGTAAGTACACGATAACACGCTAGATATTTATCTACAGCTGCATATATTAATACTTACATAACAATTTTTACAATCTTTATTTTCTGTAACTTTGTGAAAAAAATGTTTCATATTTGTATACTTTAAAAATATGTTTTACTTTAAAAGTTTTATTCTATCTACATTGTTTTCTCAACAATAAAAAGAAAAAAAATATATTACAGGGGCTGTTAATTTTCACCGTTTGCGTGGTTTTGTTGTGTGGTGGTGGTGTGGTGGTGGTGGGTGATAAAGTGCTCCGCATTAGAGAGAAACAAAAGGAGAACTTTATCTACAAAAGCTTGTTAATAAGTTACGTAGTGGTAGGGGTGGTGGTAAAAAGTAATTTGGAAAAGAGTTTTACGGCGATTAACTGACGCTGCATGCGTTTATTTTATCTAGCACGTGGTGCTGCGTACTCTGTATTAATGTGGACAATAAATCTAGTGAATCCTTTATTTCACGGAAAGGTTTTGTTTAAGACTTATATATTTAAATTGTTTTAATTCGTTACAAAAGATAATTCGCGGAGAACAAAAATGGAGGTTTTTTTTACTTCTTTTTTGCTTTCTTCTTTTATCTTTTCATCTTTATTTTTTAAAAATGTACGGGACTATAATCTTCTTTGTAATGTTAACAATAGTGATTTTCTATGTCATCGCTCATCTTCACGTTGAATAATAGTCTTTTTTTTTTATAGTTGTGGTTTTAAGTAGATTATGTGTTATGACAATCTGCTACGGCTATAAGTCTCGTCAGATTAACAATGTGTGAAAATTTTAGCTTCTTAATTTCTTTAAGTTTGTAGGCGACAACGTATTAATTATTTTTTTCTCAATGGATAAATTAATTAATATCTTTTATAATATCTTGAAACGATCAACCATAAAAAATTTAACTATTTTTTGTTTCAGAAGATTATTACTAAAATGTATTTGTTTCAGTCAGATGCAAAATAATTATCATCGGTATTTCTTTGAAGATTTTTAGAATACTCACGTAATTATGCAAATACGTAGCACCCATACTTGCCGTATGGTCCGCCCGTTTGTCTGTCTGTCTGTCTGGTCCACCTGTAAAAGCGCAAAAAATACCCAACCAAATGGTTTTGAATTTAATCAATACAATCTTTGCAAGTTTTTCCTGTAATTTCAAATTGTATAAAATTAAATTAAAACTTAAAAAGATATTAAAGAAACTTTTTATTATTCTATTAAATCCCATCATGTTTCTGCCAATAGCAAGAAATGGTTTGAGAGAATAAAAACAACGATAATTTTCACCACTTGGCAAAAATTATGAAAACTCATCGAGATATCGATGTCAAATTTATTATTGTTATTATTATTATTTTACATTTGAATATCCATTTTTTTTAAATTCTTTGACAGTTCCCCGTATTTTTTTTTTCAAAACAAACAAACAAACAACAACAACAAAAATAAATAAATCCTGACGGTGACAGTACTAAAAATTGGAGAAGGAACCAGATAAAGACGAGCATTCATTTCCAAATATTTGATAATAATAAAAAAACATGAATATGAATTAGTACAGAAAGCAGTTGAATATGTCATACGCACAGTGTAAGCATAATTTTCGAATATTTGACAGATTTGAAATAAGAATATGAGTAAGTACAAAATCAAATGAATAAGGCGTCATAGTTGAAAAAAGGAACATATTCAAATATTTTACATAAGAGAATGAATAGTATATGTAAGTATAGATAGCGTGTAAATATGGTTTTCATATTTAAAGCAAATAGGGTGCTATTTATTATTACTTTTATTAGATAAAGTGATAACATGAATAGTTTTTCATTATAAAACGTGAATTTTTATTTTTCTTTCAATTTTGTTTTCAGGCATCAAAACTATGTATTTTTAAGTTTAGAAAACATTTTTTAAATACTGGTACAAAAGCCAAATTATTTAATGCTTTCAATATATTGGAAAAGAGGGCTGAAATTGATTTTTAAAAACAAACACTTTTAAAATCCCAGGCAAAGCCACACAGTGGAAGATTTACCGATTCTAGCTGGATAAAAGTCGATTTTTAAAAGTTTATTCTGGTGTAATTTATTTTTTGCCTATTACAGCTTAACAGTTCGAGCAATGCATCGCGCTATTGGTTTTGATATAAATATATTCGTATGGTCCATAGACTAGTACAAATTGAGTGTTCCTTAGTATGTAATGAATCAATCAATTTCAGTATATTTGTAATACAGGGTGCATTTTCAAATGTTTGAAAATGATTGCTTGTCCCTGATTTTTCATGCTATCATTGTAAGTTTTTGCACAAATAAAAATAAATACCAAAAGATTTTAAAAATGGATATTCGCTGCAAACAAAATCTACATTTGCTCTGAAAGTTTCAAATAGATACCTGAATTAGTTTTCATAATTTCAGCTAAATTTGTGAAAATTGTTATCATTTTTATTGTCACAGACCACTTATTACAATCAGCAAATTAGCCGCTGCGCATCTATTCGCTATATATATAGATATATTCTTACACGGTTTGTCAAAATCAATTATTTATAATATATTTATTAGAGAAGAAAAATGTATAGAATTAAAACTACTAGAGACTAATTAAATTGAATTTTCTTATTAAAATCCCACGTGAAAAAAAAATCTAAAACTTTTAACACAAATATGAATTAATATATACAACAAATAAATCGTAAAATAAAAAATAATTATCTACTTGCTTTTTTCAGTATAATAAATTTAAATCATTCATTTTATTATTTATTTATTTATATAAAGAAATCACCAATTCAATTTTTTTTAAATGTATGAACATAAATAGAAAAACAATTTAAAAGTTCGGATTCAGATCACGAAATCCCTTGTCTATCAAAAAATCCCTGGTTCATTCTTCTCTCAACGTTTAATTATTTCATATCATTCGATAAGAATATATTTATTATTATTTTTATCTCATGAGAAAAACAGAAAAATTAGTCAACTAAATTTGAAAAGTCAAGCAGAAGGAACTCCCCAACCCCATCAGTGTTGCCATATAGTGCTTACAAACTTAGTGCTCATAGTAAAAACACACAGACAAATAGAAAAAAATGAAATTGCTCCAAAAGATAAAAGCTTCGGAGATCATTTTCTTGATGTTCATTAATAGCAAAATTACGTCTCTTGAAAGCATCATATTGATGACTCCCAACGAGACTCATTATCCGTAACTAAAAGTTCATTTCTTTAAAAATCTGTGTATTCCTTGCAAAATGGTTTTTAAAAATCAAAGAGAAGAAAGAAAAGAAAGAAGATCTAGCGTATTAGAGCTGTGATTACGAAGTATTCTTTTTGTTTTGTGCCCCTAATAGTTTTTAACAATGTTTTAACTCATAAGTTCTCAACGACTTTTACATCGACAAAATACGCATATTAAACTTCTATTTCTACTTATAACCAATTTATTGTATAGTTATAAAATGAAATAAAATATTTCTTTTCATTATAAATTTCATACTGTTAGTAAAAATAGCATTATTACTAAAGTTTTTATAATATTTGAAAATAGTTAACATCTTAATTTTATTTTTAGCTGTTTATACAACACATACAATAAACTGTTTACTTAAATATTCTTTGTAATTTAAATGAATCATAAACAAAATTTAAAATTTTATCTGTGATTATTATTATCCCCCATTTAAGCTTTTTTAAATACATATGTATATATGAACTCAAATAGAAAAACAACACAAAAATATGAGTTCAGATAACAAAATCTCTTATCTATAAAAAAAATCCCTTGTTCATACCTCTTTTAATGTTCAATTATTTCAAATCGTTCGATACGAGCAGATTTGTTATTATTTTTATCCCACGAGGGAAAGGAAAATTTATTTAAGAAAATTCGAAAAACCAGGAAGAAGGATCCCCCCCTCCCCCCTCATCACCATTGCTCTATAGTGCTTACAAACTTAGTGCTTATAGTAAAAACGCATAAATAAATAAATAAAAAATAAATATTTTGCTCCAAAAGATAAAGGCTTTGGAGATCATTTTCTTGTTGTCCATTAATGGCAAAATTACGTCTCAGAAAGCATCACATTAATGACTCCCAACGAGACTCATTATCCGTAACTTAAAAGTTCATTTCTTTAAAAATCTGTGTATTCCTTGCAAAAAGTTTTTAAAAAAGGCAAAGAAATAAAATAAAAGAAAGAATATCTAACGTATTAGAACTGTGATTACGAATTATTATTTTGTTTCGTGTTCTTATTATGAAAGGTTATCTATGGGGGCAAAAAATAAAAATTCCGGTATATTAGTTTTTTTAAATGCTTTAACTCTTAAGTTCTAAATTAATTTTATATCGGTAAAATACAAATATTAAACTTTAAGTTGTGTACCGATTTAATGTAAAAGGGAAAAAAAAGAAGATAAGATATTTCTTATCGTTATAAATTTTGTACTGTTAGTAATAATAACTTTATTATGAAAGTTTTATAATATTTGAAAATTTTTATCATATTAGTTTATTTTTGGCCGTTGATAAAACATTAAAAAACTATTGATTTTAAAATTTCTCTGCAGTTTAAATTAACCATAAACAAAATTTAAAATTTTATTTGTGATTATTATTATTATTTTTTTTATATCGATGGAATTTACTTTCAGACTAAGCATGTGTAACGTTGGTAAAATTTTGGTAATTTTAGACGTCCAACTCCCTTACGATGATTGGTGAAAACTAGGTAGAATGGCAGCTATAAATTAAAAAAATCAATTTTTCTTATATGCCGCTTTTGAAGAAAATATGCGACATGTTTAAAGGTGCCATGTGCACAATGTAACAAACCGTTTGTTCGATTGCGCATCAACATGTTTTGAGAGTTTGAAAGATGAACTTACAATTGAAGTTTATTTCTTTAAATAAAAATGTTTTTTTTTACATGTAACATTGTTATATATATGTATATATTTCATTTTAGGTAAGTTTCTTGCTGTCAGATGTTTGACATTTTCCTGTACCTCCAGTATTTGTTAAGAAAATAGCTGGTGTCATACAATTAAACGGTATGTAATAAAATATAATCATTCTGTTAACCCTCTGTTGCCCAACTCTGATTTGAAATATATTTACTCAGCTATTAAAAAACACCATTTTGAAAATGTAAAAGAAAAAAAAAATGTGTAAAAAAAAAAAAATGTGTAAAAAAAAAAAAAAAAAAAAAAAAAAAAAAAAAAAAATCAGAAATAAATGAAAAAATATTGATAAGACGAATAATAATTGAAATGTTTGCTTAAGGTATCTGGATATTTTCTGAGCGCTTTTGTTTGTTTTATTTGTACAATATTGAAAAAATACACTTATTTTTAGTTCAATTGTAATACATATTGATGAAAAAATATGAAATCCGAGCAATGTATTATTAAAAATTGGTTTTTTATGCCCTTTTTAAACCAAAATTCCATGTTTACGCCATACAGCTTAACTCCATTTAACTCAATGTTCTTCAATTTCTTTTAAACTACCACCATAATATTAAAAGTTTTCCATGCACAGAACTAGGCATTTTATATCTTCAAAATAAATTTAAATAATTCGAAATAGATAAAAAATCCTATATTTTTATTTAAAAACACCGACTTATAAAATAATTATAGTACCTGTAAAATAATTACACAACTACATAGAGCTTAGATTTTAGTTCGGAACATAGTGAATCTTATATGACGAAATGAAATATATGACGAAATAATGACGAAATATGAGTCTTATCTGACGAAATTTCATTGAAATATCTTTAACACATTTTATGCAAGAAAGTTCATCGAACATAGAGATAACGGGAAAATTCATTTTCCAGAAATCGAATTTAAAATTTTCTTTTATGTATTTCACCCACATACAAAATTAATCTAGAAATGACCATTAATGTTTAGCAGTGTTTTTGACTTAAAAAGTAAAATAAGGACAGAGAGAAACATTGTTTATGCTTCACATGGTTTTTCTGTGCCCACTTTCGATGTTTGACTCATACTTCCTATTTATTAAATTGTTCATACACTGTAAAAAAAAATTCAATAGGTTACTAAAAATTCTTTAGTAAATTTGTATTCCAAAGTATTTTTTAGTAACCATTACAAACTTTTTTTTTGCAAGTGAAACAAGCATTTCTTTTGTAAACTGAACAAAATAATTTTTTGTATAACTAACTTAAAAATTTTTAGTATGAGCCACCAAGAAAATTTTAGTAATAGCTCCAAAATTGTTTTTAATAACCTTTAAGTGCGCCCGTAGGACAGGAGCTGCATCCAAACTTCTGAAGCGATAGATTTTCGGCAAAACCGCAATAGAAGGCAGCACCAAAAATGCTACCTGCTCTTACAGGATTTTCATTATCCCTTTATTAACACTACATACATTCGGGACGTATTTGACGGCGTCGAACCCGGGACCTCTTAGCCTGGAATCCGTTACTACAACCACTATGCTATCAAGGCCACACCAAGTGAGTTTTAGTAATAACTATTAAAAATGTAAAACTATTAACTCTATCCATTGCTAACTTTTTTCTAGTAATTCTTACAGATTTTCTAGTAACCGACTAAGATTACTAAAAAATTTTTAGTAATTACAAAGATCACTAAAGTTTTTTTAGTAGATCGACCCTTTTTTTTTTTACAGTGTAACTCATCTTCTATTAATCATAAAATTGTCCATAACTTCTCTTCTAATAATCATAAATATAAAATTAAAACAGATTTGGAATCGTAAACGATTATTCTTTCAAATAAATTACCGTATTTACTGGTGTATAACGCGCGCTTTTTTTCGAAAAATTTGGGCAAAACTCCTAGATGCGCGTTATACACGGAATATTTTTTTACTGATGGATGTAATCACACGATATACAAATGAATCAAGGAACGTATTCAAAGAAGACATCAAAACTCGGAAATTTTTACTTAACTGAAGTATTACTGCTTCTTTATTTCACTCCTTGCACTATTTTATACAACGATGCTAATAATATTATTATAAACAACTAATTAATGTTTCTCATTGCCATCACTTACTCCCCCCCCCCCCCGCCCTTTCCACCGTCATTCACTCCCTACGCGAAGTCTAAAAATGTATTTTTGCCTTGTTTTCTGGCGTGATGTACACTGTAAAAAAAAAGGGGTCGATCTACTAAAAAAACTTTAGTGATCCTTGTAATTACTTAAAAATTTTTAGTAATCTTAGTCGGTTACAAAAAAATCTGTAAGAATTACTAGAAAAAAGTTAGCAACGAATAGAGTTAATAGTTTTATATTTTTAATAGCTCTTACTAAAACGCAGTTGGTGTGGGCTTGATAGTATAGTGGTTATAGTAACGAACTCCAGGCTAAAAGGTCCCGAGTTCGAAACTTGCCACCGCCAAATACGCCCCGAATGTATGTAGTGTCTCGTTAATAAAGGGATTATGAAAATCCTGTCGGAGCAGATAGGAATGTTTGGTGCTGCCATCTATTGCGGTTTTGCCGAAAATCTTCCGCTTCCGAAGTCTGGATGCAGCTCGAAGGAAGCTCCTGCCCTTCGGGCGCACGTAATGGTTATTAAAAATAATTTTGGAGCTATTACTAAAATTTGCTTGGTGGCTCATACTAAAAATTTTTAAGTTAGTTATACAAAAAATTCTTTTGTTCAGTTTACAAAAGAAATGCTTGTTTCACTTGCAAAAAAACAGTTTGTAATGGTTACTAAAATATTCTGTGGAATACAAATTTACTAAGAAACTTTTAGTAACCTCTTGAATTTTTTTTTTACAGTGTAATATTTGTTTCGACTTTCTTTACTGAAATTCATTAGGCCATTCATTTGCATATCAATGCGCGTTACATATGAGATTTTAAAAAATCGCACTTTTTTGCGTAATACTCGAGTAAATATGGTAATTAAAAAATGAAAATTTTCATGAAGACAGATATTTTAATGTAGACAAATAACAATTAATTATTTAACATGGTAGATAATTATATACTTTATTGAAAAAAGTTTTTAAAAAATCTGATTGCCTCATTCGTTTCATCAGCTGTCTAGTTCTTCGGGATTGGAACAAGTGCAAAATTGTCCGCCAAACGTGGCAAATGAAACACGTCCGTACTATAACTAAACATATCAATCTCCAGATCTTGGTACAATAGCTATTGCACGTTTATGCAAAAGTGCATGAATACAATATTTATTACTATTCTATAAATTAAATTCCGTAATATGGAAATAAAACAGTTCCATCTTAAATAGCACGCCACCACAAAAGCTATCTAGAATTATTTCATATGAAATATCACTGTAGCTGCTGATAGGATTTAATATAATGAAGAAAACTTTCATTAATACGTTTTCATGTTTTGATTGGATTGCAATAAATTTTGAAAAGATGTGATAAAATTCTGCAATAGTTACATGCAGTAAATTCCAAACCATTCGGTGGATTAGTTTTAACGATGATATATATGGACAGGCAGACAGAAGATTGGATGAACCAGACGTCGACTATAGCTGCAACGCATTTGAATAAATAAGGACCAACTTAAACAATAAAAGTAATTAACTTTAATAAATTTTCTAGACTCATTTATCTATTTAAAATAGAAATTTCGCTATTACTTCTTATGGCTGCTGAATAATTTTTAGAACTTTTATAGAAATCATTATTATTTTTTTTAACCTGCAAACTATTAAACGCTTGGTTGAAAAATAAATATACATTTCTTTGTAGCTTAGTATGATCGTCTTACTCGGTTTTCCAGTTGTCTAATTCTTAGACATCGGAAAATGATGTCAGTTGAAGGTGTCGGTGTAACTCCATTCATCATTCGAATAGAACGAATAACTATTATGTACGACTGACATAAAGATAATACGTCATGTCAAAACGTGTCGGAAGTTGCCGAATGAAATTTGCTTGGAATATGCCAACAAGTTGAATTTGTAAAGGAATAGGAAATAAATATGTTTTAGACATGAATATTATTAAGTTTTAGCTGATGTAAGATGGTTTGATTTAAGTTTGAGTATTTTGAGTTAAAAATACTGTTCAAATATTTTATTCCACGGATAAAAATTAAATCACGTAAGGTTTTGTACATCAAATTAACGCCTTTTAATAATATATAAACTTTAGTTACAACAAAAACACAAAATTCAGACTAAGTATTATTGTATAAACTATGAATAGTATGAATAGTATGAATAGTAGAAACTAGTATATCGAAAGTAAAATGTATACAATTTTTAAAAATTTTTAACGTGATTTTGTGACTTTTTGAAGGTTCTATATCCCATTTTAACACTGTTTTAACACTTTATATCCCAAATTAAAATTAAGAAATTTGCCTCTTTTTAAAAGATGTAAATTAAAACTTAAAAAATAGCAAAAAATAGGCTTTTTCGATTGTTTACATGTTTCGACTGTACGTGGGTCATTTTGAAAATAAAATAAATAAAAATATTTCAAAATTACATCGCGTATGAAATACCAATGTATTTTGCATGTATTTTTTTTTTTTGCATTATGCTCGTTATATCTTAATTTAATTGGATTTTTATTTTATTTTTTATGTATTGCGTAGCACAAGGCATAATTTTGGTAAGTTAGATGATGCTGCACTCTTTCTGTTGAATTTTAGAGTGTTACAATAGCTATGGTCTCTCTATTAATAGATAGATAACATAGAGTGATATAGTCGAATAAACCTATTTTTATCGTTTTTAAAGTTTTAATTTACATTTTGTAGTAATTAATATCAGTATATTAAGTACTTGGATGAAAAAATAAAAATATATATGACTTTGTTGCTTAGTGCAATTGTCTTAGTAGGATTTCCAGTTGTTTGATTCTTAACGTCGGAAAATGATGTCAGTTGAAGGTGTTGCTTAATTCCATTCATCATTCGTAAGGAACGAGTAATTATTATATCTGACTGACAAAAAGATAGTATGTCATGTCAAAACGCGTCGGAAGTTGTCGGTTGAAATTTGATCGAAATATGCCAAGAAGTTACATTTGTAAAGAAATAGGAAATAAATAGGGTGCAGATATTAATATTATTAAGTTTTAGCTGACATAAGATGGTTCGGATTGAGTATTTATATTTCAAAAATGCTTATCGAACATTTTATTCCACGACATAAAATTAAAGCATGTCAGGTTTTACATAGAAAATTAATACTTTGTAATAATATACAAACTGTAATTATTAAAAGATGTAAATTAAAACTTTAAAAATAGCAAAAATAGGATTATTCCATTCTTTACATGTTTGGACTGTAGTTGGGTCATTTTGAAAGTAAATTAAATAAAAATATTTAAATGTTACATGGTGTATGAAATACCACTATTCAATTTTGCATGTACTTTTTCACATTATGCTCGTTACATTTTATTTTAATTGTATGTTTATATTATTTTTGTATATGTATTGAGTAGCTCAATGCATAATTTTGGTAAGTTAGATGATGCTGCATCCTTTCTATTGAATTTTCTTGTGTTACATTATCTATGTTCTCTCTCATAATAAATGGATAACATAGAGTGGTATAGTCGAATAAACCTATTTTTATCGTTTTTAAAGTTTTAATTTACGCATTTTAGAAGTTAAAATTGGCACATTAAATACTGGGATGAAAAATGAAAATATATATGGCTTTGTTGCTTAGTGTAATTGTCTTACTCGGTTATTCAGTTGTCTGATTCTTGGACGGGGGGGGGGGGGGGGTTGGAAAATGATGTCAGTTGAAAGTGTCGCTGTAATTCCATTCATCATTCGTATGGAACGAGTAATTATTATATCTAACTGACATAAAGATAATATGTCATGTTACAACACGTCGGAAATTGTCGGTTAAAATTTACTCGAAATATGCCAACATGTTAAATTTGTAAAGGAATAGGAAATAAATTAGGTCTAGATATTAATATTATTAAGTTTTAGCTATCGTAAGATGGGCTCGATTTAAATTTAAAGTATTTGTATGTTTAAATGATTCTTAAACATTTTATTCTAAGATGGAAAATTAAATACATAAAATTTTATATAGCATATAATACCTTGTCATAATATACCAGTCTTAATTACTAAAACATATAAATTAAAACTTTAAAAACAGGTTTATTCAAATGCTGATATGTTTCCAATCTACCTGGGTCATTTTCAAACAAATAAGTAAAAGTATTCTAAAATTACACAGTGTATGGAACACCATTATTCAATTTTAATAATATTCTTTCATTTTGTGTACTTTAATACTTATTTGATTTAAATGTGTATTTTAACTTCGGGACCATTGAATAGCTTAAGGCACAATTTTGGTAAGTTAAACGATGATACATCAATATCTATTCAATTTTTGCGTGTTACAATCTCTATAGTCTCTCTTATAATAGGTCTACACTAGAGACTGGTATAATCGAATAAATCTATTTTTATTGTTTTTAACGTTTTAATTTACATTTTTTCGCAATTATTTTAAGTATATTAAATGATTGAATGAAAAATAAAAATATATAAGTTGCTCAATGCAATTGTCTTACATGGTTTTACGGTTGTCTGATTGCTGGACATCGGAAAATGATATCAGTTGAAGGTGCCGCTGTAATTGCATTCATCATTCGAATGGAACGAACAATTATTAGCTGCGGCTGACATAAAGATAAAATGTCATGTCATAACGAGTCGTAAGTTATCGGTTAAAATTTTCTCGAAATATGGTAAAATGTTAAATTTGTAAGGGAATCGGAAATAAATAGGGTCGAGATGTTCATATTGTTAAGAAAATAAAGCATGAAAATAAAGCATGTCAGGTTTTACATAGAAAATTAACACCTTGTAATAATATACTAATTTTAATTACTAAAAAATGTAAATTAAACCTTTAAAAACATTAAAATAATTTATTTGACTGTTTACATGCTTTGACTGCATCTGGGTCATTTCGAAAATAAATTAAATAAAAATATTTTAAAATTACACGGTGAATAAAATGCCACCATTCAATTTTGCATGTATTCTTTCACATTATACACATCATTTTGTTTTTTAACATCGATGTTATTTTTATTTTCGTAACTATTGAGTAACTCAAGACAAAGATTCGGTAAGTCGATTGATGTTGCATGCTTACTGTTAAATTTCCCCAGTGTTTCAATCTCTATGGCTTCTTTTATAATAGATGGATGATATAGATTTATTCATCATTTATTTTATTTGGTAAATTTTTTTCCAAATTAGAAGATTCTGCTTAAGAATTAGACGTAGATATCGCATACACACCACACTGGCGCAATTGCAACGAAAAGGAAAATATATGCTTCATATGATAATCCTACAATTATTATTTATTCTTTAATAAACTGTTTATTTTCTTTTATTTACTTTTTTAAAATGATATAAATTATTTTGTTCTTTAATTAATTATTAAACTTTTTTTTATTTATTATTATTTCATTTTTAAAATAATAGAAAAGAGTTAAACAATATAGGGGGTGAATTATAAATATTGAAACAATAGGCTATCTCCTTAAATATTGCCCCTAGACCCATACTTCAAATTGCAAAGTTTCATAAAAAAAGATTAATTTTTTTATAAGATAAGTTCCAACTCCATGGGGGGTCAATTTTAAAAATTACGAAAATTAAATTTTTATACGGCCCCCAGAGAATAAAACTCCCAGTTAGAAAATTTTTTTTTATCCATTCCTGAATTGAACAAAAAAAAAATTTCATCTCGATATCTACAAATCCCCGAAAGATATTAAAATCCAAAACGTTTCAAAATTCGTGACTTACATCACTTTAGCATACCTCTGAGCGCAGCGATATCAGCTCATTTGAAATGCAATTTAGGGATCGACCACAAATTTATGCATTAATAAATGTCGATCAAAGACAATACTTTAACTTTTAGTATAAAATAAAAGCGTATAGGTTTTTGCTTTAAATTTCCTTGAAATATGCTAGATGTATGAAATATCTCGAGCTTGGTGCCAGCCTCGTTAATTGCACGACCCATTTACCAGACCGTCTTATTGAACACTCATTAAAACTGTTATTAAATTGAGTGATATTAATTAAACTCTCCTTAAAAGTGACTTTAGAAGTTATTGCCGCAGGCAATAAGTTTAGTAAAAATAGTAATAACGATAATGATACTCCTATTAATGGAATCATTGGAAATGTATTTCAATAAAATACACAGAGATATTTTAAAAAATTTATTTTTTACTATTCAGCTTCAAAATTTATGATGGTTTTAAACCTATTTTTACTTTCTTTTATTTTTACAAGAAGAAAGTATTGGATTCATGAAAATTTTGAATTCCAATTTTCGACGGATTCACACGTTTAAAGCTCAGAAATACCGAAAAATATGTTTTTACAAAATGTCTGTCTCTGAGTCACTGCTCCTGTATCTCTGCATATGACATAAATTTTGTGAACGCTCTATTTCAAGAACTAATCCACGGAATTTAATAAAAAATTATATTTACTTAGTCCTTGATATAAATTGGTGCTGATTAGTTTTTGGTGTGAATCGCTTAAGAGGTGGCCCTACTGTACAGGCTTTTGTGCGATTTCCGCAATAGCTGTATCTCTAGAATTATACACCTAGTGTCGCCCGTAATTAGAAGCACCTTTAACGCATCGTGCAATAGCGATTTTAACAAGAAAAATATGAAGTTAACAGGGCCAAAACAATGAAAAAAAATTGAAATCGACGTGATAAAAGAAAATGAGGTTTAAATCAACTGACGCATTTAAACAGTAATTAAAGAAGGTGAGAATGGCAAAACTTAAACAAAATCTGAAATCGAAACTATACAGGACGGAATAACATTTAAAAAGCATTTAAATGTTAGGAGTCCATCTTAGTCCACTGGTATTGTTTAAAACTGAATGTACTTTTCTGCATCAAATGTTTTTATTTCAGTATTTCTTATTTTTAAACTGACATAAGTCAATAACCGCCGGTTACTGTAACAGTACATCGAGTTTAATAATTTTCAACATCTCAAAAAAAAAAAAAAAAAAAAAGCCCAACGCGACGAAAGAAGATTTCTCCTCATAAAATTTACTTTTAAAAATGTGATTTGTACACAAAAAATTGCATCTTTTTTTTATATTGCTATTTTAAATACTTTTATTTAAAAAATAAATAAATATTGTTTAAACTGCTGAATCAAAATTGAAAATTAGACATTTTCTTTTAATTAAAAGAAAAAAAATTCAACGCGACAAAAATTATTTTGAGTTATAACAATTTTAATTTGCTTTAAATTTTTTGAAAAAAAAAATTATTAAGAAGTCTTATGATGTTATAATGTTTACAAATTATAAGGTTAACAATCACAAAACATTCTAAATTCTTATTCTATAAATAAATAAATAAAATAAATGTTTCCTGGTCACATTACAGCAACATTGTTTCTTCAATTACACGCATTTCAATTTGTGACTAATCCCTTGGAATCTCACGATTTATTTAAATTGTCATAACTCTCTGAGTTTTGAAGATATCGAGATGATTTTTTTTTGTTCAATTCAGGAATGAATAAGGAAAATTTTTCTAATTGCAAGTTTTATCCTCTGGGGGCCGTATAAAAATTTAATTTTCGTATTTTTTAAAATAGACACCCCCCCCCATGGAGTTGCAGCTTATCTTATCAAAAAATTCACCTTTTTTATGAAACTTTGCAATTGGAAGTATGGGTCTAAGGGCAATATTTAAGGAGATAGCCTATTGTTTCGATAGTTATGACTCACCCTGTATATGTAACTGGTATTGAAAACGAAGTTTTCACCAAATTGGCATCAGAAAATAATCGCACCAATGTGGTGGGTATATAACATCTGTGCCAATAAATCAAGCACTCGGTATTTTTATGCTAATTTAGCGGATCGCCAAATATTGTACCCGTGACATTTTTTTTTTCGCATTTCATTTGAAATATATTTAATAATATTAATCCTTTCACTAATTTCATTTATAGTAACATAACTTTAATTGTAGTAACATAATTTATAGTAACAAAACTTTAATAGAGTGGTGTAGTCGAATAAACATATTTTTGTTGCTTTTAAAAATTTAATTTACATTTTTTAGTAATTAAAATTAGTATATTGAATGCTCAAAAAAAAATAATAATATGTAAAAAATAATAATAATATGTAAATTTCTTAGAAGTTTAGTGAAACTATCTTAGTAGGATTTGTAGTTCTCTGATTGTTCGACATCGGAAAATGATGTCAGTTGAAGGCGTCGCTGTAATTCCATTCATCAATGGAGTGGAACGCTTAATTATTATATCCGTCTGACATAAAGATAATATGTCATGTCGCAACGCGCCGGAAGTTGTCGGTAGATATTTGCTCGAATATGCCAAAATGTTAAATTTGTAAAGGAATACACTGTAAAAAAAAATCTGCAAAGGTACTAAACATTTTCTAGGAAACTGGGATTCCAAGAACTTTTCATGTAACGATAACAGGAAAAATCCTTGTAACCGATTCTAAAACTTGAGTTTTTGTTGTTACCGTTACAGGAAAAGTTCTTGGAATCCCAGTTTCCTAGATAAAGTGTAGTACCTTTACAGATTTTTTTTTACAGTGTAGGAAATAAATAGACTCTCCATATTAATATCATTAAGTTTTAGATGACGTAAGATGCCTCGATTTAAATTTGAGTATTTATATTTTTAAATGTTTCTCGAATATTTTATTCTACGACAGAAAAAACTAAAATTTTAATTACTAATTAAAATTTTAATACTACTAATAAGAATACTAATAATAATTTAATATTAATTTTAATTACTGAAATGTTTCGATTCTAACCAAATCATTTTCAAAGTAAAAAAAAAAAAGTTTTGTAAAGTTTCAATTTACCCCTTTTATCAATTAAAGAAACTCAATATCCTTTGAATTTTTTTTTTTTTTTTTTTTTTTTTTTTTTTTTTTTTTTTTTTTTTGAAATTTAAGCATTTTAAGATAAATTTTTGGCGTTATAATGAAGGACTCATTGAATGAAAATGATTCGATCAACAATTTTTTGATTTCGCTGCAATTTTTTTCAAATTATAATTATTGTTATTTTATTTATTTATTTATTTATTTATTTATTGAAAAATTCAAAAAATGTAATTTTTTTTTGAAAAATATAAGTAAAATTGAAAATTTATCTCTGAACATCTTGAACTAATTTTTATTTTAAGCTATTCCTAGAAGTGTTTTGTGCAATTTAAACATCCGATTTATCATAAAGTAATTAGTTTGGGAGAAAAGTAAAATATGTAAATACGTGTAAAATTACAACGAAAACTGAGTTTATTTTACATTTTTTATGTTTAAAAAACTTTTTACTTTATTGTAAATCCACTACTTTATTTCAAATAAACCATAAAAGCAACGAAAAAAAAAAAATTAAAACGATTCGAACCGAACAATATAGATAAAAGTTTAATAACTTTGAACATGCCTGTTGACATGTGAGACTGTTGACAAACTGAGAAAAAAAAATAAGTGAGGTATTCCTGTACAGTAACAATTTGATAGATTTTAGATAAAATTTACAATAAAAATTTTTAAATAAATCGGTAGAGCTTTTTTTTGGGGGGGGGGGGGAGGGGGAATACTTACATAATTAGATTATTTAAGGGAGACCCGTAAGAAAAAGCCCAAAATTTTTATTATTGATTTTAAAATAATGAATTTTGGTGTACTATTTAAGAATCTTCTTGTAAGGAATAATTAGCAGAAAAATTCACTTTTTATTAAAAAGTATATTTTTTATGGGGATTTTTATGAATTTTTTTTGGTCGAAAAATACACTTTTTAAAATTACTACTCCTCATTCAATTTTCAATATTTTGGTATACCTAAAATTTCTCAAATAGTGTTATCTATATATTAAAACGAAAGGCAGAAAAAGTCATCGTGGTTTAATTGCTTCTCTACGCATCGATACTTGCGCCGGTCTCTGAGAGTCTCCTCCTATTGGTTAATCGGAGGAGAGTCGTTACTGTCTGTAAGAGCATTTGCAAAGCGCGTTTGTAAATATGGGATAAGAACGCTGACACTGTTTAATATTAATGCAATGCTATAATAATTATTTTTTTAACTTAAATCATCTTATAATGATTGGAATACATTGTTTTTTTCACTTTACGTAAGTTAATTAATTTATTTCCATCTGTATTCTTTTTTTGCAATGTTATTGCCGGCAATCTTAGGCTTAATTGTAGAGATGTTTCATATGAAATTGAAACATTCAATAAGTTAATGATTAAAGTGTTTATTTACGTTCTTGGCCGATAAATCATTTTCTATATTGTAATTTTCAAATTTATTTATTAGTATGTGTAAAAAAAAAGGCTGGAAATCACATTGTTTTTTGTTTCGTGTTTTGATGGTGCGATTTTCGACGGATAGTTTGACTTCATGGATGTAAACAGATTCGCAAATCACTATTTATTTTTTGCTTCAGTTTCTTATTATACTCATGTCAAACAGCTTTGTAAATCATTAATATTTCTTTAATGTTTCACTTTTTTTTTAGTACTCTTTTTTTAAAAAGTGTTCCCGTGACAAAATTTGCTGAGTTTTTTTGGGGAGAAGGAGGAGGGAATATTTTGATGATATTTGCTATTTTTTTTTTTTTTTTTAATCGCTTGATCTTGATCTCTCAACAATGTTTTTTCAGAAATATGAAGATCATTATAATCAACAAAGAAAAATAAAATTATCAGAAGAGATCCCTCTTTTTGCATAGCTTTCAATCATGATAAAGCAGTCTTTATATACCATATTCATTGCTTGCTGGGTTTTTTTATGATTATTTGGCAAAATTTGCATTTTTTGTGGTACCTAGACGATTTGAAAATTACAATATAGAAAATGCTTTATCGGCCAAGAACGTAAATAAACACTTGGAAATAAAATAACTTATGTAAAGTGAAAAATCCAGTGTATTTCAATCATTGTAAGATAAGTAAAGAAAAAAAATATAATTATCATAGCATTGCATTAAACAGTGATAGCAAAAATGCAGTCTCTCTGTGTTGTTTTCTCACAATCTGTTTACCAATATTTGCGTTTTTTGAAGTACCTAGACAAATTTAAAGTATTTTTTCAAGATCTTTTGACGAAATTCACATCTTTTCTGGTACCAGGAAAAAATTATTTGTTTTCTTAGGGATTTTCAGTGAAATTTGTCATTTTTTTCTCGCTATCTTTCGATGTAATTTGCCGTTTTATCAAATTTATGCTTTTTTCATGATTTTTTTTTTAATTTGTCGTTTCTTTCGTTATTTTCAGAAATTTGTCATATTTTCGCTTTTTTTTCTTTGCAAAAATTACCTGTTTTGCGATCTTTTGATGAAATGTGCCTCTTTTTTTCATCTTTTGACAAAATGTGTTGTTTTCTCACAATCTGTTTACCAATATTTGCGTTTTTTGAAGTACCTAGACAAATTTAAAGTATTTTCAAGATCTTTTGACGAAATTCACATCTTTTATGGTACCAGAACAAATTTATTTGTTTTCTCAGGGATTTTCGGTGAAATTTGTCATTTTTTTCTTGCTATCTTTCGATGTAATTTGCTGTTTTATCGAATTTATGCTTTTTTGTTAAATTTGTCGGTTTTTTTCGTTATTTTCAGAAATTTATCATATTTTCGCTTTTTCGTGATTTTTGTTTGTGAAATTGTTCTTTGTTATTTTTTTTTAGAAATTTGTCGTTTTTAGCTAAATTTACCTTTTTTTTGCGATTACCTGGATAAATTGTATGTGCTTTTTGAGATCTTTGGGCGAAATTCACGTCTTTTATGATAACTGTACGAAATTCGTCATCTTGAGGTCTTTCGGTAAAGTTTATCGTTTTTCTCGAGTTCTTTCGATGAAAGTTGTCGTGTTGTCATGATTTTTCAATGTAAATTGCCGTTTATTGAAGATCCTTTTTGCAAAATTTACCTTTTTTGTGATTATTTGATAAAATTTGCTTTTTTTTTCAATCCTTTGACGAAAATTGTTGTTTACTCACAATCATTTGTCGAAATTTGTAGTTTTCTCACAATATTTTGAATTTTTTTTCATAATATGTTTACAAATTTGCCATTTTTTAGGGATTTTTTTTGTCAAAATTTGCCTTTTTAAAAAAAAAAATTCATGAAAATTGCCATTTTTTTAGACGTTTTGGCAAAATTTTTATTTTTGTGCAATACTTTTGCGAAATTTGTTTTATCTGAGATATCTAGACAATTTTTTTTTTTTTTTTTTTGCAGTTTTTTGACAAATTTTTTAGAGATCTTTTGAAGAAATTTGTTGTTTTTTGCAATCTTTTGACGAAATTTGCTGTTTTATTTTCCCACATCTATTTATAAAATTTCCGGGCAATGTTTTTTTTTTTTTGGGGGGGGGGGAGTATTTTGATGAAATTTTCTAATTTTTGTGATTATTTGCCAGAATTTGTGTTTTTTATGGTACCTAGACAAACTTTGATACATAGCAAATGATTTCTAGCATTTTTTTAAAAAACTTAAACAGTTGAAAAATAATCTGCAAACATTTTCAAGTCTGTGACGTGTGTCGCAGCGTTGCACCAATTCTGCACCCGGGATCATGTCATGTTGGTGTTACGTTGGTAAATGGAAAAGCATATTGAAATTTTTAATAAATATTAATCTTTAAAAAAAAATTTCTTTGAAAATTTTTTTATAGTGGCAAAATACATTTTTTTCTTTGATTCTTTCATATTGTTGCTGTCAAGTTTTGACTGGCTTCACCTAGCCAGAATAAATATTATCATTAATTTTTTTAATATGTGAAATTTACATGTATTTTTCATTTATGAAAAGGTAATAGAAAAGTAGTTGAAAATGCAAATGTTTATTTGTTGAATGGGGTGGGTAATGTAACAACAAATTAACCACGGAGAGGATCATTGTTATAGTTGTTGCTAAATGGCAAACTATAAATTCTGTCTTATTTTGCTGCGAAGTAAGTGAAGTATGTATATTTTGTATGAAATGAGAGATGACAGTAATTTATGATTTATTCATGTCATGTACAATTTATTGGTGTTGTATTTGTAAATGAAAAATTATCAAATGAGAGAGATTCTAATTCTATGACAGCATGTTTGAATGTAACTCGGCCAATTGCGGGTCATTTGCCTGGATGTAAAATGCAGGTTGTTCTTTTATTTATTGAAATTTTTGCTGAAGATTAGTCGTTAAAAAATCCTTTAATAGCTGGAAAATACCTTTTTCTTTCTTCGGTGCCGTCAAGTTTTGACGGGTTCCATCTAGAAATTTGTGATTTTTGTGAGCTTGATCGACGAAATTTGCGATTTTTCTTAGACTGATCACGAAGCCGATCGAAAAGATTCAAGATCTTTCAGCTCCTGATCGACAAAATTCGCAATTTTTACAAAGCCGATCGGAAGGATTGAAGATCTTTCCGCTCTTGATCAACAAAATTCGCGATTTTCCCATGCCTGAACGATGAAATTTGTGATATTTACAAAGCCAATCGTCAAAATTCACGATTTTTCCTTTCAGATCGGCAAAATTCCCGATTATTTCGTGCCTGCTCAACGAAATTCGCAATGTTTATGAAGCCGATCGGGATAAAATTGATATTTTTTCTTCGCATGATCGACAAATTTAGAGCACCTGATCGAAGAAATTCGCGATTTTATTAGAGCCTGGTTGACGTAATTATGAATTTTGCCACGTGTAATCAACAAAATCAAACAAATTTGCGACTTTTCGGAATCAGACCAATAAAACTGATGTTTTTCGGTCTCTGATCGACAATACGTGCACTTTTTCTGTTCTTATTTGGCGAAAGACGCAATTTTCCGCACATGATCAATGAAATTTGGGATTTTTGTACTAACTCTGGCGAAATCTGCATTTTTTACGCGATTTATTTTCTTGATAAACAGAAAAAATTCATTATTTTTCAGCAGCCGATCAACGAAATTTTAATTTTTGCGTATGTCAACCCTAAATTCGCGATATTTCTCTCCCTTATCAACGAAATTTCCGATTTTTTTTTTTTTATCCCTAATCGACAAAACTCGCGACTTTTTTGTGCAAAATCGTCGATTATTTTTTCAGAGTTTCGTTAGCAAAATTCCAGATTTTTTCATATCTAATGAGCGAAACGCGGTTTTTCTGAGACTCATGGATAAAATTCTTTTTTTTCCGCACTTGATCAATGAAATTCGCGATTTTTCCATGCCGATCGATGAAATTTGCGATTCTTAAAGACGAAATTTACAATTTTTTCCTGCGACATATGCACAAAAATTGCAATGTTTTTCATACGTAAATTGACAAAACTGGCGGGCCATACGTTAACCCATCGCGGGCCACTTTTGGCCCGTGGGCAACAGGTTGTGCATCCCTAGCCTACAGAATGAGGGAATAAACATAAGTCACTCAGCACACAGTTCAATGGTACACTGAACTGCAGTATTCCCATCGTAAGACACCCAGAAAAAACATTCTGAAATGTCTCGATCAATCACAAGATTTTTGTGGGCTTTTTTACATAAATGACTTTTTATCCATGATTCATTAATGAATTTTATAATTTTTACCCCACATGACCAACTGTCGATTTTTGTATTTTTTCTTCAACTGATTGACAAATTTTTCTTTTTTCCATGTGATGGATCGAGAAATTTTGTGATTTTTTTTTTTTTTTTTTTTTTCTGATGAACAAAGAAATGTTGCATCTTTTCCCCCTGCAATTAATGAAAGTTGTTTTTTGAAATTTGTTGTTTTTTTCTCACAATCTTTTGATGTAATTTGCCGTTTTATCGAATTTATCCTTTTTTCATGATTTTTTTGAGAAATTGTCGTTTTTTGTTATCTTTTTGAGAAATTTTTGCTATTTTTTGCGAAATTTACCTTTTTTTTGCGATTACCTAGACAAAATTTATGTGCTTTTGAGATCTTTGGACGAAATTCGTGTCTTTTATGATACCTGAACAGTTTCGGAGAAGTTTATCGTTTTTCTCGAGTTCTTTCGATGAAATTGTCGTTTTGTCATGATCTTTCGATGTAATTTGCCGTTTTATTGAAGATCTTTTTGCAAAATTTTTTGGTTTTTTTTTTTGCGAAATTTACTTTTTTGTGATTATTTGATGAAATTTGCTTTTTTTTTTTTTTTTTTTTTTTTTTTTTTTTTTTTTTTTTTTTTCAATCTGACGAAATTTGTCGTTTACTCACAATGATTTGTCAAAATTTTTTGTTTTCTTACAATATTTTGAATTTTATTTTCACAATATGTTTACAAATTTGCCATTTTTTAGGGTTTTTTTTTTCTGTGGAATTTTGCTTTATTTTTCGAAATTTTTTCTTGAAAATTGCCAATTTTTTTAGATGTTTTGGCAAAATTTTGATTTTTTGCAATACTTTCACGAAATTTGTTTTATTTGGGATACCTAGACAATTTTTTTTTTTTTTTTTTGCATTTTTTTGACAAATTTTTTAGAGATCTTTTCATAAAATTTGTTGTTTTTTGCAATCTGTTGACGAAATTTGCTGTTTTTTTTCACATCCATTTACAAAATTTCCGGGTGATGCTTTTTTTTTTTGGGGGGGGGGGGTGTTTTGACGAAAATAACTATTTTTTGTGATTATTTGCCAAAATTTGCATTTTTTATGGTACCTAGACAAATTTTTGTACATAATAAATGATTTCTAGCATTTTTTAAAAGAAACTTTAACAGTAGAAAAATAATCTTCAAACATTTTCAAGAGTTTGTGATGTGTGTCGCAGCGTTGCACCGATTCTGCGCCCGGGATCATGTCATGTTGGTGTTACGTTGGTAAATGGAAAAGCATATTGAAATTTTTAAGAAATATTAATTTTTTTATAGCGGCAAAATACTTTTTTTTCTTTGGTTCTTTCATATTGTTGCCGTCAAGTTTTGACTGGTTTCACCTAGCCAGAATAAATATCATTAATTTTTTTAATATGTGAAATCGACATGTATTTTTGATTTATGAAAATGTAATAGAAAAGTTAGTTCAAAATGCGAATGTTTATTTGTTGAATGGGGTGGGTAATGTAAAAACAAATTAACCACTGAGAGGATCATTGTTACAGTTGTTGCTAAATGGCAAACTATAAATTCAGTCTTATTTTGCTGCGAAGTAAGTGAAGTATGTATATTTTGTATGAAATGAGAAGTGACGGTAATTTATGATTTATTCATGTCATGTACAATTTATTGGTGTTGTATTTGTAAATGGAAAATTATCAAATGAGAGAGATTCTAATTCTATATCAGCATGTTTGAATGTAACTCTGCCAATTGCGGGTCATTTGCCTAGATGTAAAATGCAGGTTTTTCTTTTATTTATTGAAATTTTTGCTGAAGATTAGTCATTAAAAAATCCTTTAATAGCTGGAAAATACCTTTTATTTCTGTGGTGCCGTCAAGTTTTGACGGGTTCCATCTAGTAGTATATAGAAAAGAACTAAGGAGAGATATTTTAAATTTTCTATTTTAATCGACTAAAAAAATAAATAAAAATACGCATGGTAGATTTCCTTATATTCGTTATAATTTTCATGTTTACCAATTTATGTAAAATTTTCAGAAATAATTTTAAAAAATATCTCTCCTTACTTTTGTTGCATTTTTTTTTAAGATTCGAAAAACATAAACACTTTGTTTCTAAATCATTTTACCACTGAGCCTTAATACTTTATACTTAGGCAAAATGAAAAAAGTCATTTTCAGGAAAACACGTTTTAAATGGCCGCTGGTCCTTTAAACTCTATAGTGAGTACAATTTTAAAAGCTCATTTTCGACCTGTTTCAAGTGTCCCCGAGATCTGAAATTTTGCATGGATATTCGCAAATATGTATTTTATCGTTTTCTGAGAAAACAAATTTTTGAACTTTTGATGATTTTTGGACGAAAATGGGGTACAGGTCTCCCTTAACAACAAATAATGTTGTGTAAACCTCTCATTTCTTTCAAGAATAATGTCATTATGATAATGTGTATTATGATTCATTCTTTAACTGATAGGTGTTTGGAAGTGTACAACTTTTTCTTAAAACGTTTAGTAATTAAAGAAAACCTAAATCCATGTAAATGATTGAGAAAATAACCACATTGCAAAATACTTAGCTTCCACTTATTGAATGGAATTCAGCAAAGTGTTTTGTATGAAAATTATCTTATATTTTTATTAGTAGACTAATTAAATAAATTTTATATTGTATTTTCTTTAATTCGGCTTAAAGAGGTCCTTAGATACATTTTAAAATAATCTGTATTCATTGAACTAAAATTTTGAATATTTTTCTCATGATTAACCATATTATTTGTAAAAATAATCATGTTATAAAACTTCCCGTATGTTTCTTTTAATTTTAAATTTAAAAACTATTAAATATATTAAAAATTATCAAAGCGGGGTAATTTAAAATCGTTATAACTCAAAAAATTATTTGTAGAATTTCATTTTTTTTTTACATTCAAATAAACAGAAATATCTAAATTTAAATTTCGATTCAGCATTTAAAAAATATTAGTATTAAAAAAATATTTAACATAAAAATTTGCAAAAAATTGATGTAACTTTTATGTAGAATATCATATTTTCAAAAGTAAATATATTTTTTTTTCAAATTTGCTGAATTAAAATTTAAATAAAATAATAAAAAAAGACATGTTCAAAGTTCGAAGAATTTTACTTTAACGCTTCTTGAGTTATGGCAATTTAAACCCGACAAAATTTCAAAAAACCAATCATGAAGAAAACCGCATTTTCACAAGAAATGAATTCCATGACAGCCATTTATTGAAAGCTAGATTTTTTGAAAACAAAGCAAAACAAAACAATTAATATTTCCTTTTCTAACTTAAATAGAAACGTGATTTAAACACAATTTTAAGCATGAAAGGAGGAAAAATTTTAATGCAATAAATTTTCTTTAGAAAACTTGAATATTTTGTTTCATGGACCATTTAAAAGTTCGTCGGAGCATAAAGGTTTAATTTATATGAAAAGATTTACTTTTTGATAACTTTTTTGATGTATAGTAAACACCGATACTAAGCATTATTTTATAACGAATTTTTGAAATCTGAAGGATTTACTGATAGTGTTATATATAGTATTATATTGCACCCGTGATCTTATTTGTCAATTCCAGATGTTATTTGTGACTTTCCTAAATAAAACACAACACAAATCATTCCTTATACGATTAAAGATAAAATGAGCAATTACAGAGGTTTTTCAAAAGGAAAATATTGTACGAAATTTCTAATGATAAATAATCACCTATTGAACTGTAACTAAGTTACCCTGGCGTAATAACGCCACGTTAAGGTTCTACCAATTTTCACGGCTCAGTTTTAGATTGTATTTTTCAAACAAATATATGATTTGATACAGCAACTCATTGACTATCTATATAAAAAAATAATTTAACAGATATGTATTCATAAAATGTAATGGCGTGATTTCTTGACCAATGCTATTTGGCGTTATTACCCACCTATATGGGTACACCCTGCAAACAAAACTATGAAATAAGATGGAATAATTGCATGTAGATTGCCCAATTCTAAAAATACAAACTCTATAAACTTAGAAATTGACAAATTGCATCCTAAGCTATTGAAAATGTTCAATTTTTTGTGAAAGTGTGAGAAAAATAAAGATGTGGTGTGGGGGGGAGGATGAGGCAAAAGAACATCAGACCGTGAGCTTCTTTTTGCTTAAAAAGGACCGCTTAAATAGAATTATTAGAAACATTTCACAGTTTTAACTGTGTTTATTTGAATCAGTATTTAGGATGTAGCTCGGCCACTGTAGGAAATCAACTGGGGTATTAATGCCAAGGATTGGCGTTATTACCCCGTTATAGTTACTGCGCTGTACATTTTGAATTACAAATTATCTCGAGAAGATATCCAAAATCTTCAACAACATTTTGAAAGTCCATGAAATGCACTACAAATTTATGTAATTAACAAAGTATTTCCGGATAAAAAAAAAAAATAGTCTTCACATCACAAAACGTATCTCGCAAATTTTAGATCAAGCGTTAATTTTAGTTGCTTGTAAAAACAAGAAGACCTAAAAATGAAACAAATTAACTTGAAGCTGTTTTTTATATGACTCAAAACCCTTCTGTGCAGAGCACATGGGTGTCATTTACCAGATTATTTCATAATTATGCATAATATTAGCACTTGGAGTTATTACCCCGCCTGGCGTTATTACACCAGACCATCTTAGTATGTAATATTAGAAGTTTGTAAGATGAAGGTTGCGAAGCTTACGAGATATTTCCGAAAGCTAATACAGTGAAACCCCGATAATTCGGATTAATTGGGACCAGACCCAATCCGGAATATCGAAAATCCGGATTATCCGGAGAATTAGAAAAAAATTAAATAAAAGAAAACATATTTACAGAAAATCACCTTCATATTAAACGTATTGAATATTTATAGTCAGTAAAAATGTGTACTTTGTTTGATTCTTCCGAAAAGATTTCTGAAAAAGTTTTTTTTAAATTCAGAATACGACGATGAAACAAGTTAATGTTACGGATCGCTTCTCAAATTTGGAAAAAAAAATGACCAAACCGATCCGGATTAACGGGGTCCGAATTTGCGGGGTTCTACTGTAATATACAAAGCTTATCCGAATAAATGAGCAGAAAATTGAGTGTACTATTATTAATCCTTTTGGATCTCGTGTACTATTAATAGTACATGTCTTTTAATGGAGTATTATTTTGTTTTATCAAATGCTTTTGCTGCTAGTTACACGTAGAAATGTTAGTACATGTTTATGCATTTAGTACTCTCTTAAAAAGTCAGCCACAAAATAGCTCAAGTTGAGCTTAAATCCACTCATCTCAATGTTGAAAGGCAGCTTCTCAAAAAAGAGTTGAAATAACTCGAGTTTTAGCCAATTTAAACGAAGTTGAGCTATTTAAATAACCAATTTAGATCAAAAAGATTTAATCGTTTGAAAAACAACTCTTTTATGATCGAAAAAATTACAGATCTTTCATGAGAAGCCAAATCAGCTCTTTCGTTTTAAGAGTGTATATGACTTCATTTAAGTTCATCGGCATTTAGTGAAAATAATAATTATTATTAGTTATTATTATTTATTATTATTATTATTTATTATTATTATTATTATTATTATTATTATTATTATTATTATTATTATTTATTATTTATTATTATTATTTATTATTATTTATTAGTTATTATTAGTTATTATCTTTGCATCGTTTGCGATTCATTTATTTTAAACATATATGTCAGTCTTTAAATATAAGATAAAAGTTATTTCCTTGAAGTAATCATGTGTTATAAAGCGCAAAAAAGTATTATAAAATTGTAATATAAGTTAAACTTATTACAATACAATATTTTCTGAACATTTCCAACATTGCTTTTTTAACCCATTGTCATATGAATATTAATTGAATAGTATGCAAAAGAACATTCGTTATATTTTAGAGAATAAAATGTTCGTTAAACACTAATTAATCTATTTGAATAATTAGTGTTAATGTTATTAACGTAAAAGTCATTTTATCTAAAATTTGAAAAAAAAAATCGGATTTGAAAGGGTTAAAATTTTTGTAATATCCAAAGTGAAGATAAATTGATTTCGTTTTGTGGTTTACCTCATGTGTTTTAAAAGTTTTTAAAAAGCTATCGAAAGATAAGACAAGGGTGAATGTACTTTGAGAAAATTAAGATTTTATTGTTATTTGAAGGAAAACGAAAAATTGTGTAACAGAATTTTGTAAAAAAAAAAAAAACATTTTAAAAATGCTAAATTAAAATTATGAATGTCTTTAAAAAAAAAAAAAACGTTGTAGTAAGTAAATGATAAATGTTATTAAATAATAGTTTAAATATCGAAAAAAAAACCCTGAAAATTCAAAGCATTATATTTTATCAGGTAACAAGTAATCATCTTATATTTATGAAATTTACTGGGCTTAAATGTTTTTAACAAGCGAATAAAGGGTGAATGTACTTTGGGTAAAAGCGAGTCAAAATGCACCCGGAGAAAAATATACACAGCAGATTTTTAACCTGATGATATTTTTAAATATACTAATGTAAAAATTAAAATTACGTGACTTTACTTTGCTGAAATCGAGAAAATTTATAAAAAATACATCACAAAAAAAAAATTAAACTTAAAAAAAATCCGGAAATACGAACGACAGTATTTTGTCAAGCGATAACTGAAATTAATAAATTGATGATTTTTTTTAAATCGAGAGATTTATATCTGCCGTCCATAAAAAGCATCCATTGTTAAATCTCTACTATCTTTACTTTCAATCCATTGATGGAATCTATGCTTTTATTATCAAAATCAGGAAGAGGAAGTCCGAAATAGTCTTTAATACGGGCCCATTGTCGATTATCTCCTCCCTCGTAAAGTTTCGTAATTATTTAGGTGACAATCCGGTCTTGCTTAAAAATAATATTCTGACAACGAATGTATAATAAATACACACACTATCTAAATGAAATATGAAAGTCTGAAGCAGTGGATTATGGGATTCTTTGGTAATTCTCAGTGTGTTTGATAAAGCTGGAAATTTAAAGCAGACCTTGTTATAACCTTTTCTGCTTTGAACATTACGGCACAATGTTTCGGATTTGTATACGGTATTCAGCTCATACATTATAAAAAGGACAAAAACGTTATCAACACAACAGAAAACTACGGCTGCTTAAAGAAGTATAAATAATTGAGAGAGGTGAGTAAATGCATAAATATGTAAATATATTTTATTGAAGTTCTTCTTACGATTTAAACCAGTGTTGCCAGATGGGCTACTTTTTTTTAATTGAAATTCTTGATTGGCACCACTTTTTACAAATGATAAAATGTGTCTTATTCAATGACATGATAATTTAGGCGAAAACAAAAGGTGATTTAACGTTTCAAAAAAGTGGTGCCAGTCAAAAAATCTGATTTTAAAAAAAGTAGCCCACTGGCAACACTGATTTAAACTGTTCTCAAAATACTATTTAGAATGCTGAAATATTTTGAAAGTAATGTTTTATATATGTAAAGTGCTTTCGAAACTTAACAAATATTACTGTTTTCAATTATTTTTAATTCATGCTTTAGTTTTAATTTTTTGTGTGGTTGTACATGTACAAAGTGGTCACAATGTGACGTCACAAAAGAGCTCTAAAACGGCCATAACGACTTCACATTTTACTCACTGTGACTTCACATCGACGTCACGTGACGTCACATCGAAAATCGATGGTCACAAAGTCACAATGTGATTTCACAACGACGTTGCAGCGACGTCACCATGTCTTACGGGTGTTTTCAATTATTTTTAATTCATGCTTTAGTTTTAATTTTTTGTGTGGTGTACATGAAATAGCTGTGCCCAGTGGTTCCCAAACTGTTCAATTGTCATTAATTGCTATTATAGAAATACAGTTAACCACATAACCGGCGACGGGTGTGGGGAAACAGTGCTTTAAACCCCGATTTATCTCGGGGCAGCCGTTGAAATGAGGTTTATTGTTACCCCTAGAAAATACATAAATTTACATAAATTTGTTCGCGTAGCTCAGAATTTCTCCTTGATGAATGTTTTAAAATGTTGCTTAATATACACTCTTATAATTTTTCTTGTACTTTAAAGGTACGCCAGTGGGAAATAAGTAAACACTCCCCCCATTACACACTAACTAATCCAAATTTAAAGCATAATTTGATTGTAATACCTTTTATGTATTGTTCAGATTACTGCACAATATTTCGTATTTATATACGGTATTTAGTCCTCACATTATAAAAACTCGGCGTGTCATAGAACAAAAATTTCTTGCGGTTCTAAGAAATATCATTACTTAATGGAGGTGAGTTAACATATAAATATTTAAATATATTGAATTATGGAAGTTCTTTTTTACGATTTCAACTGTTATCAAAGTACTATTTAGATAATTTAGCTAATATATTTTGAAAAAAAAAATGTTGTAAATGTATAAATTACTTTCACAATTTAATTAATATTATTAATTTCAACTATTTTAAACTCATTCATGCTTTAACCTTTTCTCCGATTTGCCCGTACGTCACTCGGGCGATGTGTTTTTGCCAATCATCATTGCCTGTAACACGTACAGACAAATGATTTCAAATCATGTTTTATTGTTCTCAGCTGTATACTTTTATTGTAAATTTTTCATTATTTCATCCTAGCATTTTTCTGAATCAATTAGGTAAAAATTTCTGCTTTGAAATATTCTGTAAAAGGCGCCAAAAAAGAAAAAAAATAGCCATTATTTCAAAGTTCTTTCAAAAATATTGTTCAGTTAAAGGGTTAACTTTAATTGTTTTCTGTGATGTACATAAAAATGGCTGCGCTGAAATTATACATGAAATGCAGAGATCTCAAACCTTATTTTCATTTGCTGTTCTGTGCTATTATGGAAATGCAATTAAAGAGGTTATTTTTACATATCTATTGAATATATGCATTACATAAATTATGTTTTATTAGTAAGCATATCATTATTATTATTATTATTATTGTTACTTTGCAAAGAAAAAATATATCTAAATAAGTAAAGGAAAAGGAATTTCCAAATTGATAGGTTGACTATGGTAGTCATAAACGTTCATCCGCTATGATTACCAGATATCACGCTACGCTATTCATTTATATAGGGATACATTAAAAAACACGTACAGTAGATAATATATATAATTTAAATACAAGAATCACAGCTGAAATTTCAAATACTACCAATAGATAGTGCGCTTATGAGAAAAGAAACTTTCGCTTGAGCATCATAAAAAAGAAACAGAAATGGATTTTCCTAACAAATAAAGCTTTATGTATTGCTATATTGTATATTTTATTACCTTCAGGTGCCAACAAAATGCGTAATTATAAAGATAACTCTCATTCGTCCTTTATAATCTGTGATCCGTTCCTAATAATCTTTAATAACAATAACATTAGTTATTTTAGAAATATGAATAACTGGTATTCTATATAGAATTTTCATTTGTATTTATATCCTTTATTAGTTCATATTTTGAAAAATATTTTTCTTTCTGGTTGAATCATTTGCATTTTATATTTTATATTTTTTTTTGTAATTCGAATCGCATAAAATATGTATTACTAATATTAAAAAATGCAACAAGTTTAATATGGTTTCATTCTTATTTTGAAGATCTAATAATTTATTTTTAACAGAACGTCATTTTTTCTACTAAGAATGCATTTTTAATAAATAAATCCTTAGTAGTTAAATTTTATGGTGCAATTGTCCAGTACATATCATTATTTCTTTTGTTACTTAACAAAGCAGACCACTTACTTGAAGTTAAATTTTCGGAAAAACATTGGCGTACATTTCTTTATTATGAAACTTTAATAATTTATAAATAGACTAATTTCCAATTTATAATAATGCATATTCATTCAACTCATTGCAAAATGATAGGACTCAGTACACCGCAGCTTTTATCTACTGAAGCACGCATATATTCATATTCATTAAATATCTTTAATTTGAAATTTCAATATCTATATCATAACAAGTCCGTAGAATATGATTTATAAAGCAAATATTCCAGGAATATTCATTCAAAGTATTCTATGGAAATGGTGACGAACTGCTTTTGTTATACTATCAATATCGTCCTTTATCATTACTACATTTGTCTACGCGTGTGCTGACACAGCACGTAATCTATGTGTCATTTAGTGCCATAATTATCTAGTTCTATAGTTGGAACAGTTACAACTTAAATCACAGGTTAGATATAGAAACTGAGATATGTAAAAAACGAATGTTCTGTATGTTTCATGATTTTTAACAGAAAACCGATAAAAAGTTACCGCTTTCGAACTATTTATTTTTCAAACAGGAGCAGACAATCTCTTTATAATTGCAGATGATTTAATAATTATTATTGTAATAATCTAATAATTATTATAATAATTATTATTATGATGTATTATTTTACTAAAATTACTGACGTTAAATTTCCTAAATTTAACGTAAATTACCAAGATCGACTATACGTTTTCTGATTTATACAGGGCCCGACTTAGACAGTGGGGGGCTCTGGGGCAAACATTATTAGGGGGGGCCCCCTTCTATCTTAAAATTGTTCGTCAATTATACTCAAGTGACTAAAATTGAAATTCAAACCTATTGTATGTATGCATAAATTTCGTACCAAGTACTATTCACATCTATATACGTAATAGTAGAAGATAGGTAATTTAAACTATTAGCTTTTTGATGATGTAACTAGTACTTTAAGGGAGCGTGGGGCACGAAAACAGAAGGGGTAGGAGAAAAAAGACCCTTTAAAACTAAAAAAAAAAGAATTTTGGTCATATTTCGCAATTGTTTATCACTTGGCACTCTTTTAGCGAAAAACTTTTCTCTCCTTGGGGGTCCCCCTAAAGCCGGGGGGCCCGGGGCAGTTGCCCCGCATGCCTCTGCGTTAGTCAGGCTCTGGATTTACAATAGAAAATTTACAATATGTTCTGTGTTTGAACATATACTACTAAAAATAAGTGATATTTTTTAAAAAGTTTCATCACTTACAAGTAAATTTAGTTTTAATAGAATGTTGACACTATGGAAGAGAATAAACTTCTTTTATAAGCACGTTCGTAATTATGTAAACATTAAATAATATTATCTGTACAGACTGAATTAAATGTATTAAATTTTGTAGCAGTTTTTGGGGAAAGATGGTTATTACGGTAAATATTGAATTATTTTTTAGCAGATTAATACTACGATCAAACTTTACCAATGTCGATCTATTTAACGACAGTTGGCGTTCGATCAGAAATGAAATTAAACAAATTTTCTGCCTATGAATATCTTGTACCAAACTAATTAACATTTAACATGAACATTAAAATGTTCAGTTTCACTTAAAAGGCGGTTAAAATAATCAAATAGAAATGTTAATAGTTAATTTGTATTTAAAATATCTTAGGACTTTCAAGCCTTAACCAAGCACTTCCTCAGATTAAGGCTTGAAAGTATTAAGATGTTTTAAATAAAATTAACTATTAACTTCTATATTTGATTATTTTAATCGCCTTTTAAGTAAAACGGAATAATTTAAAATTCATATTATATATTTTGTGTCAAAAACAAGGTGAAAATTGCGTTCAGTCATTTGTTTTTATTTTTATTTAACTAATATATATATATTACAAATTAAAAAATTTTTCGTCAAAACTAACCTTTATACTATCTTAATTTTCTTATAATAATGTTCCGTACTTACTTCAAATTATTAATTTAAAATCTTGTTTCTAAATCTAATCTGTTAATCTTTATGCAGACGATATAAATTCTTAGTTTGCCTTAAAAAACATTATTCCAGTATGCGTAAATTTAAAAAGATGGCTCTAAATTAAAAATATTCTTAATTAAATTTTTATTTCTTAATATTCCAAATAAAATTCATTTTTCTATGTTTTTATCAACCCTTTTTAAGAAAGTCTTATTAAATTTATTCCAAAACCACACCTTTCAAAAAATATCATTATTTTATTTTATCTATTTATTTATTTTTCCTCCGTCAACCTTTGATAGTGTGCATATTAATAAATTCATTTCTTTTCTTTTTCTCTTAAAATTAATCATCTCTAAAAAATCGTCTGCCTAAGAAATCCTGAGTCGATTATAAATTGGTTAAATAATATTTTTTTTAAAAATAAAACTATCGTCTGAATGAAGTTTTTAATCTCGAAGCTGGACAAGAATTCTGTTTACATAAAAGAATGATGGTTTGAGGTTACAGAATGTTCTAGAATTATCTTTTTAGATTTAAGAGGGGAAGCATCGAGCTGAGAAGGAGGATTCTTGGGTTTTTTCTTCGATGAGTACGGCTCGCTGAAATAATGATGGAATGTTTCGGTAAAAGAAAGTTTGCAAAAGGAGCTTTTCCTTTTCTCATGACTACGGATTAAATAAATGAACTTACAGCAGCCAATGAGTAATTTATTGGATATTCTACCTCTATTTATTTATTTTCCTCGGTGGCCATGACTTCTGTGCGGTGAAAGGGAAACCCGGCGTTGATGTCTCTGGCTCCGAACTTTTAAATCGTCATATATATATATATATATATATATACACGCACGTACAAACACACACACACACACATATATATATATATATACAGGGTGATTGAAAAAACGTTGACATAATGATATGACAAATCAAGCATACAACAAGGATAAAAAATCACATAGGTCGCAACATCCGGTCGCAAACTTCTTATTGAGTCACACATACAGGGTGTTTCATTCTAGCTACACCCGGTTTGACTGTAATAATTTCGAGGAAAATAAAAACATTGTAAAGAAAATGAAACGTTGTGTGCCTTATTTTGTGTGAACTGTGATAACGTTACGAAAAAAAACTCGAAAAATCGATTGCTCAAACAATAGATGATACCGTATAGAGTGATTATTACAGTCCAAAATGGGAGGTGTGAAGTGAATATTGCTGGCGCGCATAATCCAAACTTCTACCACTGTTGTTTGGTGCTATCACATTTAAAACAGAAATGAGAATGTCTGTTAAATGTTTTATTATAATATACTTAAGTTTTCTGAAACTTATTACTGTCAACCCAAATTGAGTTAGGAAGAAACACCCTATATTTGTGACTCAATAAGTGATTTCCAGCCCTATGTTTCTATGTGATTTTCTATCCTTCTCGTATGCCTGATTTGTCAGATCATTTTGGCAACTTTTTTGAATCATTCTGTATATATAAATATATGTATATATATATATATATATATATATATATATATATATATATATATATATATATATATATATATATATATATATATATATATATATATATATATATACACACTATATTGCCATTGATTATGGGATGCCATTGATTATGCGATTTTAGACATTTTACTAAATATCTAGAAACATACATGGGAAATCATCTCAAAACTCTTAGTGTATAAATATAATAGTATACGTCATACATCTCCGTGAAGATTTTTTACCGAAACTCCATAGGGGACCGTCAACAAATTAAAAAAGAATGAATATCTTTTGAATAACCCTGTCAAAACTAATGTCGCAAAAGCGCTCAAACTCTAGATTATGATTGAATGCCTTATTGTAATACACTGTGTTCATTTTTATGCAAATAGCATGCATACTCGCAGAGTAATTAAGGTTTTTATAAAAATGGCCCCAAATTTTTCTAAGCTTTTCCCTTATAATTTTCAGAGTTCTTAATATAAAATAATATTTTTTTCAGAAAATATGACAAACAATATTGCACACAGTACCCTGTAATCAGAATTAAAAAATAATAAAAATTATATGAAAAATGAGTAGGTTTACTAAATAATTTTTTACTGCGCATGCGTCAAAGATATCAACATTTCATTTGCATATTATGTTAGCTAAATGTATAGTGCAACTTTTGTAAAAGTCTCAAAATTATAGCTTGAAAATTCTGAAAGTAATCGTCTATAGAAAAAGGACAAAATCCGTTGTTTCCAAAATGAAGCAAAAAAATGAGGGATTTTATCCAAAAGCAGTCGTAACATCCCGTATTGTGTATTCTATATTGACTCTAATCAATGAATATATGGATACAACCCCTCTTGTTTTTGCTTCATTTTGAGAATAACGGATTTTCAACTTATTCAATTGACAATTATTTTCACAATTTTCAAGTTATGATTTTGTGACTTTCACAAAAGTTGCTCTATACATTTAGCTAACATAATATGCAAATGAAATTTTGATATCGTTGACGCATGCGCAGTAAAAAATTATTTAGTAAACCAACTCATTTTGTATACAATTTTCATTATTTTTTAATTCTGATTACAGGGTACTATGTGCAATGTTGTTTGTCATATTTTCTAAAAAAAATATTATTTTATATTAAGAACTCTGAAAATTATAAGGAAAAAACTTGGAAAAATTTGGGACCATTTTTATAAAAACCTTAATTACTCTGCGAGTATGCATGCTATTTACATAAAAATGAACACAGTGTATTACAATAAGGCATTCAATCACAATCTAGAATTTGAGCGCTTTTGCTACATTAGTTTTGACAGGGTTATTCAAAAAATATTCATTCTTTTTTAATTTGTTGACGGTCCCCTATAGAGTTTCGGTAAAAAATCTTCACAGAGATGTATGACGTACTATTATATTTATACACTAAGAGTTTCGAGATGATTCCTCATGTATTTTTCTAGATATTTAGTAAAATGTCTAAAATCGCAAGTGTCCCATAATCAATGGCAATATAGTGTATATATATATATATATATACATTTACTTTTAAAACATTCAAAAGCTTATCAATAAATATAGTTTTATTAAAATGTTACCACTTTAGAAGTGATATAATTTCTCTTTAATGATTTTTAGTGATAAATAAAATTGGTAGTTACTCAGTAGGCATTGGAATGTATAAAATTTAGTAGTAGTTTTGGGTAAAGATAGATATTACGGTAAATATGGATTCTTTTTATTAGATTATTTAATTTTATTAAAACTATATTTACTGATAAGCTTTTGAATGTTTTAAAAGCAAATATATATATATATATATATATATATACACTATATTACCATTGATTATGGGACACTTGCGATTTTAGACATTTTACTAAATATCTAGAAAAATACATGAGGAATCATCTCGAAACTCTTAGTGTATAAATATAATAGTATAAGTCATACATCTCCGTGAAGATTTTTTCCCGAAACTCCATAGGGGACCATCAACAAATTAAAAAAGAATGAATATCTTTTGAATAACCCTGTCAAAACTAATGTAGCAAAAGCGCTCAAACTCTAGATTGTGATTGAATGCCTTATTTTAATAAGCCTTGTTCATTTTTATGCAAATCGCATGCATACTCGCAGAGTAATTAAGGTTTTTATAAAAATGATCCCAAATTTTTCCAAGATTTTTCCTTATAATTTTCAGAGTTCTTAATATAAAATATTATTTTTTTCAGAAAATATGACAAACAACATTGCACACAGTACCCTGTAATCAGAATTAAAAAATAATGAAAATTGTATAAAAAATGAGTTGGTTTACTAAATAATTTTTTACTGCGCATGCGTCAACGATATCAAAATTTCATTTGCATATTATGTTAGCTAAATTTATAGAGCAACTTTTGTGAAAGTCACAAAATCATAACTTGAAAATTCTGACAATAATCGTCAATTGAATAAGTCGAAAATCCGTTATTCTCAAAATGAAGCAAAAACAAGAGGGGTTGTATCCATATATTCATTGATTAGTGTCAATATAGAATACACAATATGGGATGTACTACTGCATTTGGATAAAATCCCTCATTTTTTTGCTTCATTTTGGAAACAACGGATTTTGTCCTTTTTCTATAAACGATTACTTTCAGAATTTTCAAGCTATGATTTTGAGACTTTTACAAAAGTTGCTCTATACATTTAGCTAACATAATACAAATGAAATTTTGTTATCTTTGACGCATGCGCAGTAAAACATTATATAGTAAACCTACTCATTTTTCATACAATTTTTATTATTTTTTAATTCTGATTACAGGGTACTGTGTGCAATGTTTGTCATATTTTCTGAAAAAAATATTATTTTATATTAAAAACTCTGAAAATTATAATGGAAAAACTTGGGAAAATTTGGGACCATTTTTATAAAAACCTTAATTACTCTGCGAGTATGCATGCTGTTTGCATAAAAATGAACACAGTGTATTACAATAAGGCAATTTGGAATCGAACAGCGTTTTCCATTTTTTAGAAATTAATTTCTTGTCGTCATATAAGCTATTCTTGTCACGGCGTCAAGTTTTTCTTTTCCGTGAAGTCGTAACCGAAAATTTGATTCAAAACGTAGCTTTAATAATATTTTCTCAAAGGTACATCGCTTTTATGGAAAAAATGGTTAACGCCATTCGATTACATATTTTCTGAGTGTGAATGCCTGTTAATCTTATGCCTTTCCGAAGATGAATTTATTCTTAAATCTGTTAGGATGTAGCTCTTTTGGATTTGAGAAAAGTCTTAAGGAATGACAGAGAAACATACTCACAAATTTACTTTTTACTGAACAGTTTAGTTATGATGTTTATAACTCTCCTTTTCTTCTTTTGTTCTAAACTACATTAATTATTTAATGAATCCCCATTTCAATATTGAAAGGTCTATGAAATTAAATGATCAATAATATATTGTGTATTTTTCATTCTGTGAACACCTCGTAATTTAAAAATACATTGTAAATTTATCCAATATGTATGAAAGCAGTATTTTTTACAGGAATCCTAATTGTATGTTAAGTAAAATCTGAATTTTTGGCAGAAATTGAGTAGGGCCAGATTGAGTGGGACTGAGTCTTTTTTCACATATTTTTGTAGAGGCAGGGCTCGGCCTGAACTTTTAATTTTTACACAGGGTCACGGCAAAATAACTTTCCTTCGGGAAAGGCGGGGCCCGGAACTCGAAATTCTGGCCCGTGCAAACCTCTAACAGTATTCTACAACGCATCCAACAAAATACATTATAATGATGATGACAAAACCACTTTGCACAAGGTTAGCAATGGCGCAGTAGTCGGGATCAATATTAAAAAGAATATTTCCCAATTAAACTGATGGCTTTGCATTCACACGAGTCATTGTGCTTAGAGTCATTGTGTATTTCAGCTTTATTTTTTTATAGAATAACCCCTCGAAAAATAAAGTAAGTTGGATTACTTTTTCCCATTTCCTCCACATATATTTAACCATTGAACCCTCAAAACTAATCACAGATACGCTTTATAAAATTAAACACTTATCTAAAAATTGAAACAAATCAGATAATTCTACTCAAAAAAACCATTCATCTGATTTAGAGAGGGTAATCCCACATTCCTCCCTTTATACTTAATCATTAAACCCTCAAAACAATTCAGGGATTCGCCTTTTAAAGAAAAAACTATAAGCTATATTCAAAATTTACGGCAAATCAGAAAATACTGCATAAAAACCCATTTATCTTATTTAAGGAAGGCGATAAATCGTCCACTAACCCATTATACATAACCATAAGAAAAGACCCAAATTAATTAAAGAAGCACCTGATCTAATGAATTCATGTCCAAAATTTTAAGCAAATTGGATAATTCTGTATTATAACAAATTTATATATTTTAAGGAATGAAAAAAATTGCTGGTTCAGACCAAAAACCAAAGAACCACCAAAATTGATCAGTGAAACGCTTTATCAGAAAGAACAAATCTAAGATTTGCAGGAAATCGGTTAATTCTGCATGAAAAACCCATTTAACAAAATTAGGCGGGATTCCCCCGTTCTTCCGTTTGTTCTTATTCAATTAATCTCCAAAACCAATTAGGGAAACGCCTTACCAGAATGAATCTATTTCTAAAATTGAAGTAAATCAGTAAATTCTGCGTAAAAAAAGCATTTATATAAATTATGGGGCGTTACCCCTATTCTACCCTCCCTTTATACTTAAACAATTGACACCCACAACTAATGAAGGCGCTTCAACAGAATACTCCTATATCTAAAATTTGAATAAAATATGCTAATAATCCATAGAAATCCATTTATTTGAATTAAGGGAAGGGGCGAATCAGCCTCTCGTGCCCTCCCCCACTATTCTTCTCCAATGACCTCCCAAAATTAATCAGAAAAGCTCCTGATAAGAATAAACCTATATTGAAAGTTTGATGCAAATCGAGTATTTCTATCAAAAAATATTGCGTTACGTACTTACGTACATACATGGATACAGAACCCACGGGCACATTACTTCTCAGTCTTGGGTAGCTGACGAGATAAAAACATGTCAAATTACATTATTTCTATCAAGAGTTATCGCGTTACGTACATACGTACGTACATACGTACATACATGCATACATGCATACATACATACATACAGAACCTGTGAGCCCATTTTTTCTTTGGCTTTGACGCCCATGAGCTAAAAACACGTAAAATTACACTGGCCTAGGATAAACTAGATCAGCCTAGGACAAACTAGAATTTTGGAGCTGAGGTGGTCATTGAATCAAATAAAATCACGCCAAATTGAATTGGCCTAGGATAAATTAGATCGGCCTAGGATAAACTAGTTCAGACCAATAAACATCAGGCTAAACTAGTTTATCCTATAAGAGTTAGGCCAAACTAGTTTGGCCCAGGAAGAACTAGTTTGTCCTATGGGCCTTAGGATAGACTAGTTTGGCCTAGGAAAAACTAGTTTCTCCGATAGGCGTTAGGATAGACCGGTTTGGCCTAGGAAAAACTAGTTCATCCGATGGGCGTTAGGATAGACCGGTTTAGCCTAGGAAAAACTAGTTTATCCGATGGGCGTTAGGATAGACTAGTTTGGCCTAAAATCGGGTTTGGCCTGTAACATATACATACATACATATATATATATATATATATATATATATATATATAATATATATCTAGAATGATTGAAAAAAGTTGCCAAAATATTACGATGAAACTTTACTAATTAAGAATTATTAAATGTTGTGATTACAGTTGCTAATCGATCAGAAATGAGTTTAAACAACTTTTTCTTCCTCTGTTTGAATATGTTGCACTAAAGTAACTAACATTTTTGCGTTTAATACATTTAATTGCTCATCAATAAGATGAGTTTTTATAAAATAATGCTATTTTAGAAATAATATATTGTCTTCTTTTTAAAATGTTATTAAGTGACGCAGAATACTTTTTGTTACTCAAACACAATGACGTATATCCTTTTGGTATGAATGTCTTATTCCCCATTTCCAATAATGCATTTTCAAATAACTCAAATCAAATAATGGGACCAAATGAACCAGAGCTTCTATCTACCGGAGCAATTCATACATTCATGTTCACTAAGTATCTTTAACCTTTTACGGGCTAAATTCTGATCCAATCCAATTTTAGATTATTTTTTTTTCCTTTATGCCTTCTAATGCTTTAATTAAAAGGTTATTAGTCATTAATATGGTGGAATTTTTTTTATATAATATAATTTTAAAAATGTTCCCAATTGGGAACATTGGTCACTTCCGGTGGTCATTTTCCAGTGGCCATTGGTCATTTTTATGATTTTCTGTACATTTCCCCATAAATGATAGACATATAGCTTCTATTTCAAAAAATCAAGTATCTATTTCAAAAAATCCTTTTTATGACTGATCATTTTCTAGTGGTCATTGGTCATTTTTATGATTTTCTGTACATTTCCCCATTAATGATACGAATGTAAATTCTATTACAAAAAATCGAGTCATCTTTTTACTTTTTCTGCTAGTTTTTTTCAGTGAATTTTGAATAATTTTAATTTTTGATAAATTTTAAAACTTATGTTCCCATTGGAAACATTGGCCCGTAAAAGGTTAATTTCAAATCTCAATATCTATATAAAACTAGTCCGCAGGTTGTAATTTGATAAGAAAACATTCCAAGAATAATCCTTCAAAGCATTATATGGAAACAATGACGAACGGCCTCTGTTATACTATCTGACACAGTGCTTAATCTATGTGTCATTTAGGACCACAATTATCTTGCTCTGCTGTTAGAACAGTTAGAACCTAAATACAGTCGACTTTCGTTAATTCAAACTCGTCGGGACCACAAGAAATGTTCGAATTATCCGATGTTCGAATTATGGAAAGTATGGAATGAGAACATGCTTAATATGATACTATTACAAAGGATTTAATGTTATAATGTTTTTTTAATTTATTATGTCTGTTATCATCAGAATATAACTTAATATTAAATTACAATGTGTAAATACATAAACTAATTAGAAGATTAGAAACAAGCACAATGGAAGAAAAATCTGAAGCGTCACTGATGGACAGACAGGGCACTTAGAAAGTGGATATCAAATGAATTGGATTATATGTATGTTCGTTCGGAACAATTTTCACATAAATCAAAGAAAGAAAGTTATTCAAATGATCTCAAATCCGAGAGAAAGAAAAGAAGAATGAAAAATCAGAATTGTCGTTAGTTCGAATTAAGCGATGTTAAGAGAAAATGAGTTCGAATTAATGAAAAGGTTTAACGTTATTCTGCCATTAAAAATTTCAGGACTTCATGTTTAGTTCGAATTAAGTGAAGATTCGAATTATCGGATTTCGAATTAACGAGAGTCGACTGTATTCATGTTCATTAAACATCTTTCACCTTTTACGGGCTAAATTCTGATCCAATCCAATTTTAGATTATTGTTTTTGCACATTATGCCTTCTAATGCTTTAGTTAAAAGTTTATTAGTTTTTAATATGGTGGAATTTTTTTTGTATATAATTTACAGAACGTTCCCAGTTGGGAACATTGGTCACTTCCGATGGTCATTTTTATGATGGGTGGTGGTCATTGGTCATTTTTATGATTTTCTGTACATTTCCCCATAAATGATAGAAATATAGCTTCTATTTCAAAAAATCAAGTATTTAATTCGAAAAATCTATTTCAAAAAATCCTTTTTATGACTGATCATTTTCTAGTGGTCTTTGGTCATTTTTAGGATTTTCTGTACATTTCCCCATAAATGATAGAAATATAGCTTCTATTTCAAAAAATCAAGTATCTAATTCGAAAAATCTATTTCAAAAAATCCTTTTTATGACTGATCATTTTCTAGTGGTCATTGGTCATTTTTATGATTTTCTGTACATTTCCCCATAAATGATAGAAATATAGCTTCTATTTCAAAATATCTAGTATCTAATTCGAAAAATCTATTTCAAAAAATCCTTTTTATGACTGATCATTTTCTAGTGGTCATTGGTCATTTTTATGATTTTCTGTACATCTTCCCATAAATGATAGAAATATAGCTTCTATTTCAAAAAATCAAGTATCTAATTCGAAAAATCTATTTCAAAAAATCCTTTTTATGACTGATCATTTTCTAGTGGTCATTGGTCATTTTTATGATTTTCTGTACATTTCCCCATAAATGATAGAAATATAGCTTCTATTTCAAAATATCTAGTATCTAATTCGAAAAATCTATTTCAAAAAATCCTTTTTATGACTGATCATTTTCTAGTGGTCATTGGTCATTTTTATGATTTTCTGTACATCTTCCCATAAATGATAGAAATATAGCTTCTATTTCAAAAAATCATGTATCTAATTCGAAAAATCTATTTCAAAAAATCCTTTTTATGACTGATCATTTTCTAGTGGTCTTTGGTCATTTTTAGGATTTTCTGTACATTTCCCCATAAATGATAGAAATATAGCTTCTATTTCAAAAAATCAAGTATCTAATTCGAAAAATCTATTTCAAAAAATCCTTTTTATGACTGATCATTTTCTAGTGGTCTTTGGTCATTTTTAGGATTTTCTGTACATTTCCCCATAAATGATAGAAATATAGCTTCTATTTCAAAAAATCAAGTATCTAATTCGAAAAATCTATTTCAAAAAATCCTTTTTATGACTGATCATTTTCTAGTGGTCATTGGTCATTTTTATGATTTTCTGTACATTTCCCCATAAATGATAGAAATATAGCTTCTATTTCAAAAAATCAAGTATCTAATTCGAAAAATCTATTTCAAAAAATCCTTTTTATGACTGATCATTTTCTAGTGGTCTTTGGTCATTTTTAGGATTTTCTGTACATTTCCCCATAAATGATAGAAATATAGCTTCTATTTCAAAAAATCAAGTATCTAATTCGAAAAATCTATTTCAAAAAATCCTTTTTATGACTGATCATTTTCTAGTGGTCTTTGGTCATTTTTAGGATTTTCTGTACATTTCCCCATAAATGATAGAAATATAGCTTCTATTTCAAAATATCTAGTATCTAATTCGAAAAATCTATTTCAAAAAATCCTTTTTATGACTGATCATTTTCTAGTGGTCTTTGGTCATTTTTAGGATTTTCTGTACATTTCCCCATAAATGATAGAAATATAGCTTCTATTTCAAAAAATCAAGTATCTAATTCGAAAAATCTATTTCAAAAAATCCTTTTTATGACTGATCATTTTCTAGTGGTCTTTGGTCATTTTTAGGATTTTCTGTACATTTCCCCATAAATGATAGAAATATAGCTTCTATTTCAAAAAATCAAGTATCTAATTCGAAAAATCTATTTCAAAAAATCCTTTTTATGACTGATCATTTTCTAGTGGTCATTGGTCATTTTTATGATTTTCTGTACATTTCCCCATAAATGATAGAAATATAGCTTCTATTTCAAAATATCTAGTATCTAATTCGAAAAATCTATTTCAAAAAATCCTTTTTATGACTGATCATTTTCTAGTGGTCATTGGTCATTTTTATGATTTTCTGTACATCTTCCCATAAATGATAGAAATATAGCTTCTATTTCAAAAAATCATGTATCTAATTCGAAAAATCTATTTCAAAAAATCCTTTTTATGACTGATCATTTTCTAGTGGTCATTGGTCATTTTTATGATTTTCTGTACATTTCCCCATAAATGATAGAAATATAGCTTCTATTTCAAAATATCTAGTATCTAATTCGAAAAATCTATTTCAAAAAATCCTTTTTATGACTGATCATTTTCTAGTGGTCATTGGTCATTTTTATGATTTTCTGTACATCTTCCCATAAATGATAGAAATATAGCTTCTATTTCAAAAAATCATGTATCTAATTCGAAAAATCTATTTCAAAAAATCCTTTTTATGACTGATCATTTTCTAGTGGTCATTGGTCATTTTTATGATTTTCTGTACATCTTCCCATAAATGATAGAAATATAGCTTCTATTTCAAAATATCTAGTATCTAATTCGAAAAATCTATTTCAAAAAATCCTTTTTATGACTGATCATTTTCTAGTGGTCATTGGTCATTTTTATGATTTTCTGTACATTTCCCCATAAATGATAGAAATATAGCTTCTATTTCAAAAAATCAAGTATCTAATTCGAAAAATCTATTTCAAAAAATCCTTTTTATGACTGATCATTTTCTAGTGGTCATTGGTCATTTTTATGATTTTCTGTACATCTTCCCATAAATGATAGAAATATAGCTTCTATTTCAAAATATCTAGTATCTAATTCGAAAAATCTATTTCAAAAAATCCTTTTTATGACTGATCATTTTCTAGTGGTCATTGGTCATTTTTATGATTTTCTGTACATTTCCCCATAAATGATAGAAATATAGCTTCTATTTCAAAAAATCAAGTATCTAATTCGAAAAATCTATTTCAAAAAATCCTTTTTATGACTGATCATTTTCTAGTGGTCTTTGGTCATTTTTAGGATTTTCTGTACATTTCCCCATAAATGATAGAAATATAGCTTCTATTTCAAAAAATCAAGTATCTAATTCGAAAAATCTATTTCAAAAAATCCTTTTTATGACTGATCATTTTCTAGTGGTCATTGGTCATTTTTAGGATTTTCTGTACATTTCCCCATAAATGATAGAAATATAGCTTCTATTTCAAAATATCTAGTATCTAATTCGAAAAATCTATTTCAAAAAATCCTTTTTATGACTGATCATTTTCTAGTGGTCTTTGGTCATTTTTAGGATTTTCTGTACATTTCCCCATAAATGATAGAAATATAGCTTCTATTTCAAAATATCTAGTATCTAATTCGAAAAATCTATTTCAAAAAATCCTTTTTATGACTGATCATTTTCTAGTGGTCATTGGTCATTTTTATGATTTTCTGTACATTTCCCCATAAATGATAGAAATATAGCTTCTATTTCAAAATATCTAGTATCTAATTCGAAAAATCTATTTCAAAAAATCCTTTTTATGACTGATCATTTTCTAGTGGTCATTGGTCATTTTTATGATTTTCTGTACATCTTCCCATAAATGATAGAAATATAGCTTCTATTTCAAAAAATCATGTATCTAATTCGAAAAATCTATTTCAAAAAATCCTTTTTATGACTGATCATTTTCTAGTGGTCTTTGGTCATTTTTAGGATTTTCTGTACATTTCCCCATAAATGATAGAAATATAGCTTCTATTTCAAAAAATCAAGTATCTAATTCGAAAAATCTATTTCAAAAAATCCTTTTTATGACTGATCATTTTCTAGTGGTCTTTGGTCATTTTTAGGATTTTCTGTACATTTCCCCATAAATGATAGAAATATAGCTTCTATTTCAAAATATCTAGTATCTAATTCGAAAAATCTATTTCAAAAAATCCTTTTTATGACTGATCATTTTCTAGTGGTCATTGGTCATTTTTATGATTTTCTGTACATTTCCCCATTAATGATACGAATGTAAATTCTATTACAAAAAATCGAGTCATCTTTTTACTCTTTCTGCTAGTTTTTTTCAGTGAATTTTGAATAATTTTAATTTTTGATAAATTTTAAAACTTATGTTCCCATTGGAAACATTGGCCTGTAAAAGGTTAATTTCAAATCTCAATATCTATATAAAACTAGTCCGCAGGTTGTAATTTAATAAGAAAACATTCCAAGAATAATCCTTCAAAAGTATTATATGGAAACGATGACGAACGGTCTCTGTTATACTATCTAACACAGTACTTAATCTGTGTGTCATTTAGGACCACAATTATCTTGTTCTGCAGTTAGAACAGCTAGTACCTAAATAGTTAGTCAGATATATAAACTGAGATATGTAGAAGTAGATGTACTAGGATCATTTCATGGTAACTTACGTAGCATTTAGAAAATTTACTTAACTAATTTTAATTATATAATGCAAAAAAAATATTAAAGTGCAAAGTTGACATGATTTGTTAATTAAATCAATCGAAAGCTCAATTTGGATGAAAATTACGATAAAATATAAAAAAGAAAGTACAGTCGGCTCCCGTTAATTCGAACTCGTCGGGACCACAAGAAATGTTCGAATTATGGAAAACATGCTTAATATGGTGCTATTACAAAGGAATGAATGCTATAGTGTTTTTTTAATTTATTTCGTCTGTTATCATCAGAATATGAGTTAATATTAAATTAGAATGTATAAATACATAAACAAATTAAAAGATCAGAAACAAGCACAATGGAAGAAAAATTTGAAGCGTCACTGATGGACAGACGGGGCACTTAGTATGTGGATATTAAATGCATGGGATTATATGTATACTCTTTGTAGACGGAATAAAAGATCCAGAAGTGCAGAGAGCGGTACGAATGGCAGATGTGCAGGATTTAAAGGCTGCATTACTATATGTCTTAAAGTTGGAAGCAGCTACACAAGCCAACCGAAGAGATCGTCATTCAGTCCGAGGGGCAACGGTGTACAAAACCTCAGACACTGAGAGCGACGTCTTGAAAGAAATTAGGAAATTAAATCAAGAGATTGAAGCTTTAAAATATGGAAGAACAAGCTCAAGAAGACAGAATCTCACGTGCTGGAGATGCGGTGATACAGGACATCTCCGAAGAAATTGCCCCAAAATCCACGAACGTGAGATAAATTCAAACAGTCAGCAGGGAAACTAAATTTTGGCCATCTCGCGGGGCGGAGGTTGCCAGAGAATGAAAAGCCCCATCTGAAGATCCTCCAGATATCAAAAAGGAGTGGCGGTGATAATGAATTATATGTGATAGGCTTTATTAACGGAATTCAGTGCCGTATGATTGTCGATACAAAAGCCAATGTTACAATAATAAGAGAAGATTTGGCTCGAAAATTGAAATGTAAACTCATCTGGACTCCACCCTGCGTTACCCTGCAAACTGTGACGGGCGACAAGATAGGCATATATGGAAAGGCCAATTTAACCATCAACTTTGGAGGAAGCAAATATTATCATACGACATATGTGGCTGACATAACAGATCCTTGCATAATCGGGCTAGATTTTCTGAAGAAGTTTGGCTTCAAACTTGATTTTAAAAATAATGAAATGCTATCTAAATTTGAAGAAATAAGCCTTTTTGGATTAAATAATGAAATTGAATATAAACAAACCGTAATAGCCAAAGAAGACATCCATCTAGGTCCAAGAACAGAATTTTTAGTTCCAGCTGTAATTAACAATGAAAATAATTATCGGTTTGGCCATAGGGTCATTCCATGTCAATTCAACCAATTTTTCCCCCATTTGTAACCCGACCGACAGGGATTTGGATGAAACTTTGTGTACACACTAATTCTATTATGAAATGATTCCATCAGAAATTCTTCCTTCCTAGACCTCATGGTTTGTGAGATATGGGGGGGGGGGGGGGTCCGATTCTTGGGGGTTTCTCAAATCTTACATTTCTTAGTCTGTATTCTGAGATTGCAGTTCCATCTTCAAAAAATTGTTTCTCTGGATCTAAAACATGAATCATCCTAAAAATATTACTGTAAGAAGATAAAAAGATGCAGATTTTAACAAAAAATATTTAAAGAATTTACTTGTAATATTTAGGATGAAAAAAGTCAGCCAAAGTTGAGAGTTATGGTTATTTTTCCAAATTTTTGTGACTTCACGAAAAAGGCTGTACACAAAAAGGCAAATTAAATTTCCAATTTCTTTTTGTTTTAAATAAAAGTTTACACTCTGGACTTTCCATCTATGAAATAAAAATGATGTGTTTCGCATGGCTTATGCAAAAATTTTGGGTACTTTCCAATTAGCCGGATAAGTGCTTTATTTTTATATATTACATATGCACACAAAAAATCAAATGAAATTTCCCATTTCTTTTTGTTTTAAATAAAAGTTTACACTTTGGGCTTTCTATCTATGAAATAAAAATAATGTCTTTCGCATGGCTTATGCAAAAATTTTGGGTACTTTCCAATTAGCCGGATAAGTGCTTTATTTTTACATATTACATATGCACACAAAAAAGCAAATGAAATTTCCAATTTCTTTTTGTTTTAAATAAAAGTTTACACTTTGGGCTTGCTATCTGTGAAATAAAAATGATTTCTTTAGGCTTATACAAAAATTTTGGTTACTTTCCAATTAGCCGGATGCGTGTTTTATTTTTACATATGTACATATGTATAGATCTATATAAATACAGATGTATTATACATGTACATATGTATGTATATATACAGTATAGTGATATATATATGTATAACACTGGTGCCCGTCTAACCGAAAAGTACCAAATTTTACCTTGTTTTGAAAATCTGCACTAATTAAGGGGAAAAAAATCTGACTGTTTAGGTGTGGTACTTAAATAATTACTGGAGTTTCTATGAGTTACTGAATTTAATGCTATTTCATACAAAAACAAATTGAAAATTTCATTTGCCTTTTTGTGTAGAGACTTTTTCATAAAGTCACAAAATTTGGAAAAATAATCACAACTTTCAACTTTAGTTCACTTTTTCGGCCGTATATAAATCTCTATTAACTGCCCTAATTGCTTTTTTCACTTGCTTTTTATGCCGCTTAAATGGATCTCCACATTTATATAATTCATATTTCATTAAGAGCGAAATTCTGTGATGCTCACATATATTAATCAAACGCTTTTCACTTAATTTTTGTTTTATAAATGCAATAGTCCTAACTAATAAAAGTTCTTTTTCTGAATCACAGAGATTATCACTGTAATCTATTTCTCTTTTATTTCTATAGCTAGTTTTTTGACATTCTAAACCAGTTAATATTACAATACTGCAAGCCTGAAGACTAGTAGAAGGTTTAATATCAGGCTCCATATTAAAACAATAAAGCAAAAAAAAATATTTATACATATCATAAACTATAAAGTATGTAACAATCAGATTATATTTTTAGTAGCACAGTAAAAGTTAGATCATTCTTCTATGATAAGAAACAAGAGAATGACAATAATTTTATTAAATTGATTTCAAAACATCTGCTTGCATACTAACGAACATTACCCTGCCTTTATCAGAAGATGTTTATACAAGGCAGGTGCAATTAAATCTTTCAGACTATAGAAACAAATTTAAGTTCTGTTAAACATTTGTGTATTTAAACTTGCCAATATAAATATTTAAACTGATTAAAATTAACCAAGGACAGGAAATGCAAGGTTTTGAACATTTTTTAAACACAAATAATTAATAGATAAGCATTCGAAAGAAAGAATAGAAATGTGGGGAGAAAAAAATATCTATTTTATACTGTACAAATAAATAAATAAATAAATAAATAAAAAATCTGTTTTGAGTTTAATTATTGAAAATAAAAGTAAGAGATTCTTTAGATTAGCAAAAAATGCCCATTATTAAATAACTAAATGAAATATATGGACCATTCACTAAATTTAATGGGGAAACATATTACAGTCAGATTTTTTTTTAATCAGAAAAAACAAAGCCTAAATTTTACTTTGCAAATTAAGAAAAACATGCATCAAGTAACATTAAATTCAATAACTCATAGAAATTCCAGTAATTATTTAAGTACCACAGCTAAACTTAGTCAGATTTTTTTCCTCTTAATAGGTGCAGGTTCTCGAAACGAGGCAAAATTTGGTAATTTTCGGTTAGACGGGCACCAGTGTTATACATATATATATCAATATACGGTATATATACATACATATATACATGTATAATACATCTGCATTTATATAGATCTATACATATGTACATATGTAAAAATAAAACACGCATCCAGCTAATTGGAAAGTACCCAAAATTTTTGCATAAGCCATGCGAAAGACATAATTTTTATTTCACAGATAGAAAGCCCAAAATGTAAACTTTTATTTAAAACAAAAAGAAATTGGAAATTTCATTTGCCTTTTTGTTTGCATATGTAATATGTAAAAATAAAACATGCATCCGGCTAAGTGGAAAGTACCCAAAATTTTTGCATAAGCCATGCGAAACACATCATTTTTATTTCATAGATAGAAAGCCCAAAGTATAAACTTTTATTTAAAACAAAACGAAATTGGAAATTTAATTTGCCTTTTTGTGTACAGCCTTTTTGGTGAAGTCACAAAAATTTGGAAAAATAACCATAACTCTCAACTTTGGCTGATTTTTTTTATCCTAAATATTACAAGTAAATTTTTAAATATTTTTTTATTAAAATCTGCATCTTTTTATATTCTTACAGTGATATTTTTAAGATGATTCACGTTTTAGATCCAGAGAAACAATTTTTTGAAGATGGAACTGCAATCTCAAAATACAGACTCAGAAATGTGCGATTTGAGAAAACCCCAAGAATTGGACCCCCCATATCTCACAAACTATGAGGTCTAGGAAGGAAAAATTTTTGATGGAATCATTTCATGACAAAATTAGTGTTTACGCAAAGTTTCATCAAAATCCCTATGGGTCGGGTTACAAGGTCTGGTTGAATTGACATGGAATGACCCCATATAGATTATCCCGAAGACAATAGTAAACAAGCAGGAGTATTGGTGGCTTCATCTGTAGTGGACCTCTCGAAGAAGACCATTCCAGTCAGAATTGCTAACATCGGTGATAAGACGAGGACTATTAAGAAAGGAGAGGTGATAGCATCATGCGCTCCTGTGACGTGCATAAGTCAAAATTCCAATCACTCTCAGAAATCTTCAGATAATTTAGTCAAAGATTTGTTACAAAATACGGACTCAGATCCAAATCAAAGAGATGCTGCGGAAAGTTTAATTAGAGAATTCCAAAGTTTATTTTCCCAAACATCTGAAGACTTTGGACGAACTAAAATGGCACAACACCGAATTGACACGGGAGATCACTCTCCTATTAAACAGCACCCTAGACGATTACCTTTTGCCAAGCAAGAAGAGGTGCAGAATTTAATTAAGGATATGGAAGAAAATGACGTCATCGAACCATCGACAAGTCCATGGGCGTCTCCCATTGTATTAGTAAGAAAGAAGGATGGTTCAACAAGATTTTGTGTAGACTACCGCCGACTGAATGACGTCACTAAAAAGGATAGTTACCCTCTACTAAGGATCGATGACACTCTCGACACACTTGCGGACAACACTTGGTTCTCGACTCTGGATCTGAAGAGTGGTTACTGGCAGGTAGAGATCCATCCCGACGACCTCGAGAAGACTGCCTTCACAACGGGGCAAGGATTATGGCAATTCAAGGTAATGCCTTTTGGTCTATGTAACGCACCTGCAACTTTCGAACGGCTTATGGAAACGGTTCTCCGGGGGCTGTCATATGAAGCATGTCTTGTTTATTTAGATGATAGCATAATCATAGGAAAATCTTTTGATGAACATTTGAACAACCTCAGGCGGGTGCTACAAAAATTAAAGGAAGCTAATTTGAAGTTAAGCCCTTCGAAGTGCAGTTTGTTTCGAAATGAAGTCGCCTACCTTGGACACATCATTTCGGCGGAAGGAGTTAGGACTGATCCGGAAAAGATATCGGCCGTGAAAAATTGGAATCGTCCAGCAGATGTTCACCAGCTTCGAAGTTTTCTAGGATTATGCACCTATTACAGGAAATTCGTCAAAGGCTTCTCGATGATTGCAAGACCACTTCATAAATTAACAGAAGCCAATCAAAAATTTATGTGGACACAGGAATGTGACGCTGCTTTCGAAAAGCTTAAGGAGGCCTTAACATCCACTCCAATTCTGTCATATCCTCAAATCGATAAACAGTTTATACTTGATACGGATGCAAGAAACGAAAGCATTGGCGCTGTACTGTCCCAGGAAATCGACGGCCAGGAGCGTGTTATCGCCTATTTCAGCAAGTGCTTCTCAAAGGCAGAGCGAAACTACTGCGTCACAAGAAAAGAGCTTCTTGCTGTAGTGAAAGCCATAGACCATTTTCATCACTATCTTTACGGTCGAAAATTCCTGATCCGAACTGATCATGCTTCTCTAACTTGGCTATTGAATTTTAAGAACCCTGAAGGCCAGATAGCCAGGTGGATACAAAAGCTTCAAGAGTACGATATGGAGATACGCCATCGGAAAGGCTCATCACATGGAAATGCAGATGTTCTCTCAAGAAGACCCTGCTCAGAGAATTGTAGACAGTGCGACCGGGTTGAGAAGAAATTTAATGCCAAAGGTCCTATAGTAAGACAAGTTACAACTGGGTCTACATCATCGCAAGATCCGTGGAGTGACGAGAGCCCGCGTAAAGATCAACTTGCTGATCCTGAAATTAAGCCAATTCTAGAGCTGAAAGAGGAGTCCAACAGGAAGCCCAGCTGGCAAGACATGGCCCATTACCATCCTACGACTAAACGTTATTGGGCTCTGTGGGATTCCCTACATTTAAAGAACGGTATTTTGTACCGAAAATGGGAGTCTGACGATGGAAATACATGTAGATGGCAACTACTACTCCCTAAGTCGAGAATTTCTATGGTCCTTCAAGAACTGCATGGTAGTCCCACAGGAGGTCATTTTGGTGTAATGAAGACCCTGCAAAAGGTTCGAGAGCGTTTATACTGGAATAATGTTCGCAGTGATGTAGAGAAGTGGTGTCGAACTTGTGACACCTGTGTAGCACGTAAAGGTCCAAAGAGGCGCACCCGTGGGCGACTGCAGCGTTATAATGTAGGAGCTCCTTTCGAACGAATTGCACTAGACATCCTGGGTCCTCTTCCTAGAACATCTGATGGCAATAAGTACATCCTCGTTGTCATGGACTACTTCACTAAGTGGCCGGAAGTCTACGCCATTCCTAATCAAGAGGCGGTAACCGTAGCAGACATACTAGTTCAACACTGGGTTTCCAGATATGGAGTTCCTCTTCAAATCCATTCCGATCAAGGAAGAAACTTCGATTCGACTGTGTTTAAGGAAATGTGTGGACTACTCGGCATGTACAAAACTCGAACTGCACCCCTACATCCTCAATCGGACGGCATGGTGGAGCGTTTCAATCGTACCATCCTAAATAGCCTCTCTCTCCTGGTGTCTAGAGACCAACAGGACTGGGACAAGAAATTGCCTCTTTTCCTGCTTGCCTACAGGAGTGCCACTCATGAGGCCACTTGTTACTCCCCTTCTCAAATACTCTTTGGTCGTGATCTTCGTCTGCCTGCGGATCTTTTGTTTGGCCGTCCTCCTGACGCTCTTTTGTCGCCTGAAGAATACGTGGATGAACTCCAGGCACGGATTGAGGAGAAATTATCGTCTAGCGAGGGACCGAATCGGACTGGCAACGGAAAAGATAAAGACACGGTACGACACAAAGGCAACAGGACATGAGTTCAACGAAGGTGACAAAGTTTCGTTGTGGAATCCGATACGTCGTAAGGGACTGACGCCAAAATTACAAAGAAACTGGGACGGTCCTTACACAGTCGTCAACAGGCTGAATGACGTCGTTGTACGCATACAAAAATCGCCAAACGCCAAACCCAAGGTCGTACACTATAACCGGCTAGCCCCTTATTTTGGCCAAAGTGAATAGAAATTCAAAACTGGAATTTCAGACCATGGTCATGAAAGTCACTTTTTGTAAATATGTAAATAGTAATTAGTTCTTATTTATGTACTTCTTATTATTGTTATTATTATTTATTTTTTATTATTTTATTTATTTATTTATTTTAAGTGTTTTCCTCTAACTCAAGGATTGCACTGCCCGGGAAGTGCAGTCTTTGAGGAGGAAGTAGTGTTACGAATTTTGTAAATAGTTAGTGTTTGTACTGTAAAATAATGTAAATAATCTTATTAAGCTCCATTTCTTTACTAATATTAGTTTTTGTTACATTGTCTCTGTTATCAAGCAAACTTGTCTATTATTTTCAGTGTATGTCTACGGCAGATTGGCGAAATAGTAAAGATATCGCCAAGTTGGCGTCACATTTGACGACTAATTTTGGTCGCCAAATTTGGCGATATATCGCCAAGTTGGCGACAAACTTGGCGATTGTTGGCAATGGTAACCCTTCCATACTCTATGGTAACCTCCCCTATTGATATACTGATACATTGAATGTTGTTCCGTGGATTTTTCGAGATGGTTCTAGAAATTTCCAGCACCTGCTGCGAGCCTATATAAGGAGAGCGATACGAGCTGTTGTTGTTATTATTTACCAGTCAGTCATTGAGTGAACAAGGCGTTTGTTAGCAAGTTTGCTTGAGTTTCATTTATGTTGTTTTGAATGTTATTAAGTGTTGAGACGTTGTATAAAGAGTCTCTGGGGATCTAAAGCTATTCTTGTACGATAGATTTGAGCAGTTATTTTCGAATATCTAGCAATATTTGTGAGTTTCGAAGACTCTGTTGTTCTGAAGATCTGTAAATAAATTATTTTCTACTTTTCTAAGATACAAGAGTTTGAAGTTCTCTAAACATAAGATCAAAAGAACCCCATAAACGCTGCAACAATATGTATACTCGTTCGGAACAATTTTCACAAAAATCAAAGAAAGCAAATTATTCAAATGATCTGAAACCCGTGTGTAAGTACGGAAAAATAAAAAAATCGGAATTTTCGTTAGTTCGAATTAACCGATGTCAAAAAAAAAAAAATGAGTTCGAATTAATGAAAAAGTTTAACGTTATTCTGCGATTGAAAATTTCGGGACTTCATGTTTAGCTCGAATTAACCGAAGATTCGAATTATCCGATTTCGAATTAACGAGAGTAAACTGTAGTTGGTCAGATATATAAACTAAGATATGTAGAAGTAGATGTACTAGGGTCATTTCATGGTAACTTACGTAGCATTTAGAAACTTTACTTAAGTAAATTTAGTTATATGATGCAAAAAAATATTAAAGTGTAAAGTTGACATGATTTGTTAACCCTTTCCGGCGCGGAGTAAGTTTAATTGAAATAATTATCTGCCACCAGAATTTATAAACGAATTTATTAGAGAATACGAACTTGCTTATTTTCAGGCATTTTATCAAAGGAAAATTTTAATTAAATATTCTTGGTGCCAGTAAAATTAAAATTAGGTGTCCTTTTTAAGGGACACCGCGCCGGAAAGGGTTAATTAAATCAATCGAAAGCTCATTTTGGGTGAAAATTACGATAAAATATAAAAAAGAAAGTACAATATTTATGGTAACTTACATTTCATCTTCAGTAATGTCAGTCACCAGAATAAATGTAACTGCCAAAGTTCAAGAAATAGCATTAAACCCGTAAGACATGGTGATGTCACTGCAACGTCGTTGTGAAATCACACTGTGACTTTGTGACCATCGATTGTCGATGTGACGTCACGTGACACCGATGTGAAGTCACAGTGACTAAAATGTGAAGTCGTTATGGCCGTTTTAGAGCTTACCAATTTGTGAAAAGTGTGTCATTTGTGACTACTTTGACATTAACATTGTGACGAACTGTGAAATTTTTTTAGAAAGTCACAACTTAGTCACAATGTGACGTCACTGAGTGGTGGCATTTTCGTCACAGATGTGATGTGACCAAAGTGACTCACAGTGACGTCACTGTGACCATGCATGCTATGAGGGAAATTAGGTGATTTTAATCTAAATTGAGTTTGCAATAGGTTTATATAACAAAATTCTGTCACCTTTACGCTTTGAATGATTTTTTATAATATTTTTATAAAATTATTGAAATCAATTTCCCTAAATATAACGGAAATTACCATGAGATTATCAACTATACGTTTTCTGATTCATAACAGAAAACCGATCAATTTACAATATGTTCTTTGTTTGAACATTTTGTACTAAAATAAGTAATTTTTTAAAAAACATTTAATCGCTTACCAGTAAATTTAGTTTTGATAAAATGTTGTCATTTTAGATTTGAAATAAATTCTTGCTTTTTTTAATATTAGTTAGCGATGCAGAACACTTATATTACTCTATAGTAGGGATGGGCATTATTTATCGTATTAGGATAAATAACAGTGTTACTACGCTAGAACCTAATATTGCATTAATATGTTACTGAAAAGTCCCTGTTAAATAAATAACACATGGTTCTTAATGACAGCATCTTCCTTCACTTGTTTTAATCAAGATTTCATTTTTTGTACCTCTAAAATAATAATAATATTCATTAAAAACGTCCTTAATCGTTTCTTTTGAGACGTTTGCCGAACAATGTTGAATGTCCGGGCTGGGTGCCCGGACAGCGCCCCCCCCCCTTCCTGCTTGCGCAGACCCATTCACAATTATTTAAAAAATTTGCGTCCCCCCCTTATTAAAACATCCTTAAAAACCCTTATTAAAAAAATCTCACAATTATACACTCTAAGATAAAATAAAATCTGTCTAAAACGGAATTTAAAACTGTTTCAAAAGCTTCCGTTTTAGAAGGTTTTGCTATATAAAAAAAGATATTGTTTGTATCCAGCAACTACAGCCCGGACAGCCCCCCCCCCTGCTTGCGCAGACCCATTCACAATTATTTAAAAAATTTGCGCCCCCACCCCCTTATTAAAACACCCTTAAAAACCCTTATTAAAAAAAATCTCACAATTATACACTCTAAGATAAAAAACTGTCTAAAACGGAATTTAAAACTGTTTTATAGGCTTCCGTTTTAGAAGGTTTTACTATATAAAGTAAGATGTTGTTTGTATCTAGCAAGTACAGCCCGGACAGCCCCCTCCCCCTGCTTGCGCAGACCCATTCACAATTATTTAAAAAATTTGCGTCCCCACCCCCTTATTAAAACACCCTTAAAAACCCTTATTAAAAAAAATCTCACAATTATACACTCTAAGTTAAAAAACTGTCTAAAACGGAATTTAAAACTGTTTTATAGGCTTCCGTTTTAGAAGGTTTTACTATATAAAATAAGATATTGTTTGTATCCAGCAAGTTCAGGTTAAAAATTCTGGGCACCCACCCGTTCAAAAAGCTGGTTACGCCTATGCAACCACAAAAGAAGCAACTCCTTAATATTCGCAAATTCAATAACTGTTAGATTTTTCACCAGTTTTTCAATTCAGTTCAGTTATGTAGTTCTTTTCTGATAGATTTTCCACCCGTTTTTGAAAAAATGTAGTTTTTTACATTACAAAAGAACATTTTATCGCTGCGTAACTGTTGTTTATTTTCAAACGTTTTGTCTGAGGATAATGTTGTTATCGTTAACGACTTTTGATTTAAAGTTTCGTTTCCTGTTTGGTTTTCATTCGCGGTTGTTGAAGAAAGAGGATAAATAAAAAATGATTTCGTCTCTTTTTTATTAAATATCAGAAAGACTGAATTTGAGATTTGTGGATTTGATTTCTAAAGGGCTCTTCTGGGGGGGGAGGGGTCCCTATAGGACCATTTTTTGGGAGGAGGGGCTGGGGGGGGGGTGTTTCTCATTTTTTGATGTAATATGTCTATCGAAAGCTTATGCTTCATACATTACAAATCTAGCATAAAAAATTTTCTCCCGTTATTCTGGGTCACGTTACGGACCCATAATGGGTTGAAATTTAAATTTCTTAAACTTCTTCGAGGTTTTTTTTTTGCCAAATCGGTATCAGAAAAAAATTGTGCCAACGTGATGTGTTTATGACATCTGCGCCATATAAATATTATTCAGTCTTTTTTTATTGCAATTTTTTTATGTAAAACAATATGCATTATTTTTCATGCACAATTGCGTATTAAATGAAAATTGTAATGCAATTTTCGTAGTAGTACTTAATAATAATGAATAAAAAAAACACATTATTTAAAAGTACTTCCTGCACAATAAAATGTTTCCTGACGATTACAAAAAAATATGTCCTGACAATTCAAAAAATAAAAACGTAATTGTCCAAGTTTTCACTTCTGTCGACACTCCAAAAATGTCACTTTTTTAGGGGGGGGGGGAGTGAAAATTTTGTGGAAGTAAGTCTTATTTTTTATTTATGTATGGATCCATATAAAAAAGCATGAGCTAGTGAACTTTGGAACCATTTTAATACAACTCATATTCCAAATATTAAAATAATTGAGAAAAATTATTAAAAAATTATTTTCAATTTAATCATTTTTATACTAAGTAAATGCAATTAAATTTCTTATAAATTGAATCTGGAATAATTAGATAAGATTTTAATATTTACAAAATATAAAATACAGTACAATATATTAGGTTTACAGCTTTCTGAAAGACATAAAAATAGTAGGATAAAATTTAGATGAGTTCAAAGTATTAGAATATTTTATTTTGCGCAACAATATTACCTTATTAATATGAAGTAAATGGTAGTTAATTTTTTGTAGCACCCTCTTTTGCTTTCATAACAGCGTACAATCGATTTTGCATACTATACATATCTGCTATTAAGAAACAAGTAAAAAAAAACTGAGTCTGGAAAAAATTTCATTCTCTACCATCTGTCCTATCTTACAAGTTTCTTTGTCCTATCAGTTAATATTTGTTTTATGTTTTGCAGCCGCTCTAGTAGTGGCAGCACGCATTGACTTGCTGTACGAAAATTCAGTAATGCATTTCATCTCAGATTTTAAAACATCAACAGTGCTGAATGAGAAAACGGGGTATACGGAAAATGGATTTTTGAAAAATTCGTTTTCCTCTGTATGTTAAAGAAAGTTTTCTTAATATGTTTTCTTGTACTTTCTAATTTTCCTGCTTTTCGTATTTCCTATTGGATACATTATTTTATATTCAAAAATATATGTGCCTATAGATATTTTCTTAAATGTTGTTGCCCCACCAGTGGCTGAGAGATTCTGCCCTCAAAACTAGTAGACGGCAGGCGCTGGATTAGAACGAAACCCAATCGCGGTCGTCAGCCCAATCATTCGGAGTTTTCCGTGGTTTTGTTTTCGAACTTTGGATTTCCTTGCGTAAATACGGGTTGGGTTCCCTTAGAAAGACCCCCCCCCCTCCCTCCACGGAGGGCACCACCTTGGGGGCCCATATCCCATGTGTTGTCCGTTTGAGAGCATATTTAGCAATTGTTTATAAATTCTTTATTGTATCCTGTTACAAAAATAACAAGATGTTGGAACCTGTTACCAGCGCTACTGTGGAATGATGTAACCTGTTAACCAAAAATAACCATATTTCCCATCTCTACTCTATAGTCAATGACTTATGTTCCTTCGTTATTAATGTCTAGTAACCAAAAGCGGTGTGATTTATCATTTAAAATAATGCACATTCAAATAACTTATTGCAAAATAATGAGACTCAATAAACCACACTGTAAAAAAAAATTCAAGAGGTTACTAAAAATTTCTTAGTAAATTTGTATTCCACAGAATTTTTTAGTAACCATTACAAACATTTTTTTTTGCAAGTGAAACAAACATTTCTTTTGTAAACTGAACAAAAGAATTTTTTGTATAACTAACTTAAAACTTTTTAGTATGGGCCACCAAGCAAATTTTAGTAATAGCTCCAAAATTATTTTTACTAACCATTACGTGTGCCCGAAGGGCAGAAGCTTTCATCGAGCTGCATCCAGCGGGTAAAAAGACAGACATCTGAAACGGAAGATTTTCGGTAAAGCCGCAATAGATGGCAGCACCAAACACTGCTACCTACTCTATTTTGACATGTTTCTAAAAGAGAGGGGAAGTTCAGAGATCATTACCCATGGTAACTGCTACGACAGGACTTTCATAATCCCTTTATTTACATTCGGTGCACATTTGGCGTCGGCCAGCATCGAACCCAGGTACTTTCAGCCTGGAGTTCGGTGTTATGACGACTAAGTTATGAAGGCCACACAAAGTGAGTTTTAGTAATAGCTATTAAAAATGTAAAACTATTAAATCTATTCATTGCTAGCTTTTTTCTAGTAATTCTTACAGATCCCTTGTAACCGAGTAAAGTTACTAAAAATTTCTTAGTAATTACAAGAATTACTAAAATTTTTTTAGTAGATCGACCCTATTTTTTTACAGTGCAGAGCTTCTATCTACTGGTGCAGTTCGCAAATTCATGTTCATTAAGTATCTTTAATTTTAAATATGAATATCTATATCATATTTATTCCGCAAACTACAATTTATAAAGCAAGTATTCCTGGAATATTCATACAAAGTATTCTATGGAAATGATGACGAACGGCTTTTATTATAGCATCAATAGCATTCCCTATGATTACTACTTATATCTACGCAAGTACTGACACATCACATGATCTATGTGTCATTTAGAGTCATAATTATCTAGTTCTGTATTTAGAACAGTTAGAACTTAAGTCAGATATAGAAACTCAGATAGGTAGAAGAGAATATTCTACAACGTTTCCTGATTTATAACGAAAAACTGATCGAAAGTTACAGCTTTCGAACTATTTATTGTTAGCTGGAGCAGACAATCTCCAATAAATAACTACTAAACGATTTTACCAGTACAGTTTGAATTAAACGTATTAAATTTAGCAGTAGTTTTAGGTAAAGATGGTTATTACAGTAAATATTGAAGTCTTTATTAGAATATTAATATTACGATCAAACTATAATAGTAAATACTGAATTCTTTAACAACATATTAACATTATGATCAAACACTACTTATTTAGAATTATTAAACGACAGTTTAGCGATAAATTAGAAATTTGAATAAACAACTTTTCGTCTTTTGTTTGAATGTATGGTATTAAACTAAGCGATGTTTTGCTTTTATAACATTAAATTGCTTATTAATAAATTTAGTTTTAAGATAATGTTGCCATATTCGAATTTAATTATTTATTAGCATATTAATATTGATCAAGTTTTACCAATTTATAATTATTAAACTACAATTGATAATCGATCGGAAAAGAGTATAAACAACTTTTCCTACCCTGTTAAAGTTTATTATGTTAAACTAACTGATATTTTTTTTCCTTTATAACTTTGAATCACTTATCAGTATATTTATTTTTGATAAACTGTTGCCTCTGTAAAAATAATATAATTTCACCTTCTTTCGGGTCTGGTGTACATGGATTTTGATGGAGTATTATTTTATTTTCAGAAGTATTTTTACTACTATTTGCATGCAATAACTGTGGTATATGTCTATGCATTTACTATATAATTTTCTTTAAGTTTAGTCGTTTAGTAATAATAATAATTATTATTATTTGTTTAATTCTCTTTGCGCCGTTTGCGATTCTTTTATTTTAAACATATATGTCACTCTTTAAATTTAAAATAAAAGTTATTTTTACGAAAAACTCATATGTAATAAAGCGCAAAAAGTATTAGAAAGTCGTAATATAAGTTAAATCTTATTGTAATTTAATATTTTCTAAGCATCTCTAAAAATTCTTCCTTAGTATATTGTCATATGAATATGAATTGTATAGTATACAAAACAACAACATTCGCTATCTTTCAGACAATGAAATATTTGTTAAATACTATTAATCTAATACTAACCTATATCTAATACTATATTAATCTACTATTAACTAAGCTAATGTTAATGTTTTTAGCGTAAAAGTAATTTTAAAAAACCGGACCCGAAAGCTTTAAAATACTACTTGGTGATACCGATTACTTATAAATACTCAGAAAACAATGGCATACGTTCCTTTGTTATGAATTTCTAATAACCTACACGCAGGCTGATTTCACATTTACAATAATACGTATTCATATAACTCATCTCAAAATGATAGTACTCAATATACCGGAGCTTCTATCTACTCGAGTATTCATGCATTCATATTCATTAAATATCTTTAATTTAAAATCACAATATCTGTATGATAACTAGTGCACAGACTATTGTTTATTAATCATTGCAATCCTCGAACTTTCGTTCAAATCATTCTAAGATAATGATGGCAGACGGTTTCATTTGCGCCACCAATAGTATCTTCTGTGATTACTACACATATCTATACAAGTGTTGACACATTGTGTAATCTAAGTACCATTTAGTAGCATTATTACCTAATTCCTTAGTTAAAACTTAAATCGAAGGTCAGGTGTAGCATCTGAAATATGTTAAAATGAAAATACAGAACATTTTTCGATTTATGATAGAAAATAATGAAAAGTTTTCGCTTTCGAATTATTTAAAGTTCGATTAGACACTAGACAATATACTAGCACTAACTATTGAATACTTTTCTTGTTATATTTTTATTTAATTTTATTAAGATTATTAATATTTTTTATTGTATAAGTGAAATTCTTTTTTAATAAATTTACCTGTTAGGTCCCATTGTACTTTAAAGTACCATTAAATGAGATTGTTAAAAAATTTATTTAATGCTATGATTAATAATAATATACATTTTAGATTAAATTGTAGATATTTTACTTTATCTTGCCCTATAAGCTTTATTGGTTGCAATATACAAAATTATTTTTAAAAGGGGGATTACTTTTAATTTTGCACTTTTTCAGCTTTCTTGACATTGAAAGATTGGGAGGGAGGGGGAGGGGTCAGCTAAGGAACATTTCTATTTTTCTATTGTAAGAAAATTGCATTTGAACATTTCATAACATTAGAAAATACTAAAAAATTATTTTAATTTAAAGATTGGGAGGGAGGGGGGGGTCAGCTAAGGAACATTTCTATTTTTCTATTGTAAGAAAATTACATTTGAACATTTCATAATATTAGAAAATACTAAAAAATTATTTTAGTTTAAAGATTGGGAGGGAGGGGGGGGTCAGCTAAGGAACATTTCTATTTTTCTATTGTAAGAAAATTACATTTGAACATTTCATAATATTAGAAAATACTAAAAAATTATTTTAATTTAAAGATTGGGAGGGAGGGGGGGGGTCAGCTAAGGAACATTTCTATTTTTCTATTGTAAGAAAATTACATTTGAACATTTCATAATATTAGAAAATACTAAAAAATTATTTTAATTTAAAGATTGGGAGGGAGGGGGGGGGGTCAGCTAAGGAACATTTCTATTTTTCTATTGTAAGAAAATTACATTTGAACATTTCATAATATTAGAAAATACTAAAAAATTATTTTAATTTAAAGATTGGGAGGGAGGGGGGGGGTCAGCTAAGGAACATTTCTATTTTTCTATTGTAAGAAAATTACATTTGAACATTTCATAATATTAGAAAATACTAAAAAATTATTTTAATTTAAAGATTGGGAGGGAGGGGAGGGGTCAGCTAAGGAACATTTCTATTTTTCTATTGTAAGAAAATTATATTTGAACATTTCATAATATTAGAAAATACTAAAAAAATATTTTAATTTAAAGATTGGGAGGGAGGGGGGGGGTCAGCTAAGGAACATTTCTATTTTTCTATTGTAAGAAAATTACATTTGAACATTTCATAATATTAGAAAATACTAAAAAATTATTTTAATTTAAAGATTGGGAGGGAGGGGGGGGTCAGCTAAGGAACATTTCTATTTTTCTATTGTAAGAAAATTATATTTGAACATTTCATAATATTAGAAAATACTAAAAAAATATTTTAATTTAAAGATTGGGAGTGAGGGGGGGGGGGTCAGCTAAGGAACATTTCTATTTTTCTATTGTAAAAAAATTACATTTGAACATTTCATAATATTAGAAAATACTAAAAAATTATTTTAATTTAAAGATTGGGAGGGAGGGGGGGGGGGGTCAGCTAAGGAACATTTCTATTTTTCTATTGTAAGAAAATTACATTTGAACATTTCATAATATTAGAAAATACTAAAAAATTATTTTAATTTAAAGATTGGGAGGGAGGGGGGGGGGTCAGCTAAGGAACATTTCTATTTTTCTATTGTAAGAAAATTACATTTGAACATTTCATAATATTAGAAAATACTAAAAAAATATTTTAATTTAAAGATTGGGAGGGAGGGGGGGGGTCAGCTAAGGAACATTTCTATTTTTCTATTGTAAGAAAATTACATTTGAACATTTCATAATATTAGAAAATACTAAAAAATTATTTTAATTTAAAGATTGGGAGGGAGGGGGGGGGGTCAGCTAAGGAACATTTCTATTTTTCTATTGTAAGAAAATTACATTTGAACATTTCATAATATTAGAAAATACTAAAAAATTATTTTAATTTAAAGATTTTACAGGAGATATAAATATTGCAGAATGTCTCTATAATTTCAAATTTAGTTAATAAGTCTAATTGCCAAAAACCCTCTAAAATTTATTAAATTATAGTGTAAAACTTGTAATGTAGTCTCAAAAATTCACAAAAAAATGCTCTACAAGATACATAACTTTTCACAAATTCCTAATTTTGGATGTAAAGAATTAAATAAATTTCCTTTCACTGTTTAAATTAATTTTTATGGTTAAATATTTCGGTACTGGTGTAAACGCCGACCCTAGGACGGTGGTCAGGAATTTCAGATTTTCCCTTAAGGTTTTAAATAATTAATAAAAATATTTTTATACTATTCTTCCTTAATCGATCTATTTTGTTTAAAAACCACCTAAGAAGTCAGTAAATTGAAATGCAGTTTTCAAACACTTTAAATTTAAAGTACACCCTCCCTGTTCAAAGATGTAAAGTTTTAAACTATGCAATGTCGAGATTTAAGATATATTGTATATTATATATATAAGAGTGGCATTGAAAAAATTAGTTTAATTAAAAAATAAACTTTTTCAAAATTTTATGATTTGTCTTATTACCCGAGGTATTCAGTTGTAAGTAACACAAAATTTGAAATCTCTAACTTATATTGTTTTTGTGTACTAACTCTGTAGCAGGCAGAATGACAGAGGAGTGAGATGAATAGCATTTCATCAGATAAACGAAAACCTAGAAACTAATCTTTAACGCCCACCATCTCTATCAAGGAATTTCTCTACACAGTCTAAATTATTTTTATTAAATTTTGTAACATTTTTTATGACTAAAGATCTAACAATACGACAGAAGACTTCTTGATCAGCACACCAAGATTATTATTATTATTGTTATACTGTAGTGTGTAGTTTCCCTGTAAAATGATTTAACTGAATTGAAATCCCTTTTGAAGTTATTTAGTGATTTAGCGCAAGGTGTCGTAGACTTAAAGCATTTTGGAGAGAATTTTATAAACAAATTTTGCGCAAAATGAAAATTTAATTTTTCAGACTAGGCAAGATTAGAATGAAAAACATTCAAGGCAGAGCAGTATATTGAAATTGATAAACACGTTATACACGCGTGCGCGGTATACACAAGTAAATACGGTATAATTTATTGGAACTTGGACCATTTTTAGCCATTTATGTAAAAAAAAAAACATTTTAAAGATAAGTCGAGTTTTGAATCTACTTTTATATATTGAATTTATTTGTGGTAGTATGCACTACCACTTGTTAAATCTTGTGTAATATTCAGTGAATCTCCCTTTATAATTAATATGTGCGATATATCATCATAACATATCAATTCTTCATTTGCTTAATTGTACTAAATATTATTATTATTATTATATATTTATTCAAATTTACCTTCTATTTTATTTTAATTTTCTGCTCATGTTTCTTGCATTTTTTTAGCCTCGATAATTGTTTGAATTTTTTTTTTTTTATAGTACAATTTATTAAAGTTTTTTAATACTTATACACTGTCTCCATATTTATATATACTGTTTCAATTTTATAATATATTGAAACAAATTTTCCCCATATATTAATTAAAATTACACACAAACTTACTCAAATAATTAACTTTCATCAAAGTATTTTAATATAATTATATTTATATGTAATATACGTGTTCCAGTCTCATAAAACTTTTCCCAGTTAGTTCTCTCTAACGGTAAATTTAATATCAAACTTCTGCTTTGTGTTTAAATAATGAAGGGAAAGACACTTCTATATTTTAATCTTTCAGTGTAATATTCCTGTCCTAATTAAAATTACCTGTAAATGTCTGTTTAAATTACCATTAATTTTCTTCTGAAGCAGAATACTTTCTTGCCACTGCTTCTGCCATTAAATTCTTTGAAATGGCCAAAAGGATGCAGAATGTGGAAAAGTTGTTATTACCCATAAAATTCGCATTTCAAATTTATGTCTATGTTATACATAGATGGATAAGGAAAGTTTATTTATATTAGTTTGTACTGAGAGTTAAGCTTTAATATTTTGCACTTTTGTAAAATATAGTGAGTTGGAATGGAAACAAAAAATGTTGTCAGTAAAATTTGGCATGCGTTTTTAAAAACCTGCATGCTTCTTGACAAAGCGCATATAATTTTGGTTTAAAAGAAAATTAGGTTTAAAACAAAATTTGGTTTAAAACAAAACCAAAATTTTTGGTTTTGTTATTAGAGAATAAAAATCCGGAGAATTAGTGAATTAAAAATAAGGGGGTCCGGGACATATTTAAAAATAATTTTTATTTATTGAATTAATTTTTTTTATAATAGTAACCATATTATTTGAAACAAAATCACATGAATAAACTAAATAAAGTTTAAAATTTACTAAAAAATTAGGGACATTTAAAATCGTTATAACTGAAAAAAATATTGTTAGAATTTCAATTAAAAAAATTAAATAAAAATAAATATCTGAATTTTAATTTTGATTCAGCATTTTTTTAAAATGTTAATTTTTTTGAAAAATTAAAAACATGAAAGTATAATATAATTTTTATTTTAAAAAATCATATTTTCAAAAGTAAATATTTTATCAAATTTCCTGAATCAAAATTAAAGTAAAATAATGAAAAAAAAACATGTACCAAGTTGGAAACATTTATCTCTAGCGGTTCTTAACTTATATCAATTTAAATTTGGGAAATAGTAAAAAAAAAAAAAAAAACATAATGAAGAAACACGCATTTTCACAAGAAGTCATGCCCCACCAGTGGCCGCGAGGTTCTGACCTCCAAACTGGTAGACGGTAGGTGCTGGGTTCGAACCCAATCGCGACCGTCGACCTAACCGTTCGAAGTTTTCCGTGGTTTTCTTCGAACCTTGTGTAAATACGGGTTAGGTTCCCTTAGAATAACCCCCACAGAGGGCAACCCACCCCATAGGGCCTATATCCTATAGCGTAGATAATCGGCCGACAAAAATACACCAACACAAGAAGTCATTTCTATCATAAACCTTGCTTGAAAGCTAGAATATGAAAACAAACTAAAGCATAAATTTAATATTCCTTGTACCAATTAAGATAGTAACATGATTTAAACGTTATGTTAACCAGAAAAAAAATAAAGAAATCTTTAATCCAGTAAAATGCTTTTAGAAAATTTCAAGATTTTTGTCTCCTGGACCCCCTTAAAAAAGGTTTTCATGATATCATTATAACCTTATGCATTCATGAAAAATGAATTTCAATTACGTATAAAAACATTTCATATTTATTTACTTAGAAGGTGTCACAAATAAAAATTAAATTAAAGAGTTGACATGTTTCGGTTCATTAATAAGAACCGTATTCATAACATATAAAATCAGTAGAAAATTAAATGCCACTGGATATAAATATAATTTAAAAATCAAAACAAAACATTGCGCCCGCTATGATCGTGAATATAGCCATTGCCAACGCGGCATATAAATATAATAAATTTTGACCATATATTAAATTTAAAATGTATAAAATTAAAATTAAAAAAAGTAGAAAAACTAAATGACTCTGGATATAAAGGTAACTTAAAACCCCCAAAACATAAAATATTGCGCCCTCTATGATCGTAAATAGCCAATGCCATCGCGGTTCCTCCTATTAGACTCATCCTTTAAATATTTATTAAGTAATTCTAACCACAAACTCGGAATGTCATTTAAAAGTTAATATATGGTCAAAATTTATTATATTTATATGCCGCGTTGGCAATGGCTATATTCACGATCATAGCGGGCGCAATGTTTTGTTTTGGATCAAGTTGGTATAAATGGCGCTACGCGCCATATACACCACAACACGTTCTCATGAGAAGACATGAGATGAGAGAGAGAGAGAGATGTTTTGTTTTGATTTTTAAATTATATTTATATCCAGTGTCATTTAATTTTCTACTGATTTTATATGTTATGAATACGGTTCTTATTAATGAACCGAAACATGTCAACTCTTTAATTTAATTTTTATTTGTGACACCTTCTAAGTAAATAAATATGAAATGTTTTTATACGTGAATGAAAAAAGGTGAAGTGATTTTGTTTTAGTTTTTGAAAAAAACGAAAGCTAACAACAGTTTTAACATTGAATTTCAATTATTTTAAAATGAATCTCTTTACAACAATCTTGCACAAATAAAGGTCTTACTTATGAAAATATAGCCAATTTTCAATATTACATTAACAGCACAACCAGTTTATGTGACATCTTTATGATGTGTAAAATGGTCACAATTGTCACAGTCGCGGCGGTTATCTACACTAGTCACGCAAAGAAACGGTCAAGCTAATGTTAATTATTAGCTCGCAGGGGGCAGAGCCTCCTAGTATCTAGTTATTTAATTCATCTTCTATTCTATCTTTACATTTTCTATTCATTTTCCTTGCATTACTTTAATCTCAATCATGTTTGAATTTTTTAAAGTATAATTTAATATTAATTTTTAATATCTATACACTGTTTCTATATGTATATATACTGTTTCAATATTATAATATATTGAAACAAATTTTCACCATATGCTAATTAAAATGGCACACAAACTTACTCAAATAATAGCTTTCCTCAAAGTATTTTAATATAATTACAATTATATGTAATATACGTGTTCCAGAGTCTCATAAAACTTTCGCAGTTAGTTGGTTCTCTTTAAAAGTAAATTTAATATCAAACTTCTGCTTTGTCTTGAAATAATGGCGGAGAAGATACTTCTATTTTAATCTTTCAGTGCAATATTCCTATCCTAATAGTAATAATAATAATAGTTTAAGCACACAAAACTCTTCAAATATAAGGTCTTGTAACTAAAATAACTGGATTTAATATACGTAATAGGTACTTTTAAAAATGATAAATTATTTTTACATCATTACAAAATATGAGTATTTCGACTACAGAATTTCGAGTTTCTTGTTGGCGTTTGTCACATTGTTATAGAATTATATTTTATCAGTTCCATTGCGGTCTTATAACTCTATCTGTGCCCGTAAAGCATGGTGACGTCACTGCAACGTCGTTTTGAAGTCACATTGTGACTTTGTGACTATGGATTGTCGATGTGACGTCACGTGACGTCGATGTGAAATCACAGTAAATAAAATGTGAAGTCGCTATGGCCGTTTTAGAGCTCTTTTGTGACATTTCACAAAGTGGTCACAATGTGACAAATTTGTGAAAAATGTGTCATTTGTGACTAATTTGACATTAACATTGTGACGAAACTGTGACAAAAGCGACGATATTTAAATTGCCAGAAACATGTTTTTTAAAGTAAATAACATGTTTTGAAGGATATTTATAAATTTCTAAAGATTTTTAAGAAAGTCACATCTCAGTCACAATGTGACGTCACTGAGTGGTGGCATTTTGGTCATAGACGTTATGTGACCAAAGTGACTCACTGTGACGTCACTGTGACCATGTATGCTATTAGTAGTGTTAATAGTCAATTTATCTCCAATGTGCTCTTTGTAAAGTGTAGGGGGAGAAAGTGCTCCGCAACATAAAGTGTAAAACAAAGTTGTGACTTCATTTTGTACAAACGGTTCCTTCTTATTTATTTTAGTTATGTATAATGACTGATCACGGTTCTGTGAGTATTTCTCATTTAAAATTGAAATTTAGAGATACATTAGACAGAAAAATTCAAGTGGAAATACTTTAAAAATATAATAAGATAAGGAATTATTGATGCTTCTGCAAATCATAAATTCCGTAACTTCTGAATGTTAAATTTTAAGTGGATCAGAAAAGTTTGGAATGATGAAAGCTAACTGAAATTTGAGCATTGATATAAAGCAAATTCGCGAAATAGATACATGTATGTGCTAATGATGGCAAAGAATTAAGTAAAACTGTGCAGATATTTAGACAAAGAAATGTTTATGACTAACATAAACGAAATAAGATGGCTTTCAATGCATTTATAGCAGCCTGGAGTTTAAATAGAATTTGATTTTAAAGATCACAATAAGATAAATGTTTGGCGTTTTATAACAATGTTTTACAATTCTTTGTATCATTGGAAACCCGAGTGTAGCGATCAAGAATATTTTAAAATCTTAATTTTAGACGTGAATTAGGCAGCACATTATTTATTTAGATTATTCTTTTTTTTTTAAATTTATGTTTTGTAGAAATACAAAATATTTAGTAAAATAACAAAAGTTTTAATACTGAATTAAAAAAAAAAATCTTACTAAACTACTTTTGCATCGATTTTGAATTTCAAGTTTCACGAGTTTATAAAATCGTTTATTCTTTATACAGTTTATTGCATATTCTCCCGATTATTCCTCAATTTTTTTTTTCAAATTATGCATACATATATATATATGTGTGTATGTTTATTTAATTGTAAATTTTAATTGTAAATTTTAAAAGTTTATATTTTACTTTTTTTGTTAGATATAATTGAGAAATAATGTAACTGTATAAGGGAGAAAGTAGAAATTTGGATTTTTCATTATTAGTTTTACAAAATCGTAGCATAACTAGTTTTACAAGATTAGTTTTTTAGTGCACGACTAAAACTTTTACTACGGCGTTTTCCAATTTAAGATTTATTTTCCATCCTGTAAAAGGAATGTAAAAGAAGTAACATAAAACATAACAACAAAACCAATTAACATTCTAAATTAATTGCAGCTTTACGGTGGCCGTTACAAACTTTCTATTATATAAGTCAAATCAATTAAGTGATTTAAAAAAAATAAAATAAAGGGCAAAATTGTGCTTTTTTTTTATAAATCATCTTTTTTACAATTTCACCCTATATTGTTTGATATAAATAAGTAAAATAATTTTTGACGACATAAACTTACGTTTATTCTTTAAAATGTGTCTTGCGCCGCAATTTTTGTCTTCACCATATAAATACTTCTAGCCACGCGTTCGCTAAACTGCGTTAATTGGAAATCTTTTCCCGAGAATAGAATTTTTAACAAAGTTTTAAGAAAACTATAACTAAAGTTTGGATATTTAAAGTCAGAATTAACCAGAATATAGCTAACCAATTGACACTATTTGTTAACTGCAAAGGTTAAAATTAAGTTTGTGACGTGACGTTGGGTGTCGTTTGTGACGTGCTGGTCGAATGAGGACATAGTCTAAGTAAAGTTAACCCATTAACGCCCAAATTATTTTCTTCGCTAAAATTTAAATTTTGTATTTCCCACCACTTTTAAAAACAAATTAGCTTTTATCTAAATTTATCGGGGATTTTATCTCGTGAAATAAGGTATATATTTATCTTCCTATTTACTGGTGGGAAAATCGCTTTCTTGCTGTTTTTGTAACCGTCCTCAGAAAAGGATGCTGGGCGTTAATGGATAAAACTGCAAAACTTTTATTTACTGTAGTCGGGAAAACGGGGAGTGGAGCCAAAGTTCAGCGTTTCTGACAATTAAACCTACTACTACGAGAATAAACTTTAGTTCATACTCACATTTACGACTAAGTCCGGCTTAAAGCACTAACCTGGCTCTTCTCTTCAGGTCGCGGTCTACTTTTACTCTAACCTGTAAATAAACAGCCCGTGGCTGCACAAATATCTTTATTCTCAAACAATCAGAGTGCTGAACTAACTTTTACCCAACTTTATTGCTGAGGCTCTCTTCCTTCACACGGCAGCTCTGATATTCTTTACTGGAGGCTCTCACGGCTCACCACGCCACACAACACACACCACACACCACAATATACAGATTTTCTACTTTGCAAACTGAATACGGAGCTAGAAATTTGCATAAAACTCATAACCGCAGTTAACTGTAGATCGAGAACGCCACACACACTTTGGAACATTAGAGTTGCATAAAGGATAGATGTCGCTTTTGCGCCACACATATTAGAACATTGACGTCACGATCTCACTCAAAACACCAGAGAGCCTTTATTACAAAGGGACACGCTCTCACAAGTTAACACCTATTTATGTCAAAACCTAGCATAATATGAACATTTTGAATTTCCTTGCATTACATCTTGCGATATAACTGTCGAAAAAAAAAAAAAAAAACACACAGCCCAGCAACATCACCTATTAAGTAGTATATGTCCAAACCTAATACACATCTATTTATGTTAATGCAATGATGAAACAGTAGCGCACAAGGAAATGAATTAACACCACTAAATGTCAATAGTCCTTTTCGTCTTATTTCAGGAAGATTTTCTGAAACTTTTTAAGTCGAAAATTACTGTAAAAATATAGTGGTGTCAACCTCTACTGTTTGATAACAGGTAAAGTCCAACAGAATATTAAGTTTCATGAAATTCAGTGCATTAGTTTTTGGGATACAGCAACTGCATGAAATGAGATAAATACAGCCTAGCAGCGCCCCTTCTTGAAGATTATATACTCAAATCGAATCAGCACGAATTTAACTATTAAGAAAGTTTTAAGATCTAACTAAATTTTAAATTTGATTAAATTTTGAACATTAATTCGTGAACATACACAGACATATTAAAAAACCACTCAAATCGTATTAAGAACCTCTTAAAATGCATAACTTATACATGCGTCGAAAACCATTAAGTCGTAATTTTTCCCCAATCAAACAAGTTCTTGTATCGATGGAATTTAATAAAAATGTACAAATTCATTCAGCTGTGTCATATATTGACCCAGACTACTGCATGACGGGAAGTACTATTTTCAATTTACAAAGCAGAGAGCTACCTTCAATATATTTTAACGTTCATAAAAGATTCCTTATGTAAAGTTCCTAACATCATTAAATTTCAAAAGTGAATAAAATATTTAATTTTAATTTAAAATAATGAACCTATAAAGTTTTCACGCAAAATTTTATTCTGCCGTAATTCATGTAACTTCCGTAATGAAATAACCAGTAAAGTATGGCATTTGTTCTTCCGGGCCGTACATCTTTATACACCACAAAGATGACTGCACTTATGATTATGGTGAAAGGCGCTAAGAATCACGTGATTTATGCCACATCGTAATCATTAATTGCATAAATAAATGAAATTAAGGCGCAGTCTCTAAAAATACATGGACCTAAATTCACTGAAAATATATTTATGTTAGTCTTGAATGGTGAGAAGTAGTTCGTAGTGCCTGAAAGTATCAATATATTATTTAATGCATGCTATCCTGAAATGGTCTATTAAAAGTTATATTTTATTAAACTGATGTTTATAATAATTTCATTTCTTTTAACGCAAAAAAGTAAGGGAAAACTGATGTTTTTGTAAATAATTTGCTGATTGTTTTAAAATGATTGTATAAAATGAGAATCTTTAATTAGACTATTTTATAAATTCGGTTTATGTATTTCATTTTAAGGCACATTTTTTAAAAATTGCAATTTAATGCACACTTTCTTGAAACAATTTATTAAACATCACATTTTATTATGTTGGCGTCTGCAGTAAAGTAGTTATTTTTATCGTTTGATAAGGGATAAACAATTTATTGACAGCTTATTTCAAATATAAAGCGAAAAATATGTTTTAAATTCACATACTCGATATGAATCGATTTATTAATACAATAGTAGGAAATAAATATTTTATAAAATTACTAATAAAAAAAAACAGTGTACACTTATATTAGAGCTTAAAATTGAGTAAATTGGAATTATTTTTATGAAATATCAATATTGGCTTAGCAGTGGAATTATTTGCAATGAAATGACACCATTACAGAAGGACTTGCTTCACCATGGAATCATTTACATCTACTGCGCTTATTGAAAAAACATTGATTTAATATGAAAATATTGAAAAAAGATTAGCAAAATACTCCTTTTATATATTATATAATTATTTGAGAATGTAAACCCTTTAACGCTCGTGTAATATTCCATGGAGTGTATTCTTTAAATTTACAAAGCGAAGAGCTGCCTTCAGCATTTCAATGTTCATAAACCATTCCTAATATCACTAAATTTCAAAAGTGAATATAATATTTAATTTTCATTTTAAGTAATGAGCCTATAAAGTTTTCACACATAATTTTATTCTGCCGTAATTCATGTAAGTTCCGTAATGAAATAACCAGTAAATTATGGTATTTGTTCTTCCAAGCCGTACGTCTTTATATACCACAAAAATGACTGCACTTATGATTATGGTGAAAGGCGCTAAGAATCACGTGATTTATGCCACATCGTAAACATTAATTGCATAAATAAATGAAATTAAGGAGCATTCTTTAAAAATAAATGGACCTAATTTCACTGAAAATATATTTATGTTAGTCTTGAATGGCGATAAATACTTCGTAATGCCTGAAAGTATCAATTTATTATTTAATGCATGCTATCCTGAAATGGTCTATTAAAAGTTATATTTTATTAAACTGATGTTTATAATAATTTTATTTCTTTTAACGCAAAAAAGTAAGTGACAACTCATGTCTTTGTAGATAATTTACTGATTGCTTAAAAATGTATAAAAGGAGAAAGTTGTAATTAGCCTATTTCAGAAATTTGGTTATTGTCACAGTAGAGATATTAAAGGGAAGTATGTTATTATCATTATTACTAGCAGAGAGGAAAAACATCGAACATTTAATTAAAGTGATATTTCTTTTGAAGTTAATGTATGCCTAATTATATAATGTTTTATTGTAAGACGTATTTGATATTAAGGCAAATTTTTAAATTATAATTTACTTCATATATTTTTTGAAAGAATTTATTAAACATTACATTTCATCATGTTGGCGTCTATAATAAGTACTTATTTATATTGACTGATATATTAATATTGTATTTCAAATACAAAATGAAAAAATATTTTAAATTCACATTAATGAATCGATATATTCGCACAATACGGGGAAATAAATTGAGCATTTTACAAAACTACACACTATACATTGGGGGTCAAAATTGTTTAAATTTGAATTGTATTTATGAAATACTAATATTGGCTCAGCATTGGAATTATTTGCAAAAAAGTGACACCATTACGCATTGTTTAAAATAAATCCGTGAATTCACGGTAAAATTATTGGCAGCAAAATTACCAGACTTTTTTATTTCCGTTAGTAAATTTTACGTTTTAGTAAATAAAAGAACGAAAAATTCCATTTGAAGAAGCTGTAACTTTCCATTACAAAGTTGGTATAACAATTGGCTGGTTGCACCATCTATCAAACAGTTTAGAAACCCCTGTATATAATAACCGAGTACCAAAGATATGGTAATCGCTTGGAGCTAAATCTGCGCAGTATCCACCTTGAAGAAGTTACCAGCAAAATTCGTCCAACACATCTCAGAACACAGTCGCCATTTTCAAATGCAGCTGCTTATCTGGTACTACTGTTGTCTCATAAATTTGAAATTAACATATTACAGTTGGATAATGCTACCACCTGTCAACATAGTTAGGAATAATTTACCAGAAATGTCTGACCTCTCATATCGATTTGTAACCTACTTACTGATTTTCCTTCGGCCCATGTATTTATAAAAATGTAAACTCCCCGTAAGACATCGTGACGTCACTGCAACGTCGTTGTGAAGTCACATTGTGATTTTGTGACCATCGATTGTCGATGTGACGTCATGTGACGGCGATGTGAAGTCACAGTGACTAAAATGTGAAGTCGTTATGGCCGTTTTAGAGCTTTTTTTGTGACGTCACATTGTGACCACTTTGTGACGTCACAATGTGACCAATTTGTGAAAAGTGTGTCATTTGTGACTACTTTGACATTAACATTGTGACGAACTGTGAAATTTTTTTTAGAAAGTCACATTGTGACGTCACTGAGTGGTGGCATTTTCGTCACAGATGTGATGTGACCAAAGTGACTCACAGTGACGTCATTGTGACGTTACTGTGAGCATGCATGCTATGAGGGTCATGTTTCTATATGCTTTTAAATTTATACAGCGACATAAAGTTTCTTTAACACATAATAAAATTATTTACCAAGCCCAAAAATAGTCTTATATTTGTAATTAACTTTACATATGCTTATATCACAACAAGGATTTTGAATTCATAATGCAAAGCAATAATACTCGTATCTTATTCACAGTTATAATTAAAGAACCTGAAGATATCGAAATACATGATCTACACGTGTTATAATTATTTATTGTTGGATCCAATGGAATTTGCTGTCATCCATTAAAACTGCTTTGCAATGAATTCGGTATGTGCACTATATTTATCGCGGATTTATTTGAAGGTTTGTATTAGTTAACTGTCTCACAACTGCAAATAGGAATTATAATGCACGGCAAGCAATTTCAAGGGACTGTTGATTTTGGAATCATAGTCCAAATAGTTTGAGTGGCTTTAGTCTTTGATGTGATTATTTTCTGTGCGGCTTTTATTATTTCCAAGTGGTGCTTTATGAAAAGTTCCAACTTTTGGTTGCTTACTTGAAAATATAATAATTCAGCCGAATTAATATTTTATAATGAAAATTTCTCTGTAGAATTTTTGAAGATTTTCTTATCTTTTAATAAAATGGATTTCTTTACAGAAATTACAATTACTTAACAAAACAAAACAAAAAGTTTTTTTTTACATTAGAACAATTATTATAATTTTTATGGTTTCGTTCATCTTACGAAACTCTATTCGTCTTTATCGTCTGTCTGTCCGTCCGTCACAGAGTCTGTAACCAAAAACTGTCTAAGTCAGAGACCTCAAACTTTCCCGTAAGACATGGTGACGTCACTGCAACGTCGTTGTGAAGTCACATTGTGACTTTGTGACCATCGATTGTCGATGTGACGTCACGTGACGTCGATGTGAAGTCACAGTGACTAAAATGTGAAGTCGTTATGGCCGTTTTAGAGCTTTTTTGTGACGTCACATTGTGACCACTTTGTGACGTCACAATGTGACCAATTTGTGAAAAGTGTGTCATTTGTGACTACTTTGACATTAACATTGTGACGAACTGTGAAATTTTTTTTAGAAAGTCACATCTTAGTCACATTGTGACGTCACTGAGTGGTGGCATTTTCGTCACAGATGTGATGTGACCAAAGTGACTCACAGTGACCTCATTGTGAAGTCACTGTGAACATGCATGCTATGAGGGTTGTGTACTTGCTGAATACCTCCTATCACACGATAAGTAATGAAATTTTGAAAAAGTACATTATTTTAATTAAATGAATTTTATCAATGTCATCAATTTAATTTTGCGACTGAAATTTAAAAAGGGAACCTTAGTTTCAACGTTTGCCGAGTAGGTATCATAGCTTGGAAGTAAAGTGTCTCTTTAGTAATTTGAAGGAACTATAAGCATTAAAACAGTTTTACAAATACTTAAAAGTTGATAATGTCTTGTAAAGCCGTTATTTAATATAACCCTGAGATCTGTCAAACGCACACGCGTTCATTTTAAAAAGGGAAAGGTGACTGACTAGATATTTAATAAAAATAATAATAAAAAAATACTTCGCTTTTTTGCTCTAAAAGCTGGCATACTGGAGATGTTGGGTTCAAACTCAATCGCACTAATCGGCCTAATCGTTCGCAGATTTTTCGAGATTTTTTTTCAAACCTTGGATTTCCTTGCACAAATAAAATTCAGGTTACCTTAGAGAGATCTGCCCATGTAGGGCACCTGTCTTCATTTGGTCTACATATACCTCGTTTAGATAATCGACCCTCATAAATAACACCAATACATATTTTCTAGTCAGTTACCTTTTTTTTTTGAAAATGAATGTGTGTTTGCTTGAACGATCTTAGGGTTATATTAAATAATATCTTTATTTATTTGTATCACACTTGGAGTAACTATAATAATGTTTTAAAGCTTATAATTCTTCTAATTGGTAAAAAAATCATATGAATTTTAATTTTCCAACAAGACGAAAAATGTCTAGGCCAAAGCATTGGTAACTCAAACCAAGAGATCCCTGGTTCGAATCCTGGTCAGGACATTTTTCGACCAGTTGGAAAATTACAACTCATATGTTTTATTTACCAATAAGAGTATATCTGTTAAAATTAATCTAATCTAATTGCGTATCCTGCGATTACTGGAGTTCCATTATCTTCAGTTCATTCTGTTGAGCTGATTCATGTATGAGACCCGATTCAATAAAGTTATCTGGGTAAATTGGGACTTCAAATTAGTCCGGGATAGTTCAGTTGACAGAGCATTGGTGGCTTTAGCCAAGAGTTCGAATCCTAGTTTGGACATTTTTGCCGGATTGTAAATTTTGAACTCATATAATTTATTTGAAACTGAAAATCTCAGATTTAATTTTAATAAAGGTTACTGCATTGATTTGTATGCGAAAAAAAGTGCCCAAGCTTATCTCTAGTATTGAAATTCTTCGAACAGGCTGTAACAGATGACCATATTTATATTCTGTTTGCACCAGTATTTTTCTAATATAAATTTCAATGTATTCTCTTGTAAATGTTGCTAAATGTGCATCAAAGATTTCAATCTTGATAAAGGGCTGCTAGTTATAGTTAAAAAATAGTCGCCCATGGCGGCCCTGCCACAATAATATACTTGATTAAATAAATAAATTTAATGTTTGACTTAACCATGTAATAGTCGCGCTCGAGACATTTCACGGGCTGCAAGCTTCACGGCTTTTATTCAGATTTCTTTAATTCCCACCAGTTTCATTCTGGCATCATTTTACTTGTCATTAAAAAGATGAATATTTTTTTTTTCAAAAAAGTGATGGGAATAACGAATCTGAATTTTTAAACAATAATTTAATGCGACCTTTAAGGGGTTAAGACGCGACTGTAGTTTTTTTTTTAATTCAATTTATTCATAAACAGTCTATTCAGTTAAGAGGATAAAGTACCTTGAATTTGGTCAAAATATCGATTTTCTAATATTAACTAAAAGCTTCTTTAATTGTAAATATTTTGACACCTCATTTTTACCTGTATAACAATTATATCGCGAGATGTGGTAAATTTTGATAATAGATCCAGCGCAATGACTCATACAAATGAAAACCATATATCGATTTTTCTCAATGTTCATATTCTTATCATTTGCTTGTTAAATAAATAATAAGGCCTTTTTACTAATTTAAATGCGCGTTTGATTTTTTTTCTTGTTTTCTAGGGTATATTTAACATTTTTATGCATGGATTTAACATTAAAGTATATAGTTATTATATATTTTTTTAATAATTAAATTGAGAGTTTGTCGATTATTTTTCATTTTATAATAAACATGAAAGAAAAAATAATATAACAAATAATAAATTCAGCTCATCGGAGTATTGTATTATGTGAACTGTGTAGCGTGTTAGTTTTTATCTTCTAATGTTCCCCTGATGATGAACAAGTTTTATTGTTCGAAACTGTAGGAAATCAATTCTACTTTAGTTGTAAGTAGTACATGAATTTTAATTAAAAAATTTAACATCTAGTATACACTGATGAGCTGAATTTATTATTTGTTATATTATCAAACAGTGTAATTGGTCCGCCTATATTAAATGAAAAAATAATATTAAGTGTAAAATCCCATACGTCCACAAATTCATGCACAGTTTTATTTAGTAGTTTCTAATGAATGTAGAAAAAAAATCGAAGCAAAAATATTCATATTTTTTAAATTATCAGGGATTTTTAAGTTAAATAATAATAATAATAATAATAATATTTTTTTAGTAAAATAGGCTGTTCTGCAAGACTTTTTAAAATTTTATTTAATTTGTCGCATTAAGTATTGTGCTACCAAGTATATTACAGTATCGAAATAGAAAAGATGGTTTCAAAGCTATTGTCTCCCCCGTTAAACAATTAGAATTATATTTTAATAACCAGATGATATTATACAAACCTTTACTTTTTATTTATGTATTTTTTAATTTATAACGAAGACTCCCTCGTATACTTGTTCCTTCCATAGTCGTAATTAAAGAACAGAGCGATATCGAAACACATGATCTACACGTTATTATAACTATTAATGTTTGGAAAATGAAAAAATTGCTGTTATCCATTGAAATTGCTGTTATCCATTGAAATTGCCTCCTCGCGAATTCGATGTGGGTATATTTATTCTATATTTATTAGATGGTTTGTTTTATTTAACTGTCGTACAACTAGAAATAGGAGTTATAATACGCTACAAGCGATTTTAAGAGATAATTGATTTATAGCTAAATTCCTATTAATTAGAATGGCTACTGGTATTCTTTGGCTTTTATCATAATCGAAGTGGCAGTTTTTATAATTTTATAACGAAGACTCACAAGTATACTTGTTCTCTCCATAGTCGTAATTAAACAACAAAGCGATATTGAAACACATGATCTATACGTAATAACCATTCATATTTGGAAGATATGAAATTTGCTGTTATCCATTGAAATTGCCTCGCGGTGAATTCAAGGAGCGTATATTTATTCTGCATTTAATGGAAGGTTTGTTTTAGTTAACCGTCTTAGAACTAGAACAAGAAATTATAAAACGCTACAAGGTATTTCAAGAAACTGTTGGATTTGGAATTAAATTCCTATTAATTAGAGTGGCTATTGTTATTCGTTGTTTTTTATTATATCAAAGTGGCGGTTTTAATGGGCCGATATTGTCCTAATATTGGATTTATTGGAAACTGGAAATTGAAAAATTGGAATTAATTGGAACTAGTAAATAACTTCCAGTAATTTACTAGTATTAGTTTTACGATAAAAATATTTTCAATGCAAAGCAAATTTTGAAAAAAAATAAAATAAAATACTTTACAAAGGAAATATTTCAACAAAATAATCCTGAAATAATTCTTGACAGTTTCCAAATTGAAACCTTAAGATCGTGTCTATTTTTCATCCAATAATGCCCGTATTCAGCAAGATATAGATATTGCAATGAATGTTATCCCAAAAAATGTTTTAGCGGGGGATTGTATGGTTTAAATTGCGTCTGTTATGCCATTTCGAGCAAGATATTGTAGATTTTATCAATTGGTGGCTGTTAATATTACTTTTTTATATAAAAACTATGATTGCTATTCATTATTCAAAAGTTATGCTTCATGGAAATTTTCTAGTCCTCCGGTTCTTATGTATAAATGTAATGGTTTATTACAATTAATCAACTGTGGTAAAATATTATTTAAGAATTCCGCAATTTCCCCAATTTTTACATGGAAACAATTATAGGAAATGTAAAAAAAAGTAATGTATAGTAAAAGTGTAAATAAACACAAATAGCCATGCAATATTGATTATATTTCACTAATACTGTATTGATTGGACATATTTCCAATGAAATATCAATATTACGTAAATATTTCCTTTACACTGGAAGTATTTCTGATGAAACATCAGTACTGAAAAAATGTTTAATTTACATTAGAAACTGGAACTGCATTGCCCAAAAAATGTCACACGAGTACTAGTGAATTATTCAAAAGATGCTGAATTATAATGTTGGAGAAATATTTTGTAACAGTATTGCCAATATTAGACAAGATATAGACAACGTACGGCGACGGGCAAAAAAATACTTGAGACTCATTGGAAAATTTGAAGTTTGTGACAGATGGTCGTTAAGGATGCATTCATTAGTAATTTTTCTTTTTTTAGTCCTGCATTTTTTATAATTGGCATTAATTGTACGTGACGTTTAAAAAAATATATCAGACCTGGTTGAAGTCTTCCTTGGTCTCTTTGAACCGGTTTTTCGCTTTGATGTACTGCTATGTGTTAAATTAGGGGTGCACAACCTGTTGCTCGCGGGCCAAACTGATACCAGTAATTTTATGCAGAATAATTTTCCTTCTAATAATGACAGAAACTTTGCTATGAAAGAAAACAAACGCCACTTTTCAAATATTCTAGTGTCAAACGATTTTCTGGCAAAAAGGTTGTGCATCGCTATGTTAAATCGTCTTTGCCTTTTTAGGACATTGATATTTTGTCCCAATGCTTGTAAATTTAAAGCCTTTACGACATATAAGAAGTCCTGGTATAGAAACATTTTGTTCTAATAACAGCAGAATTCGATGTTGTTCAACAGTTGTAAGCTTTTTACGTTGATTGCATGCATGTAAGATTACATGCACGTTGTCTAAATACACCAGCAGAGAAAAGAATTGACTAAGAGACTTTTGTAGAGAAAATAATTAATAACAATCTCCTTTTTCAAACCACTACAAAATTAAGAGAACAAGGTAGAATAAGTTAAGCTGCAAAAGCCACCCAACTACGCGACAAACTCGTGATAGAAACTCTGACCTGACTCTTCTATTTTAAACTATAAAAAAATAAAATAAAACACTCGAAATTAAAATTGTGGTTTAAGTGTCAAGTTTTTTAAGGCATTGTAAAAACATTTTAGTTTAAATAATCCAAAAACACAATGTTGCTTCAACATGGTTCTGAGACAAGGCAATATTAGAATTGCATTGAATGTTCTATAACTTTCAAGCAATTTTAAGGCACTGTCAATTTTAGAACCACTTCTCATATAGTTTGAGTGAATATTAGCATTTTTTAATCTGAAGGGGCACAAAATCACGTAAAGAATTAAACAAATCATATTTGTTCATATTTGTGACTATCATGGGACCATGCATAACATCAAAGTAATGGAAAGTAATAGTTGCAACAAATGGTTATTGCTTGTTGTACTTTGAAAACGAATGAAGATTGAATTTTCAAGTTTTTGAGAAATGCTTAATTAATTTTATAGATATACTTTTTTATTATTTTATATTTTTTAAATATTATAAAGAAAATCCACGTCGACTAACATAATTGTGTTAAAACGATATATAAATTAGAACATAGGAATCACTTGAAAACAACAAAAAAATTTAATATTTACTTAAAGTAATAAAAATACGTTTAAAAGGCAAAAAATATCTTTATTTACTCATATTCTACATGTTTTATTGCTTCAATATTATCAAGAAATAAAACGATACAAAATACTTAAAAAAAAAAAACATATATATGTATTTCTGCGACGATAGGTACCTCTAACATTCGTCAGCACTTTTGTTGAACTTCCGAAAATCAAAATTTGTGCATAACGGAAAAATTTGCTTTTCTCAAAAACTATGTGAGCTGTGGTAATCACTATAATTTTCCTGCTAGGTTTAAATTGACGTCTACTACCTCTAATTTTTTTCGTAATTTTGATTTCAATAGATGGGAGGGAACATATTTTTCACACATCATTTTCGACAATATATCCGAGAATAAGATCCCTAAAATTAAAAAATGTATTTTTGAGTTCAGCTTTACAAAAGCTTTGAAACAATATCCTACACGATATACAAAGAAAAGAATTTTTTTTTCAAGTAACTTACTTAAATCCACTATCCCTAACTATTATATGCATTTTTTGAATGCTTAATAATCTTTAATTATGATGGTTAATAGTCTTTATTACTTCCCCCAATTTGGATTTTCTATGTGTTTCTTAGTTTACGAGTAAAATGGCTGTGATCTATAGGCAGACAGGTTAAAAGTGTATATTATAATAGTTTCATTTTCACTTCTTAAGTGCAGAACCCTAAAAAGAAAAAAATGAAAATATTTTATTAAATTTACATAGGCCAAAACATTTCTTTTAGTTTATTTATATAAATTCTTCAGCTTTTTCTGTCAAGTTCTTACAAGATATTTGTAAATTTATGACTATTTCGAAATGTTGTAATGCATAAACATTTTACTAAAATTTAACACGTTTATTTTGTTTGAATTTCTCTTGCAACATAATTTCTGAATTTAATAATCTGTAAAACATTAATATATAAAATAACTCAAAGCATCATAAAAGTAAAAAAAAAACGAAGATTAATGTTTGATAGCACATGATAACTATATTTTAACATTTATTAAGAAATTAATGCGTATATTCCGTACAAGATACTAACAATAATTAGTTTTTTTAAAAATACCTTTCAATTCAGTTAAAAAATACATAAAACGATAATTTTGTAACATAAAACTCTACATTGTGATGCTGACTGCAAATTTTACTGTCATAGCTTTTTTTTTTTCTTATTTCTTTCTTTCTGCACTTGCTACAGTTGCAATATAAGGCAATAAAATCCAACGAACCTGTCTTACCCAACAAAGGAATTCCCCGATGGCAATGTTGAAATGGAAATTCCGGTAGTAAGGAAATTGGAGGGCTAATAAAAAGCACTCTCTTTTATATAGGTACTAGTAACTTTAAATTAATGAGGTTTTTAGAGCCTTAGAATACAGCTGAACCTTAAGGCGGGATTTCAGCCTCTCGTAAGGAAGCGGAATTGTTTGAGGAATGGAAAAAAAATAATTTTGTTTTACGATAATGATTTTAGCTAGTTTCAATTTTGTTATAAGTTCTTGTTGATGTTTTATTTTCAGTTTCATGATTTTATATCGGGTTGCTTTGAGTTACTTTTAATCTTTACATTTTATTCCGTTTAAATGGCTTCCCGAACTACGCAGTGTCCCAAATAACCGGAAACTACTGCATTTCTTTTTACAGTTTTGTCAGCGGAATTAAAAAGTGATTTTTTTTGTTTTTCTTGTCTTTATGCTTTTCTTTACCGTAGAAAATTTTAGTTAGTTTAAATTTTTTATAAATTCTTGTTGATATTTTATTTGTTAGTTTTAAGAATATACATCGAATTGTTTTAAGTTAGTTGTTAATTACTGCTTTTTAATAGACTGTACGCAATATAAATGACAATAATAATATAATACATAATCAATTGATTACATCAAGGTTCAAGCACGTGTAGTGAAATTCGTTCAGTTTTTATGTTTTAAAACTAATATTTTTGCACAATCTTAATGTTATTTACACGCATAATTTGTTCACTAAGTAAGACAAATATTACGAAACAGAAATATTGGTGGTTAAAATAATAGATCTTATAAAACCTACGTAATTTCAATCATGTATCCACGTGATTGAGAAACGGTTATTGACTTTTATATTCTGTTTTTAAAGTGTTTAACATAAGGCTGTTCTAAACAGCTTGCTCAACAACAGCAAAACATGTCGACAAATTTACAAATTTATTTTTTAACGGAAAGACATAAAATTGAAAGGCCCGACTATAGAAGCAATTTGAAATCAAAATATGTTTTCCATCTTTTAATAAATAATCTACTTGTCGAATTATAAGCGATTTTGGTCATGTGACAAAGCCATTTTCACGGTTTCTTGAGATATTTTTCTTCTGTCGCGTGGAAATTTGGTTCAAAACGCGCACTTGAACGATATTTTCTGGAAAATCCACTGCGTTCGACAAAAAAAGGGGGGGGGGAATCGATTACATAATTTTTGAAATATTCCGGATAGAAACAAATTAAAACTTATGTCATAAAGTTTGGATTTGAGAACAGCCATTCTGAGGTTTTTACAGACTTGAAATACATTAACATGCAGCATTAAAAATGACATAAAAAGTGCACCAAACAGAATTTTTTTTTTTCGGAAAACATTTTTCTTATTCTAGTTTCATTTTGTAAAAGTTTTTTCAGTTTTTTTTTTAATTTACTGTTTCTCAGTTATAATCACACTGTTTAAAGTAATTTTTAAACCTGTCATTTAGCTTATCATATCTAATTTTTTGCATTTAAAATATTCCAAAAGAAAAGTTTAAAAATTTAACATTAAATAAATTTGATTCAGCACAACTTAAGTAATTGTCATCCAGAATTTTACAATGTTTAAACTAAAATTGAGAGTATAAGATTTTATTTTAAAGAAATTAGAATTCATCCTAAACATATTAACTGTCTGATTTAAAAAATACTATTAAAAATTTCGCTATTGCTTCTAAATTTCTATTTTTTTTACGAACAGTTTGGGGATAAAAAATATTTTTATTAATATGCTTGTAAAAACTTCCGAAATTTGTTTTTGTATTTTTTCTTTTTAATTAAGAAAATTATTAATTAAAATGAAGTTAATTTTCTTTCATTTCGTTTTTCATCGCTAAGCGAATTGCAGTTCTCGCATTCTTTTGAAAGAGATAATTAAAAGCTGGTTGTTTAGCACTCAATATTGCGTCTTTTTTTTTAGTGTTTTAGCTGCGTTTATAATTATATAAATACTCAGCATTTATAGTCATCGCCTGGTCCATATGTTTGTCTGGTCCGCATATAACAGGCGAAAACTACTCAGCCAAACGGTTTGAAATTTGATGTATATAGAATCGTTGCAGAATTTTTTGCAATTTTTTGAATAATAATAAATTGTTACTTTTTAATTAAATCATGTTATTAGTCAGAAAAAAAATAGCATTGTAGTTATTAATTTTAATTAGTGTACTCATCGTAATTGTAATTACTAATTGTAATTAGTGTACTCGTTGTAATTATTAATTGTAATTAGCGTACCCATTGTAATTGTAATTATTAATTGCAATTAGTGTACTCATTATAATTATAATTATTGTAATTATACTGATAAACAAATTTTCTAACAAATTTTCTTGATAAACAAAAATAAAAGAATTTTCTGTTTCTTTATATACGTTGGGTGTTTCTTATAGATTTCAAGCTCTGAAAAAGAATATGTTTGTAAAAATTTTCTATCACCCCCTAATTTTGAGAAATTTCATTTATACGGTTTGGAGTATGTAGGCATCATATAGGCATTATAATTATACTAGCAAAAGCCATGCTTTGTTTGGATTCGCGAAGCATTATTTTATTAAACAGATATTTGAAAGTAACAATATTTTTTAAATATTATTTTTGCATCTCTATTTAAAAAAAAAAAAAAAAAAAAAAAAAAAAAAAAAAAAGTTATTTTATGTTTTGGCGCATTTTAATTTTTTATTTATGATGTAAAACTGGCATAGTAACATATTTTCGAAGCAAACTTTTACAAAATATTTTTAAATTTTCAACTAAAAGCTCTTTTAAAGATGTTTTTTGCAATTTCCAGTAGCCACTGGCGTTTTTTAAAGTTGTTTGAAATTTGCATGCTTCCAATCTTTATAATTAACATCAAATAATCATTTATAGCTATTTTAGAATAATATATTTGAAGAGAGCTTGAAGAAAGTTACTTCTTCAAAATCCTATTTTCTGGAAAAACATTTGAAATCTGCTCTCGTTGATACTATGAATTTTTAACTGTAAAACTTTTTATTCTAATTTCGTCGTTTTTATACATGTTAGCGTATGAGAATTTTTGATATTGTAGAATTTTTCGTAAGGAAAATTTCTATTGAATGCTTAATTTTGAAAGATTTTCACTCTCGACAACGTTACGTACGTTTTTACGCCAACTGGTGTCTATATGTCCTCAATATTTACAATTGCTTCATCTAATGTTAAACCTTGGGATTTATGAATTGTAACAGCAAAAGCTAACTGCAAAAGAAATTCTTTCCTTGAGCAATTTATGCTTCATTTTTCTAGAATTTAATTATTGGGGGAATTAGTACGCACCAATTCTTATAAGTTAAATTACTGTAGTATTCAAATTTATCCATGATTATTCGCGTAATCTGGTCTGGTGGATTGTGATTTTCTTTAATACGTGCAACAAAGTCAAAAGTTCCATTCACTAAACCTTTTTCGGTCCACAAATAAGAACGTAACGTTACTTTAGATCCAAATGATAAAGTAAGAAATGGTTAAAATCCATTTGTCGTTTCTGAATCGGCCAACTTTGCTTTAGTACATTTATAAAGAGCTTGAATCGAGGCAACAACTGCACGCAGTTATTTTAATTTTTCATTTATATAACAAATTTAACAATTAATTTTATTTGTTTACAATTCTTTTGTTGCAACTTTACAAAAAAAAAAAAAAAAAAAAAAAAAAAAAAAAAAAAAAAAATCCATAATACAATTTTTTTTAAATGTTTAAGTGTCATCTGTGCAAATGATTTTGCGGAATAATGAAAACATATTTTATTTATTAAAATAATCATGATTCTATCTATAATTACTTACTCCATGATTTATATTTTTTTCTGAAAATGTACGCGTTTCATTTATTTATTTGCTAAAATGCGTCCGTATTGGAAATGCATGTAAAATAAATTAATTAAAATAATAATTTTTTTAACGTTTTACTGTAAAAAAATTATATTTTGCAAATAATCAGATCATAATTTATTTTTGTGTTTAATTTGAAGTTAATATATTGAATAGTTTTTTGTAAAGTGTACGACAAAATGTAATTTGAGTGGCCTAGTAGAGGATTCGCTTCGCTCATCCTAATTAATTATGATTCTATCTATAATTACTAACCCCATGGTTGATTTTCCTTCTTAAAATAAAAAGATACGGGTTCAATTTTTTATTTACAAACGATTTTGGCGGAATAATGAAAATATATTTTATGTAATTAATTAATCATGATTCTATCTATAATTACTAACCCAATGGTTTATTTTCCTTCTGAAAATAAAAAGATACGCGTTCAATTTTTTATTTGAAAAAATGCGTCTATAATAGAAAAACATGTAGAATAAATTAATCATTAAAATAATATTTTTTAAAGGTTATTCTGTAAAATAAATAACATTCTGCAAATCTACATATCATAATTTATTCTTATGTTTAATTTCAAGTCAAAATACTGAATAGATTTTTTATAAAGTGTACGACAAAATGTAAGTTGAGTGGCCTAGTAGAGGATTCGCTTCGCTCATCCTAATTATATTATTCTCTTTCATGTATTTGATTCACACAAACATTCCTTTTTCTTATTACAAAGATAGAAGATACAGCAAGAGAGTAGAAACAGATGTCCCCGTAGAAATTTTATGTTAGCGACCTTGAACAGACAGCTCTAGTCATCCCCACAGTATTTGACTTTAACGCAAATGCATGACAGTTGAAACTTTTGGGTACTACTATTTCTTTGTTCCGTAAGACTTTTTAATTAAATTTTGATTATAATTATGCTATTTTTCTCTATAATATGTAAAACATGTCTAGACGATAAGTTAATGAACCCGATTCTTTTTGCTATGTGTGCGGGGAGCTAATTTTGAAAAAGCATCGATGTGCTTTCATGCCATTAATAAAGACTGCCTATCATATATACTTTGGATATAAAGTAGGTGAACAACATAAGAAATGGGCACCCCATTCTTGTTGTACACGATGTGCTACAAATCTCCGGGCGTGGATGAAAGGTACTAAAAAGTGCATGTCCTTTGCTATACCTATGATATGGCGCATGCCGAAGGATCATATAACTGACTGCTACAAATGTATTACAAAAGTTAAAGGATATTCTGCAAGAAATAAACATAAAATTAAGTACCCGAACTTAGATTCAGCAATGTGACCAGCATTACATAATGATGATTTACAAATAATGAAACCTCCAGAGAATTTTACATATGACGATGCAGCAGTAGAAATGGTAATTGATGAAACTGAAACTTCTTCTACATCTGATATGAACAATTCTCCTGGCATATATGAAGAACCACACCTAATTACTCAAAAAGAATTAAATGCTTTTGAGAGAGACTTAAATTTATCAAAGAAAAACTCAGAACTACTTGGATCAAGATTATAAGGTTGGAATTTCCTGAAAAACAATACAAAGATATCTATTTATCGAGATTGACATAAGAAATATTCGACATTTTTTTCAATAAAAATGATTTATGCTATTGTAATGATATAAGTGGCTTAATGTCTGCTTTGAATTGTCAATATAATTCGGAACAATGGCCTATAAGAGAGCAGCCACAGATAAGATAAGTTACCACTACATAAATGAAATTATGATGAATATTATGATGACAGTTTATGATGACAGCATGAAATTTCTTATTAATATCATTTCTTTTTACAAAAAGTCTTCCATATTTTTCTGAAACTTTATAAACGATGCATACTTTTAGTGTTTTAAATATTAATTTTAAGCTTTATATGTATTTAATTAAAAGTTTGTCCTTACTAAAATACCAAATAATAAATTTCATAAGATGTATGGTTCTAATAAATACTAAAAAATTCAGATTTTTCAAGATTTTGAATTTTTTAAAAATCTGTGGGTGATGGAAATTTTTTAATGGCATATTCTTTCACAGCACCACCTAAAATATAAAAGTCACCACATACTTAGTTAGAAACAGAAACCTTGTTTATCAGTGTTATTAGCAAACATTAAAAAATAGTATTGTAAATTGGTTCGCTGTTTGTCAATTGGACATTTGTCGATATTTATGTATGACATTTACCACTTTGTAACGAAGACATCTAATACATTATAGTCTTTTATAACAAAATTCACGTCTTTTGATCTCCGTTAAGAAAAATGATGTCTTGAGTGCACTGGAAGATCTCGTATAACCAGACTTACGAAAAAAAGGAATTCTGATAAATATGCCGTTTAATGTGTACATCTATCATGTACTCAACTATTGAATGCCAAATTCAAAAAGCTATTCATTTTCAATTCATTGTAGCAAATTTATCTTTCTGTAATTTATTACTATAATATTTAATGAAGAATTGTTTATTTTACAGTCATAATTTCTCTTAACCCCTTCGCTACTAGCGATTATTACAGTATTTTTAATTATTACTGTATTTTTTCTTCTCTCGTTTGACTTCTGAGCGAGATTTTTGTTTTATTTTCATTAGCTCGAATCTTAGAATTCGAAACATATTATTCTTATATCGAAATTTCATTTATATTTGAGTATCATTAATAAAATGGGACAAAACTGACGTACCCATTTGGGTACTCAGGGACTGAAGAGGATAATGTCTAGCAAAAACAATATAATGTAATGAATTTTTTTGAAAAACAGTTTTTCCTTTTAAAAATTTTGTAACATTTGACAACTAATTAGGCGTGAATTTCATTTACTGGAAGTAAATGCTTCTTAATTATGGATTTTTAAAATTAAAATTAAGTAAATCTTCGAAAGTAAAGTCTATAATAAATGAAATGCAATATGTAGTACTCAGAGTTAATTATATCAAGCGGCCATTAAGAGGCTACTTCATTCAAAAATCTCGGTTGCATTTTAATGTTTTTAAATGATATTTTTTGCATTGGATTGCTGAGCTGCTGATCTGCATGCAGGCCATTTTTTACCTTTTTGATTTTGTTTACAGATTTTTTTTTCAAGGACACTGTCATTTCCGGAACCGTTTTGGAAAGGAATAGCAACCTCATAAAAAATATCTGCAATCAAAATTGACAAAGTAAAAAACGGCCTGCATTTCGATCAATCTAGAATATCCAATGTAAAAAAAATAATAATAATTAAAAAAAATGCAAGCGAGAAATTTTTATAAATTTCTTCCATAGGATGATTTAATTAATTTGATTTGATTAGTTAATCAAATATCTTCTTTTATGTTCCTTTGATAATGAATGCGTGAGTATTCGACAGATCTCAGGTAAATTGAATAATATCTATATTTTTGAAAAACCTTTTAAGTAGTTATTTTGTATAATTTGATTTAATAACAAGGTGTAAATTTCCACCAAAAACACTTAGTGGTTTTGACTCATTCAAAAATATAATGTTCACATTCATACACCTCAATGGTTTAGTCAAAATATTTTGGCTAATGTATCATACATCATTTTATTATGTGTAGAAAAATGATACCGGGCAACACCCATGTATAAATTTCGCCTGGTGTGGCGGTGACCAGAAAAACCAGACCAGTTAAACCGCAAAATCGAATATCGCTTATTTTTCCTGTTATTCTTTGACTAATAATTTGTAACGTATTTTTTTTTTCATGACAAATATTTCTCCAGGGATCTATTTGTCCGGCAACAATACCCCGGACATATCCGTCTATATAACTATCATATTATAGATTTTGAGTGGATATTAATCAGTTTGTCACCAGTGTATAATAGGGAAAGTCAACCAACTCCAGCTGCACCATGGGTGGGGTCCAGTTCTGCCATAAGTTATTTGCTTTCCTAAAGTAAACCCCTGGGGTTTGAGTGCCCCCCCTCTCCTCTCTGACATTGGAAAATGCCTCTTCATCTCTATTTGGTGATTGGATTTGAAGAGAATAGATGAACATAGTGATCACTACATAATTGGGTTGTAGAGCTAGCTCACAGATGAGAAATTTGTAATGTTTGTGAAATCCTTTTTTTTTATTGTAGAGATGTATTTGTTTAATTTATAGAATTACAAAGAGTAACATTTGCTTACGCCATACGGGATATTTTGTCAGAATGTTGTCATATTTTAAAACTTAATATTAAAATCGAGAATATATTATAGAAGATTATCTAATTCAAAATGATTTTCAAATACGCTATGGATTTTCTACCAGAAGATTATTTTTGACAAACTTCCAACTATTGGATATGTATGCATAAAGAAAAGAAAACAGGTAGATAATTACATTTTATGCTTAATTACATTTAGATAGAAAAAAATATTTTTTAATAGTTATATATTTTAAGTGGAATGTCTTATAAAGAAGTTATTTTTTACATTATATAATACGATATCATGTTTAATATGATATAATAGTCGATGTAGTATGGCACATTAGTTATGTACTTCAAAATGATTGTCATATACGCTGTGAATTTACAATTATAAATTTACTCTTACTAAGCTTCCAGCCATCAGATATGTATATGTAAAAGAGGTTATCGAATAAAACAAGTAGATAACATTTAATTACATTTACACTTAGATAATTATATATATATATGCTTAATTTGAATTGTTGCTTATTTCAAGTGGTATGCTTTCTAGTGAATTTATTACTAATATTCTTATTACTTACTATATGGTGATTATTCTTTGTATATATATAATATGATGCTATTTATAATATGATCGATGTAACGCATGCTGTAGTAATGCATATAACGTGTTGTCTAATTCAAAATGGTTGTCACATATGCTATGTATTTGGTACCAAAAATTTATTTTTGACAAGCTTCCAACTATCGATGTGTCTGGAAAAAAAGAAGGTTATCAGATAAAACAAGTAGATAATGATATTTAATTACATTTATGTTTAGATGTATATTTTTTTTTATTTTAACAGTTACCTATTTAAAGTGGTGCGGTTTTTATATAAATTATTATTATTTTTTGAATAATCTCATTATCAAATGAGGTATTGTAGCAGATTATCTAATTAAAAATATCTGGGATATATGATATGGATTTATAACTATAAATTCATTTTTGACATCTTCCAGCTATCGGATATGTGCGTATAAATGAGGGATAACGAATAAAAGAGGTACATAAATGTTTATCGACACTATTACTTAGATATGTGTTTTAAATTATTTATTTCTAGCGATGCATTTGTAAAGAAATGACTATTATTATTATTATTATTAATCTAAGGATCAAGCTAAGCATATACTGCAGCAAATTATCTAACTCAAAATGGTTTTTATATATGCTATGGAACCAGATATGCTTTAAAACCAGGAATTTATTTCTGACAAACTTTCAGCTATTGGATATGTGTGTATGAAAGAGAGATGTTGAAAACAAAAACAGATAGACAATGTTTAATAGCATTTATGCTTGGATAAAATACTATCTTTATTTTAAAAATATTTAAACATACATATTATATATTTATACATTTCATTACATAATACTGATGTTACGAATTTTCGAATAACGTTCCTATTTAGTTCAAATAACAAACTTCTTTGTTATTTCTTAATTTGTAGAAATAAATGAAAATAAAAAGTAATGATTTCGATTCAAAATACCATTTTTATTTCAAATTACTTAATTGCCATTATTGTGAAACTATAAACAGTTAAATTTAAAATAAATGTACTTACAATTTAAAAAAAATTGTCATTAAATGCAAATAATAAAATTTCAAATCCTTATTTAATTAATGTTTGCGATTATTCCGTACTATACAGAATATTTTCAGGTATAAATAATTTCTAATTTAAAGGGAAACTTTGCATTGTTTTAACAAACGAAAAAATCTCTTTCTTGTTAAATTTTCCTTTAAAATAAAAACTTTAATTAAATAAGTTTGTATATAGACACGGATACAATTTAATCCAAACAATAAGTTTGCTTTTATCTTCTATTTACTGTTCTATCGATCAATTAAATAGGTTATATTTATGAAAAGATTTCAAAAAGGAAAAAAAAATGTTTTTCCAATAACTTTCCAATTTTAAAATTAGATGTTTGATTTATTGCTAATTTGACCTAAGCATAGAAGTATTATCACGATATAGTTTAAAATTTTATATTTAGAATATAAATTTATTCTCAGCTATTTTGTCATCTGTTGAAAGCACCACATATTGATAGTTAAAACAAATGTTTAATTTTATTTCGTCATTTTTAGAAAAATAAATGATTTATCTAAACAATGATGTTTCAATGTTTTTGTCAGTTATAAGTTTTATTAAAATTGTTTATAGCTTTATAAAGTATAAAGGCATTATTATAGACTTATTATACTTTTCTGTGAATTTGAGATAAGTACATATTCACTTGACATTTTATTCTTCATTTTTTTTTAATTCTTAATTTTCAAATTAACTCAATTAGTATTTAAAAAAAGAGCAATGTTTGAACAAAGTTTTATCTTATCAATATGTTCTTTATTAAACGCAGTTTCAAATAATAATATAATAATATTCCTAAAGTCAAAATAGATTACCATCAAATTTTGCACCAGCAAACAATCATTTACGAGCTTTAAGTAAGTTAATTGATCCACAATAACATTTTAAGTGTATTGACTATTTATAGTTTTGACTTTAGTTATTTATTTTTAGTTAGCATCAATTTATAACATCATTATGCATCATTAGTAAATAAAATATTTCGTGAAATAGGATTAAATCATTTTATATATATTCACAAAATTTGTTTTAGAACTTTGTGTTTGAAAATTGTTTAACAGGTCTACATTATATCATAGTCTAGATGAAAATACCCTCCCCTAACTTATTAAAAAAAATCATTAATTTGTCAAACAAATTTATACAGATGTAAAACCTTAAATCTACTTCTTCTGAAAATGTTAACATTGGATCCCCGTTGAATTTAATTCTTTAATGCACTTTATATTCTTAATCATACGCAATCTGAACAATTTTATTTAAGATATGAGTGATAAACAGATCGATAAACAGCAGTCGTACTACACTGTAAAAAAAAGTGTCGATCTACTAAAAAAATTTTACTGATCCTTGTAATTACTAAAAATTTTTGTAATCTTACTCCGTTACAAGGAATCTGTAAGAATTTCTAGAAAAAAAGCTAGCAACGAATAGAGTTAATAGTTTTACATTTTTAATAGCTATTACTGGAACTCGCTTGGTGTGGCCGTGATAGCCTAGTGGTCATAGCACGGAAGTCCAGGCTGAAAGTACCCGGATTTGATGCTGGACGCCGGCAAATATGCGCCGAATGTATGCAATGTAAGTACTCGTTAAATAAAGAGATTATGAAAATCCTGTCGTAACAGTTACCATGGGTAATTATCTCTGGGCTTTCCCTCCCCTTTAGAAACATGTCAAAATGGAACAGGAAGCAATGTTTGGTGCTGCCCTCTATAGTGGCTTTGCCGAAAATCTTCCGCTTCAGAAGTCTGTCTTTTTACCCACTGGATGCAGCTCGAAGGAAGCTACTGTCCTTCGGGCACACGTAATGGTTACAGTGTATTATAAACACTTTTATATACAACAGAACAAAAACAAAAATGTGGCATAACGTATTATAAAATAACCCATATTAATGCTAAATTTATCGTAAAATATTCATTAAAAATGAGTCAACTTCTAAATTTCATCTTTTCTGACGTTTTTTTTTAAAGGAATAAGCAATAGCATTGACAAAATTTTCCATAATCCAAATTTTCACATTGACAAATGAATAATCAACAGATCGTAAAAGCTAAATAATAGTAACATTATAAGCACATTTATATACAAAGGAAATAAAAAAACAAAAAATGTAGCAAACAGTACTGTAAAACAACACATACTAGTTCTAAATTTATCGTCTAACATTCATTTTTAAAAAGGAGTCAGCATCAAAATTTCATGTTTTCAGAAGTTTTTAACGAAAAAAATAAAAGCTTCGCCAAATTTTTCCATAATTCAAATTCTCACATTCACAGACAAATGATCAGCAGACCGTTAAATTTAAACATCAGTACTATTATAATCATGTTTATATACAACCGAACAATAACAAAAGTATAGCAAAACGTAATATAAAACAACCCACGTTAGTGCTAAATTTATCGTCTAATATTCATTAAAAAAGTGTCAGCTTCAAAATTTAACCTTTTCTGAAGTTTAAAAAAAAAGAAAAAGAAAAAGTTTCGGCAATTTTTTTATAATTCAAATTTTTGGACTAACAGGTAAATAATCAACAGATGGTAAAATAATAATAATAATAATAATAAACAGTACTATTGTGAGTACATTTACATAAAACAAAACAAAAATAAAAATGTAGCAAAACATCTTATAAAAATAATCGTAGAAATTTATCGTTTAATATTCATTAAAATAGTCAACTTCAAAATTTCATCTTTTATGAAATCTTTTAAAAGAAAAAGATTAAAACTTCTGCGAAATTTTCCATAATTCAAATTCTTAGATTGACAGATAATTAATCAACAAATCATAGAATTTAAAAAACAGTACTACTATAAAAAAAATTTAAATGCAACAAAACAAAAAAAAAGTAACGAAACATTTTCTAAAATAACCATATGAATTTATCGAATAACTTTCATAAAAATAGTTAGTTAATTTCAAAATTTTATCTTTTCGGAAGTCTTTTAAAAGAAAATGAAAAAGCTTCTCTACAATTTTCCATATATCAAATTCTTAGATTGACAGATAAATAATTAACAGATCGTAAAATTAAAAAAAAGGACTATTGTAAAATCTTTACTTACAACAGAACAAAAATTAAAATGTAACAAAACGTGTGACAGCATAGTCATACAAATTTATCGACTGACATTCTTTAACTATATAGTTGACTTCAAAATTTCATCTTTTTCGAAGTCTTTTAAAAGAAAAAGAAAAAACTTCTCCAAGAAATTCCATAATTAAATTTTTTAGATTGACAGATGAATAATTAACAGATCGTAAAATTAAAAAAAAAGAACTAAAATCTTTACTTAAAACAGAACAAAAAAAAAATGTAGCAAAACTTGTGATAGCATAGTCATACAAATTTATCAACTGGCATTCATTAATCTCATTTTTTCTGTTAAAACTAAGTTGTTGTTTCTGTCTTTTAAAATAAGAAGTAAAAGCTTTTCCAAAATTTTTCATAATTCAAATTCTTAGACTGACAGATCGTAAAATTAAACAAATAAAAAAACCAGTACTACTATAAGTATATTTTCATACAACAGAATAAGTAGCAAAACGCTTTCTAAAACAACCATATAAATTTATCGTCTAGCACTAATTAAAAAAAGTTATTCCACTTCAAAATTTCATATTTCCGGAAGTCTTTTAAAAGAAAAAGTAAAAGCTTCTCCAAAATTTTCCATAAATCAAATTCTTTAACTTGAAGATTTGTAAACGCAGCATATGTATTTTAAAGAGAGTCATAAGGAAAAAAAATCTTGAATGGCGTTGACACATGGATTTCTCTCTACAAATGCTGCAGACATTCTTGTGTCTCCGAGACGTGTTCAGGTGTGGCTGAGACGCAATTAGTTGAAAGAGCGTGGAGGTATAGAGGGAAGGCGGGAAACATCCTGATGAGTGGAGAACAGGAGCTTGGTCTGACAGGCTTCAACGGAACTGATTAGGGGTAGGGGGTATCTGTTCAAACATATTTTTATACTCTGGGGAGCGTAATATGTGTGGCTAGTCTTTCAGAAAGCACGTTTTTGATAATTTTATTAATTTATTGAGCTGCTTGTAATTTGGTCATGTGAGTGTGACAGTATGAGTTTAGTTAGCTAGTTTTGTATTCACTTTTTTCTTTAACAAGAAAAAGAAAAAAAAACTTCTGCATTATTTTCCATAATTCAAATTTTTGGCCTGACAGATTTTAATAAACAGACAGTAAATTAATAAATAATACAATAAAAATAACTATACATTTTCATACGAAGGAAAAAAAACAAAACAAAAATGTAGCAAAATGCGTTATAAATTAACAATATAAATTTATCGTCTAACATTCATTGAAAAAAAAATCGTCAAGATCAAAATTTCATCTTTTCTAAAGTCTTTTAAAAGGAAAAAAAAGCATCTCCACAAATTTGCATCATTTATGTTCTTAGATTGGCAAGTTCTAATCAACAGATCATAAATAAATAATAATAATAATATAAAAAGTGCATTTTCATACAACGGAACAAAAACAAAAATTTAGCAAACATGTTATAAATTAACCATAGAAGTTTATCTTCTAACATTCATTTAAAAAAAACGGATCAACTTCAAAATTTCATCTTTACTGAAATCTTTTAAAAGAAAAAAAATAAGAGCTAAAGCCTCGCCAAAATTTTCCATAATTCAAATTCTTTAACTTGAGCATTTGTAAACGCAGCATATGTATTTCGTCGTTAATCTTAAAGAAAGATGGAAAAAAAAAAAAAACCTTTTCTTTAATGGCGTTGGCACATGGATTTCTCTCTACAAATGCTGCAGACATTCTTATGTTTCCGAGACGTGTTCACTGTTCAGGTGTCGCTGAGACACAATTAGTTGAAAGAGCGTGGAGGTATAGAGGGGAAGCGGGAAACATCGTGATGAGTGGAGGACAGGAGCTTGGTCTGGCAGAGTGATTAGGGCCTTCAGCAAAACTGATTAGGGGGAGGGGATGTCTGTTCAAACATATTTTTATACTCTGGGGAGCGTAATATGTGTGGGTAGTCGATCAGAAAACACGGTTTTGATAAGTTTATTATTTTAATGAGCTGCTTATAATTTGGGCATGTGATTGTGAAAGCTTGAGTTTAGTTAGCTATGTCCACTTTTTTTTTTCTTAAAGAAAATAAAAATAATGTATGTTTAAGTCGTACGATTAAAAATATATGTATATATAAGGAGATTGATAAAGGAAAGAAAAAGGAAAAAGCTTCTCTGCAACTTCCCGTTATTCAAATTCTTAGATTGACAGATATTTAATCAATCGATCGTAAAATTTAAACAGCAGTACTATTATAAACACCTTTACATACTACAGAACAAGAAAAGAAAAAAAAAATAAAGCGTTTTCTAAAATAACTGTATAATTTTTTTGTCTAACATTCATTAAAAAAAGTTAGTCAATTTAAAAAATTCATATTCTCTGAAGTGTTTTGAAAGAAAAAGAAAAAGCTTCTCCAGAATTTTCCGTAATTCATATATATAGACTGGCAGATTCTAATCAAGAAATCGTAAATAAATAAATAAATAATAATAATAAGTACATTTACATACAGCATAAATAACGCGTAATATATAGCAGAAATAATACATAAAGCAAAAAGTAACCAAAGGTTTCCTAAAATAACTATATAAATTTATCGTCTAAGTTTCATAAAAAAAAAAGTTACTCAACTTCAAAACTTTATTTTACTGAAGTCTTTAAAAAGAAAAAATAAAAGCTAAAGGTTCTCTAAAATTTTCCATAATTCAAATTCTTTAATTTGAGGATTTGTAAACGTAGCATATGTATTTCGTCGTTAATCTTAATAAAAGTCACAAGAAAAAAAGAAAAACCTTTTGAATTGCGTTGACACGTGGATTTCTCTCTACAAATGCTGCAGACATTCTGTGTCTCCGAGACGTCAGGTGTCGCAGAGACGCAATTAGTTGAAAGAGCGTGGAGATATAGAGGGATGGCGAGAAACATCGTGATGAGTGGAGAGCAGGAGCTTGGTCTGGCAGGCGACAGCGGAACTGATTAGGGGAAGGGGGATATCTGTTCAATAGGGTGGAGCGAAAAAAATTATTTTTTAAAAATCGAAAACGGGTAGGTGCCAAAAGTTGCCTTTATACTAGTACATCAACTGTGTGAAATTTTACCGCTGAAAAAAAAAATGGCTTGAGTCTGCGCTTTTGCTCCAAAAATCGAAATTTTGGGTAAAATTTGACTTTTTTTCAAAAAAAATTAAAAAATTCCTACAGAGCTGGTTATTATTTAAAAGTGTTACTTAGACCTTTATATTTATCTGCTTAACGTATTTAAACTATAAAACAATATCTTTAGTCTGTGTAACTGGAGCAAATCTGACAACTTTTGGTAAAAAATCAGCGTCACCTCTCTATTGGAGCATACAATGAATTGTTGTTTTGAATGCATTTCTTACCTAGCTGCTTTCAAAACTACCCTGGGTATAACTCGTGGAGGGGGCTGCATTTCATATCCTACCCGTCCCAACCACCCGACCATCTAGGCCCAGTGTTTTATTTATGCATTGAATTGTTATTTTTTCCCCCGTAGGCGGGCATACCTTTTTTATGTATCAAAGTATTTTACTTCTTTTTGTATTCACTGACTTTAGATATTGCTGGTGTGACCTGCTGCACGTATATTTTTATACCTTGTATAACAGAAGAGAAGCTGATTAATGTATTGAGTATGTTGTTAATTGCACCTATTCAGCAAACTATCATCTTCATTAAAATTTCATGCTATTAATACATTATGATTGGAAATTATGTTACAACGGCATTTTTTCAATCAATTGCATTTTATATATATAGATTTGCCTAAAAATTGATTGTATGAATTTAATTTCTAGTATGCCGTCCTTTACTGTACTTGTTACATTGAATATATGCTGGGAAGCTAGTTGTTTAATATTATGATGACCATCACAGAGAATTGCAAACAAAATTTACGTGTAAAGCAACAATATTTATGAAGAAGTTTTAATGTTTGTTTTATGTCGTTTCTTGTGTTGTTTCGTAGTCGAGCAATTTCCAATAAGTTTTTAAATCTATTTTTTAGATGTGTATTACATTTGGTATAAAACATCTTACGGTATAAACTTAGATTATATATTTTGTGAGTGTACCTATAGACTCTGATTGCCAATCTGTGCTTATATAAAGCGGAAAATTTTATTTGATTTATGAGTTGTCTTTTGGATGAGATGGTTTTTAACGCCCTATTCCCCAGTTCTTCTGAGAAATAGTTTTACTTATGAATTAGCTTTGCAATCTACGGCAGAAATTTCTAGTCTGTTCTGCATATCATTTTCTCAATTTGAGAATATAATTTATCAAAATTATTCTCTATTCTATAAAAAATTGCAATAGGAAGTGAATAGTACGTAGACAAAGATTTCCCTATTGACCAGCGAATCCATGTAAATTAGAACGTTTTATATCTACTTCTTTAATAAATGACGTAGAAGAAATTCAATGGAGTGGAAGTAGCATATGATCTATCATTATACACAGTTCTAAGCTTACCCCATGCAAAATGGTTCACAGCAAAAATATAATTCTCCTAATTTTAAATGAGTACTTATTATCTATTAGAGTCTGTACATTACCTCAAAATGCACTATGCACTTTAAATTTATGCCCAGGACAGTTCACAATCAAATGTTATCCACTTATAAAAAGGGGGACCTAAAAGTTAATGGGAAATTAGATGGCTATGAAAACACTTAGGAAACGACATAAAACTAATGAAAAAAAAAGTTATTTACAACAATGGTTGTCTGCACATGCAGTACAAATTCTCATTGCAATTCTCTCTGACGATCACCATCACATTAAACAGCTCGCTTATCAACATATAAAAAATGCAAAAGTAGAATAAATGATGGCATACTTATAGTTGAAATCACCAATATCTGAAATCATGTTTGAAACACATCATTACGTAAAAAAATATGTCACTGAAAAAATGTTGTGGTAACAGAACTTCAATCACTATTCATTAACTGGATGTAAGTTTGATAAAGATAATAGATGGCCGAATGGATCCCTTTAATAATATTCGTGTGTTTTACTCTGCTTGTCATTTTTTTGTATAAGCTGTTATTAAAATATACATGAAAATAGTCACAGCAGCATGTGGATTCAAAGAACGGACAAAATAGGTGGATACATCGAAAACATGCCAAATTTTAATATTCACAAAGAAAATCACAAATCAATATATAAATAAAACATTGTAAAAAGATGATCGAGTAGTTGGGATGGGAGGATTATGAAATATAGCCACCTCCAGGTCCAAAATAGGACCCTATGGCCTCCAGGACCCTATAACCAAGGTAGATTTGAAAACAAGAGCTGTATTAAAAACAATTCGTTGTATGTCCCAATATAGTGGTAATGCCGTTTTCTTACCAAAAGTTGTCTGTTTTGCTACAGCTGTATGTAATAAAGATATTGTTTTATAGTTTAAATACGTTAAGCAGATAAATATAAAAGTCTAAGTAACACTTTTAAATAATAACCAGCTCAGTAGGAATTTTTTTTTTTTTTTTTGAAAAAATGTCAAAAAATGTCAAATTTTACCCAAAATTTCGATTTTTGGAGCAAAAGCGCAGATTCAAGCCTTTTTTTTTCAGCCTTAAAATTTCACACAGTTGATGTACTAGTATAAAGGCAACTTTTGGCACCTACCCGTTTTTGATTAAAAAAAATTTTTTTTTCGCCCCACCCTACTATTCAAACATATTTTTACACACTGGGGAGCGTAATATGTATTGCTAGTCCTTCAGCAAACACGTTTTTGATAAGTTTATTAATTTAATGAGCGCTTATAATTTGGGCATGTGAGTGTGAAAGCTTCAGTTTAGTTAGCTAGTTTTGTATTCACTTTTTTCCTTTAACAAGAAAAAGAAAAATCTTCTGCATTATTTTCCATAATTGAAATTTTTAGTTTGACAGATTCTAATAAACAGATCGCAGATTAATAATAATAACAATAATAAACTTTTCTACCAAAAATTGAACCGACTTCAAAAACTACTACAAAGTGAAAAATAATTTTTTTACATAATAGTAATAAGAAATAAAATTAAGAGCATAGTATTTACCATGCGTATTATTATATTTATGTACATTAATTTGATTTTTTGGAGTCGGTACCAGCTAAGCCAATTTAAAAATTAAATTAAGTATCCAATGCAAATCCTAAAAGAATAAAGGCTTCGCTGGCACCGACTCCAAAAAATCAAATTAATGTACATAAATATAATAATACGCATGGTAAATACTATGCTCTTAATTTAATTTCTTATTACTATTATGTAAAAAAATTATTTTTCACTTTGTAGTAGTTTTTGAAGTCGGTTCAATTTTTGGTAGAAAAGTTTATTTTTCTCTTTTTCTTTAAAAGTTAATGTTTTTTTTTAAAATCAGTTAATAAAAATTATAATACGGAAAAAATGTTGTAAATTATCCATGGATGTAAATTTTGCCAAAAGTGGGGTTCGAACGCATGCTCTCCTTCCAGCACCAGAGCTTAAATCTGGCTCCTTAAACCGCTGGGTCATCCTGACTACGCTCCAATCGGCGAACTTATTCAAAATCCATGTTATTTTTTATTTGCGAAAAATCAGCAATTTTATTAAAATTTGCCTAATTACTAAAAAAGTACTGAACCAATTTTAATGAAATGGAAGTGGTACCAATTCAAGAATAGCCTCTTTTATTTAACACAAAAAACAAATTAATCAGTTGGATAGTTTCAAAGTAATCGGGGAACATACATAGAAAAAAACTACATAGGCGTCGATAACTTCCTCTTTCTTTTCTGAAGCCGGTTAATAATAAAAATTGTAATACGGAAAAAAAGTTGTAAATTTTACATGGATGTAAATTATGTCGGAAGTGGGGTTCGAAGCCACGCTCTCTTTCGAGAAACCGAGCTTCAATCTGACGCTTCAGACCGCTTGGCCATGCTGTCTACCTCCACTCAACGAGCGTATTCAACAGTTTTAATTAGCGAAAAATCACTAATTTTATTAATTTTTGCCTAATTACTAAAAAAAAGTACTGAACCAATTTCGATGAAACGGAAGTGGTACCAATTCGAGAGCATGGTCTTTCATTTAAAACAAAAATAACAGAAATCGGTTGAATAGTTTTGAAGTAATCGGTGAACATACATAAAAAAATATACATACGCGTTGAATTGATAACTTCCTCTCCTTTTTGGAAGTCGGTTAAAAAAATACATATGCGTCGAATTGATAACTTCCTCTTCCTTTTCTCAAGCCGGTTAGTAATAAAAATTGTAATACGGAAAAAAATATTGTAAATTTTACTTGGATGTAATTTATGTCAGGAGTGGGGTTCGAACCCACGCTCTCTTTCGAGAAACAGACCTTCAAACGGGTGCCTTAGACCGATCGGCCATGCTGTCGACACTCCATTCAGCGAACGTATTCAACACTTTTAATTAGCTAAAAATCATTAATTTTATTAGTTTTTGCCTAATTACTAAAAAAGTACTGAACCAATTTCAATGAAACGGAAGTGGTACCAATCCGAGAGCATCGTCTTTCATTTAAAACAAAAATAACAGAAATTGGTTGAATAGTTTCGGAGTAATCGGTGAACATACATAAAAAAAAAAAATACATACGCGTCGAATTGATAACCTCCTCTCCTTTTTGGAAGTCGGTTAAAAATACCTGTACATTTTCATACAAAGGAAAAAAAGTGTAGCAAAACATACTATAAATTAATTATATAAATTTGTCGTCTAACATTCATTAAAAAAAGTAGCCAACTTCAAAATTTCCTTTTTTCTGAAGTCTTTTAAAAGAAAAAGATTCTCAAAAATTTTCCATAATTCAAATTATAAAATTTGCAGATTCTAATGAACAGATCGTAAATAAATAAATATAAAAGAATAGTACATTTCCATACAACGAAGCAAAAAGAAAAATTTGATGAATATGTTATAAATTAACCATACAAATTTACCGTCTAATATTCATAAAAATAAAGAAATAGTCAACTTTAAAATTTTATCTTTTTGGAAGTCTTTTGAAAGAAAAAGAAAAAAGCTTCTCCACAATCCAATAATAATTCCAACAATAATAATTTTCCATAATTCAAATTTATAGAGTGACAGATTCTAATCAACAAATCATAAATAAATAAATAATAACATTAATAAAAAGTACATTTACATAAAGCAGAACAAAAGCAAAAAGTAACAAAAGGTTTCCTAAAATAACTATATAAATTTATTATCTAAGTTTCATAAAAAAAGTTACTCAACTTCAAAACTTTATCTTTACTGAAGTCTTTAAAAAGAAAAAAGAAAAGCTAAAGGTTCTCTAAAATTTTCCATAATTCAAATTCTTTAACTTGAGGATTTGTAAACGCAGCATATGTATTTCGTCGTTAATCTTAAAGAAAGACATAAGAAAAAAAACCCATCTTGAATAGCGTTGACACATGGATTTCTTTTTAACAAAAGCTGCAGACATTCTCGGGTCTCCGAGACGTGTTCAGGTGTTGGTGAGACGCAATTAGTTGAAAGAGCGTGGAGGAATAGAGGGAAGGCGGGAAGCATCGTGACGAGTGGAGAACAGGAGCCTGATCTGGCAGGCCTCTGCGGAACTGATTAGGGGAAGGGGGATGTCTGTTCAAACATATTTTTATACTCTGGGGAGCGTAATATGCGTGGATAGTCAATCAGAAAACACGGTTTTGATAAGTTTATTAATTTAATGAGCTGCTTACAATTTGGGCATGTGAGTGTGAAAACTTGAGTTTAGTTAGCTAGTTTTATATTCACTTTTTTCTTTAAAAAATGAAATAAATATATATTTAAATTTTAAAAAATTCGACGTCCGACAAATTAAAAGGGGGGTGATAACTTTTAAGGTGGTAACGAAAGATAGCTTGTAAAATAAATGAAACCTTTATTAAAATTTTCATAAAAAATAAAGTTTTGTCTTTCTTTTTTTAAGAAAACCACACATTGACTTGAAATTGTCTTGTTATGGGGTATACATACATATAGTATAATGTTGGTACTATGTCTAACATACAGTTGGAAGTCCTTTTAAAATAATGGCATAACTTATTCATATTCATTTTAATCCTAAACAAATTACAGAATATCAGAAAAAAAATGCAGTTTGAAATTCAAATTTTTTGCCTACTTTTCTTACATTAGCGTGTTAAACAGATGAAGCTTTTGAAAAAATTTCATTTGTGTAATCATTCTTAAATAGACAAAATAATCCATACATTATTTCATTATAATTATTTTTGAGGATTAAAACCATTTTTCTAAGAATAGGCTAGCAGAATCACTAAAAGCTGAATATTTATTTACTTCAACAAATAAATAAATAAATAAAAACACAATTATTTAAGCCGAAAAAAAACACAGAAATTATTTAGAAGTTGAACTGAAAAAAAAAAAAAAAAAAAAAAAAAAAAAAAAATTCTCACTGAAAAGATTATCTGGAATTAATTTTATTTAGGTTTTGTTTAAATATTGAAAGATTTAGTTACCGAGTTTTTATTCTTTATTTCATCCTTCAATGATTTATACTCTTGCTGAATTGATTTTTCCGAAAAGTAAAAAATTTGTTTGCTAGAAATGCATTTTTTTCTGTTGTATGAAAATGAATCGTTTGTTTACATTTCTGCCTTGATGATTAAATATTTCCATGACTTGAAGATGAAAAAGAAATATATTGTAAGTTTTAAATAATATCTCTCTTGTATATAAAACATTATTTAAGAAGAAAATGTCTATATATATATATATATATATATATATATATATATATATATATATATATATATATATATATTACAAATTTAATTTTTTGTCTTCACCAAATTCACCAAAATTAACCTTATACTATATTGATTTCCCTTTAAAAATATTCTGTATTTAATTCAACTTATTGCATTAAAATCTTGTTACGAAATCTAATCTAATAATCTTTATAGAAACGATATAAATTCTTAATTCCCCTTAGAAAATAATTATTCCAATATGCGTAAATTTAAAAAAAATGGCTCTAAATTAAAAATATCCTTAATTAAACTTTATTTCTTAATATTCCAAATAAAACTCATTTTTTCCCTGTTTTTATCAACCCTTTTTTAAGAAAGTCTTATTAAATTTATTCCAAAACCATGCCTTTCAAAAAAATATCACTCTATTTATTTTTTCCCCTTTAACGTTTGATATTTGCTGCATATCAATGAAATCATTTTTTTCTTTGTGTTTTAAAATATCGTCTGCAGGATATTCGAATTCGGAGTTCGATTATAAATTAGTTAAATAATAATTTTTTAAAATAAAAATTATCGCCTGAATGAAATGCTTAATGTCGACGTTGGGCATGAATTCTGTTTATATGGGAAAATGATGATTAGAGAATATAGAGTTTTCTGGAAGTTTTGGGTTTTAGATTTAAGAAGGAAACTGAGAGGTGATGAGGGATATTCTGTCCTTTTTCTCCGATGATTCTGTTAAGACGAATTGCGGAACAATGTTTTTATGAGGGAATATTCTTATTCGAAGAGCATTTCCGCTCTATGTTCCTGCCTTGAATAAACTTTTTTAGAGAAACCAATGTGTAGTTCAATGAAGCGTCTACATTTATTTAATTTATTTTTTCTCCCTCGCTTGCCTGAACTTAAAAAAAGGGGAACCCTGTGATGATGCTTCTAGCTTTTAACTTAAAAATGTAATATATATATATATATATATATATATATGTGTGTGTGTGTGTGTGTGTGTGTGACGATTTAAAAGTTAGGAGCCAGAGACATCAACACCGGGTTTCCCTTTCACCGCACAGAAGTCATGGCCACCGAGGAAAATAAATAAATAGATATAGAGGATCCAATAAATTACTCATTGGCTGCTGTTAAGTTCATTTATTTAATCCGTAGTCATGAGAAAGGGAATAGCTGCTTTTGCAAACTGTCTTTTAAAGAAACATTCCATCATTATTTCATCGAGCCGTACTCATCGAAGAAAAAACCCAAGAATCCTCCTTCTCAGCTCGAGGCTTCCCCTCTTAAATCTAAAAAGAAAATTCTAGAACATTCTGTAACCTCAAACCATCATTCTTTTATGTAAACAGAATTCTTGTCCAGCTTCGAGATTAAACACTTCATTCAGACGATAGTTTTATTTAAAAAAAAAATATTATTTAACCAATTTATAATCGACTCAGGATTTCTTGGGCAGACGATTTTTAGAGATGATTAATTTTAAGAGAAAAAGAAAAGAAATGAATTTATTAATATGCACACGCACACACTATCAAAGGTTGACGGCGAGAAAATAAATAAATAGATAAAATAAAATAATGACATTTTTTGAAAGGTATGGTTTTGGAATAAATTTAATAAGACTTTCTTAAAAAGGGTTGATAAAAACATAGAAAAATGAATTTTATTTGGAATATTAAGAAATAAAAATTTAATTAAGATTATTTTTAATTTAGAGCCATCTTTTTAAATTTACCCATACTTGAATAATGTTTTTTAAGGCAAATTAAGAATTTATATCGTCTGCATAAAGATTAACAGATTAGATTTAGAAACAAGATTTTAATTTAATAATTTGAAGTAAGTACGGAACATTATTATAAGAAAATTAAGATAGTATAAAGGTTAGTTTTGGCGAAAAAATTTTAAATTTGTAATATATATATATATATATAATAAAGACAAAGTGTTTTCAAATAAAGCTAATCTGCTCTAATGTTAGCTAATCTGCTATACAAATGTATTTTATACAGAATCAGATAGTCAAGAAAATAAACGATAGCGTATTTACATAAGATGGAAAATATACAAAAGTAGATCTTTTTTCTTCCATATCAGGTTTAAATGCCACGGTTGTGATTTCCAAAGCAATTAATTATGAGATCTCATCATCAATTCATTATAGTATTGATATTTAGATCTTAAACGCAAATTCTCTAATAATTTGTGCAACGTGCTAATATTACGCGTAGTTATGAAGAAGTACGGGAAAAAATGACATTACGGTTTCTGCGCTGAAAAGCTATGAGTCATTGAAATTCCAAAAGTTAATTTGTTACATATGTAAATCTTATCGCTGAAATAAGCACGCAAGAGTCAACATCCGATCTAAAATTTGCTTGGTAAGTTCTCTTGTGATAAGGCTATATATTTATTAAGAAATTCTTTGTTTATTACATAAATTTGCAGTATATTTCATGTATTTTTGGAATTTTGTGGGAGATTTTGGATGCTTGTATGTTGAAATATACTGCCCAAAATGTATACCAGGGTCACAACGTTATACTTCGGTGATATTATTCCGGTTGATTCTTTTCACTGGCAGAACTACATTTTATATTTTATTTCTTTTTTTTTATTTTATGCATGAGAGATCATGATTGTCATTGTTGAAAACTAATATGTTGGAAACTGCACGTTAGACGTAGTAAATGTGGTGCGTTCGTTTTTAAAATACACAATACTTCGGGTACAATACACTACCCGAAATCTTTTTTGTATCCATGTAAATACTAAATGTTTTTTATTATATAGGAATTAACTTGTAGTGAATCTCAGAAACATACATTAATTTCATTAAATGTGAAATAGTTTAATATAATTAAAACGTACCCCAAACAATGTTTTCCCCTTTATATTATGTAATAGAATGTATTTGTGCGGCCCTGTAAATCAATAAAAAATATTATTTGCACCACAGATTGCACAGAATGTATATTTTAGTATATACTTAATTAAAACGGGTCCCAAACAATATTTCCCCCTGTATCATTATGTAATGGAAACTTTTTGTGTGGCCCTGTAAGTTAATAAAAAAATATTCTTTGCATACCAGATTATACAGAATGTATATTTTAGTATGAGTGCAAACATCATTAAAATGCACTTGAAACTATTTTTTACCATTAACCGTAATGTAACGTAATGCTTTTGATTTTTCCCTGTCGAACTATAGATCCGATTTTGATATAATTTTAAATGACTCGACAAAATATTGTAATAGTTATAAATTTTAAATTTCGAACGATTCGGATGGGTAGTTTTTGCGTTATTATATGCGGACAGATGGACGGATTGAACGACGACTGTGGGTGCTACATTTATTTACATAATTACGAACGCACCTAAAATGGATAAAATGAAATTTGTACATCCTAAATGCTGATAATTTTTCATGGTACTTCTAGGTTATCCCGTCGGCATTTTTGCCGATCCCACCGAAGCTAGCATAGGGGAGAAAAATACGGGCTACTGATTGGTTGAATAATTTTGCTTTCCTTCATTTTTGAGTTTACGTTTATTTAATCATCAATTTCTATTTGAAAAGCTTTTGAAAGCTGGATTTTCCTTCTGTTTTTACATATTCATTAATAGATAAAGCAATAGATAACTTGGAATATATAATTGAAGAAGTTAATCGGGATGTTTAACAGTTGTTCTGTAATACTTTTAGAAAATAATAAAAACAGAACTGCCATTTCTTCTTTCTATTTTTTTAACATGATATGCACATATATACACAATCAGAACAATTTATTAAGGAACAACAGTATTTTCATTTTACGGCGTCAAACTCAATTGTTTTATATTACTTTTTAAAAAAAATTGCAATTTCTTCTTCTTATTATTATTTTAATAATATACTCATACACGCTTCTAATACGTACATTAGAATTCAAGATGATCTATTTGCAAACAGTTTTCGACCAATTAGAAGGCCGTATTTTTCTCCCCTATACTAGCTTCAGTGGGATCGGCAAAAATGCATCCCGTCGACCAAAAAATTATCGCCAAGCTATAAGATTAAATGCCAATAATGGATCATCGTGAATGTCACATTCAATGACATTAAATGCGATTCACGTGTTTAAAATGTCATTAAGCGATTTTTAATTTGGACTTTTTGTTAATATTTTTATTAATATTCTACTTATTATTTGTTTTTTCGTTATTTAAAATAAAAATTATGTCAACATGTATAATTTGGCTATTGGTTTGGCGATTTGTATAATTTGGCGAAATTGGTCGACGGGATAACCTAGAAGTAACTTTTTCATGTCAGATGAATAAAATATCAAATGATTATTACTGCATATTGATATCGCAATGAATGATACGTAAAAACAATTAGTCAATTTGTAGTGCTGTAGAGATTTTATCTTTATAATTGGACAATGTTCATGCTATTATTCCATCTTATTTTACAGTTTTGTTTGCTTCGCGTTATTACACACATAGGTGAGTAATAATGCCAAATAATATTTAACAAGAAATCACGTCACTAAATTTTATGAATACATATCTGCTAAAATATTATTTCTTGTTTACATTGTTAATAAGTTGTCGCATCCAATACTAAATTTGTTTAGAATGCAAAATCTAAAACTGAGAATGGAAAATTGGTAGAAACTTAACGTGGCGTTGTAATTCCCATGCAAAGGTTCAAAAACACAACTATAGTTTCTAGAAAAAAAAATAACTATGAGATTGTTACTATAAATTAATTACAATTTAGAAAAATTATGAGTTATAACTATTTGTTCTCGAAACTGCAACTGTGTTTTTGAATCTTTACATGAAGAAAAAAGATTTTCTCTCGTATAGTCAGTATAGTTAGAGATGCACTTGAAGCTAAATTAGCAGAGAGTAGTTATCCCTCCAAGGATAACTATTCTGAAATACATGGAAAATTACTTTATTCTATTAATAAGATGATGCCTGATGATAACTGATAATTAACTTCTTTCGAATCCATAAACTTTATATGAAGACACAGGATCGTTTTTTAAAAATACATTAAATTAATTAAAAATCTGTCACACAAATTATCAGAAAATTTGTTTATAAATTAAAATATTTTAAATAGTCATTTCAATATTACTAACAGAAGTAATCATCCAAAAAATTTAATTCATCAGATATAAAAGAAAAGCGAAAACCAGAACATTCGCATTCTAGTTTTTAATGTAACATGTTTTACGTTATAAAATCTTTTATACTATTTTCTACTGGAAACCTTTCATACTTTACTCAAACTTTTTGTCAGATTGCGAACTGTTTTTGAGTCATCTCAATATACCACGAAAAGCAAAAAATAACATAAAAATAAAATAAAGACAGAGCGAGAAAAGAGAACCAGGGGAAAACGTCTATCATCCGCGAACTCTGTCAAATGTCACTTTGACTGCATAAAAGTTCTGCCTAAAAGCTTTACATTTTAAAAACTTCTTAGCACCTCAAAAACATCTTTAAGATATTTTCTGGAAGTTTTCACCTCTTTTACTAATTGCCTGTCAACGACATTTAAACTACTGTAAGTTATACAGCATATTTAATTGCCGACAAAACAGGTGATCTGTCCCAACTAAATTTAGTTTAATCAATTTTCGTAAAGCATTTGCAACTTTTATTTTTAAGGAAATATTAAGTAAACTGTACGAATAGTTATTGCTGTATTAAGTAAGATAATTGTAAAATTAATTAAAATAACAATTAAAATTATGTAATTATAAGAATTTATTTAATTCATTAGACAATCGTGTGGGTATTTACAAAAATTTTAAAGGGGCAAACTTGACTAAGAAAATTACATTTTTATATGCTTCAGCACATTGATTTCGAATCATTATCCGTAGTGGCGGGCTAGGCATAGTCTCGTTTACAAGCTATATAAAGTCTAGAAAAATTTCGTTACTATCACATAGATGGCATATTAACTCATTTTGACATATTCTCCTGTGTATCCGTATCGTTAGCATTATGTTTGAAATGCTTCTTTAACAGGCCCTTATTACCGCATGGGCAAATCAGGACTTTGCCCATGGGCCCGGACCTTAAGGGGCCCCCAAATCTATACATTAAATTATAAAATATTTATTTTCGTTTACCAATTCCAACTTTTCAATATGTTGAAGTTATTAAATACATTTTAAAGTAATATAACAAATTGCTAAAGTTATGTAGAAGAGTTAGTTTTGTTCTATACTGAGGAAAAGAAAGGTGTATTTTTATTAATTAAGGTATTTAATTTAGAATTGACGGAGCGAATAATTTTCTTCTATTTATATTCAAGGCGCGAAAATATGATTATGCATTACACATACGAATGACCATCAGTTCTATTTGAATAATGTTGCAATAATTCGAAAAGGGCCCCTTAATTTATCTTTGCCCAGGGCCCCAATTAGTCGTAATCGGGGCCTGTTCTTTAAAACTACTAAACTCTATGTAATTTCATTTGACTTCTCAAGGACATCAGTCCCCCCCCCCACTTCAACCCTTCCTTGCCATGGCACTAGAAAACGCAAACCCCTGGTCCCATTTTCCCCACAGCAATCGAGCAAAGGACGGAGATTTCTTCACGGAAAAAAACTGTTTTGTTGAAACTACCAAATTTTGGTTGATATAGCCCCAACAAAATATTTTGGATTGAATGACCAAATTGTGGTTAGACTAACCAAATGATCCTGTTAATTCCACAAAACTTTGGTTAAAATATGGTCATTTCAACCAAGGTCTTTTGTTGGGGCTATATCAACCAAAATTTAATAGTTTCAACAAAACAGTTTTTTCTGTGTACTGATCTAAAGTAATGTTGGGAAAAAAAGAGTTCAGCCAGTGAAATGCGTTATTATCATAATTATTCGCCTAAGATAAGAACCGGGAAACTGAGCTTGAGAAGTCATGACATGACATCGCGGTGCTTACGGAGTGCCAACACAATGTCAGTCCATTGCGCGTAACCTCCAACTAAATATGGAAAAATGAACATAAAAAGATGAATTTCGAAACAAAGCACGGTCAAAAAGTATAATTTAGAGTCTCTGGTGAAAATCCGAAGATTGTTCCAGAGAAGGAAGCACGAAGTTAAATATAACCTCCAAAAGAAGGGGCGCATGTGGCATCCAAATGAGTTGGTTGCCCCATACTTCGATGTCATTTCACCGACTGGCGTCGGCAAAAAACGGAGAGTGTAAAGGCAGTATGGTACCAAGAAGCACAGAAAAGACATAGCATAAGGTATCCCAGCCCACGACTAACTCTAAGAACCAAAAAAAAAAAGGGGGGGGGGCACATAGCTCACTAAATTTGGTGACAATCACCTGAAACCCGTTCACCTTCGAAATTTCCCATCGGCTAACATAGCGGCACAGGTCCCGCGTTTTACTGGCATATGTTATCGGCCACCTGGACCGCACTACCAAACGAAGTTCCTGTACACACTACGCTCGCGCAGGTCCACAACTCCAGTAAACAAGTTTTTCGGTTCATGCCTGGTCTAAAAGGGGGACAGTAAAATTTAGAAAAAATTTAAAAAACTGAATTCTGAAATAAGCTTAAGCTGTGATTAGAAAATTTTGCGACCATTGCCAGAGGCGAGTTCCTCACACACCAGCGGTCGATGGAATTTCATGTAGTATAACAGAGACGGACCATTTTCGCTAGTGTAGGAAATAAACGATGTAGATTTGATTGGTTTTCATTCTTTTATTCCTCAAAACTAAAAATATTTCGAACATTCGATCATGTATATAGTCTGAGCTACAAAAAATAAAAGTAATGATGAACAAAAATGTTGCAAAATACTACTCAGGCACAGGATCGCGCATTTCCGCATAAAAATTGGCGACAAATACGGAAATCGGAATACTTTATTAATAGTAATACACACACACACATATATACCGGGTGATCCAAAAGTCAGGACGAACTTTAAAAATGAATAACTCGAAAACGAATCAAGATACAAAGATACGGTTTGCACCAAATGGATGGAAAAGAAACCGGATTTTGTGTGACAACGAAAAAAATAGTTTGCCGTTGACATCCAAAAAATGACACGGTAGTGTTTTTTGCACCAAAAGATGATTTGCAAATGAAAAAATGTTGACAATTTCCAAGTCAGCTTAGTTACAGTTAATTAGTACAACAGAAAATGTTCAATGTGCTGTCCCTCATTCATAAGTGCAGCTGTGAGACTAGGCACTACACCGTTCACAGCATTTAGTAGCATTTCTTGCTTTATGGCAGACACGTTTTGGCGGATGGCATCTTTCAATGCTGCTAGTGATGCCGTTGGTCGCCAATAGAACAATATTTTTTTGTTGTCACACAAAATCCGGTTTCTTTTCCATCCATTTGGTGCAAACCGTATCTTTGTATCTTGATTCGTTTTCGAGTTATTCATTTTTAAAGTTCGTCCTGACTTTTGGATCACCCGGTATATACATATATATACGTATATAATAAAACTATTAATTGTAAAGCAATATATAAACCATTGAATTTAGTACAAAATTACCATATTGAAACATGGAAATAAAATGGATGTAATCGAAATTTGTAGAACCAAAGCAAAATCATCAGACCCACAAATTCTTTGGAACATTAAATAAAGTGGGTGGTTTCATTTTCGTACTAGCTATGAAAAAGCAAAATAATATGAATTTGGGGCTACCAACAAACATAAGCCAAAAAATTTCAAGAAAGTCATTAAAAATAAATCATAATAACATTATTAAAATGGATAGAAAAGGAAAAAAAACATATTAGACAGTACAGTTACCATTAAAATTATGTAGCAAAAAATCATTTAATTAGACAATAATAACCTAAACTCAATATCTTAACATAAGGAAAAAGAATTAATAAAACAGTTAATTAATGTATGCATTTTATACATTTAGAAATAATATTTTAGATATTGTCCAAATTGTTAAAAATTAGATTCAAGTTAATCGTTAACAATAATTATTAAAATATATTGATACATTTAATTAATATAACTATACAATTATTGATACATATGTGTTAATTGAACATCTAGTATAAAATGTATTGTAATTTAGAAGATGCCTGTCCCCCTTATTTTTTTTTAATTAACCATTGCGTATATACAGAGAACACCACCCTCCTCCGTACACTAACACCTACCCACCGAGCCATCCTTTATATACTCTAATGCGAATGCTGAAGCTAAACTAATACTACTCAGTTACAGGATCGCGCATTTCTGCATAAAAATTGGCGACAAATACGGAAAGCGGAATACTTTATTAATATTTGCAAATTTGGACTGGACACGAATATGCAACTCCTCGTACCGCTAATGAACAATTACAGAAGGATCGAAGCTCTACGCAGTGAATGTGTTGAATCTTATAACGTATTTGCAAAAATAAGTATCCGCAAAAAGCAGTTTGTTAGAATTTCAAAAAATAAAATTAATATATCCGATATTACATGCGATTTCCTCCCAAAATTTAGCAAAAGAGAAAATTAAAATTTACACATCTGACACTACATACAAATTCCTTCTGCTTTTGATTGTACTCTCGATTTCATCAATAACTAAAACCAATTTTAATTTTTAAATTTCCTGTCCCCCAAATTTATTCCCAACATCTAAACTATTTCTAATCAGTAAAGTGTGGAAAATGAAACAAAAAGATTAGTCAGTACTCTCAAGAATTACTTTGAATGTAGTAAAGTTATAACTTAAAAGCTTTACATTATAGAATACTCCAACATCTCGAAAATACTTTTATTATATTTTCTGGATGGTATCACTTTTCCACTAATTGCCTGTCAGTGACATTTAAACAGCTCTAAGGCACATACTTGAAGTGTCCACAAAACATGAGAACTATCACTATCTAAAGAAAATATTAATAATTGCACTTTATTTCTATGTTACTAGGGTTTGTAAAGATTTCCATAAAGATTCATTTAAAGAAATCCTTCATAGCAAATTATTTTAAATATCTTAACGAACAGTTTTATTTTATTTTATTATGCATACATTTTTTCTGCTAAAATGTTTAGTTCTATATTCGGACCTTAATTTTTTTCTGTATACTTTTTTCTTTTAAATTTATTCATGTTAAAACGTAAATGAATGTTTTGCGGTTTTTTTTTTCATTTAATCATGTTTTTGAAATGTTCAGTTGCTCATTGGCCTAAAAATCTTACAAATGAGTAATTTCGTTTTTCATTTTTTCCCTATATTAAAAATATTACTAATGTTAAATTTCATTTTTATTTTTCCCTTTAATAAAAGTCATACTAACGATAAATTTCGTTTTTCATGTTTTGCTCTAAAAATTTTACTAATGATGAATTTCGTTTAGCTGCTTTCAGTCTGGTTTTCTCTTTATTAAAAATCTTACTACTGATAAATTTCATTTTTATTTTTCCCTTTAATAAAAGTCATACTAACGATAAATTTCGTTTTTCATTGTTTGCTTTTACAAAAAATTTTACTAATGATGAATTTCGTGTAGCTTCTTTCAGTCTGGTTTTCTCTTTATTAAAAATCTTACTACTGATAAATTTCATTTTTATTTTTCCCTTTAATAAAAGTCATACTAACGATAAATTTCTTTTTCATCCTTTATTTTTACTAAAAATTTTACTAATGATGAATTTCATTTAGCTTCTTTTAGTCTGGTTTTCTCTTTCTTTCTTTTCTTTTTACTTTTTATTAAGCGATAAACATATCTTGTGTCATCTTTATCATGTAATAAAAAAGAAAAAAAGAAGGAGAGGGAAATGTACCTAAAAGGAAATATTAGTCATCTTTTACAAATTAAATTTTAACTGCGTAAAAGTAAATTTAAAAGCTTTTCGGATATCGAAAAATACATGTACTTTTTTGGAGGATATGACTTGGTCCACTGTTTGCCTGTCAGCGCCATAACAACTGCAAAGCACACATCGAGATGTGGAAAATACAAACGGATTTGCGCCCGCCTCCTTCTCATTTTAGCTAAAAAACAAAATATTAATTTTACATTATTCTGTCTTAAAACCAATATCTTTAAAATATAATGTGTCTTTAAATTTTAATTATGTAAAAATGTAAAATCTTAGTAAAAAATTTTATCTTTACAATTTAACATTTGTTAGCTGATAATTCAACACTCGAATAATATATATATCTTCAGAAATAAATTTACATTTTTTTCTATTTTTATAGATTTTTTATGTAATTTATATAACATTTTACAATACTTTATATAATATTTTTATAGAATTTCTATTTTTATTAATTTGAGTTATTATTGTTATTTTCATTTTTTACATGTTTCTGAAATTTCCTGTTATTTTTTGGACTCAAAACGTTCTTAATGGCGCATTTCGTTTTTTTCCTTTCTTCCTTTTTTTTTTAAATATTATTTCCTTTCTGTTACACAAGCACATTTCGAGTCACCTCAAAGTAAAAAGAAAAGAGAAAGAAAGAAAGAAAGAAACCAAAAAGAAACATTAGTCATCGGTTTCAAATCTAGTTTTGACAGCTTAAAAGTTAATTTAAAAGCTTTTCAGAAATAGAAAATTGTCTTTGTAATATTTTTTGGAGAATATCACCTTCTCCACTAATTGCCTATCAGCGACATTTAAACTGCTGCTTAACATATAACACACGGAACTGTCGACAAAATGGGTGATCAGTCATAAAGGAAAGAAAAATATTACCTGAAATACGATCTTCAAAATGCAATGTTATACCTTAGTAAAAAGAAATGCAGTAGATTTCCCCGAATACCTAAAATCTACACATAATTTATGGATGTAAACAGTTGAACATTCAGTTCAGATATAGGGACAAAATTTGACTTTTTATTTTTATATCAATTCTATATAGATTTTAATTTGTAATTTGGTTAATATTATTGAATTCATGTTTTTATATATATAAAAAAGAAGAAGAAATCTATTTCTATAAAATTTCCAGATATTGCTAATAAAACTGCTTATATTTATATTTATATTTATATTTATATTTATATTTATATTTTCGAATCCGGAGCCAGAAAGTTCGAAATCCGAGCCTGAAAAACATTGCGTAATCATATACAAAGCACACCGTCCGATATCGAAAATGTTTGATAGAAAATTATTAATACCATTTTAAAATTATTTTTTAAATTAGTTTGCCAGTATCTTTTATTTATTTATTTATTTATTCATTTTTATTTGTATTTTTATTTATTTTTACAAAAAAAAAAATAAGTATTAACAATAAATACTCCCTCTTGACATTGTTTCACGATTTCCATGCTGTCAAAAATTATTTCAAGTAACATTTTTTTTTATCGAATACAAGCAGAAAACTTCAAATGACGCAATTATGATTCTTTTATTTTAAAAGCTACAGCTATGGGCGAAAAACATTGAGTTCTGTTTTCGAGTAATTCTGAAAAAGAACTATTAAAAGAAAGTGAGGCTAGACAAGAATTTTCTGTACATGTATCTGAATATACATTCTGAAAAAAAACCTTCTTTATGTTATTAACATTGACAGGGCAAAGGCTACAGAATAAGATAGAAAAACTTTCCTATTCAATATATTATTATCTAACTGCCTCACCAATGACTGAGAGGTTCTTTTCTCAAAACTGGTAGAAGGGAAAGGCTGGGTTCGAACCCAATCGCGCCCGTCGTTCAATCGTTGGAAATTTTCCGTTATTTTCTTTTCGCTTTGGATAACATTTGGTAAATATGGGTTAGGTTACCTTAGAAAGATTCCAACGGAGGACAATCCTTCTCTGGTCTATATCTCTCGTGTAAATAATCGGCCATCATATGTAATACCAACATACCCTATATAAGGAATTTATAAGGAATTGTAAAATCCTTCAAAAGTTCAGACTGCATTCTTGCTTCTCAAATAGCATTTTATTTTTCTTTATTCAAATCGTGAATAAATAACATTTTCACTTTGAGCCCGAGCACGAAATCGATCCCGATCCCGTTTCGGGCTCGTTCTTGATCCTCATCTCTATTGGATTAGAATTATATCGTGCTCTTATTTAATTCATACAGCATTAATTTTTCCATGAGCGCTTTTTGATAGGATTGCATTTCAGAAAATGTGTGTGAAATTCTTATCTTTTAAGCCATTCACCCCATTTTTCACTTATTTCCCAAGTTTAGATCATCTGCCTGATAAACGCTATCTAACTGATTTTTAATTACGTGACAAAAACTTAGATTACATTCTTGTTTCTCAAATAATAATAATTTTTTATTCAATTTGTGAATAAATATTTCCACTTTGAGCCCGAGTGCAAAAGCAGCACCGATCCCGTTCGTGATTCGTTCAAGATCGTCATCGCTATAAGATTAAAAAAAAATAATATCATGCTTGTATCTAAATTATAGGGCATGAATTTTTCCATGAGCGCTTTTTGATAGGATTTCATATCAGAAAATGTGTGTGAAGTTCTTCTTATCTTTTAAGCCATTGACCCCATTTTTCACTTATTTCAAAAGTTTAGATCATCTGCCTGATAAACATCTGAATCTCCCCTGAAAATAAATGTCAAAAATGAATCCTAATAAATGTAGTCGCTGACTCTTGGATCATATCTGCGAAAGATAACTGATGCACTCAGCGACTGACATCCAACGCGCACGTTGAGTGACAAAAATAAGAATCATATTATGTCCCGAAAGAACAGGAGGAAGGGTAATCTTTTTTCTGTCGGTTATGACAGTTATCCTCCCCTCCCCTCTTTTGCCCACAGTTGTGTGTGTTGTGTATTTTGCAGCAGTTTAAATGTCGCTGACAGGCAATTAGTGGAGGAGGTGACATGCTCCAAAAAATATCATAAAGATGTTTTTCTATTGCTGAAAAGCTTTTAAGTTAACTTTTATGTAGTCAAAATTAGATTTGAAAGAGATGACTAATATTTTCCTTTAGCATAGTTCTTTCTATCTTTAATTTATTTTATTTTTTTATTTTTTTATTTTTTTGTGATTTAGGTGACTTAAAGTATGTTTCTTGCACAGGAAACAAAATATTAACCCCTTAACTGTGGCATTGTTTTTGACTACATAAATTAAAAATAAGGGCTGTAAATCACATTTTCCATACTAAAATAGTTTCTTTACTTAATCGAAAAACATCTGTCAATCAATAAAGATAAATTTTCAGTTAAAAATTAGTGGTGCCAAAAAACTTTAAGTAACGAAGCGTGCAAAGAGTTCCTGCTCGAGGTCAGTTCGGGTAACACAGTTAAGGGGTTAATAAGATTTTTAGTCGAGGAAACAACTGATAATTAAAAAAAAAAAATGTGTCAAAATTAAATTTACAGTAATATTTTTCTTTCGATTATACCCCCCTTCTCTACTCTTCTTTGTCAAACAGATGTGTGTGTTGTGTGTTTTGCAGCAATTTAAATGTCGCTGACAGGCAATTAGTGGAGGAGGTGACATGCTCCAAAAAATATCATAAAATGTTTTTCTATTGCTGAAAAGCTTTTAAGTTAACTTTTATGTAGTCAAAATTAGATTTGAAAGAGATGACTAATTTTTCTCTTTAGTATAATTCTTTCTTTCTTTTATTTATTGGTACTACAAGGTTATCCCGTCGACCAAAAAATTATTGCCAAACTATAAGATTAAATGCCAAGATAAGATTAAAAGCTTTTAAGTTGATTTAAATGCAGTCAAAATTAGATTTGAAAGAGATGACTTATATTTCCTTTTATTATTTTTTCATTCTTTCTTTTACTTTTTCTTGCTTTAAAGTTCACTTATTTTTTGAGGTGAGGGTGGGGGGTAGGAAATAGTAAAAGCAGAAAAAACAATTCGGAAATTGGACGTCAGGCATAGCAAATGAGATGCGTTTGTACTGTAACGAAGTTTATAAAATATTCAGATCGTGGTATAATAGTGAACAGTACATCGGGTACAGTATAGTATCCGAAAGCTTTCGTGTGTCCCTGTAAATACTCTCTGCTTTCTATTATATAGGAAGTAGTTTGTAGTAAACTTCAGCAACTTATATTAATTTTGCAAAATGTGAAATACTTTAAAATTTAAAACGCATCCCAAACAATGTTTTCCATTATAACATTATGTAATGGAATACTTTTGTGTGACACTCTAAATGAATAAATGAAATAAAAAAATTGGTTGCCTGTAAAGTCGGTATACGGGCGAAAGTTTTAGGTGACAACGACTTTGAGTTGTAAAATAATTTTAATGTGAATATTCATTCGTATAGTAGGAAGAAGGATGAAATAATAGTAACAATTTAAAACATTTATTTATACAAAGAATTATATTTAAAACATTAATTTATACAAAGAATCTCGCACTGAATTTCATATTAACAAAATTTTATTTTTACCTTTACACATACATACGTATTTATATACAAATATACATACAATAACTTGCAATACACTGTGTTTGTTAAACACATTTTACTTCATGTTTATTGATGTCAAATGTTGAATTTTGTAAACAGCATATTAAAGAATTTTTCAATGAGCAGAATATAACTAAAGTAAAATGGCTTTCACTAATCACATATCATTAGTTTTCCATAATATACCACCGAATTACGAAATAAACTACACTTATTTTCTTTGTACTTTATACTAATAACTAATACATAACGTATTTCGTCTTAGTTTGATACTATCTAAAATTCCTATTAAGCACAGCCCCTTCCTTGCAGCGAATTCACATTCACGTTCAGAAAATGGTCCCACAAGTGACCGGAAAAAGTTAAGAGAAAAGTGAGCGCGTATCGTGAGCGGAGCGTAATGTAACGTAACGCAGTTTCTTGAAGTGTCTCCCGGCAAACCAATTTACAAGACGTTGTCACGTCAAAAAGTAATATTTCCAATTACTTTGTAGCATGAAATACTTGAAATAATCTGTAAATGTAGCAAATCATGTGACATTTTTACAATATATGTGCGTACTTGTGTAATAATAGCACACATATATGGGGAAAGTTTCTTCAAAAAAAAAAAAAAAAAATCGCAAAAAATTACCTTGTTGATTCTATATAACATGCAGGGATTTACATTTAAGATTATTTTAGGAACAGCATTTTAAAAATACAGGTGGTTTCGGTCGAGTTTTTGGTCTAGCTGAATATTATACAGTATTTTTACCGAAAATGATATTTTTTTGCCGTAAACGAGTATGCAGTCGAACTTTAATAGTAATTACGATTATATCCAAATTAATATTGCATTTTGTTTTTTCACTACCTGTAAGAACATAAAAAGAAACATGTTTTAATAAATTGAATTTACGACCAATATTTGGAGCGTTGGATTCACCTTTTTTTCATTGTTAATGTTTGAAAAACATTTCTAAACTGTTTTACCATACATAATACTTTACTGCATATAGATATGATAAAGTACAAATGTTTTAAAAATTAAAATTCCTTTGAATGTAAAATAATAAAAGCGCTCCAAGCGCTTTCGGCATGACACGAGCCTTTTTCAAAAGCAAGCGTAAAAAATCAATGGAGAACACACAATGCTCGATGTCTACAGACACCCAATGACAAAAAAAGCATTCTGTAGACATGCAAGCGATCGAAACGTGTTTTCTATCGTAAAAAAATGCACCTTTCATACGAGCGATTTTTTACGCTTAAATCTTACCGGTAATTCGTTAACTTATATTACACGTTCCATCTACCATGGTTGCTAGATTCGCCTTTCCATTTATATTCAGAGATGTCGAATTCCTGTCAAAAAGTACTTGTTTTCTTTATTTAATGACAACCATTTCTTGATGACATAAAAATAAATTATTCTTTCGGTATTTAAGATACCATTCGAATCACCCCAAAAGACCCGGATGACAATGTTAAGACTATGGGGGCGTTACTTTCGTATATCTCGCTGAAATTTTAATATTTTTACAAGATTTATTTTGCATGGGATAGCTGAGGACTGAATGCAACCTGGTTAGTTTTTACGTTTTCGATTTTAATTATGCTTTTTTATGTTATGATAGTTACAATTTCTGAACTGGTTCCAACCGGTTCCGAAATTTAAAGTAATTTTAAAAGAAAAATCTGAAAGTACGGTTGTAGATCATCCTCAGCTATCACATGCAAAAAATAAAATAAAATAAAATAAAATAAAATTTTAGCGAGACGTTAGAAAATAACGTCCACATAGACATAACATTACCATCCGGGTCTTTTTGAACGATTAGTGTGGGCTCTTAACCCCTTAACTGGTTCCTTTTTTTACTTGCAATAAATTGAAAATATGGATTTATACCACTTTTTTTCAAGCGAAAATTTTCGTAATGTTTATTCTAAACATTTCTACCTTTGAATGGTATGCCATTTCATTAAAAAAAAATAGTGGTGTCAAAAAGCTTTAAACGACAAATGAAACAAATTTTTCGCGCCCGAACGGCGTACGGGCAAATCAGTTAAGTTGAATTCAAAATTTCTAAAAAGAGATTAAACAGGCTAGCCTTTCACATACTCATCACTTGTTTTCAAGATTAGTGACTTACACTACGATGTTTTTAGCAGCCTCGATTCATAATCTTCTGAATTTTTAAAATCACTAAATTCAATCACGAGAAAGGTGAGAGAAGCCTCTCACATATCAGCCATATAATGCAAGGTAGTTTCTTTGAATAAGTATAAATCCGTTGCTCTTCAAAGTATGCTGGGTTCATGCTAATTCATACATCCAGCGTGAAATGGGACTCCTTAGAAATGCTTCAGATCTGAAGAAAAGCTTTTAGAGCTTACAAAAATGTTATACAATCCTTAGCACGCTTGAACGCGCTTGAGGACATACAAGAGAGGTGTCAAAGTCTTAAAAATTTTTGAATTTTATGCCATAGAGGTTGCTTACAGTTAATTATATCTGAGGGTAAAATATATAATTTATGTTAGTACAGAATTTTTTCTGAGCATTTTTTAATCTTACGCATAATATTATTTTTGAAATCACGCTATTTTTAAGACTTTTCAACTTAGTTTTTAAAGGTTTAGAAATTCGGATTGTCTATCTTTCTATTCGTCTATCAGAGCTCTAACTCGCATAAATAAATTCGGATATTATGTAATGTTAATATATTATTAATATTCATTTTAGAATTTCACTATGGTTTAAGAAATGTGTAGCATTATAGTTTGTTTACTGGGATTCTCAAAATGCATCGGCTGCATCATGGTCCATGGAGAACATTATTTAAATTGCTTATTGAACTTCATTGTATGGAAATTTAAAATGTCCTTACAGTATTCTATTAAGGTTGGAAATTCTTTCACGGACTATTTCTGATGAATGATATTTCGTTCTTTCTAGAGCAAAATTCTGAATTTTCTACTATGAAATTTGCTTTCTATGTATAAAAATGATAACATTTGTATTAACATTAATTTATACTGAATATATATTATAACTTTATAATAAAAACAATCTTTAGTTTTTAAGTTTTTAACTTTAAAATTTTTTCACTGAATTTTCTATTACGAATTTTTTAACTGAATTTTCTATTACGAAATTTGCTTCGTGTATATGAATATTTTAAAAAATTATATTAGGACTTATATATTCTAAATATTATGTAATCTTATACTAAACAATATGTTTAAATTCTAGCTTTTTCTTATTATTTCTAATGTAAATTTATAAAGCAAAAGTATTTAATAATTTATGAATTTTCTATTATGAAACTTGCTTCATGCATATAAAAACGATGAAATTTATATTAGCATTCACTTTTCTGACTACTATATAAGCTTATACTGAATAATATCTTTAAATTCAAGCTGTTTCTCATTCTGTCTAAAGTAAATTTATAAAGAAAAATGTTTTTAATAATCTCTGAATTTTCTAATAGAAAGCATTATTCATCTTTGTTATGTCAGTCTGTGAATGATAACCATAGGTTGCATTGATTTTTTATAATCTTTTCTTTAGTAACTTAAAAGAAAAATTCAAAAACGAGTTTATTTTACTTTGGGTAATATATAAACACAGTATCTGCCAAAAAGCCGGTTAACTCTCCTTAACTTGGCAGTGAGTCGGAATTCGGCAAAGTGTAGCGCTCCAGATGAGGAACCAGATGAGGACCAACTTTAAAACTTTCATTATTAATACTATAACATATGAATTTTAAATTCGCAAAATTTAATTCACACATTGTTTAAAAGGTGCAACATCAACAGAGAGAAGCAATTATCTGCGTCAGGATTCGACCCTGGGTCATTGTCACCAATAATCTGCCAAATGAGCTGCTATGATGTACCTAGCGTGAGAGTTCCCACTCTTTTGTTGGTAAGGCTGTAACTGCAATATAAGATGTAAAACATCCTTAACCACAACATTGTGGTAAATATATGTCTAAATTAAACTGAGAGTTCTCACTCTTTTGTTAGTAAGGCTGTAACTGCAATACAAGATGGAAAACTTCATTAACCACACACTGTAGAAATCATGAGTCTAAATTAACGTGAGAGTTCTCAATCTTTTGTTGGTAAGGCTGTAACTGCAATACAAGATGGAAAACTTCATTAACCACACACTGTGGAAATCATGAGTCTAAATTAACGTGAGAGTTCTCACTCTTTTGTTGGTAAGGCTGTAACTGCAATACAAGATGTAAAACTTCATTAACCACAACACCGTGGAAAACATGAGTCTAAACGTGAGAGTTCTCACTCTTATGTTGGTAATGCTGTAACTGCAATACCATATGTAAAACTTCATTAACCCCAACACTGTGGAAAACATGAGTCTAAATTAATCCTGCGCCGATTATTATATATATATATATATTGCATTTACTGTCATATTGTCAGATTTACTATTTCTTACGCTTAATTCATCTTTTAAATCTATATATGTATAAAATAGCTTGTCCTGACTAACTGATAATCAATGCACAGCCCAAACTACTGAACGTAGAAACATGAAAATTGGGGGATATATACTTCTTATGATGCAAGCGTCACTAAGACGGGATTTCTGAAAATATTCCCTCTAAGGGGGGCAAACGGGGGGTGGAAAATTCTGGAAAATCTTATATCTCAGCAACTATTTGAAGTAGCAGAGGGAAATTTCAGAAAACACATCAACTAAAAAAAATAATTAAATACATATTTCAGTGATTTTAGAAATTGTCCCCCTGAGGGGTTAAAAGGGGAGTCAGACGGTTTAGAACATTTGACACATCTGATCAGTCGTTTTAGCGTGAAGCGGTAGAAAATAAATCTGCTAAAAAATTAATTAAAGACATGTTTTAGCGATTTTAAAATTTCAACCCCCGAGGGGATTAAAGTTGGGGTCAAAAAATTCCAAAGTTTTTTGGTACCTGTCATGTGACATATCATCCGAAAGCATTCGAACCGCTCTTTCGTATTATGAACTTTTCCTTCCGCATCCTAGTTCGCCTCTCCGGGAGAGGCATTTAAATTTTTTTTTTTTTTAAATTGTAGCGTTTTATCATTACAGATCGTATTTTTGTAGTAATATTTGTTACCATGTTGGCCTGTTCTACATTACTTTTAATTATGCTGTTTGGATTTGTCCATACGTTATTAGGTAAAAGTATTAAAGTTAAGATAATAAACCTACTAAAAAAATAGTTAAACGTAGGTAATCCAATAATTTCAGAGCTATTTTGTTTATAATGTCGTCAGCATCGACTTTGAACAGGATAATGTGAGATTATGCGAATAGGACAAGTACCCTCATAGCATGCATCGTCACAGTGACGTCACAATGACGTCACTGTGAGTCACTTTGGTCACATAACATCTGTGACCAAAATGCCATCACATTGTGACTGAGATGTGACGTTATTAAAAATTTTTAGAAAATTATAAATATTCTTCGAAACATGTTATTTACTTTAAAAAACATGTTTCTGGCAGTTTAAATATCGTTGCTTTTGTCACAGTTTCTCACAATGTTAATGTCAAATCAGTCACAAATGACACATTTTTCACAAATTTGTCACATTGGGACCACTTTGTGAAACGTCACAAACGAGCTCTAAAACGGCCATAACGACTTCACATTTTAGTCACTGTGACTTCACATCGACGTCACGTGACGTCACATCGACAATCGATGGTCACAAAGTCACAATGTGACTTCACAACGACGTTGCAGTGACGTCACCATGCCTTACGGGTATAGATGTTTGAGTAGATATTTTGTTCTTTAGTGTGCACATTTCGTTTGACTCAAGATGCATTTAGAGAAACCGATCAGCGTAGCGGGCGAATATTGCTAGTATTACAATATATGTACTAAATATTACTAACATTTTGTCATCATATATGAATTTCTCGATAAACCATTTCAAAACAGATTGCAGTGCCGATAACTTTATAAAATAACTCAAAAATATTTAGAGGTTAAATCGCGTATTTGAAGCTTCTAAAAATTACCTTCTGTTAAAAAAAAATCACAGCTTACCTTTTATATATTTTTAAAAATTATTTCCATAATATGTACAATTTTGAAACTAATTTTCAAGAAATTGTTACTTTCAACATAAGAATTTTTTTAACAGAAATAGTTGAATTAATGAATATGCAATTAATATTTGTTGAGTAAATTGGACCTATTCTATTCATTTTAAATAATTCATAACATTTATTAAATAAAAGCATCATTTGGAATAGTCTGCAAATTTTGAAATGCTCACACAAATATTAAATAATTTATAACCAACGAAATCTAAAGGATAAGACACTTGCCTAAACCCTCTTAAAAGTAATGAGATGCCTTAAATATAACTATCGTATATTTAATATTCCTAAGGCAAATTTCCCTTACCCTTACTCAAGCGTTGGGGGCAATGATCTTCTAAAATTTAAGCTACTATTGATTATAAAATATTTTCTAAAATCTCATCGTATTTAAATCATGTTGCTGCATTAAAGCTAGAACAATGTAAAACTCTATTATTCCTTCATTTTATGCATTTTTGCTTTATCCTGGGAAACTATAAATTGGTATTCAAGAATTCAATATTCCTACATGAACAAAAATGATTATAAATTGTAATAGAATGAATATAGATGATAATAAGAAGGAAAAAATAATGTTAACCACAATTTATTTATGTGCTTATTTCAAAAGTATTAAGGGGATTTTTTTTCTTACTACATTCACCGATTGGGTCAATGCTCTTGTTCAATGCTATATATATTGATTTTTTTAAGCTTAAAGAACCTAACTAATCCCGAAGAAACTTGCAATGTAATGTTAAACCTACAAGAGTATTATTTTAATTTTTCTGAACTTAAGAATTTTTTAACAGAAATCGTTGAATTAACGAATCGGCAATTAATAGTTGTTGAGTTAATTGACCTGTTCCTTTCATTTTGAATCATTCATACCATTTATTAAATAAAAGCATCATCTGGAATTGCCTGCAAATTTTGAAATGCTCACATAAATATTAAATAATTTATAACCAGCAAAATGTAAAGGATAAAACTCTCGCATAAAACCTCTTAAATATAATGAGATCCTCTAAATATAACTATCGTATAACCAATATTCCCAAGGCAAATTTCCCTTACCCTTACTCAAGCATTGGGGGCAACGCTCTTCTTATATTTAAGCTATATTGATTATTAAATATTTTCTGAAATCTCATCGCATTTTAATAATGATGCTGCATTTAAGCTAGAATAATGTAATGCAAAACTACATTGTTATTTCATTTTATGTATTTTTACTTTATTCTGGTAAACTATAAAATGGTTTTCAAGAATTCAATATTCCTACATGAACAAAAATGATTATAAATTGTAATAGAATGAATATAGATGATAATAAGAAGGAAAAAATAATGTTAACCACAATTTGTTTATGTGCTTATTTCAAAAGTATTAAGGGGATTTTTTTTCTTACTACATTCACCGATTGTGTCAATGCTCTTGTTCAATGCTATATATATTGATTTTTTTAAGCTTAAAGAACCTAACTAATCCCGAAGAAACTTGCAATGTAATGTTAAACCTATAAGAGTATTATTTTCAAGTTTCTGAACTTACAATTTTTTAAACAGAAATCGTTGAATTGATGAATCGGCAATTAATAGTTGTTGAATTAATTGGCCTATTCCTTTCATTTTAAATCATTCATACCATTTATTAAATAAAAGCATCATCTGAAATTGCCTGCAAATTTTAAAATGCTCATACAAATATTAAATAATTTATAACCAACAAAATCTGAAGGATAAAACTCTCGCATAAAACCTCTTAAACATAATGAGATCCCCTAAATATAACTATCGTATAACCAATATTCCTAAGGCAAATTTCCCTTGCCCTTACTCAAGCCTTGGAGGCAATGCTCTTCTTATAGTTAAGATGTATTGATTATTAAATATTTTCTGAAATCTCATCGCATTTTAATAATGATGCTGCATTTAAGCTAGAATAATGCAATGTAAAACTATTATTCATTCATTATATATAATTTTACTTTATCCTGGTAAAATATAAATTGATTTTCAAGATTTCGATATTTTTGCATGAACAAAAATAATAAAAAACTTGTAATAGAATGAATATAGATTATAATAAAAAGGCAAAAATAATTTAACCACAATTTATTTAAGTCCTTATTTCAAAAGTATTAAGGACATTTTTTTTCTTCCTACATTCTCCGATTGGGTCAATGCTCTAGTTCAATGCAATATATATTGATTTTGTTAAGATTAAAGAACCTAACTAATCCCGAAGAAACTTGCAATGAAATGTTAAACCTATAAGAGTATTATTTTCAAGTTTCTGAACTTAAGAATTTTTAAACTGAAATCATTGAATTAACGAATCGGCAATTAATAGTTGTTGAGTTAATTGATCTATTCCTTTCATTTTAAACCATTCTTACCATATATTAAATAAAAGCATAATCTAGAACTGCCTGCAAATTTTGAAATGCTCACACAAATATTAAATAATATAACTAACAAATTCTAAAGGATAAAACTCTCGCATAAAACCTCTTAAATATAATGAGATCCCCTAAATATAACTATCGTATATCCAATATTTCTAAGGCAAATTTCCCAGCCCTTACTCAAGCATTGGGGGCAATGCTCTTCTTATATTTAAGCTATATTGATTATTAAATATTTTCTGAAATCTCATCGCATTTTAATAATGATGCTGCATTTAAGCTAGAATAATGCAATGTAAAACTATTATTCATTCATTATATATATTTTTACTTTATCCTGGTAAACTATAAATTGGTTTTCGAGAATTCAATATTCCTACTGAACAAAAATGATTATAAATTGTAATAGAATGAATATAGCTGATAATAAGAAGGAAAAAATAATGTTAACCACAATTTATTTATGTGCTTTTTTCAAAAGTATTAAGGGGATTTTTTTTTCTTACTACATTCTCCGATTGCACTTGTTAAATGCAGTATATATTGATTTTTTTAAGATTAAAGAATCTAACTAGTTCTCGAAGAAACTCGCAATCTAATGTTAAACCTATAAGAGTATTATTTTCAAGTTTCTCAACTTAAGAATTTTTAAACAGAAATCGTTGAATTAATGAATCGGCAATTAATAGTTGCTGAATTAATTGACCTACTCCTTTCATTTTAAATCATTCATATCATTTACTAAATAAAAGCATCATTTGGAATTGTCTGCAAAATTTGAAATGCTAACACAATTATAAAATAATTTATAACCAACGAAATCTAAAGGATACAAATCTTGCATAAACCCTCTTAAACATAATGAGATCCCCTAAATATAACTATCGTATAACCAATATTCCTAAGGCAAATCTTCCTTACCCTTACTCAAGCATTGTTAGCAATGTTCTTATTAAATTTAAGCAATATTGATTGTTAAATATTTTCTGAAATCTCATCGCATTTTAATAATGGTGTTGCATTTAAGGTAGAATAATGTAATATAAAACTACATTATTCATTCATTTTATGTATTTTTACTTTTTCCTGTTAAAATATAAATTGATTTTTAAGAATTCGATTGTTCTACATGAACAAAAATAATAATAAATTGTAATAGAATGAATATAAATGATAATAAAAAGGGAAAAAATAATATTAACCGCAATTTATCTATGTCCTTATTTCAAAAGTATTAAGAGGATATTTTTCTTCCTTTAGTCTCCCTTTTGGGTCAATGCTCTTGTTAAATGCAATATATATTGATTGTTGACAGGGGTGTAATGGAGGTTATATAAAATATACGTCGTACACCTTCTGGATTTTTTTGTTGTTGTTGTTAAGTTCCGTATACCATCCGTTTTTCAAATAAAAAAATACCCGTAAAGCATGGTGACGCCACTGCAACGTCGTTGTGAAGTCACATTGTGACTTTGTGACCATCAATTGTCAATGTGACGTCACGTGACGTCGATGTGAAGTCACAGTGACTAAAATGTGAAGTCGTTATGGACGTTTTAGAGCTCTTTTGTGACGTTTCACAATGTGGTCACAATGTGACAAATTTGTGAAAAATGTGTCGCTTGTGACTAATTTGACATTAACATTGTGACGAAACTGTGACAAAAGTGACGATATTTAAATTGCCAGAAACATGTTTTTTAAAGTAAATAACATGTTTTAAAGGATATTTATAAATTTGTAAAGATTTTTAAGAAAGTCACATCTCATTCACAATCTGACGTCACTGAGTGGTGGCATTTTGGTCACAGATGTGATGTGACGAAAGTGACTCACAGTGACGTCACTGTGACCTTGCATGCTATTAGGGCTCTAACCTATTTTTTTTTCGATTCTGTTTGTGGATTTTTTAAAAATAAAGCAAACTTATTTAAAAAAAGTAATTAAAATCGAAAAAGGTTAAAACTTAGTTAGCTGAATCTTTTGTTAGTGAAATACATTTTAAATTTTCCCGGTTGGTTTAACTATCTTGCTTAATCATAAAAATGTTTAGAATGAAAACACATTGTTCTGCTTCCTTTGCATTCTAGAAGTTTTATTTGTCCAATTATCGATCTTTCCCCCCTCCCCTCACATAGAAATATGAATGAATTGCTTCGTGATAGAAATTAATTCAAAATAATTAAAAAGTGTAATCTGATGTTATATGTGTAGCTTCCGGTAATAACCAGATAAGACACATATTTCATATTTTGAGTAATTAACGTTTAAATTTTTCAAATGTCTTGTTATCATTACTTTTATAAAATAGATTAGAACTCAATAATTTTCACTACATTCAATTAGGATATAAGAACCTTTTTTTGCCAAAATAGTTATATAAAAATGGTTTTTATTTATTGAGAACCAATAAAAAAAATTTTCAATTTTTAAATGAAAATTTATAGTCACCTTATGACGGGTAAGTATTCATTTTTCATATTTTGAGTAATTAACGTTTAAAGTTCTCAAATGTCTTTTTATCATTACTTTTATAAAATAGATTAGAACTTAATAAATTTCACTACATTCAAATAGGATATAAGAACCTCTTTTTTTGCCAAAATAGTTATATAAAAATGGTTTTTATTTATTGAGAACCAATAAAAAAAATTTTCAATTTTTAAATGAAAATTTATAGTCACCTTATGACGGGTAAGTATTCATTTTTCATATTTTGAGTAATTAACGTTTAAATTTTTCAAATGTCTTTTTATCATTGCTTTTATAAAATTGATTAGAACTTAATAAATTTCACTACCTTCAAATAGGATATAAGAACCTCTTTTTTTGCCAAAATAGTTATATAAAAATGGTTTTTATTAATTGAGAACCAATTAAATTTTTTTTTTCAATTTTTAAATGAAAATTTATAGTCGTCCTATGACGGGAAGTATTTGATTTTCATTTTTCAGTTCTATGGCAGATGAAAGTACTCTTTTAAAGTTACATTTTCCCAAATTATCTCATTTTTTTCAAAAATGTGCCTTACCTAAGCCACAGATATTCCGTTTTAACCCTGAACATGGAAAAAAGATTGTAATACGGATAATTAAAAAAAAAAAAAAAAAAAAAAAAAAAAACCTCAAAAAGTAATTGGCAAAATTAATTTTTAATCCCTGAAATACAGAAATTGGAATTGTTATTATTTTAACGCGTAATTTTTATAATTAGTAGCATCAAATCTTGATACATGGAACATTGCATAAGAAACAAAACTTAAGATACATAATATGGAGTTTTAAAGTACATGTGTTTTATCAATGCTATAACGATACAAATGCGCCCATAATACTAATAACAGTAATCCGTATTTTTTTACATCCATATAGGTTATTTCCTATAATTTATTTTATTTTTACATTATGTTGTATTTTAACATTATTATACTGTATTTAATAATACTAAATTAATGTTTTAAACATTATTGTTAACGATAAACAAGACAGAAAATTGAAAACTACCTTTGGCTAACTATTTTCTGGGCGCAGAAAATACGTAAGTATCAAAATTTATGTTCCGTCTATACGTAACAGCAATTCAGAAAAACAAAAATTTCTACTTGTACTGAAAAAAATATTTTTATAACTTTTTTGATATAACAATAAAAAATAATGATTCGCCGATACCATAACATTTTGTTTTATGTACAAGAAACACGCAAAATATCCATCTCAGTTATATGCAAGATCTCCAACTGTGACGGTATATTCATGCTGGGTGTCATTTGTCACGTTATATGCAGACATACTCAGGAATTTAGGTTAAAACAACACAGTTTATTAAAATGATAAGGGCTAAAGGAAAGTGGAGCCAGTCTATAATTTCACACACTGAGAACACCATGAAAAGCTAAATCATACTCACAAGCTTCCGTCTAGCTCAGCCGGGGCACCGTCTAACACTTGACACTCTTTCCTGGCTGCTCTACTAAACAAATCTTAATTTCACAGCCCGTGGCTGTGGATATTTCTTTATTTGCTCAAATAATCAAAACGGAACGATTCTAAACTTTCTTACCAAGGCCGAATCCTTAATCCACTATCTGAACTCCTTTCCGCTTTACTGTAGGCCGTAGCTATTCTCTAATCGTCAGCACCTTACTAAACAATCATCAACTTCGTTGTCCAATGGCGGAATACACACAGAGGCTGCTGGCTGCTGGCTACTGCCAGGAACACACAGACGCTGGCTGCAGGCTAAGGCCAGAAACACACACCCCACAAACTCACACCCAAGCTTTTATACGCGACAAACTGAGATACTTCTCATTAACATAATACTAATAACCGCGAGCTAACTGCGGAATACGAAAGAGCACACACACTCTAGAAAGTTAAAGTAAAAGAGAGGATAGATGTCACTTTTACGCCTACAAAATGTTAAATTATTGACGTCACGATCTCAGAAACACTAGAGTGCCTTTATGACTAAAGGTCACTCCCTCACACAACATCTAACAATAACCAAATGCCTGTCAAATATGAAAATGTGTTTGTTTGGATGTTTGAAATTTAAATTCAGTTACTTTCTTTACTTGAAATCGTTAATATAACTGCCCGAGTACGGTAAAAAGAGAGAAAATATGTATAGGTGTAAAACTTTGTGCTCTGCTGTTACATACGTATACATAAAAGTTACTGGGTGTCCCAAAAATGACTGATGGATTTTAAAATTCAATAACTTGCAAACGATGACAGCTATTTAAAAAATTTTTGCAGGGGGTTATGTATAATGTCAGGAGTTTTTTACCGTAATTTTTTATTTTAGTTCGAATTTCAAACAATAGGTGGTGCTGACGGCGATTGAAGGTCAGGTGATCAGTGCTGAGTGAAAAGTCGACCCTGCCTTCAGTTGCCGTCAGCGCCACCTACTGTTTGAAATTCGAACTAAAATAAAAAATTACGGTAAAAAAACTCCTGACATTACACATAACCCTCCTTCAAAAATATTTTAAATAGCTGTCACCGTTTGCAAGTTATTGAATTTTAAAATCCATCAGTCATTTTTGGGACACCCGGTACAAACTCTATCATATTCCTTCTATATATTTATATCAAAATTTTAAACATAATTCTCAATGAAACAGTAGTTCAGCATATCTATTTTATTACAAATCTTTTGATGCCTATAGAGTTTTAGTGTAAAGTTCCTAAATACACATATTTCCAAAAATTACAGCGTTGAATATACCTCCTGTGTAGACGTAATTAATTAATAGTATCGTTTTGTTTTCAGAAATGGAGGCATTTCAACAATTTAACTTTGTTAAAAAGTGTTAAAAATAAAAAAAATAAGTTTTTTGGTAAAAACTTCCGTCTAAGCTGTCCGTCTGGTCAATCAAATTTTCAGAGAAGTGCGCAGGAGGTTATCCACTTGACATTAGGCAATATTTTAGAAGAAGAAAAAATATTATCTTTCAACTGTTCTTTAAAGGGCTTTAAGACCAGAGCATTTATCACTTAGATTATTTTACGTGTGGCTTTGAAGATAGATATAGGATTTATAAATGTTTTTAAAGTCAGCTACAAAAATTTTATAAATTATGTGCCAGGCAAGTTATTTGTTGCATGTCTGTTTGAGTGGGCCTGAAATGGATAGTCTATGTGAAGGATTTTCTCAGTCAGCGTTACAAAAATCCTCATCTGTTTTTCAAGATTTCTTCTTTTTAGCTGCCAGCTGAACTGATGTTCAAAAGTTTGAATTTCTTTACATACTGTTGGTCAAACAGTAACATGAAATAAATAAACGGTGACGAGTGAATGTTACATTCGTTCAGAGGGTTCCGTACAATAAATATATGAATTATTAACTGTATCATTACAAAAATCGTTGCTAAAAGGATAATACGACTTTGTAAAACACTATACACCGTAGGATTGAATGTAGCTCTATAAACTACAAAAATATGAATAGATATATCATAACAGTTCAAAGGTATATAACGCCTAAATAATATGAATATTGCTTTTTTGGATAACTTTCTTTTAAATATTATTCTAATCTGTTTTTTTTTCTTTTTTTTGTGAACTTCTAACTCGGTATTGACAATAAAAGTAGTGAAAATTTAAGCTTCATTTGGCATTTCATAAAAGTAAATTCAACGTAAATAATAATCTTTTGTTTTTACAGTACGCTGAAACTAAACCCTTGCTGAAAGATTGAAATTAGCACTGTGTTAAGCACGTTTCGAAAGAAGGTCGCACAGTTGCAACGCCGCCATGGTTCGTGCTGCGTTTTTTCAGATAGGTTTTTAATTAATCTAGACTCATGTGAGGCATATATAGTTATCCATTCAATTCAAATGTGAATGCATGTCCTGAATCACATACTATTCATGCGATTAATTCTATTTAAATTAGTCAGTTTTTAACAATTTAACATTTATTACTTTTATACTGCTACTGGGCATTGCATTACATAAATTTATCATGTTGTTATCTAGTTTTTCAAGGCCAATAGTACAACTAGCACGCCGCCCCTTTTACTATGTATATCCAAACCATCCGTAACTTGAAGGGTTAATATCTTGGGTAATTACGGACGATTTCTTTCAAAAATCACTAGCAATAATGCTTCTATACTTCTGCTACGATAGGTACCTTCAACGCTCCTCAATATATTTGCTGAATGCCTACAAATCGTTATTTGTGTGTAACAGAAAAGTACACTTTTCTATAAAAAATTTTGTGACCTAAGTTTGTCGTCATAGTTTTCCTACAAGGATTAAATTGGCGTCTATTACCACTATTTTTTTCATAATTTTAGTTTCAGTAGGTTCGGAAAAGGATGAGGGAGAAAAGAAGGCATATATTTTCAAAACATTTTCGCCGATATCTCCGGATGTATAACACCTAAAATTAAAACAAAAGTGTTCTTTAGTTCAGCGTTCCCAAAACTTTCACATGATACATAACATGATGCATAAAATAATTTTTTTAAAGTAACTAAATTAACCGCTTTATATTTTTCCTAAATATATTTATAAATGTTTATTAATCTTTCTTTCCACGTTCCGTAGTTTCCGAATAAAATGGAGTGATCACACAGGGAGTGATCTTATATTGGTTCCGGTTTTACTTTCTTAAGTACGTAATTCTATAAATCCCCTATGCTACTTATAATGAGCGAATTATTGCAGAAAAACTCAAAATGTACCATTCTAGATATAATTATTTTTGGAAAATTATAAGGTTAGGTTATTATCCTTCTATTAATAAATAATAAATAAAATATAAAATAAAATTTTTAATAACAATATCCAAATTTAACACAAAATTTAAAATTTTATCTTTGAACACTCGTATACGCATTACACAGCTATAATAATTTGAAATGTTTAAACACATTTTTATAAAGAATTTATATTCTATGAAGAATTATATAAATTATTTGCCAGACAAGTTTGTGTCTTTTGAAGCTCTATTGGTAGAAAAAAATGACATAAATTTAAATACACACCATAGTACATTATAAGGGGATCAGTGAACAAATTATCAAAAAGTACTATTCTATCAAAAAATATTTTTGAAAAACTACAAACTTTGGAAAATATCTGTATCTTAAAATAAATAAATAAATAAATATATACATGAATTTTTCGACACCCGAATTTGAAGCAAAATATCAAATTTTATCTTAGAATATCTGATTTTGTAGAGCATAATTTTAATAATGAAGAAATTCTAACCCGTTGTATCACCGCTTTGCAGATCTGAAACATACCAAAGTCAATAATACATAGTCAATAGTACTTACTCAGTAAGCTTTAAAATATGACTTTATTTGTTGTTCCTATTTTTCCAAACACCAGTTAATATAAACTGATTATTGGAATTCTCAGCAGACGATGATGTTGAGTTAATTTCTCATATCAAAATTTTGTTTATCATTTAACAAGCTTCAGGTTGATACTGCAAAAATTAACTTAGTAAATTTTGTCAAATTAAAAAAGGCTTAAGAAGTCCGAAAACACATTTTTTTAAAGATAATTTTATATACTTTAATATTTTGCTTCAGAATATGGGCAATATTTATGAAAAATGCTAATTTCTGTTTATTGTAGATGTGAAAAAAGTGTTTTTAGCCAATAATTTTTTAGTTTTACGTTCTAATTTTTTAAATTATTTTTTACATGTTTAAAATGATGTATTCTAACAACTGAGTCATCGGAGTTGTTGAATGATCCACAAAGGGTTAAGCATGTTATTTTTAAAGCTAACTATGGAAATTGCATAACTTATCTGGCAGATAAGGTTTTTGTTGCATGTCTTTTGAATTGCATTTGCAAAGTATAATCAAATGAAGGTTTTTCCCAGTCAAGATATTAAATATGTTAATAAGCGTAACTGATTTTATCATCTTTGACAGCTAATTGCATTATTAATCGAGAGGGAAATTGTGTCACTTCATAATTAAAAAACACAGATGCTCTAACATTTAATTAAAAAATTCTTATGCATATAAGATAATTTTAGATTAGGTCTTTGATATTTCTTCGTAATAAATTAATAACCGGGATTCATATTAACATGCACACTGATAATTAAATAAAATAAATATCAATAATACCAGTGAAATTAATAAAAACTTTGGAATTTACAGCAACATTGAAATTATCTCTATATAAAATTCTTTCTTTTACCTCTATATAAAATGTTTCCCTTGTATATAAAATTCTCCTCTTTTTTGATCATATTTATTTCTTGCGATAATTATTCAAATTCCCTTTTTATTTCCCTTTTTAGTTTTAGGTATCGCAGACATAAATATTTATTTTTCATACATATGTTTGTGTATTTGTGCACTAAAATTCTAATGTCCTCGATATCTAAAGTGAAAATTTATAATTTTAGGAAACATAGTTGATATACATACTTTAATTTATCTTAAATTAAAATAGCAAGTTTTTAGTAGAAGACAATGCATTAATTTATTCTGTTATTCATTTCAGCTGACAAACTCTATTTTAAATAATGCATTGACTGACTTTCTAAACAAGCTGAATAAAATACTGATTGAATGTACAGCAGAATTTTTTTTTTCCGATTACGATTTGTTTCCATGCATATTTGTGTATTTTTCTACTATGTTTCTAGATTTATTTTAAAAAATCACATAATAATTTTTTTTTTCTTCTTAGGTAAGAAAATTCATGAATAATAATATAAAACAATCTTGCAATAAAATGAAAAAAGGTAAAGTTTTGCATATTTATTTCTATTCTCTTAGTTATCTTTTAATATGTGCATGTTTTTTTTTTTTTTTTGTGAAATCTTTTTTTCCAGAATCTATTATTTTTTAGAGCTAAAAAACGTCCAATTTCACCTTATCTTTATTTATTAATAAAAAATCTTTATATTATTTTTTCATTAATTGAAATGTTACATTTCTTTCTATCTCATGAAAGATGTTGTGGATGTAAATGTTTTTTATTCTGAAAATTAATTTTTCCCGAATAAAAGAAAAAAAAAAAAAAAGGTTGGCACAAAATTATGAAATCAGATTATAAAATTAGAATTATAAAATATCTTGCATATGAATAACTTCATTAGTGCATATAAGCATATTTTTTAAGCATTACGTTAATTTTAACTATGTACCTTTGAGTATTTTACGAGTTATCAATTACATATTAAGTAAAAACGAATGGTTTTATGTTTTTCTTCTTTTTAATTGACACATACTCAGCATATAAAATACATTTTTGATGCAAAAATATTCATCCAAAATTAAAGGTACTCGTTATAAGCTAAATTTTTCTCAAACATAAATTTTTATTTAAAATTCCGCAAAATAAGACCTTGTGAGATAGGTCTGGAGAAACCGATGCTTATTTATAAAGTTATTTTAATTGTCACAATCGCAGGCGTTCGACACGCAATAGGCAATCATACAAAAAATATATGTATGCCTAATAAATAAATAAACTACACATGTTATGATGACTATTTGTAACTTCAAAATTTTCTTGATTTATTTGATGATTGCAATGATAAAAATTACATTCGAATTCATCCAATGTTTAATTAGAAAATTTTGAGCTTAAAAATGTAATAACACATTGGCGCAATACTGAAACTCCTTTTCAATGCTTTCCAACATAGTTCTAAAATTTTCTTGAAATCTATTTGTCTGGCTGCCCCTCAACTCGTGTTCTAATTCAAATAATTATGCTCGGATTTCCACTTAACTTATATATGTTATTTCGACTTATCATGCCCTGCCCGTTATTAAAAATAAAATTTGCAACTCATACATGTTCTTTTACATGTAGCACTTATAGTCTACATGAAAAAATCGTTTGAGGTGTATTTTAACAATGTTACTCTATTTCAGATATATTAAAATTTATGTGCATTATTTAGGTGAACTGCAAGTCGCTTACTGTGAATGCGATGTGAATAACATATATCATTCAATTACGTGGACACACAAAAGAATTTTTTTACAGTATAGTCTATGAGCAAAAATGTTAAAATTTGCGTTTTCCATTGTTATATGCATTATTTAATTCAACTAACATTTTTTATATTATTCGAGGGTTTACATTTTATTTTCCATATTACTTGGTAACCTATAGATAACATTCAGGGCTTCACAAACAATCAAGCACATAGAGCCTTAGTCAAGAAATTTGCAGAAGGGAAATTTCTTTTGTGTTATACATTTCCTTGCGAATTAAATCTTAGAAATCAATTAGCATATATAAAAATATAATTACCATATACAGGGCTGTAAAAAAAGTTCAGAAATATATACGATTATAGATGATAATTGCTGAACTTTGTTTATTAAATATATTATTCGTTTTTCAAATTATTTCCTGAGACATCTCTTTTCACATTATTAAGTGACGGTTTTTTGTTACATTTTACGCATTCTGTTGTAAAGTGTTACATAATCTATGCTTTACTGATTTTTCTTTTATGATTTTTTAAATCACTTAAAAATATTAGTTAAAACATTATTTTTTTCATTGTGCCTTAAATATTTTTGTATCTCTCGTCCCCTTTAGTTTTTAAATAGATTTATTTCACAGACTACAGCCTCACCATAAATTACCTTCTTTCCAGTTCTTTAAAAATCTCCACGTGATTCTCATTCCAAAGATGACCGTAATTACATGTTTATAACTGCGTCCCTCCCTATTAAAGCTTTTCCCAGCTTCAAGGCAATTCCAAAGTCACGCCTCTGGTTTACCCTAATGAGATAATCCTTCAACTCACTGAATGGTTACTGGGAGATTCTGTAATGAATTGATAGGGGCCAATCAAGAATTTGCTAATAACTCAGCGGTTAGATGTTAAAATGTCGCGAGTTGATACCTCTAAGAGATCAAGTACCTTGTTAACTGCTTTCCACTGTCTTTAAAGCCCCTGTTGCGGCGTTATTTGCATACTAATACTTAAGCGATCACTGCTGATGTTGTAAAATATATGAAGAATTGTCGAGAATGCAGGATTTTATTATCTGTGTAATTTCTAGTTCATAATTTATTAGAATCATTCTTGAATGCAGGTATGTGAATGTAATCAAGAAATTTATATTCGGTTAGTAGCAGAAATCTTTTAGGGTTCATTTACCAAGTAAAGAATAGAACGGATTTTTTCTATTATTGTTCCCACTTTTTTAATGCTACTTTTTATCACTGTTTGTGTTGCATTTTTTATATTGATTAGAATCGCAGTTTCTTCTTTATAAGACAGATTAAAATTATAATAATAAGTTAGAAATTTAATTTAAATTTAATTTTACAAATTACAAAGAGGATTTTTGTCCGGATAGTTGCATACCAAAAATTTGCTAGTAATTCAGTGGTTCGATCTTAAAATGCAATCAATTTACATTTCTAAAATATAAATTTGTTATTAATTGCTTTCTACTGTCTCTAAAGCCCCTGTTGCGGCGTTATTTGCATACTAACACTTAAGCGATTAATGCTGATGTTGTAAAATATATGAATAATTGTCGAGAATGCAGGATTTTATTATCTGTGTAATTTCTAATTCAAAATTTAACAAAATCTTTCTTTTATAAGGGTAGGGTGAATAGTAATATAGAAACTTGTATTCAGTCAATTTCAGAAGCTTTTTAGGGCTCATTTATCGCGTATTTCTTCCAGCTTTTTCAATGTCAGTTTTTAATCGCTATTTGTGGTGTACTTTAAGTCGATTAAATTCGCAATTTTATTTTTATGAAACAGATCAATATCATAATAACAAGAATGAAAATTAATTTAATGATAATAACAAGAATGAAAATTAATTTAAAGTTTCATTTAACAAATAATTGAGTTTTTTTAATTTCTTTTACTTGAGAGTGACGTATCAAAAATAGGCTAATAACTCAGCGGTTAGATGTTAAAATGTCGCGAGTTGATACCGCTAAGCGATCAAGTACCTTATTAAATGCTTTCCAATGTCTTTAAAACCCCTGTTGCGGCATTATTCGCATAACTAATACTTAAGCTATCACTGCTGATGTTGTAAAATATATGAATAATTGTCGAAAATGCAGGATTTTATTATCTGTGTAACTTCTAATTGAAAATTTTTTGGAATCGTTCTTTAATAAGGGTATGGTGAATAGTAATATAGAAATTTATATTCGGTTAATAGCAGAAACGTTTTAGGGTTCATTAACCACGTATTTCTACCAGATTTTTCAATGTCAGATTTTAATCACTGTTTGTGGTGTATTGCAAATCGATTAGATTCGCAATTTCTTTTTTTATGAAGCAGATTAAAATCATAACAATAAAAATGAGATTTAATTTAGTTTTTTATTTTTACAAATTGTTGATTTTTTCCCCCTTTTTTTTTTTTTTTTTTTTTTTTTTTTTTTTTGATAATGGCATATCAAATATTGACTAAGAACTCAGCGGTTAAAAATGTTGCTAGTTGATATCTTTAAGAGATCAAGTCTCATTATTTGCATACTGATACTTAAGCGATCACAGCTGATGTTGTAAAATATATCAATAATTGTAGAGAATGCAGGATTTTATTATCTGTGCAGTTTTTAATTTAAAATTTATCGAAATTGGTCTTTAATACAGGTATGGTGAATAGTAATATAGAAATTTATATTCTGTTAATAGCAGAAGCTTTTTAGCGTTCATTTATCGCGTATTTCTTCCAGCTTTTTTTCAGTGTCAGATTTTAATTACTGTTTGTAGTGTATTTTAAATCGATTAAATTCGAAATTTTATTTTTATGAAGCAGATTAAAATCATAATAATAAAAATGAGATTTAATTTAGTTTTTATTTTTGCAAATTGTTGATTTTTTTCACATTTTCTTTTCTTGATAATGGCATATCAAAAATTGACTAAGAACTCAGCGGTTGAAAATGTTGCTAGTTGATATCTTTAAGAGATCAAGTCTCATTATTTGCATACTAATACTTAAGCGATCACAGCTGATGTTGTAAAATATATCAATAATTGTAGAGAATGCAGGATTTTATTATCTGTGCAGTTTTTAATTTAAAATTTATTGAAATTGATCTTTAATACGGGTATGGTGAATAGTAATATAGAAATTTATATTCTGTTAATAGCAGAAGCTATTTAGCGTTCATTTATCGCGTATTTCTTCCAGCTTTTTTTCAGTGTCAGATTTTAATTACTGTTTGTAGTGTATTTTAAATCGATTAAATTCGAAATTTTATTTTTATGAAGCAGATTAAAATCATAATAATAAGAATGAGATTTAATTTAAAGTTTCATTTTACAAATAATTGAGTTTTTTTTCATTTCTTTTACTTGATAGTGATATCGAAAATTGGCTAATGACTCAACGGTTAGACATTAAAATGTCGCGAGTTGATACGTCTAACAGATCAAGTCCTTATTGACTGCTTACTAATTTGCATACTAATACTTAAGCGATAAGTGCTGATGTTGTAAGATATATGAATAATTGTCGAGAATGCTGGGTTTTATTATCTGTGTAATTTCTTCTATCAAACTAATTAGATTCATTCTTAAATGCAGATATGTGAATAGTAATTTAAGAAATTTATATTTGGTCAGTAGCAGAAGATTTTTAGGGTTGGTTTATCATCTACAGAATAGAATGGATTTGTTTTTATTTAATTCTGGATTTTCTTAAATGTCATTTTTTATCAATGTTTATAGTGTGTTTTATATTAATTAGAATGGCAATTTCTTCTTTATAGAACAGAATAAAGTCATAATGATAAGTAGTGATTTAATTTAAAATTTTATTTTTATGAATTATAGAGGTATTTTTTTTTTTAGTCTGAATAGTGGCGTATACAGAGTATTTTAATAATTAAGCAGTTAGATGTTCAAAAAATGTCGCGAGTTAATACCTCTAAGTGATCAAGTACTTTATTAACTGCCTTCCACTGTCTTTAAAGCTACCTGTTGTGGTATTATTTGCAGACCAATACTTAAGCAGTCACTGCTGATACTGTAAATGAATAATTGTCGAGAATACAGGATTTTGTTATCTGTATGAGTTTTCTATCAAAATTTATTACAATCATTCTTTAATGCGGATCTTGCTAATACCGTATCAAGACTTTGCTAATAACTCAGTGGCTAGATGTGAAAATGTCACCAGTTTATATCTCTAAAATATCGAATAATTTATAAACTGTTTTATTAGATTTAAAGTTACCGCTGCAGCTTTATTTGGTTTGGTTTGGTTTGGTTTATTTTTGTCGTCCGATTATCTACACTAATGGGATATAGGACCAGGGGGGAGTGCCCTTCGTGGGGGTCTTTCTAAGGGAACCTAACCCGTATTTACGCAAGGTTCGAAGAAAACCACGAAAACTCCGAACGGTTAGGCCGACAGCCGCGATTGGGTTCGAACCCAGCACCTGCCGTCTACCAGTTGAGAGGTCTGAACCTCTCGGCCACTGGTGGGGCGCAACTTTATTTGGATACTAACCTTTAAGGGCTACTTCAATCAAATGAAAAGAACCGTTCGCTAATGCTAATCCTATGTCAGAAATTTATAAATATATCTCAGTTACATTTCAATATTTTTAAATGATTTTCTTTTCATTGGATAGCTGAGAACAATCTGAATGCTGACCGTTTTTCACTTTTTCCATTTTGGTTGCAGATATTTCTTATGAGGGTGCTTTTGCTTTCCAAATCAGTTCCGAAAATAAAGAGCGTCCTCGTGAAAAATATCTGTAAACAAAATTAAAAATGTAAAAAACGACCTTTTTCCAGATCGATCTCACCTATCCAATGCAAAAAAATCAGTTAAAAGTATTGAAATGCAACAGAGATATCTTTATAAACTTCTTCCATAGGATTAGTATTAGCAAACGGGTATTTTCATTTGAATAAATTAGCCTTTTCAATTATCACTCTTGAGGTTTGTAAAATATGCACGTATATGAATAACTGTCCATAATGCAGGATTTAGTATTTGTGTAATTTCTCCGTAAAAATCTATTAGAATCATTCTTTAATGCGGATGTGGTGAATAGTAATATAGAAATTCATATTCAGTTACTGCTACAAATTTTCTAGAGTTCATTTACCATGTAAAAAATCGAGTGGGTTAAAAAAAAGAATCCTCGCTTTTATCAATGTAAATTTTTATCACCGTGTGTGTGTATTATATATACATATATTAGTTTCGCCTTTTCTTCTTTATGAAGTAAATCAAAATCATAATAATAAGTTATTTATTTATTTATTTATTGAATGATAGAGTTTTTGTTTTTTACTTTATTTTCTTGATAGTGCCAAATCAATAATTTGCTACTAATGCAGTACCTACAATGTCATCACTTCATAGTTCTAAAATAGCAATTGTGTTATACATTCTTCGTTTTAGATTTAAAGCTACCATTGCCGTTTTATTAGATACAAACATTTAAACAACTACTGCTGAGCTAGTAAAACGAATGAATAATGCCCGGAAAGGTCCAAAATGTGGGAGTATATTACCTGTGTAATTTCTCAAGGTAAATTTATTGGATTCATACTTTTATGCGGGTATGATAAATACTAATATAACATTTCTATTCATTTAGTAGCAGAAGAGTTTTAGGGATTATTTATGTTATAAGGAACAGAAAGAACTTATATTTTGTTAATGTCATTTTGATTCAGTTTTGTGCGTATTTTGTTTGGAATCACCGAATTAATTTGTTACAGCTAAGTTTTTAATGAAACAAATTAATTTCATTATAACAATACAGATATTTAATATAAAGTATTATCTTTTTTTTTCTTATTTTAATTTTTTTATGCTGTTTGAAAATTCATGTTTTAACATGAATAATTCCACTTCATTTCTAAAAAATAATGCTTGTTAATATCAGTAATCATGATAAAGAAAAATATTATCTCTGTCGAGAAACATTTCGATAGTCAAAAATTCATTTTTTCGCTTGATTCATTTTTTTTTTCAAAGTAAATAACATCAAGAGTCAAATATAAAATCTACTCGATTTTGCTCATTGCTTTGAAATTCGATAAAGAGTATATACAAGGTGTTTAAAATGTTAAAACTGGTTAAAAAATATTTTTATTAAGCTAATCTTCGATGTTTCTATGAGTGCTTTAATAATAATAATAATAATAATAATAATAAAAAGAAAATTGATGCAATTTAAATACATTGAAAATTGCTGTATAGACTGTCATGCAACCATTCTCCTCCCAACCTCTTTTATTAAAAGAATTAAAAACGAAGTGAAGAGACTAGCGCCCTCACCTAGAATTGAAGAGACGTGAAGAGAGGAGCGCGGGTAAGTGTGTTGGAGTGTTTAGATGTTGGTAGGGTGTGTGAAACACCCGAGTGAAGTTTTTCTTCAGAATGCTAAAGAATAATTTGGTAATAATTAATTCTGTACATATTCATCTCCTGTATATAGCTTCATTTCCTCTATATAAATCAGCATATTAAAAAATAGTTATAATCCAGCATCTATAGTTCTGCTGTCGGTCACCCAGACATTACAGACTCGTTATCCAAATCTTGTATAACTCATTTAAATAATCTTCAAATAGGAATGAGATTTCAGTAGTAAGTTTTGATTCTAAATTTTTAAGTAATTAATAAATTAACAAAATAATAATAATAAAAGAATTATAATATTTAATAATAATAAATTAATATTCATGAAATATAATAATAAATAACAATAACAATAATCAAAATTTCTTACAAAAAATTTTTTTTTTATTAAAAGGGAGATAAGGTAAAAATCAGTGTTTAATAACCCATACTTCCAAAATCAAAATTTTTATTATTATTTTTTCCTTTTTTACGTCACTAATATAGCGTTATACATATATGTATGTCACTAAAGTTAGAAAAAAATGCGATAAAATGATAATATCAGATTTTGTGAACAAAAATTTTGTTTGATTATTGTGGTCAATTATACGCGATAATTATTTAATAAACAATTTTGATTGTAATTATATCAGTTTGATATAGTAAAGGAAACGCATTACAATTTGCTAAATTAACTTGCCAGTCTTATTTTCAACAAAGCATTAAAATAATATTAAAAAACAAAAAAGTAAGATGATCAGAAGAATCCACATTACCTTAAAATAATCAATTAACTTAGAAAAATAAACTTTTTTTTAAAACTAGGAATTAATGCAAATATCAATTCTTAACTATTAGTAGAAACAAAAATTTCTTTACTTTTATAATTTCTTTATTTTAAAATTTTCTTTACTTTCTTTACTTTAAAGCATTCTTTACATTGAAATAGTACCATCTTTTAAAAAATATAAATATAGAACAAAATTCACCATGGCGTAATTTTAATATGAAAAGATATATTGTTTAACTTATGTGGTTATTTATCGGTCGAAATGTGTTCAATAAACAATTCTGAATTTGAACAATTTATAATTTATATAATCATCCTCTTTTTATTAAAAATATATATAAATATGTAACAAAATAATCTAACAATTCAAATTGAATAATAACAACTTACAAATATTTCTTAGTATAAGAATCGTGCATACAATTCAGTTTTAATAATTTCTAATCCGACAATTTCGCTTTCGCAAAACGTAAATTAATGTTCAGACATTAAAATAAGATATTCAATGCCATTAACTTCTTCGCAAAGTTACGAACATTAAAAAGAGTTCTGCATTTTAAAATAGATTTAAATTCTAATAAAAGAAATGGCCTTTGTCCATACTCAGAGACGCAATCATTTTGTATAAAAAAGAAATCAATTTGCATTTCCCGCGAGTAACGGAATTTACAAGTCAAATTTTTCCTCCGTCGTCGTAGCATAAACTAAAAGACTTATTCTAGATCGGTCGAAAAAAAATAATCACTGGGTTATTGTCATGTCTTCAAAAGTATGCAAATTTCTTCTGCTTCTGCGATTCCCAAATTTAAACTAATAACACCTTGCTTTAAAAAAGGGAAAAAAAATCAGCTAGTCAAATTACCTTTTCATAAGCTTTTTTATATATATATATTTATTTATTTCTTGGCGATTTCAGTAAAATACTATCGATAATCGTATCGGGTGATTTTCATCGAACTGAAATCGTAATTTCTTTTTCGAATTCTGGTTTTTATGTTTAGATGGAAAAAGATTGAATGGAGAACCATTTTCTGTTTTCTTATTTCCCATCTGAAGCAGGATATTTCCCCCTTTTTTTTTTTCATTTTGGATATTAATCTTTTCTGATGACTCAAGAAGGAAAACATTATTTATAAAATCGTAACTTGAATGTGTGTTTGATTTTTTTTTTCTCTAGAGCGGGTAGAAAATGAATTGGATTTCTACCATCAGTAACAGAAATATTTTCCTCGTTTGCAAAAATATATTCCATTTGAAGTAAGATTTTGGTGGCGCATAATGGTTGAAAAGAATAATCAAAAATTTTTGTTGATATTTACTTGTCCTTTGTTTGTTTTATGTCATTTTCTTTATTTTTAATATTTATCTGAGTTTTCACATCTAAAGTGCTATTAAAAAGAAGGGTGAAGGCGGGTACTTAAGTTTCCATTTGTGGCACTGATGGATAAAATGATTTAAGAAGGATGGATTTGACGTAATTTTTTGTAGAAGGAGAAAGTATGAGTTTAAATCAATCATTGAGGTGAAATCAAAAAAAACTTTAACAATCATACAAATTATGATAGACAACAATAAAATTTTTTAAATATCAGTAAATATTTATTAAGCATAATTAATACGTTGCTGTTGTTTTTGGATCTATAGTTAATGTTTTTTTGTAAATATCTTAAGCTATCAATTATGTCGAATTACCACAAAAAAAAAAAACGCGTTTTTATGTTTTTATTGCCAAAAAACGCCAAAATGTTTATATTCCACTGTTAAAAAAAAGGATGAAGACGGTTAGTTAAGATTCCATTTGTGACACTCATACTTAAAATGATTTAAGAAGGATGGATTTGATGTAATTTTTTGTAGAAGAAGAAAGTGAGAGATAAAATCAATCACTAAGGTGAAAGCTAAAAAAACTTTAACAAATTATGATAGACAACAATAAAAATTTTTAAATATCAGTAAATATTTATTAAGCATATTTAATATGTTGCTGTTGTTTTTGGCTCTACAATTAATGTATTTTGTAGACAACTTAAGCTATCAATCGTGTCGAATTAAAAAAGAACGCGTTTTTATGTTTTCAGCGCCCGAAAACGCCAAAATGGGGATATTCCTGTATTAAAAAGAAGGACGAAGACCGTTGCTTAAAATTCCATTTGTGACACTGATAGGTAAAATGTTTTAAGAAAGATGGATTTGATGTAATTTTTTTGTACATGGAGAAAGTATGAGTTTAAATCAATCATTGAGGTGAAAACTAAAAAAGTCCTTCCGGCAATGCCGGGAGGAAGAGGTAGCTTTCATATACTTATATATTTATTTATTTATTTTAAAGTAAGTTACATTGTTCAAAAATACTAATCTCAAGTTAGTGGAAATAATCTTATAAAATTAGTGATTTTATAAGATTGAATACTATTTTTGTCAAGACTGAATATTAATAGGAATTTTTAGAAATTAGTCATCTTTTATTCAATCTGGTTTTATTTTAAGCGATTTGGAGAGTCACTAAATTCCACGATATCATAAAGTGTATGCCATTTTAAAGCAACATTGTGGATCGTTTAGATCAGACCGTTTCAAAATGTCAGCGATAAGAAAAGTTCAAAGTGCTATAACTCAATCATTTTGTAAGATATAGACAAAATAAAAAGTGTTCTGGAATCGTTGTTTTAAGTTCTAACAAGTAAAAGAAAAATATTTTTCAAATTTTGATTTTTTCGCATTTTATTTTAAATTTTAAATTTTTTAAAAAATTTAAAATGGCCACCATTGTGAAACAAAATGGCGGATGATGCTGGCCAACGAACTCGGTCGAGACATTTGTATGTACTATGTACATACCAAGTTTAATTGAAATCGGTTCATAAATACGCGTGTTATCACGTGACAAAATCATATCGTTTCAAAATGTCAGCCATAAGAAAAATTCAAAGTGCTATAACTCAATCATTTTTTAAGATATAGACAAAATAAAAAGTGTTCTGGAATCTTTGTTTTAAGTTCTAACACGTAAAAGAAAAATATTTTTCATCTTTTAATTTTTTCGCATTTAATTTTAAATTTTAAATTTTTTTAAAAATTTAAAATGGCCGCCATTTTGAAAAAAAATGGCGGATGATGCTGACCAACGAACTCGGTCGAGACATTTGTATGTACTATGTACATACCAAGTTTAATTGAAATCGGTTCATAAATACGCGTGTTATCACGTGACAAAAATCAGATCGTTTCAAAATGTCAGCCATAAGAAAAATTCAAAGTGCTATAACTCAATCATTTTTTAAGATATAGACAAAATAAAAAGTGTTCTGGAATCTTTGTTTTAAGTTCTAACACGTAAAAGAAAAATATTTTTCAACTTTTAATTTTTTCGCATTTAATTTTAAATTTTAAATTTTTTTAAAAATTTAAAATGACCGCCATTTTGAAACAAAATGGCGGATGATTCTGACCAACGAACTCGGTCGAGACATTTGTATGTACTATGTACATACCAAATTTCATTCAAATCGGTTCATAAATACGTTAGTTATCGCATGACAAAAATCAGATATATATATATATATATATATGATTATATATATATATATATATATATATATATATATATATATGGTTATATATATATATATATATATATATATATATATATATATATATATATATATATATATGTCAACATTTGAACGGAGGGTGGTTTTGGGGTCTGGGAGTCATGATCGGTGAAAATATACCAAAATTTTCCGGAAGTGCTTTCCTCCGGACGGCTGCAATAGGTAGCTTTTTACTTTTTGTAATGAAAGCTACCTAAAACGCAATAATCATACAGCTTATGATAGACAACAACAAAAAAAAAAAGCTTTTAAGATCAGTAAATATTTATTAAGCATATATAGACGTTGTAACAGTTTTTGACTCTACAACTAATGTATTTTGTTAATAATCTATCAATAGTGTCAAATTACAAAAGAACCCGTTTTTATGTTTTCAGTGCCAGTAAATGACAAAATGTTGATATTCTTTATCATATTTTTTGCTTTGTGATTTATTTATTCTTAATATTTGTCTGAACTTTCAAATCTAAAGTACTTTTAAAAAGAAGGACGAAGGCGGGTATTTAGATTTCCATTTGTAAAATTGGGGGTTAAACTGATTTAAGAAGTATCGATTTGATATAACGTTGTGTAAAAGGAGAAAATAAGAGTTTAAATCAATCATTAAGGTTAAAGCTGAAACTTTTTTTTTAATAATGGTACACATAATTATAGACGTCAATAAAATATTTTTTAACACGGCAAATACTTTTTAAGCATAGATAATAGGTTGGTGTTGCTTTTCATTCAACGACTAATATATTTTGTAAATAAATTAAGCTATCAATCGTGTCGAATTATGATAGAGCCCGTTATTATGCTTTCAGTGCCAGAAAACGCCAAAATGTTGATATTCCCCTATTAAAAAACAATACCCTGACGGATAAAATTATTTAAAAAGGGATGGATTTGATGTAATTTATTTATTTATTTTTTTATTAATTAATTTATTTATTATTATTATTATTATTATTATTACTATTATTATTTGCAGAATATGAGTTTAAATCAAACATTAAAGTGAAAACTAAAAAAAGTTTTAAGATCAGTAAATACTTATTAAGCATATATAATACGTCGTTGTTGTTTTTGGCTTTACGACTAATGTATTTTGTAAATAAACTATCAATAGTGCCGAATCGTGACAGAAAGCGTTTTTATATTTTCAGCGCCAGAAAAAAAACTGCATATTGCTTGTCATTTGTTTGTTTTATGCCATTTTCTTTATTTTTAATATTTATATGAGGATTCACATCTAAAGTACTATTAAAAGGAAAGTAGAAAAAAGGTACTTAAGTTTAAATTTGTAACATTGATGGATCAATTGATTTAAGACGAATGAATTTGATGTACTTTTCTGGTAGAATGTGAAAATATGAGTTTAAATCAATCATTAAGATGAAAGATATAATAAAAACTTGATAATTATGCAATTTGTTTTGAGAACAATAAAAGGTTTTTAAGTACCTTAAATATTTTTAAGCATGTATAATAGGCTGTTGTTGTTGATTTTTTCTTCTCCACTATTAATGTATTTTGTAAATGAGTTATTCTTTCAATAGTGTCGAATTATAACAGAGTACTTTACAGAGTACACTCAGAAAAAGCTATTAATTAAAACTACAAAACATGCTTTGTTGAGTTCATTTTGGTCGTTCTAAGCGAATTTTTAGTTAAAGTAAAAAATCGGTTTTGTTCTCAGTCAAAAAAAAATAATATTGTTAACACTTTTATAAAATTTTAACAAAATTTCATCAATTTTATTTGAGTCTTGTATTTTCAATTCATAATTCCAACAAAATTTTGTCGTTTTTGCAAAATTTAAATTGGTGTACAATAGCCATAACTCTCTCTGTCGTAATATTGCTTAATTGACTTATACAGCTATAAAAGATTAACATAATTTTTGGATAATAAAATCTTTTCAAATTGATACGGATTAATAACGTTATTACTACGTTATTATGCATTTCAAATGAAAATTGTAGACGGAAAATTGAAATTTTAGGAAAAATTATTAGTATTTTTTTTTCCAGTCTGCACTGATTGTTAGGAAAAAAAACCTAACTGTAGTACAAAAGTACGAAATAAAATTTTATTAAAATAAAGAGGAAATATTAAAAATTAATGATCTTAGCAAAAATTATCAGTCTTTTTTCCGGTCTGCGATGATTAATAGGAAAAACCTAAATGTAGTACAAAACTGCATAATAAGATTTTATCAAAATAAAAAGTAAATATTGAAAATTAATGGTTTTAGCAAACATTTTTAGTAATTTTTTCCGGTTATAACTGCGCTGATTGGTAAGAAAAAGCCTAACTGTAATACAAAACTACGTAATAAGATTTAAAAAAAGTTTAATATTTAGAATTAATGATTTTAGCAAAAAAATATTAATAAGATTATTAGTAGATTTCTCCTGTGATAGCTCACAAAATAAAATAATTTTATTGGAGAATAAATTCTGACTTAGCATTCTTTTACTATTTTGACATTTATATATGTTTTCAGAAATAAAACCTTAAACTCAAATAGCTATTAATAACCAAAAATAAATAAAAGACAAAGAAAAAAAAAACAGAAAGACTATGCCTTTGATTAGGATTTAAAAAAAGAATGCCCAGAGAAATTTATTATAAAATAGAAGAAAAACACAACTCACAAAAACTATCTCTTGAGCAGACATATTCATTATAAGTAAAAACTCTACAAAAATCATAAGAAAAAAAAAACACAAGTTAGCTTCCTTTTCTTGTTCTTCTAACAGAAAAAGATAAGAGGCAAGAGTTATGGTTAGCCCATATGTCTTATGATATCATTCTTAATCAGGACGTATGAAGGATCAGAACTGTCAGAGAAATCTCTTTTTGAGTTGGAGAAAAAGAGAGAAAAAAACTTTGTTTCGGCTTTTTTTCAAACCTTTTCTCAGTGAAAAATGAGAATTATTTTTTTATTTCATTTATTCATTCAGGTAACAAACATGGATGTTTATATAAACGAATTTTTTTTTCGTTATTTCTTTAAAACAATAGTTTTTTTAAGGGACATTATTTTAAGAAATGAGTTTTCCTTTAGAAAACTCATTTCTTAACTTCAAACCTTTTCTCAGTGAAAAATGAGAATTATTTTTTTTTTTCATTTATTCATTCAGGTAACAAACATGGATGTTTATATAAACGATTTTTTTTTTTCGTTATTTCTTTAAAGCAATAGTTTTTTTAAGGGACATTATTTTAAGAAATGAGTTTTCCTTTAGAAAATGAATATATATGATTTTTTTTTAATTATAAAAGATTTATAAAAGAATTAAAACTATTACGTTGAAACGGTACTACTCTGTTATCCCGTCGACCGATTTTGCCAAATTATACAAATCGCCAAACTAACAGCCAAATTGACGTAATTTTTATTTTAAATAATTTAAAAAAACAAATAATTAGTAGAATATTAATAAAAAATACAAATAAAAAGTCGAAATAAAAATCACTTAATGACGTTTTAAACACACGTATCGTATTTAATGTCATTGAATTGACATTCACGATCATCCATTATTGGCATTTAATCTTATAATTTGGCGATAGTATTTTGATCGACGGGATAACAGAGTAGTACCGTTGAATCTTATGTTTTCAATTGTTTTGGAAACGTTTTTTTTTTTTTACTTTTTTTTCATTTTATTTTTAGCTTCTATTTTTTTTTTAAATAATAAAAACTTTTCTTTGTTTTCGTTTTTTTTTTATTGTACGAATAAGGGATGAATATTTCTCTCTCTTTCTTTTGGATTAATCCAATCAGATATCGTGTGATGTTGTATAAACGATTTTTATTACTTATTTAAATAAATACATTTAATTTTCTCTAAAAAATGAATACATAAAAAAAACTTTTAAAAAATAACAAAAAAAAAAATATTATTTTAAATCCTATATATTAAATTTCTTTAAAGTGTTGCTTTCTTTTCTTTTTTCTTTTTTCTTTTTTTTTTTTTTTCATTTTATTTTTAAGGCTGTTCTCAACTGCTCTGCACAACAAGCGCAAAACATTTACGAATTCATTTTTTGACTGAAAGATGCAAACTTGGAAGGCCTGACTATGGAAGCGCTTTCGAATCGAACTGAATTTTCCAGTTTATGATAATTAAATTATCTACCGTGTTATGAGTTATTTTCATCACATGATCGTGCGATTTTTTTCCGATTTTTTTTTTCTTTCGTCGGAAAATGCTTTCAAAACGTCAGTTTTGACGTCTTGTTTCAAAATAGCTATTACGTTTTTAACGGAAAGATGCAAACTTGGAAAGCCTGACTATGGAAGCGCTTTCGAATCGAACTGAATTTTCCAGTTTATGATAATTAAATTATCTACCGTGTTATGAGTTATTTTCATCACATGATCGTGCGATTTTTTTCCGATTTTTTTTTTCTTTCGTCGGAAAATGCTTTCAAAACGTCAGTTTTGACGTCTTGTTTCAAAATAGCTATTACGTTTTTAACGGAAAGATGCAAACTTGGAAGGCCTGACTATGGAAGCGCTTTCGAATCGAACTGAATTTTCCAGTTTATGATAATTAAATTATCTACCGTGTTATGAGTTATTTTCATCACATGATCGTGCGATTTTTTTCCGATTTTTTTTTTCTTTCGTCGGAAAATGCTTTCAAAACGTCAGTTTTGACGTCTTGTTTCAAAATAGCTATTACGTTTTTAACGGAAAGATGCAAACTTGGAAAGCCTGACTATGGAAGCGCTTTCGAATCGAACTGAATTTTCCAGTTTATGATAATTAAATTATCTACCGTGTTATGAGTTATTTTCATCACATGATCGTGCGATTTTTTTCCGATTTTTTTTTTCTTTCGTCGGAAAATGCTTTCAAAACGTCAGTTTTGACGTCTTGTTTCAAAATAGCTATTACGTTTTTAACGGAAAGATGCAAACTTGGAAGGCCTGACTATGGAAGCGCTTTCGAATCGAACTGAATTTTCCAGTTTATGATAATTAAATTATCTACCGTGTTATGAGTTATTTTCATCACATGATCGTGCGATTTTTTTCCGATTTTTTTTTTCTTTCGTCGGAAAATGCTTTCAAAACGTCAGTTTTGACGTCTTGTTTCAAAATAGCTATTACGTTTTTAACGGAAAGATGCAAACTTGGAAGGCCTGACTATGGAAGCGCTTTCGAATCGAACTGAATTTTCCAGTTTATGATAATTAAATTATCTACCGTGTTATGAGTTATTTTCATCACATGATCGTGCGATTTTTTTCCGATTTTTTTTTTCTTTCGTCGGAAAATGCTTTCAAAACGTCAGTTTTGACGTCTTGTTTCAAAATAGCTATTACGTTTTTAACGGAAAGATGCAAACTTGGAAAGCCTGACTATGGAAGCGCTTTCGAATCGAACTGAATTTTCCAGTTTATGATAATTAAATTATCTACCGTGTTATGAGTTATTTTCATCACATGATCGTGCGATTTTTTTCCGATTTTTTTTTTCTTTCGTCGGAAAATGCTTTCAAAACGTCAGTTTTGACGTCTTGTTTCAAAATAGCTATTACGTTTTTAACGGAAAGATGCAAACTTGGAAGGCCTGACTATGGAAGCGCTTTCGAATCGAACTGAATTTTCCAGTTTATGATAATTAAATTATCTACCGTGTTATGAGTTATTTTCATCACATGATCGTGCGATTTTTTTCCGATTTTTTTTTTCTTTCGTCGGAAAATGCTTTCAAAACGTCAGTTTTGACGTCTTGTTTCAAAATAGCTATTACGTTTTTAACGGAAAGATGCAAACTTGGAAGGCCTGACTATGGAAGCGCTTTCGAATCGAACTGAATTTTCCAGTTTATGATAATTAAATTATCTACCGTGTTATGAGTTATTTTCATCACATGATCGTGCGATTTTTTTCCGATTTTTTTTTTCTTTCGTCGGAAAATGCTTTCAAAACGTCAGTTTTGACGTCTTGTTTCAAAATAGCTATTGCGTTTGTAAAAAGAAAAATAAAAACAGAAAAATGAACACGATTAGATAGTTTCTGAGTAACAACGCCTGCTAGTTTCATGCATTTCCGAACAAAAATAAATTAAAAATTATGTCAAAAATTGACTTTTTTGATTTAAGAACACCCTTAAACTTTTTTTTATTTATTGAAAGAATAAAATAAGTTTTTTCATTGTTATTGTTGTCTCAGTAGCCAATGAGGGTTCTCTTTTTTTTTTCTTTCTTGTTTTCATTTATTCAATCAAGTAACATAAGTGGTTATATAAATGATTTTAATTACTTCTTTAAATAAATTTTTTTATGTACAATGCTTTTATGTACCACGTTTTCTTTATGAAATCGATGAATAAAAATGGTTTTCTTTAATTGTAAAATATTTATAAAAGAATTAAAACTATTACTTACAATCATATGTATTAAATTGTTTTAAAATTTTTCTTTACGTTTTTCTTTACTTTTAATTTTTTTTTTTTTTTATTCATTAAAAAAATAAAAAATTCTTTTTTTTTTTTTTTGCTATTGACTCTATACATTTTAGTATTTCTCTCTCTGTCTCTCTCTTTTTTACTCAATGAAGTAACATGGGTGGTTTTAAAATTATAAATAACATGAAATAATAGAAATGAACCGGCTCAAATTGGTTTTGAAAGTTAATGTAATAAAAAAAAAATCTAAGGCGCAACATTAGTTACAGAAAAAGACCCGTATGATAATGTAAAGTCTATGGGAGCATTCTTTTCAAATATCTCTCACAAATTTTAATATTTTTACATGATTTTTTCTACATAGGATAGCTAAGGACAATCGACAACCGGTCTAGTTTTTACTTTTTCAATTTTGGTTTCAGATTCTTTTTTCAAAAATTACTTTAAATTTCAAAACCGGTTTAAACCAGTTCTGAAATTAAAACTATCATAATGTAAAAAACATATAAGCAAAATCGAAAAAGTAAAAACTAGGCCATTGTAGATCGTCCTCAGCTATCCTGTACAAAAAAAAAAAAAAATCATGTAAAAATATAAAAAATTGAGCGAAATTTTTGAAAAGAACGCCCCTATAGACTTTATATTATTATCTTAATAATAATTATATTTGATTCAAAGACATTGTGATGGTGATGACAATGTTTGGAATTGAAACTAACTGCGGCAAATAATAGACTTTAAAAAAAGAGAAAAGAAAAGAAAAATTGAAAAAGGTTCAAATGTTGAAATATATATTTTAAAAAAATGCTTTGAGAAATCAGTAAATACAGCTATATATTAAATATATTATTTGAAATTTCATTCTCCACTCCCAAGCTCAAGTATGAAAAAATGAAATTCTACTTAGAATTTCAATTTATGGCGATGAAAGCGGTACCAATCGGTTGTTGCAACCTGTCTTTATAAATTGACGTACTATATTACTTTATCGAATTTACTTGAAATATTGTGCGTACAAGACATTTCTGACGGCGACAAATAAGTCCTTAAAAAAAAGTTTGTCGTTAAAAGCACTTGCAAAGCGCAATAACAAAAAATATAAAAGTTTTTTTTTTTTTTTTAATTTTGCTGTTTCTTTGTTATTATTATTTATTCTTTATTTTAATTTTTTAAAAGGTTTGTTGACGCAGATTTTTTTTTGTGTTAGCGCGTGGCTTTATAAATCTAAAATGTCTTATCTTTTGAAATAATAAATTAAATTTTTCATATGTACATTTTACAACTGATTTATGAATATCTTTCATATTGCATGATGTCTACCTTTTTTTTTCCCTTAACATTTCTAATATATATTAAAACAATGCACATTGTATCACAGCTTTATGACGGTTTACATTTTCTCTTAATTTATTAGAAATCTTTGTTTTTACGTAAAATCACAAATAGAGAATATTTTTTTAAAGGTAGATTTAGGAACAAAATATACTAGCATTTCAGAAATTGAGTGAACTATCCAACGGATTACATTCAGCTCAAAAATTCACTTTATAAATCTATTTCGTATGTAAATGTATCTCATGCCGGGCACGAAGCCAGAAAAATATATCACATTTTACCATTCTGTAATCTGGAATTTTACGACTAAAATATTCTCTTAACGTTTCAAAATGCTTCATAAATCCCTTCTTGTCACATGCTATATTAATAAAATATATGATTTCGAGAGTCAGTCCTGGCAGATAGACTGAAAATATGTACCCTTATTCTGAAAATAAAACGCAATTCAATACTTGGAGGGGTAAAAATTGTTGCATACTTTTATTTAAGAGAAAAATATATATCGTAAAATATTTTGTTGATAAATTAAAATATGAGTTGAAAAAAGACACATGCGCTAATATATGAAGTTTAGATTTAAACTGGTGTACATAAAAAAAGGTTGGACCTTTTTAAAGAAATTCGACATTCTTCATTTAATCCAAATACATATTTTCATGAAATTGTACGTTTAGGTTCAAAGACATTAATTATGTTAAAATAACCATATTTAAGGGTTTGTATTCTAAATGAATTGTTAAAGTACTGCAGAACAATTATATCACTTATTTGAATGCACAGAGTGTTTTTAAATTAATAACAAGTTTCAACGCTTGGAAGTATTTATTACATAAACTACAAAATTTTAAATAAATACATAATATAAGTAAGGTGGTCTGGGGTAATAACGCCAGGCGGGGTAATAACGCCAAGTGCTAATATTTTGCATAATTATGAAATAATCTGGTAAATGACACCCATATGCTCTGCGCAGAAGGGTTTTGTGTCATATAAATCGCAAAAAACAGCTTCAAGTTAATTTGTTTCATTTTTATGTCTTATTGTTTTTACAAGCAACTAAAATTAACGCTTGATCTAAAATTTGCGAGATACGTTTTGTGATGCGATGACCATTTTTTTTATCCGGAAATATTTTGTTAATTACATAAATTTGCAGCACATTTCATGGACTTTCAAAATGTTGTTGAAGATTTTGGATATCTTCTCGAGATAATTTTTAATTTAAAATGTACAGCGCAATAACTATAATGGGGTAATAACGCCAGTCCTTGGCATTAATACTCCGGTTGATTCCCTACAGTGGCCGAGCTACATCCTAAATACTGATTCAAATAAACACAGTTAAAACTCTGCAATGTTTCTAATAATTCTATTTGAGGGGTCCTTTTTAAGCAAAAAGAAGCTCACGGTCTGATATTCTTTTGCCTCATCCTCTCTCCCCCCCCCCCACACACACACACACCACAACTTTATTTTTCTTACACTTTCACAAAAAATTGAACATTTTCAATAGCTTAGAATATAATTTGTCAATTTCTAAGTTTGTAGAGTTTGTATTTTTAGAATTGGGAATAATTGCGCTACATTGCAATTATTCCATCTTATTTCATAGTTTTGTTTGCATGGCGTTATTACCCATATAGGTGGGTAATAACGCCAAATAGCATTGGCCAAGAAATCACGCCATTACATTTTATGAATAAATATCTGTAAAATTAATTTTTTTATATAGATAGTCAATGAGTTGCTGTATCAAATCATATATTTGTTTGAAAAATACAAACTAAAACTGAGCCGTGAAAATTGGTAGAACCTTAACGTGGCGTTATTACCCCAGGGTACCTTATATAAAATGAAAGAACAACGTAAACAGTTCTACCTACAAACTTTCGAATGTTCAATGTGAATAGATTTCGTCATACGGCACTCATCAAGTCGATAGCTCAGATCTTTCTAAACGTTGATTAGCAAATTAGTTCTGTTCAGATACTCACCCGATCTGACGCCATGTGATTTCTACCAGTGGAGTTTCATGAAAGAAGGTGTGTATGTGCCTCCACTACCAGCTGACCATTGCAGCTGTTGCAACAATGACCCCAGAAACACTGATCAACGTTTGAAATGTACTAGGCTATTGACTTGATGTGTGTCATGTGACGAAAGGTGCACACATCGAACACTTGTAAGTTTATAGATAAAACTGTTTGAGTTGCTCTTTCATTTTATGTATTAATTATAATTAAAAATTTTATGTTATAAAAACAACCAAACGTTAAAACCCCGATATTCCTGATATGAATATGTCCTTAGCTTAATATTTTCAATTATTGCAAGCCCAAATGTCTCAATAAAATCTGTAAAATATATTATTTTTAAATTATGTTTTTCTGCACATAACAGACGGACTCTTAACATTTTCGACATTTTAAAATCTTAATTCGGAAACTACTTGGATGGAAAATTTGAATTTGAGAATTTATATAAAGCAAAGCACAATAAATCACTAAGACGTTGCTTGTCTTTAATGGAATTTTTATACTGTGCTTAACAATAAAATTTTCAAAGGCTTCTTTTTTGACTTATTATTATTTTTTTCTTTTGTTATTACAGCATGTATGTTATGTGTTTTTTTTTACATTTTTGTTAAATTTAACGCGATTCTTAAAAAAATATATGAAATAGTGAAGCAAAAATATTTTTGCTAGAAAGAAAATCGGTTCAAATTCTGTAAATACTTTCGTTTAGCTGTCATAAGTTGAAAAAATATATGTTAATGCAAAGTAAAACTTATCTTTTGTTCACAACCAATCCCTTAAAAATTTATAAATGTTTACTAATATGCTTTTTTTTAGCTGTTTTACGTTGAAATTACATGTCCATATGTCAAGCATAACATGCCTTTTATCCATGACTATTCAGTTAAAATTTTGTAAATGTTTTCGTTTAGCTGTCACATGTTGACAAAATATGTTCATGCGGAGGAAAACATATCTGTTTTAAGTTGAAAAAATATGTCCGTATGTCACGCAAAACATATCTTCTATCCATTACCTGTTGAAATTTTGTAAATGTTTTCGTTTAGCTGTCATAGGTTAAAAAACATATATTCTGTTGATGACCAATCAGTTAAAAATTTGTAAGTGTTCACTCACATGTTACCTTTTGGCTATATTAAGGGGACAAGGGACCTTTGAAATCCATTTTTTTATATTTTTAAAATTTCAGTTTAAATATTATTCAAAGGGTATATTATGTGCACTATAGCATATATTTATCACAAAAAATGTAAAAACAATTTTGTTTTTGAAAAAAAACAGGGAAAATTTTGTAATATTTTTGCTTTAACGGGAATTATTCAAAATGTCCCAGGCGCATTCCATATCAATAAAAATCTCGAATAATATTTATACAAGTTTGATTTACATATATAAAAAAAGTGTGCATTGAATTTTATATACCTGAATATAAAGGTAAGGAAAAAAATATTTTCTCAATTTTTCTGAAATTTTGAGCATTTTTGAACCTATTTTAACAATTAACTACCTATAACTTTTGCAATTATTTTTATTTTCAAAAAACCATGCACAGATTTATGATATATATTGTGATAAATAACTATAAAAAATTTCAAAACATTCAGAGAAAAAATAATGCGCATGGAGCATTTTGAAAATTTTTCGTTAAATCTAAAATATTACAAAAATTTCCCTATTTTTTTTCAAAAAAAATTCTTTTTTACATTTTTTTGTGATAAATATATGATATAATGCAACAATCTACCCTTAAATAATATTTAAAGTGCAATTTTAAAAATATAAAAAAAATGATTTCAAAGGTTCCTTGTCCCCTTAAGTTGAAAAAATATGTTCATATATGTCAAGCAAAACCTATATTTTATCCATGACAAATAAGTTAAAATTTTCTAAATGTTTTCTTACACATTTTCATTTAGCTGTTTTAAGTTGAATGTACCAGTTGATAGACAAGCTATTGATTAATTTTATAAAGTAAAATCTGTTGAAATGGAAAATACTGAATTCTTGTCTTAAATGAAAATATTTTAGTCCTAGCAAAAAGATAAATCTCAGCAATATACTTTATTAGGTGTTGTACCTACTAAAAGAAAATTTGTCTTAAACTGATTTTTTCCTCCGTCAATTGCAGTTCTGTTTTAACAAATTTAACTGAATAAAGATATTTATAAGATAAATCTGTGCTTTTTATTTCATAAAATGCATCGTAATTATAAAGAAAGTCTTTTTTTTATCAAACACGAAAGTCTGCAGAAGTGAATTCTGTCGAAAATATTCTAGAAACGAAATATGCTATGGAAATCTGGGGAACTGTTCCCAAGGAAAGCATACAGATCAACATTCACTTTATAAATTGGTTTTGTATGTAAATATATTTCATGTCAAGCACATATCTAGGAAAATACATCACATTTACCATTCTGAAGCTGGAACATTTACGTCTAAAAATTCTTCGTTTCTTTAAAAAAATTTAAATCTGTAAGTTTTTTAAATTCTTTTTCGTCATATATTGTATACATAAAATAGATTATACTATCGAAATAAAAATAATAATGAAATACATTATCGCCAAGACTATTTAAGGGAGACCCGTAAGAAAAAACCCAAAATTTTTATTATTGATTTTAAAGTAATGAATTTTGGTGTACTATTTAAGAATCTTCTTGTAAGGAATAATTAGCAAAAAAATTCACTTTTTATTAAAAATTATATTTCTTATGGGGATTTTTATGATTTTTTTTTTTTGTCGAAAAATACGCTTTTTAAAATTACTACTCCTCATTCAATTTTCAATATTTTGGTATTACTAAAATTTCTTAAATAGTGTTATAGTATATAGAAAAGAACCAAGGAGGGATATTTTTAATTTTCTATTTTAATCGGCTAAAAAAAGAAAAAGAAAAATACGTATGGTAAATTTCCTTAACACTAGAACCGCGGAGCGGGTCAATTTGACCCAAACCGATATTTAATTTCTCGCCGCGCGAAAAGTATTCATCGAAAAAACGATTCCTTTTCTGACTTTTAATATTTTAAGGTAAGCAACAACTTTTTGTATTTAATAGCAAATAGCATAAATAATTTTTGAGTTACAACCATGTATACCTAGAACCGCGAAACGGGTCAGTTTGACCCGTAATAAGTTTTTACACATAAATGACAAAATAGAGATGCATTTTTTAAGAAGTAATGATAAAAAATATCTGTCGCACTTCTAATAACGTTAAGGGGTCACTCATGTGCCAACGCGTGATGTGGGGTTACGTTCAATAGCCAGTCACGCGCTAGCGCGGGAAAATCTGTCACTGATTCTTTGCTATAAAAAGTAAACCTGTTTCTGGGAAAAACCCACTTCTACAGTGCGGCATTAACTATAATCACATCTTCACGTAAGCGGCAGGGAACGTGTTAATAGGCAGAATCGGAAGGAAGGAATTGTGAAAATTTTCAATCAAGATGTTTTGTATATTGATGATTATATTCTTGATGTGAAGAATGGGTGATTGCAGAAAAAAAATACAATAAATATTTAGAAGTAGCATTGAATTTACTTTTATAAAGCATTTATTAAAAGTTAAAATAAGATTTCGATGTTTTTATATTACCGCCAAAGAAGCTTTGGAATGTTAGCAACTATAATCTGAAACTTATTAAAAATGCAAATTATTGAGGATAAATATCTGCCTATAAAAGTAGAAAATAAATTCTAATGATGAAAATGAATGTGACGATGATTCTGCTTATACTATAACCATTGTTGGACTTCTTCATTGAAGTATAAATGAAAATTTATCAGTATTGAACGAAAGTTTGTGATATTTACCAGTAAAAAATCGGATATAAAAAAGAAAATTAAGAATTTGAAAAAAAGTTGACAAAATTTAAATTTTATACTCATGAAAATTTGTAAAATAAGTAAACAATAACTTTCACATTCACACCTGTAAATAAAGTAGATGACAAAAAAAAAAAAAACTGCAAGACTAACTATTTAAAAGGACCTAACATAACGAGCACTTATTTCTTTCAAAATCTTCTAGTAGGTTTATTCATTATACATATATCAAAACCAGATAAATTACAAATAACACAGAAACTGTAAATCGCCCAAGATGAGAAATATAAAATGTCAAAATCGAAATTGCATACGACGATTCTTCTATCTCATTTATACATCAGCATAACTATTTACCAAGAAGAAAAGTGTAAAATTGTTTTGTTGCTTTGCAGTCTACATCTAACTGTTGAAATTTTAAATAATTCTAAAAAATACTAAAGGCACTTTTTTTATAACAATGCAATTAAATTCAATGTAGCTGCATGATTCCCCCGATGACAGGAAGTCTCCTTATGTCAAGACTATTTCTTACAGGAAGCCAATGAATGCAATTTATAATATTTTATGTTTTGCTGTTATTAATTCTTGGATTTTATGCAAATCTGTAACCTCAAAATCTATTAGTATACGTCAATTTACAGTACGTACAAAAACAGTTTGTTACTTCTTGCACACTTCTCCACTCTACATATCCCCACTCCCCCAAAATAATAAAATAAATAAATAAATAAATCATTTGCGTTAGAAGAAACAATAAAAACTGTGAAAAACACAAACTAAGCATAAAACGGTTTGTTATCACAACTAAAAATAATGGAAATTAAATTAAATATAATTGTTCAAAATTTAATGTACCCATACGTTTCTGGTAAATGTGCGAAATCTTTACCCATGTTTTTTCAAGCAATGCATACAATAAATTGGATTAGAAAAATCAGTAAGTAACTTGTATTTTTTATATTTAAAAAAAATGTTCTTAGATTTTATATCTAAATTCATTTAAATGAAGTAGTCTATTTTTAATATTTACTAAGTCCAAGTATATTTATGATTAAAATACATGCTCAATATTTATTCAATATATTTTCATCATACTGAATGAAATGTAATCTTGAATAATAGTATTTTCTGAAATGTAAGAAATTTCTGCTGACTTTGTGTAAAATACAATGTAAATATTAAAGAATATTGATTATTGTAATAAAATATAATCTTTTAACTAATTAAATTAGGTATTTGGGCATATTTATAAATCCTTTTCCATCCCGGGTCAAATTGACCCGCTCCGCGGTTCTAGGTATACCGAAAGTCCCGCGGTTCTAGTGTTAAATTCGTTATAATTTTCATGTTTACCAATTTATGTAAAATTTTCAGAAATAGTTAAAAAAAAAATCTCTCCTTACTTTGGTCGCAAATTTTTTTAAGATTCTAAAAACACAAACACTTTGTTTCTAAATAATTTTACCACTGAGCCTTTGTACTTTGAACTTAGGCAAAACATGAAAAAAGTCATTATCGGGTAAACACGTTTTAAATGGCCGCTAGTCCTTTAAACTCTATAGTGAGTACAATTTAAAAAGCTCATTTTCTACCTGTTCCAAGTGTCCCCGAGTACTGAAATTTTGCATGGATATTCGCAAATATGTATTTTATCGTTTTCTGTGAAAAAAAAAAATGTTTGAACTTTTGGTGATTTTTGGCCAAAAATGGGATACGGGTCTCCTTTAATTTAAAATAAAGGATATTTCATTTGAACTGTTTTATTAGTATCCAGTATGTCTCATGATAAATAATTCTTTATGTTAAAACTAACTTATAGTGTGTTTTATAGAACGTAAAAAGATATTACATTATATTTTAATATATTACATAATATTATGTTATATTTTTGAAACTGAAAACTGAATCTCCATATTATTAAAATTTATTTATGTGTGTTTATGGAGACATAATATATCAGACAATTAACATTTTTTAGACTAAAATTAATTTATGGGTTGTTTTATTGATTTCTATGAATATATTTCCCATCTTGTTTTAATATATTAGTTCCAAACATTATTTTATTATTATTATTATTATTATTATTATTCGAGTTGATCGACCACTAGTACTTCTTTGAAATAGTAATATTCTCTATACCATATAAAGCAAATATAATATATCTGGATTTAAAAAAATGGCACCAATCAAACACGGATAAATTAAAAAAATGCTCATCTGCCAAAACTGTTTGGCAAGAAATCCTAACATTTAGATAATATATGTTTATATCTTTATATTATATTTACTATCATTTTGAACAAAACAGTTACAACCGTGGAGCTCCTCAACGTTAGCTATTTTATCTCTTATTAAATTCTAATTGCTTCAATACGAATAAAATAACTGTAACGATGTATTCTGGTATTGGCTCCCTATTAAACGTCTCTCTATATATACATATATATATATGCATAATACGTATTATACGGTATACAGATTTTGAAATAATCGTAATGATGGTTTCTAGCAGCGCTCACTATTAAACATCTGTACGAGTATACATATAAGACATATTGTACGGGATACAGGTTTTTAAATAACCGTAACGATGGTTTCCAGTAGCGCTCCCTGTTAAACGTCCGTACGAATGTACACATATTATATGGTATACAGATTTTGAAATAATCGTAGTGATGATTTCTAGTGGCGCCCCTCGAAGAATATTTATGCAAGTATATTTATAAAACGTATTATGCGAAATACAAATTTTGGAATAATCGTAACGGTGATTTCTAGTACTGCTCCATATTATACGTCTATGATTGAATACGTATAATACGCATTATACGGAATACAAATTTTAAATATTTTTGTTATGGTAAAGTCGGTTATACTTAATATTCGAAACAGTACATACACAGTGTATATACGAACTTTCCTCAGTTTTTAAACAAAATTTATGTAACATTTTATCCAAATATTTCATAAAAATGAGAATTAATATAAATTAATCGAAATATGCATGCGTAAATTAACAAAATCTTACGAATGAAATATATTATGGATATTTCTAATGCAATAACGCCGATTTGCAGCTTATTCTCCATTCAATGACATAGGACTCATGACATTTATTGGTATTAAAGTAAGTAAATAAATTTGAATTACACGTGTACTAGAATTATAAATATAATCAGAGCACCTTAATACGTATCTGGTTACTATTAAAAATACACTTTAACGTATACGGATTTCATACAGTCGTATAACGTATCTATTAAACGTATAATTGAAGTAATTATCGCGTTGGTACACTATAAAAACACGGACGATTTTACGAAAATTGTACTGGTAATATGGACGCCAGTACTGTATTTTAACAGAAAATTTTCCATAAATTCCAGAAAATTTCCCGTTCTTGTTCATTTTTTTCTGGAATTTAGGGAAATTTTTCGGCTAAAAAACGGTAAATTGTACTGGCGTCCAGATTAGCAGTAAAATTTCCATGAAATTGTCTTGTTTTTTTAATATATATATGTATGTATACATATATACAGTGTAGCACTAACACTTATTATTAGTTATTCTTGTATTAGTTATTATAATTAGTTATTGTCATATTTTTAAACTTCGACGCTGGATGCGGCTGCTATTTAACCATTCGGCCTTCCGTTGTTGTCGCTGTGGCGAAATCATTTTGCCTTGTAAAATTTGTTTTTGGAACCATTAATAAAGGAAAATAAAATTACTTTATTTAATCAGAACGTTTTTGGAATTGTGTGCATAAAAGAAACTTATTTTTTTTTAAAGTAGTGCCGGCCGAATAAAATTGTTGTAAGGGACGCCGGTGTTCAGAGGGTTAACGTCCTGGCTTCTGAAATCTTTTATTCTGTTTACATATTTATTAACCGATTAACTTATCGGTTTTTTATACCTTTTATTTTTATTTTACTTGCAAACACAAATCACGGCGTCTTTATTAATAAGTATATTTCACATTGATATAAAACCAACACTTTGGGAAGATTTGAAACGTTCAAGGATTACATGCAGCTCAAAAATGTACTTCATAACTCTATTTTATAGCTAAACATATTTCATGCCAATACAAATCCAAAAAAAATGTATCGGCGTTTACAATTTTATAATCTGGAACTCTACGACTAAAGCGTTCGCTTAACTTTTCAAAATGCTTCATAAATCCCTTTTTGCGACATGATTCATAATATGTGATTTCCAGAGACCGTTTTGAATGTGTACAGATAAATTGAAAGTATATGTACCGCTATTCAGTATTTGTTTTAAAAATTAAATGAATATTTCGGAGATTTGTGATTTATATATGTATATAAAAAAGAATGAAAAAGCATGCGTACAGTATAGAATATGAAACAGATTCGCAATACTATGACATAACTTCACAATTTACTAAGGTTAAAGATGATGTATTAATGTAGAATTTGGAAAACGCATAGAACATTTGGAAATAAGGTTTCTGCTATTACCATTGGGTAGGCATTAAAATATACGATTTTCCTGTGAACCCCAGTATATCATCGGCAGACAGGTATGCAAATTACTTAGTGTGCTAAAAATTAGTCCAGTTAGACACATAGCTCAGTTAAATATTTACGCTTAACAATTTTCGCCAATAAATGGATGTTTTTGAAAACTTTTGCGAAACTCTGTATATGACTGATGGAATTTATAAACACCAAATAATAATTTGAAAATAGTTAAATTTAAAAATGCAAACCACAACTAAAAACGTTCAACAATTAATGTTTGTAGACTTCCATATTACGGTTTTTGCTGGTTTCTTTCTATAGCCAAATTATTTTCGTGGCCCTGTAAGTGAACGATAACCTGTATGCCTTATAATATTAATGTCTTTCTAACTTTACAGTACACCTTAGTGATAGACATTAATTTCAACATGTTTAAAATATGCAATATCAATAAAATTCGCGATAGCTTTTTTTGTCCATAGGCTGTAATGTAACGGAATTATTTTGAGTTTCTCTGTAAGTGAACTGCAAATATTTTATTCTTCATTTCCTATAGTAAACATGCCACATTGATATCCAATAACATCTATTAATTTCATGGCAATCGGACAACTTTTACACGATTTAGAGCACGGACTGTCAGACTGGCAGACAGGGTAAACGAAATTCATAAACACTTTTCAGCTTTGCAAGAAAATAATTTAAAAAACACATAGTTATACTTTATAGTAGAATATCACATATTATAGAATTTGTTTTAAAACTAAAAGAAATGCGTAAATATGCACAAGATATGGCAAATAAAATTAAACAAGAACTATTTCCGTGTCAAGATACATAATTAAGCAGTAAAGATAAATAAATAATTTCTAATTTTTACGTTCATTTTAAATATTTCGCAAAAATTTTCTTTTGTAGATAACAACGTCGTAAAAGGAATATTTAATGATCCAACTTTTATGATTTCAAATTTTGCAGTTAAGTATATACATTAATATTCTAGATGTAATCTGATTTTACTGTGTCATGTTGTTGGACTTTTTATGACATGTCTCTCAAATATCACAGTAACTGCGTAACTAAATGCCATATAAAGATGTTTAACATACTAAAACTAAGCAAATGTTAGTTATAAGTTAAGTCATTTTTTTCCATAATTCGATCTGATACAGGGAACATATAAAACGTAGATTTTTTCACAAATAAAAGTAATACTGATTAATAGGAAAATTTTCATAATCTTAATTCAATGCACAAAAATCGATACAAGAATAGTTTATCCCATGGTTAGAGTGCTTCTATTATATATAGCATAATATCTTATGCTGTCGGAAGCAACTCAGTCGGCCAAAGGAAAACCAAACAAACAAACAAACAAACAAACAAAAAATGCTACGCAAATAAAAAAAAATAACGTACAAATATATCTATATAAATAAAAGAAAGTTTTGTTCTAACTGTATGTCTGTTAGCGATATCTATACTGTAAAAAAGATGCAGCAGAGATTCCAGACAATGTCCGTAAAAAAACGGACTTTATTCCTATATCAACGGACTTTGCCATTACATTAACGATTTTTGCCCGTAAAACACAAAAAATTATGGGAGTTGACCGTTTATGTGAAAAAATTACCATATTCCGTAAATTTACTGGATAATTCACGGTAAAGTACCCAAAATTTGCAATTTTTTTACAGTGTAGTAAAAACTACCTCATTTAGAAGACTGAAAATTCAGACGAGCAGAATCGCTCTCGAATAACGTCTTCATCCCTCCGCTAAGCCACATAATCCCGTAGAGTATCATACTACTACCAAATTTTCCCGAAAATAAACAATTAGCACATGTACATGATAAATGACTATACTGATCAACGTGTACACTGTAAAAAAATCTGTAAAGGTACTAAACATTTTCTAGGAAACTGGGATTCCATGAACTTTTCGTGTAACGATAACAGGAAAAATCCAAGTAACCGATTCTAAAACTTGAATTTTTGTTGTTACCGTTACAGAAAAAGTTCTTGGAATCCCAGTTTCCTAGATAAAGCGTAGTACCTTTACAGATTTTTTTTACAGTGTAGGTTTTTTTTTTCTATTTAAAGCTATTTTTTAAATTACTAAAGTATTTTGCTGACATAATCTTCATGCCGTCATTAAGCCACATTATCCCGCAAAGTTTTATACTACTTACAAATTTTACCGAAATTAAACAGATAGCACATATAATAATAAAAGTGTATACTAATCCATGTACAGTTTTTTAAATTTTAAGTTATATATTAAATCACTAAAGTATTTTGCTGACAACGTCAACATATCGCTGGTAAGCCACATTATCCCGCAGACTGTTACACTACTTCCAATCTTTACCGAAATTAAACAGATAGCACATATAATAATAAAAGTGTATACTAATCCATGTACAGGTTTTTTTTTAAAGTTATATATTAAACCACTAAAGTAATTTGCTGACAACGTCTACATATCGCTGGTAAGCCACATTATCCCGCAGACTGTTATACTACTTCCAATCTTTACCGAAATTAAACAGATAGCACATATAATAATAAAAGTGTATACTAATCCATGTACAGGTTTTTTTTAAAGTTATATATTAAACCACTAAAGTAATTTGCTGACAACGTCTACATATCGCTGGTAAGCCACATTATCCCGCAGACTGTTATACTACTTCAAAACTTTACCGAAATTAAACAGATAGCACATATAGTGATAAATGACTGTACTAATCACTTGCATTTTCACAATCGATCATTACGAGAATAAATAGTATGCCAGTTCAGGAACACCTGCTGAGATTCATGACGCCACGGAGTCATTTAATAAAGGTGTGATTGTTGAAAATTACATAGGCTGGCTCAACTAATTTGAATTTGCTTTCAAAAGAGAAATGAGAAAAAATATTCACATTACTGGAAGAAGAAAAATTATATCATTATTTAAATTGGATTATTTAAATGTTTGCCGAATAGGATTTATTAAAATTTAATTTGTTAGAATACTAGTTTTGTTACATATAAATAGCAAGATTATAGTAGATAATCATAATTGTGTGACTTATAAAAGCAACGAAACGGTAAATAAAGGATTTCTTTGTTTTAATATTTTTATCTAGTTATTTTTAGTAAATAAATATGAGTTTTGCATTCAGAAAGAAAGGAAAAATTAATCATGGGAATTTTTTTTTAAAATAAAATCGTTTTGAACTTGATTATAAAGCTTGAAAATTCAGGTAGAATTATATTTTGATCTATTTTATTATTAAAGAAATGGGGAAAATTACATAACAACCGAAACAAATTTTGGAATCAGATGAAAAAGGCATTTTAGACGCATTTTCTTCATAGATAAATAAGTATATTTTTTCCGACTAATTTTTTTTTTAATTTCTGTCAAATTTACAAATTTATACATTAATTTTAATAGTTGACGAATTATATTCGTTCGTATATTTTTTAAATAAATGCTGTTTTTTTAATACCATGAATAATACATTTTCCTTCATTTCTGGAGTTTTAAAAGGATCAAATTTCCATTTATACAGCTGTATATTACAATATTTATAAGAATCTTATAAACTAGAAACCGTTAAATATTTTAAAATTTTTTTCATGTATGTATTTGTTTATTTAGTATTTAATACATTAGTAAAAATTACGATATTCCCCCCCCCCCCCAGAAGTATGCAATAATATACAAAATTAGATAAAATATAAAATTTAACTGTCGCAGAAGGAAAAAGAAAATAGCTACTCGACGAGGAATTATATATTTTTACACTTTATACGAATAAAAAAAAAAAAATCTTAAACATAGAAATTTTACTATGCTTCTTTTATAATCTGAAAACCTGAATTTGGCAGCAAACTTGTTTATTTCAGAAAATTTTACCTTTCACAAAACAAATCGAAAAAAAATCTGAAAAGTTACTAAAATTTTTCTATGAAACTGGGATTTCAAGAACTTTACACCCAACGGAAATAACAAAAAATCATGTAATGGATACACATTTGCACAGTAAAAGTAAAATTCTGTTAAGTTATATTACTCAGAATCTTTTTAAGAAACTGCCTACACTGTAAAAAAAATCTGTAAAGGTACTACACTTTATCTAGGAAACTGGGATTTCAAGAACTTTACACCCAACGGAAATAACAAAAAATCATGTAATGGATACACATTTGCACAGTAAAAGTAAAATTCTGTTAAGTTATATTACTCAGAATCTTTTTAAGAAACTGCCTACACTGTAAAAAAAATCTGTAAAGGTACTACACTTTATCTAGGAAACTGGGATTTCAAGAACTTTACACCCAACGGAAATAACAAAAAATCATGTAATGGATACACATTTGCACAGTAAAAGTAAAATTCTGTTAAGTTATATTACTCAGAATCTTTTTAAGAAACTGCCTACACTGTAAAAAAAAAAATCTGTAAAGGTACTACACTTTATCTAGGAAACTGGGATTTCAAGAACTTTACACCCAACGGAAATAACAAAAAATCATGTAATGGATACACATTTGCAGAGAAAAAGTAAAATTCTGTTAAGTTATATTACTCAGAATCTTTTTAAGAAACTGCCTACACTGTAAAAAAAAATCTGTAAAGGTACTACACTTTATCTATGAAACTGGGATTTCAAGAACTTTACACCCAACGGAAATAACAAAAAATCATGTAATGGATACACATTTGCACAGAAAAAGTAAAATTCTGTTAAGTTATATTACTCAGAATCTTTTTAAGAAACTGCCTACACTGTAAAAAAAAAATCTGTAAAGGTACTACACTTTATCTGGGAAACTGGGATTTCAAGAACTTTACACCCAACGGAAATAACAAAAAATCATGTAATGGATACACATTTGCACAGAAAAAGTAAAATTCTGTTAAGTTATACTACTCAGAATCTTTTTAAGAAACTGCCTACACTGTAAAAAAAAAATCTGTAAAGGTACTACACTTTATCTATGAAACTGGGATTTCAAGAACTTTACACCCAACGGAAATAACAAAAAATCATGTAATGGATACACATTTGCACAGTAAAAGTAAAATTCTGTTAAGTTATATTACTCAGAATCTTTTTAAGAAACTGCCTACACTGTAAAAAAAAAATCTGTAAAGGTACTACACTTTATCTAGGAAACTGGGATTTCAAGAACTTTACACCCAACGGAAATAACAAAAAATCATGTAATGGATACACATTTGCACAGTAAAAGTAAAATTCTGTTAAGTTATATTACTCAGAATCTTTTTAAGAAACTGCCTACACTGTAAAAAAAAAATCTGTAAAGGTACTACACTTTATCTATGTAACTGGGATTTCAAGAACTTTACACCCAACGGAAATAACAAAAAATCATGTAATGGATACACATTTGCACAGAAAAAGTAAAATTCTGTTAAGTTATATTACTCAGAATCTTTTTAAGAAACTGCCTACACTGTAAAAAAAAAATCTGTAAAGGTACTACACTTTATCTAGGAAACTGGGATTTCAAGAACTTTACACCCAACGGAAATAACAAAAAATCATGTAATGGATACACATTTGCACAGTAAAAGTAAAATTCTGTTAAGTTATATTACTCAGAATCTTTTTAAGAAACTGCCTACACTGTAAAAAAAAATCTGTAAAGGTACTACACTTTATCTAGGAAACTGGGATTTCAAGAACTTTACACCCAACGGAAATAACAAAAAATCATGTAATGGATACACATTTGCACAGTAAAAGTAAAATTCTGTTAAGTTATATTACTCAGAATCTTTTTAAGAAACTGCCTACACTGTAAAAAAAAAAAATCTGTAAAGGTACTACACTTTATCTATGAAACTGGGATTTCAAGAACTTTACACCCAACGGAAATAACAAAAAATCATGTAATGCATACACATTTGCACAGAAAAAGTAAAATTCTGTTAAGTTATATTACTCAGAATCTTTTTAAGAAACTGCCTATACTGTAAAAAAACAATCTGTAAAGGTACTACACTTTATCTAGGAAACTGGGATTTCAAGAACTTTACACCCAACGGAAATAACAAAAAATCATGTAATGGATACACATTTGCACAGTAAAAGTAAAATTCTGTTAAGTTATATTACTCAGAATCTTTTTAAGAAACTGCCTACACTGTAAAAAAAATCTGTAAAGGTACTACACTTTATCTAGGAAACTGGGATTTCAAGAAATTTACACCCAACGGAAATAACAATAAATCATGTAATGGATACACATTTGCACAGTAAAAGTAAAATTCTGTTAATTTATATTACTCAGAATCTTTTTAAGAAACTGCCTACACTGTAAAAAAAAATCTGTAAAGGTACTACACTTTATCTAGGAAACTGGGATTTCAAGAACTTTACACCCAACGGAAATAACAAAAAATCATGTAATGGATACACATTTGCACAGTAAAAGTAAAATTCTGTTAAGTTATATTACTCAGAATCTTTTTAAGAAACTGCCTACACTGTAAAAAAAAAAATCTGTAAAGGTACTACACTTTATCTAGGAAACTGGGATTCCAAGAACTTTACACCCAACGGAAATAACAAAAAATCATGTAATGGATACACATTTGCACAGTAAAAGTAAAATTCTTTTAAGTTATATTACTCAGAATCTTTTTAAGAAACTGCCTACACTGTAAAAAAAAAAAAAAAAAAAAAATCTGTAAAGGTACTACACTTTATCTAGGAAACTGGGATTTCAAGAACTTTACACCCAACGGAAATAACAAAAAATCATGTAATGGATACACATTTGCACAGTAAAAGTAAAATTCTGTTAAGTTATATTACTCAGAATCTTTTTAAGAAACTGCCTACACTGTAAAAAAAAATCTGTAAAGGTACTACACTTTATCTAGGAAACTGGGATTCCAAGAACTTTACACCCAACGGAAATAACAAAAAATCATGTAATGGATACACATTTGCACAGTAAAAGTAAAATTCTGTTAAGTTATATTACTCAGAATCTTTTTAAGAAACTGCCTACACTGTAAAAAAAAAATCTGTAAAGGTACTACACTTTATCTAGGAAACTGGGATTCCAAGAACTTTACACCCAACGGAAATAACAAAAAATCATGTAATGGATACACATTTGCACAGTAAAAGTAAAATTCTGTTAAGTTATATTACTGAGAATCTTTTTAAGAAACTGCCTACACTGTAAAAAAAAAAAAATCTGTAAAGGTACTACACTTTATCTAGGAAACTGGGATTCCAAGAACTTTACACCCAACGGAAATAACAAAAAATCATGTAATGGATACACATTTGCACAGTAAAAGTAAAATTCTGTTAAGTTATATTACTCAGAATCTTTTTAAGAAACTGCCTACACTGTAAAAAAAAAATCTGTAAAGGTACTACACTTTATCTAGGAAACTGGGATTCCAAGAACTTTACACCCAACGGAAATAACAAAAAATCATGTAATGGATACACATTTGCACAGTAAAAGTAAAATTCTGTTAAGTGTTATTACTCAGAATCTTTTTAAGAAACTGCCTACACTGTAAAAAAAAAAAATCTGTAAAGGTACTACACTTTATCTAGGAAACTGGGATTCCAAGAACTTTACACCCAACGGAAATAACAAAAAATCATGTAATGGATACACATTTGCACAGTAAAAGTAAAATTCTGTTAAGTTATATTACTCAGAATCTTTTTAAAAAACTGCCTACACTGTAAAAAAAAAAATCTGTAAAGGTACTACACTTTATCTAGGAAACTGGGATTCCAAGAACTTTACACCCAACGGAAATAACAAAAAATCATGTAATGGATACACATTTGCACAGTAAAAGTAAAATTCTGTTAAGTTATATTACTCAGAATCTTTTTAAGAAACTGCCTACACTGTAAAAAAAAAAAAAAATCTGTAAAGGTACTACACTTTATCTAGGAAACTGGGATTCCAAGAACTTTACACCCAACGGAAATAACAAAAAATCATGTAATGGATACACATTTGCACAGTAAAAGTAAAATTCTGTTAAGTTATATTACTCAGAATCTTTTTAAGAAACTGCCTACACTGTAAAAAAAAAAAAAAATCTGTAAAGGTACTACACTTTATCTAGGAAACTGGGATTCCAAGAACTTTACACCCAACGGAAATAACAAAAAATCATGTAATGGATACACATTTGCACAGTAAAAGTAAAATTCTGTTAAGTTATATTACTCAGAATCTTTTTAAGAAACTGCCTACACTGTAAAAAAAAAAAAAAAAAATCTGTAAAGGTACTACACTTTATCTAGGAAACTGGGATTCCAAGAACTTTACACCCAACGGAAATAACAAAAAATCATGTAATGGATACACATTTGCACAGTAAAAGTAAAATTCTGTTAAGTTATATTACTCAGAATCTTTTTAAGAAACTGCCTACACTGTAAAAAAAAAAAAAAATCTGTAAAGGTACTACACTTTATCTAGGAAACTGGGATTTCAAGAACTTTACACCCAACGGAAATAACAAAAAATCATGTAATGGATACACATTTGCACAGTAAAAGTAAAATTCTGTTAAGTTATATTACTCAGAATCTTTTTAAGCAACTGCCTACACTGTAAAAAAAAATCTGTAAAGGTACTACACTTTATCTAGGAAACTGGGATTCCAAGAACTTTACACCCAACGGAAATAACAAAAAATCATGTAATGGATACACATTTGCACAGTAAAAGTAAAATTCTGTTAAGTTATATTACTCAGAATCTTTTTAAGAAACTGCCTACACTGTAAAAAAAAAAAAATCTGTAAAGGTACTACACTTTATCTAGGAAACTGGGATTCCAAGAACTTTACACCCAACGGAAATAACAAAAAATCATGTAATGGATACACATTTGCACAGTAAAAGTAAAATTCTGTTAAGTTATATTACTCAGAATCTTTTTAAGAAACTGCCTACACTGTAAAAAAAATCTGTAAAGGTACTACACTTTATCTAGGAAACTGGGATTTCAAGAACTTTACACCCAACGGAAATAACAAAAAATCATGTAATGGATACACATTTGCACAGTAAAAGTAAAATTCTGTTAAGTTATATTACTCAGAATCTTTTTAAGAAACTGCCTACACTGTAAAAAAAAAAAAAAATCTGTAAAGGTACTACACTTTATCTAGGAAACTGGGATTTCAAGAACTTTACACCCAACGGAAATAACAAAAAATCATGTAATGGATACACATTTGCACAGTAAAAGTAAAATTCTGTTAAGTTATATTACTCAGAATCTTTTTAAGAAACTGCTTACACTGTAAAAAAAATCTGTAAAGGTACTACACTTTATCTAGGAAACTGGGATTCCAAGAACTTTTCCTGTAACGGTAACAACAAAAACTCAAGTTTTAGAATCAGTTACATGGATTTTTCTTGTTATCGTTACATGAAAAGTTCTTGGAATCCCAGTTTTCTAGAAAATGTTTAGTACCTTCACAGATTTTTTTTTACAGTGTACAACTTATCATGTAACTGCAACCCTAGTTATGATAAAAATTTAATAAGAATACTATAATTTTAGTAAATTCTTTTGAAAAGCTGCAGATTTCTGTAGCTTTAAAAATAAGTTTTGTAGATGTACACTTTTTTTGTATGGTTTACAAATAAGGCCGTAGATAGAAGTGAATAGTAGGGGGGAAGGCTCTAGAAAATATAGGGGGCTGATATTCTCTCTCTCTCTCTCTCTCTGTTGCAGAAAGATAAATTAGTGCATATTTAAACTGTAGATACTATGTGTTAGCGATAATTTGCTTAACATTTAGAATTGAGTGAGTAAGTCGTCACTAGTTCTAGTAAAACCAGTAAGATAACAGAAAAGATAGGTAAGATTGACTTACCTTCATAATGTTTTCATATCAGGGGAGGCCGTGAATAGATTCGCATTGTAGTATCCATTTGTGGTATCCACTTGCTATAACGTAAACTCTTCGTTTTATGAAGACACAAAAAAAAAAAAAAAAAAAAAAAAAAAAAAAACTATACCATTTAGGAAAAAGAACATTGTATTAAACTAGATTAAATATTTACGGAGCACTCATAGAAAGCTCCTTTCTCTGTTGTTACATTTTGAATCTGTGAAATATACAAGAAAAAATTATTATTCAACCTCGAAATGCAAATTTATGAGATAATAGTTTATATAATGTAAAAAGTCATTTAAAGTTTATTAAAACAAATAAATTCTTCTTAATAATGTTCTTGATAGTTTTTATATCATTTAAGTACTATAAATCAGCTTAATGATTTGCAGATTACAGTTTCTATAAACATCTAAAGCAGGCTTGTCCAACCTTTTATTAAGTAGGAGCGCATCTCACTTTTTATCAAGTAACGAAGGGCGCTATTATTAAACAGGCTCACAACATACAAGAAAATCATGTTTTAATATTAATAGCAATACATATAGGCAATTCCATAATGTAGTAAGAGACATAGTGCCCACTAATGCGCCATATTTAAAAAAAATAAAAATAACTGTAAATTGTAATACATTTTTCTGCGAGAGATTATCTCAAACATTTTTTAATTAGAAGGAGCCAGAAAAAGAAATATAACCTATTATTAAAATAAAATGGTAATCAGATATATTGCAGATTTTGGGGGGGCGCAAATACTTTGCAATTACTGTAATTATTTTTGAAGTTGTAAATTTGCGATTACAAAAAATACAGAAGCCAAGTCATGGGTGGTTCCAAAGACAGAGCCTGGATGAGTTTTCATTCATGGAAATCCTTTCGCACGATTTTATAAACTTTTTAAAAAAACAAAATCATTAAAATTACTTAAAGTTTCAAAAGTATGGTGGAGAAAACGTGGAGAAGCCTTTGTACTTTCTTATAAATCAGTCGAATGGCAAATGAAACAACGTCAATAACGATAACAAACATGCTGAACTTTCACGCATGAAAGAGGGGAGGATCGGTTTTTTTTCTACATTTTACTTCTTAACGTATTAAAAATATTAATTTCTATTGGCATAATTTCCATAAAAAATTCATAAATAATAACTAGAAATTAGTAAAGAAACATGATTTGCTTTTAAAAAACTAATCATGTGCTGCTGCTTTTCTGTTAATACGCCGCATGCATTATAATTGTTGATGTGTGAAAAGATTTTTAAAACATCTTTCAAGTAAATATCAAGAGTTTTAAATAAAATATCCTTTACAAGGAAATTTTGCTTAAGAAAAAAAGTCTGATTACCAGAAACCTTCAAAAGGGCGCCAAAAAAAACCTGCAAAGGGCGCCATGGCGCCCACGGGCGCCGCGTTGGACAGCCCTGATATAAAGGTTTGTTTATGTTATTCCTTTTACTTTTGATAATAAACGAAAATTGTTCTTAATTTATTGTTACTTTCCTGATTGCTGTTTAAATTATATGATGATGGATGAAATCAATTTAAAATCTTGATTTATAGTTTTCTGAATCCTTCATTTAGAGTTTATTTTATAATGTTTTTTTTAACACTATGTTTCTTATTAAACTATTGTAATAACTTCATTTTATGCTAACAAAAGTAATATGATGATGAAAAATTCAAGTGCAATATTAAACATGTTAGCTTCATATGTGAAAATGGGATGAGCGAGTGTTGCAACATTTATTTTAGTTACAATTTAGTATTTCTGCTCAACTATGAAAGGACATCAGAACTAGATTAGATTTTTGAACACGATTTCATTTAGATTTTCGGAACATAAATTCATTTAGTGACCTTGAAATCTTTTCCAGGTGAGGTTCGAAATGTTTTAAGGGAGACTGAGCCGGCCTTAACACTCCCTTGGCCACGGTCTTGTGTATAAATAAAATTTTACTAAGTATACATATTTCTGCATTTTTACATCCGTAGAATTAAAAAATTTTTACAGCGTAGGACCGTGAACTTGTTAGGTCAAATAGTCTAGGAATTGTGAAAGATTTATCAGTTTGTTATTTTGGATTAGCATATTTTAAGCTTCTGGAAGTCAAGTTCCGTTAATAAATTCATGGGTTGCATTTCAGAATGTTTTAAAAGTTAAATTTCGAAACTATACATACTTGAAGCGGGATTTTCGAAAAGAAAAAAAAAGTAATGTAGATTTTTTTTAACAGAAATTGATTTCTAGAAACTTTAAACATGGAAATCCCACATTACACATACTTCCTACAAGTAGTTTTTGAGTTTTGTTTTTAAAACTACCGGCATTCTCTTATCAGTTGCTTAGAAATAATTAAAAAGGACGTTACACATTCCAAACTGTAAATCTTTATAATTCGTTAACTATTTGATTTTTTATATGCATCTAAATGTAAAATATTAGAAAATTCGTATATTTTTGTATTAATTGGTTATTTGTATTTAAGATGTTTTTAGAATTTTATTATGGAGATGACCCTCTAAGCGAATTTTATTACTGTAAGTTGAAAGAAGACATAATTTCATATGACTATTTCCGTTTTCACCACAACAATTTGGCGATTAACTTTTATGGGTTAATCTTTGTTTTATACCGATTGTTCCTCGGATAAAATAACGATATGGTGTAATTTAATATATTTTTTAAGAATCTCTGTTGGACCCTCTACATATGCACATAAGAAAGTTTTTGGCGCACATTTTTAACTTTTTCCAGAATTTTTCAAAATCAATCGCAAGTTGATTAAAGTACAATTATTATCTGCTAAAAACAAACATCTTTTAAAATTTATCATTACTGATATCGATAACTACGTGTTTCTTTTACTATTAATTTTACTGACTTATGTATATTTTTCAAAGCGCTTAAGGTTTTATTTTGCATGGTCTATAAATTCTATTACAATATCTCATATCGATAGAATCGATTATTTCTTACAAGCTGTCGTTGCATCGATCGTAATGCAAAACAATCGATTTCATTGCTTCGCTACTTTTGTTATGGCCGAAGGGATTTGTTAGCTTTGATTTAAACAATTCAAGACATAATTTTATATTCAGGTGCGTAGAACTATAGGAGGGGGGGGGGGGTAAAACAGCTATTGTGCCATGTGCTACTTTTTTTTGTGACGTCAGAATTTATTTAATATAAAAATATAGCATAATAATCGTATATGAGAAAAGAACACAATCATGTGAACTGCAGAAGCACATAAAAGCAAACCTACTCCACTGAAGTTATTAAGGGATATTATTAAAGGAATCACTCCGACCGGTTGAAAAATTTTACCTATTTTTAATTATTTTTTGCCGTTTTTTAATTAGAAATTGATTTTTAAAACAAAAAGTTTATTTTGCAAATACAGAAGTAGAGCTTGAAATAATAACTTTAAGCACGTTTTATAGTTGTGTTCCTAATTATATAAGTACTTAGCACCTATAGTTATCGTCTCGTGCATACGTCTGTCTGTCCACATAGAGCAGCACAAAAAGTAAACATATGTTTTGAAAATTAACGAATAGAATCGCTGCAAAATTTTCTAGAGTCCTTTAAAGTATTATGAAAATCGAAGCAAAATTTAAAAAAAAGATATATTTTTTTTCAGTATTGTACGAGCAGCATTAGCACTCTTAATGCAAATTGGCTGGTACCATTTTTTTTAATATTTATGAACACTCTTACTTATACTTTGACAATGTAACAATGGAACAATGGAACAATGTAATCAGCTTGATGGACTACCTAGTTGCGTGGCAACTTTACATCCAGTTTAGAGGTAAGTTGTGTTGCAGAGGCGTTAGGGAGCCGTTAAAAGAAAAATTGTTTAAATGCGGCTGGTGGCCACAAAGTTAAAAAATAACTATTAAAAATTATATTAAGAAAAAGAGAGTAATAAAAATTAAGAACATGTAAATACATGTAGTTTAACAGATTAATAAGAAAAACAAAAAGAAAAAAAAAGAAAAAATTCCATTAGATCCAAAAGGCCATGGCCAGGCGAAAACAATGTAACATGACTGCAAGAGAGATTTATTACAAACTTTTCTTTTAAAATGTAGTGGTTCCAATGGAATATAAAAATAAAAATATGTATTTATAAAATGTGTTAAACATGTATAAAAATATGTTAAATGTTAAGATTTTTATGAGCATATTTTGTTCTATATCTCTTCCCTTTATTGCTAAACTGCATGGTTCAAATTTTACGTCCCTGAGAAAGTTAATCCTGGAATTTATTACACTTATTGACATCTGATTTTGAGTGTGCCTGCAAACATTATTGTTTTAGATATTGTTAACAAAATGTAGAATTCAATATATCTGACAGAGAGATCACAAATTGTATATTTCTATTTCTTATCGATATTTTAATTTTATACAAAACGTATGTTTTCAATAAAATAAATTTGACTTTCAATAAATTTCAATAAAAATCAAGCTGAAAAATTTAAACCTCTTGTAAGTTTATTCTTTATCGATTTTATCGATTCATAAGAACCAATAGTATCTATGCAATCGATTTTTTGGCATTTTCTACAAACGGTACTTACTAGATTGAAAGCAGTCTTCTATTTTATTATTTATTTGTACGATGAGGTAATACGTCTTTGTGGTATATTAGTTTTTCAATTCAGTTGTACCTAGTACCTAGTATCGAAGTGGTTTAAAGTATTAATAACAGTTATTCGTAGAAACTTTTACTAGGTGTATATAAATGCGATAAAATTCCTATTTATTTCACTTTGATTGCATTAAATAATATAACAGTATGCAAAAAAGTGTACAATTATTACGAACGTTATTAAATTTTCGTAAAATTAGATTAAATTAAATGTTTGTGAAACAAATCAATGTCTGATATTCTGATAATATTGGAAGAACATTTCTGCTATTTCGATAATGATTTTAAATCAAAAATATTCTTATGTATAACAGAGGAATAATTGAAGAGACATATCAGACATTTTAAAATAATTAACTAACTAAAATTAGTTATAGAAATTTATATTCAAAACAAAAATACCAATGTCATTTACTTTGAAGAAGGTATCAGAGAAGTTAAATCTACAGATACAAATTTTCAAATCTAAAACTTGGCTATAGTGTCTAGGTTTGGTTTGGTTTGGTTTGGTTTGGTTTATTTTTGTCGTCCGATTATTTACGCGAGGGATATAGGACCTGGAGGAAGTGCCCTTCGTGGGGGTCTTTCTAAGGTAACCTAACCCGTATTTACGCAAGGTTCGAAGAAAACCACGAAAACTCCGAACTGTTAGGCCGACAGCCGCGATTGGGTTCGAACCCAGCACCTGCCGTCTACCCGTTGAAAGGTCTGAACCTCTCGGCCACTGGTCGGGCGATAGTGTCTAGGAAGCGAAATTCTAAAATGGAGGGCCAAAACCACAGTCCGGTGAAATCGAAGCGCATTATTGGTCATTGAGCCGCGTCCTTTTCACAGAATAATCTCTTAGCGGTAGGGGAAATGTCGCCCTACTTCTTTTTTCGAGAAAAAATCGCAGCGGCAATTTTGAAGTAAATCTGATCTGTTTTCATTTATAATCAAAATTTTTCACTCTCGTTCTATAAAACGTTATCAAAATATCTTAACTGTTAATTTCGATGGTTTATCGTAAATAAGAACAGACGGTAACAATCACTTAAAAATTACTTTACCCTCCTTCTTTTTCAAATGGAGAAACAAATTCGTGATTTTCACCCTTTCCACACGACCAATGAGGTGTCTGGATTTTACTTGACTGTGAATTTGGCCCTCCATTTTAAAATTTCGCGTCTAGGAATATCAAGGATATACCAGTAGTAACCTCATATACCGATATTGCTCTCGGAATGCATCCAAAAAATTACTTTTTATGTGGAGGAGCTGTCAACGAATATAATATATATCTTTTTAAATATACTTTTGCAAAATTTATTATTTACAAACAAGTTCCTTATAATTTAAATTACATCATAAATATACATCAATACACTGGATTTCTATTTATTCTTTGCAAGGGACTAGATCATAACGCTGTCTGGGAAAAATGTATTTTTCCCCACTATACATTTCTAGACCATGTAGCTTTTCTATAGCGTCTAGAAGATATAGGCTGGGATCCAGAAAGATTTTTCACTCATGAACGAAACGAGTTTGATAGATCAGAAGCCTGCATTTTTGCAATTTTTTCGCAAAATCGCTGTTTGCAAAAATGGAAACTTCTGATTAGTCAATGTTCTTTCGCTAATCAGCGAAAAATCTATCTAGATTTCCGGCATGATATGGCAAACGGCTCTTCCAAGTGTGCTAAAAAATTGCATCCTATAATGATGCTGAGCGATAAACGTCGATCGCAACAACATCTGGAAGGTCAAATATAAATATAGTGTAAGGAATGTATTGAGAAAACATTTCGGCTTTTAAATAGCTAGCAGGTGTCGCTGCGATCAAGATTTATCATTGAGCATCGTTTGACTATTACGAAATTTAATTTTTTAATTATTGCTGTAATAACCAGTTGCCATACTATTTTTTCTAGAGATTGTAGCTTGGTTTTGTTTCAAGATTATCAATTAAATTTCAAGATATAAACAGGAAATGTACCAAAATTTGAAAAATGTTGATCGAAAATATAAGTAAAGATGTGAAAATTTTCCACTTTAAAACAAAATTATTGAAAAAAATTACCATGCAACTACTTATCAAAATTTTTTATGTTTGAACTGATTGACGCTGTTTATTTAATACTTTAAATGATTTATTGCCTGAAATTCTTTAATAAATGTAAAAATTGAAAGCATTGGAAATTTAAAAAACTTCTATGAATCAGTTTCCAGCAAGTTTTTTTCACACGTCTGCGATAATTTGTTTTCATCTCAAATGTAATATCTTGCATCATAGGTTTTCATCGCAATAAAATATGCATAAATCAGTTTTTTATTAGACACTTGAGAGTTAAATTTAACTGGCATATTGCATTAATAAATATTTTCCATAAAGTAGATAATAGCAATAATTTAGAAAGTAATAATAGCAATAATTTAGCTAATAGCAATGATTGATAATAGTAATAATTTATAAAGTAGATAATAGCAATATATTATGAGTAGTTTTTGATTTACCGAATACAGTAGTACTTATTTCGAATTATTGAGTCAATAAAAATATAAAACGAACTTTTTAAAACTATAGTAAATAAACCAGAATTTTTTATTATCCATTCACAAAAAATTGCCTCTAGATGCATATCGTTACTCCAGTTTTAAGTGAAAATATATTTGTAATCCGAATTTTTAATTTTTTTTTCACTGGTTTTTCAAATCAGAAAGTTTTGCCTCATTGAATCAGAAAATAGGTCCGATTAAATAATACAAAATTTACAATAAAATTTTACTGGTGAGACCTTGGAATCTGAAATTTTCAATAGTTCAGAATTTGGTAAAAAAAAAAGTGTTAACCGATTGACTGATTAATATTTTTGAAAAAAAAACTTTTAAATTATGTCTATTTTTTTATGTATAAAAACATTTCATATTTATTTTCTTAGAACAGGTGTCATAAATAAAAATTAAAAAGTTGACATGTTTCGGTTCATTTATAAGAACCGTATTCATAACACATAAAATCAGTAGAAAACTAAATGACACTAGATACTTATCCAGTGTCATTTAGTTTTCTACTGATTTTATGTGTTATGAATACGGTTCTTATGAATGAACCGAAACATGTCAACTTTTTAATTTTATTTTATGACACCTGTTCTAAGTAAATAAATATGAAATGTTTTTCTACGTAAATGAAAGAGGTGAAGTGATTTTGTTTTAGTTTTTAGTTTTTGAAAAAACGAAAGTTAACAACAGTTTTAACATTATTTTTTTATGTCTTTTACAGAATTTTTAATCTTTTATCACCGGATTTTCTAAACAAAAATTTTTGTCTAATTGAATCAGAAAATAGCTCGATTGAAATAATACAAAATTCGCAATAAAAGTTTACTGGTGAGAATAATAAATCATGATTGAAATATGGATTTAACCGTTATGGATTACCCCATATGGATAACCCCGTACGTGGTACGGGCATATCATGGTTGACAAAAACATGATGTCTGTATGACATACGAAAAAAAAAAAAAAAAAAACAAAAAAAAAAACAAGGAAAAAAAATCATCGTAACGCTCCCAAAAAAATCAATTAATAGAAATACTAGAGAAACGTTTCTGAGGAGAATTGTAAAATTTTTTCCAAACACGTCTTCAATAGCCAAACAATATTGGACCAATATTGGCTACATCTTGGAGGAATATTGGCACATTGGCACAGTATTGACATGAAATATTGCTCCATTATTGGGATGTTTACATTTTGCCCTTATTTAACCAATATTTGCAGCCAATATTAGACCAATATTGGGGTTTCATTGGAAATATTGTCAATAAAACGCCAATATTGGTTAAATATTGGAATTTCATTGGGAATATTTCCAATGAAACTCCAACATTTGTACAATATTATGTTTTATTGGCAATATTTCCAATGAAACACCAATATTGGCACAATATTGGCTGCAAATATTGGCTAAATAAGGGCAAAATGTAAACATCCCAATATTAGAGCAATATTGACGTTTTATTGCCAATATTTCCAATAGATGAAATATTGGTGCAACGTTGGACCAATATTGGTTTGCTACTAAGGGTATAATTACCGCTTTAGCACATATTTTTTAATAGATTAAATCTTTCTCAAATTTATTTAATAATTGTACAAATCTTCCAAGGCATCTTTAAAAATTCAGTAAAATACCTTGGAAAGTGAAATTCTCATTAGTTCACAATCTGGTAAATAAAGAGTTAATATAAATTTGATGCAGGTGACTCGTAAACATCCGTTTATTATTCAGATTATTGACATTAGCTTGTCATTATTTGCGAGACCCAAGAATTTTTTTTCATGGGTTAAAAATGTCACACAACAAATTTCACCGCACATTTTTAGACAGGCAGGGCGTGGGGCTCACCATTATCATGTAAAACTGAACACTTTTCTGCAAGTACACCCACTTGTATTTCTTTGTAATCACATTTAGACATTCCTTTGTCATATAATTTTATAATGAAACCATTATTTGTAAATTTCCTACCAAACCCGTAGAAACACCGGTTTATTTTATTCAATTTAATCGATTAAATTTTCCTAAAAATTATTTAATTATTGTATAAATCTTCCAATGCATCTTTAAAAATTCACTAAAAGCACCTTGGCAAGTGAAGTTTTCAATATTCCACAATTTGGAAAATAAAGAGTTATTGTAAATGTGATGCAGATGGCTCGAAAAAATCCGTATCAGTGAGAACAAAAATGTTTCTAAGGAAAATTGTGAATTTTTTACTAAACGCGTACAAATACCGGTTTAGCTTATTCATTTTAATAGATTAAATCTTTCCAAAATTTATTTAATGATTGTACAAATCTTCCAACGGATCTTTAAAAATCCAGGAAAATTCCTTGGAAAGTTAAATTTTCAATAGTTCACAATCTGATAATATAAAAGTAATGCCGATGACTCAAAAATATCTGTTTATTATTCAAATTATTGACCTTAGTTCGTCATTCTTTGCAAGACTCAAAAATTCTTTTTCATGGGTTAAAAATGTCGCACATTAAATTTCACCGAAAGAGGCGTGGGGTTCACCATTATCATATAGAACTGAACACTTTTCTGCAAGTACACCCACTTGTAATTCTTTGTAATCACATTTATACATCCCTTTGTCATATAATTTTCTAATGAAACTTCATTTGGAATTCCCTATTAAGGGATTGCATAATCATGCATTAAACTGACTTCCACCCCTTGTTCACATGGAATAAATATCTCCTGAAGGGGAAGGTAATAGAATTTGAGTAAACAAGGTGAGTCAGCGTGAATGGTGAATACGTGAATTAATAGGGTTATGTGAAAGAGCAAAGAAGGTAGGGGTAGTCTTCTTTGACCTTAATTGACGCTAAAATGACCAAAATGCATGGCTGCCAACTACTACGCCTATTTAGAGTCAAATAAACATGTTAGAAACAGAAATTTTAGTAAATGATTCACAATATGTGCTGTAATGCATAACATTGAATATATTTGAGATACATATTACTAAAATATTTTTGTGGTTCCAAACATGTTTGTATGATTTAAATAGGCGTAGAAGTTGGCAGTTCTGAAAATGCAATGAAAGGGTTTTCATTTTTATAATAATTTCAGATATAAGTTGACGGAGAGTTTTTAAATACTGCTACACTTGTTTGTGTTGATAATAAAACACTTATGAATAAATCTCTTAACCCTTCATCTACCTCATTATGAATTTATGAAAATTTTACATTCTAAAGCATTTTACGCGCCATTTTTTAAACTAAATTAAAAGATTTACATAAGCATTTAATAAATATTTGAAGAATTTTACACGGATTAACGAATTTTGAAGCATTAATTAATTTGAATTTACAGGGATTTTGTGCAATTTTTACAACCCCACTCAAATTTTTTATTTTCAATTATTTTCTTAGTTTTTTTTTGTAGAATTATAAAATGCGCAAATATGATGTTCTTACGATATAAATATAGAAATATTTCCGCATTGAAAAATCCCCATCCCCCTCCCTCAACGCCAAGAAAGATGAAAAGATGCAAAGGCAAAAGAAATTATCCTTATAAAAATATTTTTGTTTAGTGTAACCAATAATGCTTTTGTAACAAGATAAAATAATGTATCTGTAACTCATTCTAAACAGTATTACAACTAACTGATGTACTAAAATAATTTTATAATAAATTATTTTCAAATATTTATTATAAAATACTTATAATGGTACTTATAAGTACCATTATGGTACAATAATGGTACAATAATTAATTATTGTACCATTATTATAATACTTAGTATTGGCATGAAATATTGCTCCATTGTTGGGATGTTTACATTTTGCCCTTATTTAACCAATATTTGCACCCAATATTACCCTAATATTGGGGTTTCATTGGAAATATTGTCAATAAAACGCCAATATTGTTAAATATTGGAATTTCTTTGGGAATATTTCCAATGAAACGCCAACATTTGTACAATATTAGGTTTTATTGGCAATATTTCCAATGAAACACCAATATTGGCTAAATAAGGGCAAAATGTAAACATCCCAATATTGGAGCAATATTGACGCAATATTGTTTGCACCATTAATGGTACAATAATTAATGGTACAATAATAATGGTGTAATAATGGTACTTATAAGTACCATTAAAAGAATTTTATAATAAATTATTTTAATGGTACTTATAAGTACCGTCGGTAGATTAAAGGTTGAAATGTAATAAATATATTACTGTTTATTGATCAGAGCATAAAAATATCTGTTGATGTTTCATTGTAACTGAAATTATAATGCACTTGTATTGCACAAAATTTTGTTTTAACAGTATTTGGATATTAAAATAATTCCAATAAAGTAGATGAGTCTGCGGGAATGATAATTAGGTGAATTTATAGACTTATGTGAATGAGGAAAGGAGGTAGGGCTAATCGCCTTTGTCCTTAATTGTCGGTAAAATGACCAAAAAACGGCTGAAAAGTTCCCTTTTATAACATATCGAGATAAAAGGTTAGGGAATTATTTTGCTACTGTTAATTTTTCCCTGTTATTACATTTGTTCATTAACTGATTATAATAACTACTTATTGTTTACTTCTGTACAAAATTTCATTCTGCTTTTTTGTTACGAAAAATTGCAATGCAATTCAAATATACAAATATTGGTTCGAACAATAATTAGTACTCATATCATTTGAGAAAACAAAAAGAGTTAACGTAAATGGAGAGAAAATGATTTAATTGAGTTTTGTGAAAGGACAAAAAAGATAGGGGTAGTCTTCTTTGACCTTAATTGGTAATAAAATGACCAAAACGCAATGAAAAGTGTTTATTTTTTTATAACATATTCAGACATTAGTTGCTATTGCATTCGCATTACTGCTGAATTTGTTTTTGTTAATAAATAAATACATATGAATAAATTTCTTAAAATATGAAAATAATCCGAAAATGATTTACAAAGAATGTGATTTTTTTTTTTATTGTTTCAACTTTGTAATATAATTAAAATATGGTTGGAACAAGATTTGCATGGTGAAACTGTATTCTAATTTCAAAATCATGTCCAGGTTTCGAGTTTTGTGTTACTGTACCTACAAAAATTACGTTAATTATGTTAGAACAATTGCGATACTACAATCTGAATCATGGGATGTATTATTCCGCTTTCGTTATCATGGGTCATAAGCTGCAACATGTCCAGGTCAGGTGTCTCGCCAAACACAAAACTCAAGGATTCAGTTCCACAAACAAGCTTAGTACCCAATTTATTTATCCCGAAAGGTTGCAAAGTTGAACGAACATTGTCCTAATCCTGAGGCAAAGCTGTAATATGCCACCGCTGAGCTACCAAAAATGCACGTTATTTAACATTTAATTTTAATTATATATATATATGTATATATATACACTTCTATAGTCTTCGTCTGTCCGCATATAACAAAGCAAAAACTGTCCAACCGAATCATTTGGTATTTAATCTATAAAATCGTTGCAGAATATTTTCAAATCATTTCGAATTTCATGAATACTTAAAAAGAATATAAATAAAAAAGATATTACGTTACTACTTGGATATCTAGTGGGCCAATTTTCACCAAGTCGCTAAATTATTCGTTAAATTATACAAATTGGCATATTTTTTATTTTAAATAATGAAAGAGCAAATAAATTAGTAAAAGTTCAATAAGAATACAAATATAAAGTCGAATTAAAAATCATTTGATGACGTACAAACACGTGTACCCTGTTCAATGTCAAATATGACATTTATGACATCGATTTCTGGCACACTGTAAAAAAAGGGGTCGATCTACTAAAAAAACTTTAGTGATCCTTGTAATTACTAAAAAATTTTTAGTAATCTTAGTCAGTTACAAGAAAATCTGTAAGAATTACTAGGAAAAAGTTAGCAGCGAATAGAGATAATAGTTTTATATTTTTAATAGCTATTACTAAAACTCACTTGGTGTGGCCTTGATAGCATAGTGGTTATAGTAACGGATTCCAGGGCAAAAGGTCTCGGGTTCGATACTGGCCTACGCCCCGAATGTATGTAGTGTAAGTAAGCGTTAATAAAGGGATTAGAAAATCCTGTTGGAGCAGGTAGCAATGTTTGGTGCTGCCATCTATTGCGGTTTTGCCGAAAATCTTCCTCTTCAGAAGTCTGGATGCTGCTCGAAGGAAGCTCCTGCCCTTCGAGCGCACGTAATGGTTATTAAAAATAATTTTGGAGCTATTACTAAAATTTGCTTGGTGGCTCATACTAAAAATTTTTAAGTTAGTTATACAAAAAAATTCTTTTGGTCAGTTTACAAAAGAAATGTTTGTTTCACTTGCAAAAAAAAAAAGTTTGTAATGGTTACTAAAAAATTCTGTGAAATACAAATTTACTAAAAAATTTTTAGTAACCTCTTGAAAATTTTTTTTACAGTGCATATAATCTTACAGTTTGCGAGTAGTTTTTTTTATAGACGGGATCAAGTACTTCTGATATTAATAAAAGTTTTATTCCTTCTATTAATTTCTATCTTGCGTAATCAATTCAATGATTTCGCCTGACAGGTAATGATTCTAGTGATAGCGTCACTGGAATTGGTAATCTACAACTATATCCTATTTAAGATAGAGTTCTATTATTTTCGTATAACTGAATGTGATACATCTAATCATAATACATTTTGTATTAATGTATTTTTTAACAAGTTGGAAATTGCACGTGAAGCGTAGCAAATTAGGTGCGCTCGTACGATAACGAAGTTTTAAAAATATTACTCTCATATATCAATCTCATAAAATTTTAAAACTCTCATCAAACAATGTTCTCCCTATACCATTATGTAATGAAATACTTTTGTGTGGCCTTGTAAATCAATAACAATTGTTCTTTGCACCAGAAATTATGTAAAATGTATATTATAATATATACTTTATAGTTGCATATAAATTTTATTAAGTTCGAATGGGTGTAACACCATTAAATTGCATTTGAAACATTTTCCCTATTGACCGTAATGTAACGGAATACTTTTGACTGTCCCTGTAATTGATCTATGCATCTGATTTTCATAAAATTTGAAATAACTCGATAAAATTATGTAATAATTATGTATTTTAAATTTCAAACGTATAAAACATATTCCAAACTTTTTCTCCATTGACCATAAAGTAATTGAATACTTTTGATTGCCCCTGTAATTGATCTATGCATCCGATTTTCATAAAATTTGAAATGACGCGAGAAAATTATGTAATAATTATGTATTTTAAACTTCAAACGATTCGGCTGGGTGGTTTTTGCGTTGTTATATGCGGACAGACGGACGGACGGACGGACTGAACGACCACTATAGGTGCTACGTATTTACATAATTACGAACGCACCGAGCTCAATGCTGTGAGCTCGCATCAGTTTAACTGGGCAGTATTCTTTATTCAAGTTTTTTCTTGTAGTAGTAGTGATAGTAGTAGTAATAGAGAGCTAAGAATATTTAACCACTTCATATTTTGCCCGTACGTTGCCCGAGCAACGCGTAATTGTCAATTATGATTTGCCCTTACCACTTACTGGCATCCATACTCTAATCGTAATTTATTATCCGCACGAGTAAAATTTCATTGTGAATTTTGCTTTATTCATTCCGAGCATTTTTGTGATTTAATTAGGCAAAAATTTTTGTTTTGAAAAACTGGTAGTAAAAGATAAAAAAATTTGTAAAAAAAAAAAAATAAATAAATAAAAAATAAAATAAATAAAATCAGAACAAAAAATAAATAAAATCAGAACAAAACAAAAAAAAATAAAAAAAATTGGAATTTAACAAATTACAACGACTATTTGGAAAATGATATTTTCAAAGACCAAAAATTTAAAGACTTACAAATAAATTGTAGGGTAACATCTCCAGTAATTGGCATGCACCAGTGATTGGCAGATCATACAAAAATGTCCTAAAATAAGATTTATATCCAGTCTTTTAAAAATATTTTTAAAATGTTATTTTCAAAATAGTCCAGTAAGTATTTTAATAATAACTGGTCCATATACCAGTTATATGCTCATTTACTTTAAAGATTATAAATTTGATTTATGCTACTAGATGACAATAGTGCCTAGGAAACAGAAACAGTTATGGCTTGTATCAATTAGCCATTTTTGATGCAAATGCATCTTCTCTGGCTTAGGAAAGGCATGCATTTCAATTTATGATTATCTGATTTATAGTATATTTTAAATTTTAATTGACAACAGGTTTGTTTAGTTGAAAAGGGTTACTTTAATTGCGTAGAAGTCTAAGTGCCAATCACTGGTGATTACAACAACTTTTTATAGATATATTTTTATAAAAATACTTTTTCAAATATTTTTGCTTTTAGTGAGCAAAATAGGTGCACCGATATGCATTCTTTGATTTAAAAATATTTGCAAGTAAATATTTTATTTCTTGATAATGAAAATAGAAGTAAGTTTAAAGACAGATTCTTAATGTGCCAATTACTGGGGATGTTACCCTTTATTTAAATTAATAATAAGAAGAAACATCAGTTTAAGGATGATTGTAACGAGTCATAAATTACATACGCTGTGCATTAAACATTAATATTCCTAGACCAATAATAAATAAACAGTAGTTTAGATAGAGACAACTTTAACATTTAAAATGTGCAGTTTTATTAGATGGAGTTAATCAGACTGACTTTTGAACGCCTCATATTACGTACGACATGGCTTAAACATTAAATTTCCTAGATCCATTACAAAAAAATTTTAAATGAAATTTCAGTTTTACAATTTTCAGAACTGCAAATTTTTAAACTTCTAATTATCGTACATTTTTAATTTTTATATCATTGCGTAGAGAAAAAAAATGCACTTTTTAATGAAATTTGTTTGAAATCTTTATTACAACTTGTTTTCAATTTATTAATTTTTTTTAAAGCTTTTATTAAACTTTTTGTCATCGTGGTAACAGAAGCATCCCATTTTTGGACGTTAAACTTGGGTCAATCAGAAAAGGAATAAAATAAAATAAGTTGAGGAATTCAACCAATAAATATATTCAGATGTACATCAGATTTCCCAATTCTCTACTGAGAACAACAACCCTTTTACAAATAGTTAAACAGACATGAAAAATAAGACATTATTTGAAAGTTATTTTTTCAAAAATATTGATCCGTTAAGGGATTAAACAAGATTTTTGTAAAGATTTTTTTTTCAATTATGAATTTTTGATCGCAAAAGGTCTAGTAAGCACTGTAAAAAAAAAGGGTCGATCTACTAAAAAAACTTTAGTGATCCTTGTAATTACTAAAAAAATTTTAGTAATCTTAGTCGGTTACTAGAAAATCTGTAAGAATTACTAGAAAAAAGTTAGCATAGAATAAGAGTTAATAGTTTTATATTTTTAATAGCTATTACTAAAACTCACTTGCTGTGGCCTTGATAGCATAGTGGTTATAGTAACGGACTCCAGGCTGAAAGGTCCCGGGTTCGATGCTGGGCAAAGTCAAATACGCCCCGAATGTATGTAGTGTAAGTACTCGTTAATAAAGGGATTATGAAAATCCTGTCGGAGCAGGTAGCAATGTTTGGTGCTGCCATCTATTGCGGTTTTTCCGAAAATCTATCGTTTCAGAAGTCTCGATGCAGCTCGAAGGAATCTCCTGCCCTTGGGCGCACGTAAAGGTTATTAAAAATCATTTTGGAGCTATTACTAAATTTTGCTTGATGGTTCATACTAAAAATTTTTAAGTTAGTTATACAAAAAATTCTTTTGTTCAGTATACAAAAGAAATGCTTGTTTCACTTGCAAAAAAAAGTTTGTAATGGTTACTAAAAAATTCTGTGGAATACAAATTTACTAAAAAATTTTTTGTAACCTCTTGAATTTTTTTTTTACAGTGTGATGCAACATTATGCTTTTTTACCTTGAAATATGAACAAATTTCATGCTTATTTTGAAACTTTGAGATATAAAAATATTTACAAATATGACATTTAATATGATTTATTTTATTTTTTAACATCTGATTACCTAAATAAAATGTAATATAGCTAGTATAAAATCAATGACATATAAATATTCAGAGTGTCCGTAAAGTCCTGATGCACTTTGACCGTTCACAGGAAATCAACGAAACAAGATGAAAATATGAAGTCTTCATCAAATAAAAGAAAAACTCTTTAAGTTTCATACCAGCTCAGTGCAGTTGGATGCGGCCTCCATTTTTTGTTGCCCTACGCACATCTAAATGATATTCAAACACTTCCCATATAAAGTTAAGAACATATGATGTAACAGAGGGAATAGCGTCTGTGATTCTATGTTTCAAAATTGAGGCTTCATCGAACAACACTGAACAGATGTGAAACTTTGAGAGATTTTCTTATATTTAGTGAAGATTTCACATTTCCATCTAATTTCGTAGATTTTCTGTGCCCAAAGACCACCAACGACTTAGGGACACACTTTATAAAGTGTGCCCCTAAGTCGTTATGTATGAGAATTGTTATGTATGGGATTATGTATATATGTATGAGATTTCGGTGACGAGACTCCATTTAAGCAGTGTGTAGTCCTTCATTGATAGTTATGTAATTTTCGTAGGAAGGATTATTACTGTTCTCGTTCTTTGTTCTTTAGTTATAGAATTCGTGGGAGAAAATTCTATAGTTAGTTGAACAAAATTATGAGTGTTTTAAGTTGTGTTGAACTAATTTTGATAAACTGTTAATTAATGGTAGTTCAGGAATTAGTTATATAAAATATGCAAAAAAGGGTGTGTGTGTGCGTATATCCAAAATTAGTATTTATAATTGTAAGACTTATATAACGCCATGGGAGATGTGCGCAAAAGCTAGTTTGTAACAAAAGAAAAAATTTCGACTCATTTTTTGTTTTCTAATTTTTAGTGAAAACTAAACTGCCCACTGACGCATTTCAGCGTCGTTTATAAAATTCCGTTAGTTGAGCAATTGTGAATCTTCTATAGAAAGTTTATCCAGTTATTTCAGTATCTTCTAATAACATTTGTTTCATAATTAGCAAAAATAAAAATTAGTATTAAACATTTTCCGGTTTGAAATGGAAAATTCTGAATTAAAAACCGCCTGATTTAGCAACACTGTTTTTGGTTTGTGTAGTGGTGTTAAAATGTTTTATATTGCGTTATTAATAACAGTGTTTAAATGTAAAGTATGTAACCCAGTCATAAAATTAAATTCTGATTAAATTTCCAATAAATTAAATTCATTTTGACAGCATCTCTACTATCTATTTGAATTGAGGTGGAACGCTCCATTCTATACTGAGACAGAATTGGGCTAATACAGTTAGTAGTGGCATCTAATTTCGTTTGGGAATAATTTGGAATGCTTATTTTATAACAATGACGTATTTATAGTTAAATTTGGAGAATGTTAAATTTAGCTACAAGCGTCAGCTATTTAAAATACTGTGATTAATATTAAAACAAGATTACAACAAATTGATTTGTAGTCCATATTTATAAAAAGATTAATTTTTACGTAATTTTACACAATATGCTGATTTTGTATAAAGTAATTAAAAGCTTTCCTATGTATAAAGGAAATTTTTTGATTAAAAAGTAGGATAATAAATAGTATTTTCTGAAATCCAAGTAATTTTTTATGATCGGTACCTCACAATTTTTAGAAAATAAGTAAAATACTGTCTAACTTGCTAAGATATAATCACCAGAGGTTAGGATAAAAAAATTCACTTAAGACCGACTTAGTCTTATTATATAATTGTATTGGATTCTTTTTTGCTGGTATATGATAATTTGCTGTCTCTGATTTTTCAAATTCCCGTCTGTAATATTAAATCTAAACTGAAAAAAAAAACAGTTTGTAAATTACAGAAAGTTTTCCGTTGTTTTCTAAATTTTACGTTATTTTAGAAATATATTCTAGAATTTACGTTACATATTTTCGTTAAAAATAGTAAATTGTACTGGCGTCCCAGTTACCATTACAATTTCCCTAAAATAGTCCTTTAGTGTAGTTCAGTTGATGCCATGCATTATTATATGTAATTGATCTTTCCGTGATATTAAGCTTTTCTATTTCTGTTTTTATTGTGCTCTACTTTGCGAAAGAGAAAAATTGTAATGTTTTTTCTTGTAATTTTGCTTTAAATGCTAAAAACAAGAAGGAAAAAAAAAATAATTCTTTCAACATTAAATAAAAAACTTAATTACGCATATAAATCTAATCCTGTTGAGTATAAATCATTGTTCAATGTTTGAAAAATCCAATAAATCAATAGAATTATATTACATTAAATATTGCTTGTACTGCAGGTGAAACCTGGAGTCTTGGTTAACTAGGTGATAAAAATTTGCAGAGGAAACTCAGTTTAATAATTTTCTTACGAAATGTATCCAAATATGGTTATTAAATGCAATAAGTCACAATTAAAAATATTCATACATGTCTGCAACAACAGAAAGAATTAAATTTGCATAACAAAATTAATAATTATATTTTCCATCTCTGTATATGTTTGATCTCTGTATGTATTCTCTTTGTACAAATTGATAAAAATCATTTTCCTTTTGTAATCGATTTTTCGGTACTACTAGGTTATCCCGCCGACCAATAACATTATCGCCAAACTAAAAGATTAAATGCCAATAATGGATGATCGTGAATGTCACATTCAATGACATTAAATACGATTCACGTGTTTAAAATGTCATTAAGTGATTTTTATTTCGACTTTTTATTTGTATTTTTATTAATATTTCACAAATTATTTGTTTTTTCGTTATTTAAAATAAAAATTACGTCAATATGTATAATTTGGCTATTATTTTGGCGATTTGTATAATTTGGCAAAATTGGTCGACGGGATAACAGAGTCGTACCGATTTTTCTGTTTGTAAACGTTTTATTTTCTTTTAATTTCAATTTAAGAAAACGAAAATTGATTGTTTTTTGTTTTCAAACCTGGCGACAAAAGTGTATTAGGAATAACTTAGACATTACATGCCACGTGGATAATTTCCAATTCTTATATAAAGCTTAATATAATTAATCTTAAGTATCACTCAAGTGAAAAAAAAAGAAAAGATCCACATAAATTCTTATAATGTTACAAGCAGGGCGTATCAAGATAACACTTTAACCGCCGGGTCATTTTTTCGTTTGACCTTTACACCTAAGAAAGAAAACACCTACTATTAGGGGGAGGACTGCTTAACCCACGCTGGGTGACATTTAATTTTTTTTTCCTTCTTGTTTCCATTAAATCATGTTTTTTTTCCTTTTACCATAAACCGTAAATTACCGGGTGGATCAGTTAATTTCTACGTTTTTTCCCGAACGCCCTGTCCCCTCTTTAGTTTTGTCTAAGGCTGCGAGCACACGTGTATTTCGCCCAACTTTAACTAAATTCGAAAAAATCTTTTCTTCTCATGCCTTCTGTAGTTTATTGAAAATAGAAATTGGGGATACTACAATGTTTCAGAAGATAACATAAATAAGTCTTTTATTTCTGATCTTATAATATTTAATATTTTTTCGGTATAAAATCAGGAAATAGGTTCTATTTAAAAAAAAACTAGAGTATATTTGTACATACACTGAAATACATAATTATTTTGTAGCCATTTGTTAATCTTGTCAGATATTAAGATTGAAAATAAATTTATTTATTTATTTTCGAATTGAAAATTATATCAAAATTACGATAAGTTCTAAAATTTAATAAATAAACTAATAAATCATATCTTGAAAAATGGCGATGTAGCAGAATGTAGTCCGTAAATAAATCGGTAAGATTCATGGACACAATGGAAGCATTACTAAAAAGTTATATGAAATATAAATTTGATTAAAACGTTAATTTTTTGGGACTAATTAGATATTTCGGATTAATTATTAATTTCAAAATTAATAATAATATATTTTTTAAATATTTCTTCATCTACTTATTTTAAAACTTATTTTATGCAGTTAAACCAATGCTAAAGAATGTAGAAATATTTAAATAAACAGATCTATTTTAGATATAAATGACTTACAGTTGGATTGAAGTTATATTGAAAAAATCATTATACATAAAACACGCCACCTTCGACAAATAAAACACGTCGACTTCTAACCGCAAACAGTAGTTGTGTATGTCCGTACCTTAAAGCTCCGAGCACACGTGTATTTTGCCCAACTTCAACTGAATTCGAGAAAATCCTTTTTTCTTCTCCCTTCTGCGGTGTATTGACAATAGAAAACGCGGATATTACAATGTTTCAGGAGATAAATATCTCAACCCTATTTAAGAGAAAGGTTTTGTCCTAAATTTGGATTGAAGTTTTGCTTCACTGATTTGGAAAAGTCATTATACATAAAACACACCGCCTGAGAACATCGAACACACCGACTTCTAACCGCAAAACGTGGTTACATGTATCCACACCTTAGAATGTGCGAGACACGGTGTGTTTTACCAAAGAAAAAAAGGCGAAGATTTAAAAAAAAATCCAAGTGCCGTCGCTCTACATTTTTTCCCTTTTCACCTGTCGCTTGCTGTCTTATGAGGGAGTTTATTTTATTTTATTTTTAATACAATACATTTTGGTGTTTTTTATGGGAGATGTATGGTAATGCATCCGTCATTTATGGAGGGCGTTATTTCTTTAACAGCGACTTTCGTAGGCGTGAAATGATTAGTTTGGCGCATTTTGAACCCCTTTGAAAACAATAAAGACGTTTTTATTAGGGATGTTTGAAATAAATGGTGTGACCGACAATGACAATGGGAATAATGGAAATTTATTATAGATTCTATCTCATAAAGTGAAATGGAAAAAGAATTAGTGTATTTTAAAACCATCATTTTTATGCAAGATTTATTCTAAAAGGTATTTTTCTGCATTTGTTTTTCAAAATAGATTATTTTAATTATCAATAATGTAAATGCATTTTAAAATAGGTAAACATTACGTCTGAACAAGATTATATAATTAGAATTTTTATAGTCAGACAATAACAAATGCTAGTAAATGTCGCTCTAAAATGCGTTCCAGTTATCATGATTGCGTTAAGTAATGCGGAATGTTAACACTATTTCTACTAATGTCAACTGAAAGCTTAAAAAAAAATCTTGATTTACAGTTTTTCGTTTTTAATTTTTAGATGGAAAAATATTACAAATAATTTTTAATATAGTGAATACTTTTTATATCTATCACTGTTAAACATTACAAGCAAAATAAACATAAATCAAAACTTTAATAAAGGTGTCATTTGAAATCGGTAGAAATAGTGTTAAACAAAATAAATAATCTTTCGAAACCAGTATTTTTAAAAGATATAAATAATGAAATTATTTTCTGCATGTTGAATAACATTACACGATTCCAATCATCAATAATATAAATATAACTCTTCAATTTTAGTTGAAATTATTGCTTTAATTAATGATTGCGGCAACTATCCCTTCAGAGCAACATAAATTAATCCTTTGCAAGCTGTTTCCGCAGAAGCGAGATAAACAGTTTTGCACATTTAAACCAATTATGTATAAATAAAGCATTTATATTAATGAGTGTCTAAACTTAATGAGAAAGAAAATAGCAAATAAGTAATTGAAATGCTAAATTCATCTTTTATAAACTTAAAATTACACGATATGTAAACTACTTATAAATGTAACAAAAAAATTAAAAGTTGTTAAATTAATTTGATTATTAGTACTTTCAATTGTAAGCACAACCTTCGTCAGAGAATACAAAAATAAAAGAAAAAAATTGATAAAGAAAAAAAATGAAGATATATATAACTACTATTTCATGAAATATAATATGAACACCATATTATTCTGTTGTAAAGCTATACTTTTATACATCAGACATTAACAGAAGTATAATTTGTTTTATAGATAATATGAAAATGTATTATTGAATTTATCAATAATAAAAATGTATCTTTTAAACGCAATTTAATTTCTGCAATTTTGATACACAGTTTAAATTAAATAAATATATATATATATATACACACGAGATATCAAATGCATATTGCGTTATTGTAAACTGTTGTATCAAATGTGAGATTAAAAAAAAAAAAAAAAAAAAAAAAAAAAAAAAAAAAAAAACTTGAATGATTGTAATACATATTCATTTTGGTGTTAAAAGGTTTGTCTTTATGTTTAACAAACGTGTAGCGCGATGGTATAAAATACTGTGACACTGTGTACATTTTAATTTATATGTATGTGTGTGTGTGTATTTTTGTCGGCCGATTATCTACGCTATGGGATATAGGCCCTATGGGGTGGGTTGCCCTCCGTGGGGGTCTTTCTAAGGGAACCTAACCCGTATTTACGCAAGGTTCGAAGAAAACCACGGAAAACTTCGAACGGTTAGGCCGACGGTCGCGATTGGTTTCGAACCCAGCACCTACTGTCTACCAGTTTGGAGGTCAGAACCTCGCGGCCACTGGCGGGTCTACATTTTAATTTATAAAGTATAAAGAGACTGTATGTAAGAGTGTTATTTAAAAAAAAATAAAAAATACCAAACATGAACTTTAAAAAAGTTTACCATTTTCCTTAAAATCTGACAAATTTAAAAGTAACATAGAATGTATAAGTTACAAATATACATTTTATTTAAAGTAACTACTACTATTTGCCTGCAATCCCGCGGCCGTCTTCAGGCAATTTATATTCAGTGATGTTTCAATTATTCGAATACTTCATTTCGTTCAAAATGGGAAAGCCTGTAATTATTAGTTTAGCTGGAAATAGAAGTAGCAGTGCCATGGATTGTTTAGAGAAATGTATTTAACTGCCGAAAATGAAAGTGACGTGTGTGAATAAAAGGATTAAAATAAGTTGCTAAATAAGTTCAATACAAAACACTGCTACTTCTATTACCAACTACCCTAATAACCATAGTTTATCTCATTTCAAACGAAATGACTGAACAGAATAGATAAAAATATTTTTCTGATGGTAGCCGCGAGATTGCAGGTCGAAATTACTCGGAAATTCAAATAAAATAAATATGTTTAACTTGTAATATCTGTATTATTATTATCTTTGTCTCTATTTAAGTGAAATAGATAGGTTTATAAAGTTTATATTGTCATATTACATCATCATAAATTCATATTAGATCATCATACATTCATAATACAACATGACATGTTCACATTACATCATCATATATCCATATTACATCATCATGCATTCATATTACATCATGATATATTCACATTACATCATCATGCATTCATGGTATAACATGATATAATCATATTACACCATCAGACTTTTTATATTACATCATCATACATTTACACTGCTCAAAACAATTAAAGGATATTTGAAGTTTTATATAAAATAAAGATATAAACGAATTTTTTTTGCCGAAAATAGAAGAAGAGAATCACAAATGCAAATTTTTCTGGTTTTCAAACTGTGGAGTATGCAAATTTTGAGTTTGACGTCAAAAACGTCGCTTCAGCGGCAGCGAATGAAATTTGACTTTCAACTGGATAAAAGAGAATGAAGACAAGGATGATCGGCATTCAGTGATTGCTTTGTTTCGATGAGTACGATGTCTCAGCGAAATCATTTGACAGATTCAGAAGCTTGGAGAATTGTTGGTAGGTTAGACGGGGGCCAAACTCAAGCCGAAGTAGCGCAAGCCATTGGAGTGTCACAAAGTGTCATTTCCAGGATCTGGAACCGTTTTTTGGAGAGTGGATGTGCAGGCCGAAGACTAGGGCAAGGTCGTAGACGGGCAACAACGCCCAATGAAGATCGGTATTTAGCGTTAACAGCTCGGAGACACCGTAACATGAACGCTACTCTTCTCCAACAACACCTTCGCTCGGCTATAGACACCACGATTTCAACTCAGACTGTCCGAAACCGGCTCCATGCTGTAGGTCTGTATGCTTGCCGACCGATGGTATGTGTTAGATTAACATCAAGGCATTGTCGCGACCGCAGGAAGTGGCAACCGAGCATGTCAACTGGAGGAGAAATGAATGGAGCAATATTCTGTTTTCTGACGAGTCCCGTTTTTCTGTGCATCCGGATAATAGGCGTATTTTCATCTGGAGGGACCGTGGCAGTAGTAATAATCCTGCGTTCGTGCACGAAAGTGTCAGATTTGGCGGTGGAGGAAGTGTTGGTGTATGGTGGCATCTCCATTGACGGGCGCACTGACCTCTACATCATTCGAAATGGAGCTCTGACTGGTCGCCGATATAGGGATGAGATCCTCAGACCTATTGTAGTCCCTTACGCTGCAGCAATCGGAGATAACTTCATTTTAATGGACGATAACTGCAGGCCACATCGTGCAAACCTGTTGGAGGATTTCCTTTTCGAGGAAGGAATCGTTCGAATGGAATGGCGAGGGTGTTCTCTAGACATGAATCCAATCGAGCGCGTTTGGGACGCTCTAGGAAGACGAGTTTCTGGCCGCCAACAACCTCCACAAACTCTCCAAGAACTGGAAAGAGCTCTTCTGTAAGAATGGGGCAGACCCCATCTCGTCATTAATAGCCTCATTGAGTCCATGCCTCAAAGGTGTTCAACGTTGCTGGCCACCCGTGGAAACCATACCCCCTACTGAAAATGATTTTCTTTGAAGAAAACACCTTTTCTTATTCTTTTTTTCTCATATGCACAAATTGTGTTTTTTTCCTTTTGTACACAAATGCGCAACAAAATGCATTTTTTTCTGCCAAACATGTGTAATTTATTCTCATATAATCTACTATATCTGTCGACCATGTATCAATCAGATAAAAAGTTTCCCAGATACAAAATCCACCTAAAACTGCAATATCCTTTAATTGTTTTGAGCAGTGTATATTACATTATCATATATTCCTATTACATCATCATCATCATACTTTGTGATTTAATCGATACGGAATATCGCATTTCCCTGTACGATTTTGTTTATAAAACTTTTTGCTTTGCTTTAATTTTTTACACAGTAATAAGTAAAAAAAAAAAAAAAAAAAAAAAACTGAAAAAACAAAACATTAAAAAATCATGTAAAGCTGCTTGTGTGTATGTGTCTTAAACATTTATAACCTGTTGCCTAAAGTGCGAGGTGCTTAGTTTAGCATTTGTTGGAACTATCCGAGTTGAAATCAATAACTTTTAACAACTCGAATGTATCTGATACGAAGCCATTTTGTGGTTAATTAATCGTCTTTGAGTTTTACACAAGTGCAGCACTATCATGTACAATTGTACTGAAATACAGCAGTACAGCTACACTTAATTTTATAACACGTGCATAGTGTTTTTTACACATTTCTCCTTAAAAATTTTAAAAAGAAGAACTGTAAATCAGAAATTAAATAAAAAATATTAGCTTAATTTTTCATACAAAAATAAATTAATGAATTCTGCCATATCCATAACATAAAAAACTACGTATATTTATATGTATAGTATATATGTATGTGCAGTATATATTTACGTGTATATAGTATGCATATGTTTATATGTATTTATATGTATAGGCCTGCGTGTGTGTGCGTAGGTGTATAGTAAACTAATAGACTCTGGTATATAAAAAATACAATTTACTAGTCAGATTAGTGGGTTTAAAAAAATTAATTTAGTGATAAATATTTTTTTTAATATGCGGATTACACGATATAGTGAAATTAAATGAAATTGGTAGTCAGAAATAACCCCTCTAATAATATTTTTGAGAAAAAAAAAGAAAATACATGCGCTGGCATTGCTTTTGTCTTTATTGTAGCTTTACAATTTACTATATAATGCTTATTTTTTCTTCAATCTGTATTATAACTCGTATTTTAAAAATCCAAAACCACTGCATAATATTTCACTCAAATAAAAATTGTTAAGTTTGTAAAGACCTTACACAATGAATTTCTCACGTTTTCAAAAATCCACTTCAGCATATACTAATAGAACACAAAACTGGTGCGTTTAATAAATACAACTTCCAATTACTTGAAACAGATTTCACATTTACCAATTCTGTCTTCGCATTATCCATTGAATTTTATTACTTTTTCTTTATCCCGAGAAAAGAATAATGAGAATAGTTACTTATAATACTTTAACGGAAATTTCCATTTCCTTCTTTTAAACTTAAAATCAATTGTGTGAGCCGGAAATCTCAACTCCGTGGATTAATTTGCTTAAAAGTTTCTAAAAATCCTTATCTCAAAGAAGCCGGATCAGTCTGCAATTTCTCCGGGGAAGTTCGTTTCACACTCATCAAGGCCTCTGTAGTGAATTTCAAATTTGTAACCAAGTCGATTTAAAAGTGCAATACAACAACAATCCCATCAATTGCGTGGACCAGCTACAAATTATAGAATTTTATTTCGTTTCTTGGCATGAAGTAGTAGTTTGACTATTTGGCTTTGGATATTATGCTCTAAATATATATATATATTTAATGAGATATAGGATATTAGGATATATTAGGAAAGTTTAGGATATTTTTTATACTTTCAGTTTTGATTTGAGTGAAATATTATGCTGTACACTGTTAAAAATCTGCAGCATTTTATCCAGTCATTTGACCGTTTTCCATAAAAAAAGTTAAACAACCGTCTTTTTACGTTATTCTGAGATTATTATTACCGATTTATGGTCAGAATAGAGTTAAATTACGGTTATGTTACTGGTTTTTCAGAAAACGGTGAAATGACTGTACAAAATGCTGCAAGATTTTTAACAGTGTAGGTTTTGCTTTTAAAAATATCATTAATAACATAGATTGAAGAAAAATTATCAATAAGAGGCCTTTCGCGTCAATCAAAGACCCGCATAATAATGTTAAGTGTATGTGGGCTATTCTTCAAAAATCTCGCTCAAATTTTAATAATTTTACACGATTATTTATTTATTTATTTATTTAGCATAGTTTAGCTGCGAACAATCTACTACAGGAATACCTTTTACTTTTTCGTTTCTTTAGTCAGAAATAATCCCACCGATATTGTTTTAAGCAAACAAAAATAAATTAAAAATTCATGCTCTAAAATTGCTTTTGTATTTACTATAGCTTTGCAATTTATTATGTAAATCTAAATATATTTTTTTCCATCTATATTATAATTCTTATTTTAAAAAGCCAAACCTGCTTTATAATATTTCATGCAAATAAAAATTGTTAAGTTTGTAAAGTCCTTCTTGCACAATGAATTTCTCACGTTTTCAGAAATCCACTTCAGCATCTATTAATGGAACACAAAACTGGTGCGTTTAATTAAACACAGATTCCAATTATTTTAAACATATTGCACCTTAGCCAGTTTTATCTTCGCACTGTCCATTGAATTTTATTGTTTTTTCTTTAACCCGTGAAAAGAATGATGAGAATGGTTACTTATAACACTTTAACGGAAATTTCCATTTCCTCCTTTTAAACTTTTAAATCAATTGTGCGAGCCGGAAATCTCAACTCCGTGGATTAATTTGCTTAAAAGTTTCTAAAAATCCTTATCCTCAAGAAGCCGGATCAGTCTGCAAATCTCAGGGGAAGTTCATTTCACACTTATCAAGGCCTTTATACTGAATTTCAAATTTGTAACCAAGTCGATTTAAAAGTCCAATACAACAACAATCCCAACAATTGTGTGGACCAGCTACAATTTATAGAATTTTATTTCGTTTCTAGGGGAAAAAAGTAGTGATTTGCCTATTTATCTTCTTTCATTGTGCTCTAAATATATATATATTTCATTCTTTAAATAATTTAGAATAATGTATTGAGTCTAATTAAGATGCCACTCGATTCATTTAAAAAGTCCCGGATGATAATGTTAAGTCTATGGGGCGTTATATCTATATATTTTTTAAAAACTCGCTCAAATTTTATTATTTATTTATTAATTTTTTTATAGGATATTTCAGGACAATCTACAACCAGGCTAGTTTTTTTTCGATTTTAAATTCAGATTTTTCTAAAAAAAAAAAAAAAAAAAAAAAAAAAAAAAAAAAAATACTTTAAACTTTTAAAACGTTTTGGAACGGACTCTGAAATTGAAGCTATCATAATCTGAAAAAATATAACTAAAATCGAAAAAGTAAAAAATAGCTATAGATGGTCCTCAGCTATCCTATACCAAAAAATACAATAAAATAAATAAATAAATAAAATTTAAACTTTAAATCATACTTATTAATACAACTTACAAAACTCCCATTTGAAGAAACCCTTCCACTCTGCATTTTTTTAAAAGAAGTTCATTTCATGCTTATCAATAAGCCTGTATACTGAATTTCAAATGTTTAGAATCAATTTAAAAGCCCAATACAAAAGGCTTTTCGACTATTCTGTGAACAAAACATAAATAATAGATTTTTCCTTATTTTTAGAAAGAGATATTTCGATTATTTAGCTTCAGTGAATATTGTGTAAAAATATGTATTAAACTTTATTATTATCCTTTCTAGAGTGATATTTTCTCTAAAAGAATATGAATTTTCTTTTTTGCACGTATTGTATGCATGCTTATTGTAAAAGAACATAGTTACAATTTGTATATTTGTATTAGTGTTAATTTTTTATATTTAACTAGAATATTTAGTTTTATTCATATGTACACATTTAAATGATGCCGTTAATTTCGTATTTCTTGTAGTTTACAACGGATAGCATTGTTAAAACAGTAATACTTATTCAGAAAAGTTGTTGCACATCCTATTATAGTGTGACCTTTCAATAGATTTTTTTTATAAGTCAACATTTAATATACAGTGTTTCCAGCAAATAACACCCTGATTTCAAAATTAAATTTCTCAAAAACAAAGATTTATAATAATATGTGGTAAACGGTTTTTTCATTAGGTAAACAGTAAAAATCCTTTACAGAAATTTCAAACAGTGAATACTTTGAAAATATTGTGTTCTGATTACAAAGAATGCTTTGATTTGACATTTTTCTTGCTTTAGATTGCTGCCAGAGAATGTGTTTTTCGGCTTAAAGTGCCATATTTAATACTTTTTTTTAATTAAATTTTTTAAATTTCGAAATTCTAAAAATTTACTTCGAAAAATCTTTAAAATATTGCTCTGTAAGCAGAAAAATTATTTCTCTGCAGGCAATCTAAAGCAAGAAAAATGTCAAATCAAAGCATTCTTTGCAATCAGAACACAATATTTTCAAAATATCCACTGTTTGAAATTTCTGCATAAGATTTTTACAGCTTACCTAATGAAAAAACCGTTTACCGCATATTACTACTGATCTTTGTTTTTGAAAAATTTAATTTTGAAATCAGGGTGTTATTTGCTGGACACCCTGTATTAGATCTAAGTAGTCTGCCTATTTTCAAAGCCATTTCATGGAAAAAAGAAAAAATTCTCTACGCGTGATACTTACATAGATACGTATTTCTGTTAATTTATAAGTTTTTAAAATGTAAATTTCACATTAAAAATAATTAAATTTTCATATATAAGCATTTTTTGTTTTTTCAATTTGAGGATATAATAATATTACAATATTGTTTAAACAGCACTAACATGTAATAAAAAGAATACTGCCCAGTTAAACTGATGGCATTGAGCTCACAGGCTACGCATATTAATTGTACATTACAGCCTTATATTTTCAAGGGTTAATTCTGTTCGAAAAAGATTAAGAAGGGGAAAAACTCCCCTTTTACCTTTTTTATACTTAATCATTGAACTTCCTAAACTATCAAGGACATGCTTTATCATGCTTTATCAAAAATCTATATCCAAAATTCAGAACAAATCGGATAATTCTTAATAAAAACCCATTTAGCATTTATATAATTTCAGAGGCGTTATCCCCCTGTTTTATACTTAACCATTAAACTTCCAAAACTATTCAGAGATTTGAACGAAATCTGACAATTCTGCTTGAAACACCCATTTATATAAATTAAGGGGAGGGGCATTAGAACCCCCGTTTACCTTGATTATACTTATTCAATGAACACCTAATAAAATTCACGGAATCGCCTCTCAGAATGATCCTATACCTAAATTTTGAACAAAAACTGTTAATTCTGCATGAAAAACCCATTTATATCAATTAAGGGGAGGGGCATGAGCCCCCCGTTCCCCCTCTTATACATATCGAATGAACTCCAAAAACTAATCAGGGAAGCGTCTTGTCAGGATATACCTATATACAAAATTTCAAGTGGATGGGATATTTTTATCATGAGTTATCGCGTTACACACGATCGAACATACATACAGAACGGACGGGCACATAAGCTCTCATAGGCTATGATAGCCTGTGAGCTAAAAAAGCTGTCAAGCGTGTGACTGGACCAGTCACTGGATCAGTCTGGATCAGTCAAATTACTGATTCGCCGTGCTCTTCAATGAATCCTAAAACAGCCTTTATAAAATGGAATTAAAAATTCATGAAATTTAGTGTCAACTTTAAAATGTTAAAATCAATTAAGAGTGAATTGTGTACCTATAATGCTTGGAAGGCTTCCTCTGAAAAAAATCCTATTTCAGTTGAAAAGGGATTTCCTTGTCACTATTTTCATCGATTTCCTTTTCATTTGCAAAATTTATGATTTCTTCGTCGCTCATATAATGATTTATATCAGTACTTACATAGTTTAAGGATCCACACTAGTCACTGAAAAAAACCCGTATGATAATGTAAAGCCTATGGGAGCATTCTTTTCAAATATTTCGCTCAAATTTTAATATTTTTACATGATTTTTTTTTTGCATGAGATAGCTGAGAACGATCCCCAACCGGCCTAGTTTTTACTTTTTTGATTTTGTTTTCAGATTATTTTGAAAAAAGTACTTTAAATTTCAAAACCGGTTTGAACCGGTTCTGAAACTGAAACTATCCTATATAAAAAGAATGTAACCAAATTCAAAAAGTAAAAATTAGGCCAGTTGTGGATCGTTCTCAGCTATCTTATGTAAAAACATCACATCAAAACATTAAATTTTAGCGAGATATTTGAAAAGAACGCTTCCATAGACAGTACATTATCATCCGGGTATTTTTCATTCAGTAGAGTGGGCTGTTAAGGCCCCATACCGCCAATCGCTTTGCGAGCGTAAAGCCCCACCAGTGGCCGAGAGGTTCTGACCTCTCAACTGGTAGACGGCAGGTGCTGGGTTCGAACCCAATCGCGGCTGTCGGCCTAACCGTTCGGAGTTTTCGTGGTTTTCTTCGAACCTTGCGTAAATACGGGTTAGGTTCCCTTAGAAAGACCCCCACGAAGGGCACTCCCCCCTGGTCCTAAATCCCTAGTGTATATAATCGGACGACAAAAATAAACCAAACCAAACCTTTGCGAGCGTAGAAGGTTGTTTAAGTTCGATTCCCACTGATACCATTGCAGGCATTCTTTGCGTGGAGCTAACAGATGTATCTATCCTGTGTTGTAAAATTTCATCGTGCTATCTCGTCCCTGTTTATTGACGATAATTTATGAGCAGGTTGTCATGTCGAGCACACAAGTTAGATGTATGTTGTTGTTCAATAAATAAATAAATAAATAAATATCCAGCTTAAAACGTCGGTGATATTTTCACAACCAGAAATTTTTCTTTCTGTATTTGTTAAATCCGTTTCTCCCGAATTTTTGTTGAAAGCTGATAATATATTTCAACATTATTTTAAAGTTAAGCCCTTGGGGACGAGTGACACGAATATGTGCCGCAAAAAAGCTTAAAAATACTTGTTTATCCCCACCAATAAAATTTTACTGCAAAATTTGCCGTATTTAATCAGAGCATTTTCGCGATATAACAAGGCACAAATTTCTCTTTTTAAAAACCGGTGACAAAACATTAAAATTTTCGTAAAAGGCTCCCGTCGCGAAAGATTTAAAGCTTTTGATTGTCTACCCATGTTTAGGTCAGAATATTGCTGCCTTAATATTTATCTCTATATTCAGATTATCCCCCCTCCCCCCCCCCAAAAAAATAGCGGAGTATCGTAAATAATTTGGTTAATAACTGATAAGGAATAAAGAAGATAATGAGTTGGCATTGAAAACAGGTTCTAAATCTGCAAATAATAATAATAATAATAATAATAATAATAAAAAGTTTGGTTATTTTTTTTATGAATGGCATGGAGGCAGGATTCTGAAAAAAAAATTATTATTGAATTTACAAGTGTGCAATAATTTTCTGGCTTTTATCAATCCGGATATGGGAGAGTTATTAGAGTGTCTGCCTATTGTACTATACCATCGCGCAGTCAAAATCATCCAATAGAGCATTGTTGCAAAACTCTTGGCCCCAGCAAGCAGTCTCTCACTACTAAAATTTAAAAGTTTTCTTCCCTTAAAATTTAATTGCATACTTACAAGGATTTTACAAATATAAAAATAGACGAAAAATAAACAAATATATTTAGTTGTGAGAGACTGCCTGTTGCTACCTATAGTTTTGCATCCCTACAAAAAACAAATACTTATATTTTCTTTATCCTCTTCAGACCTGAGTAACAAAAATGTGTACCTTCAATCTTTTCCTTATAAAAAAAAAAAAAAAAAAAAAAAAAAAAAAACTGTTCGATTTTTTTTGAATTTCTACTTTATTTCTATACAGTTGAACGTTTTTTCCTGAAAAAATACCAATAAATGTCAGCACTGATGAATATTACCTCATAAAATAAATATTATTTTCATCCGAGTTTTGAAAATACCTTCAAGACATTGTGACTAAGAACGTAAGAAATATTCAATTTATTTAACTTAAATGCTTTACAATAAAAAAATTGAGGATTTACTGATCATTTATTTGTTTAACTCTTTAACACCTAAGGGAGGCGAAACAATTTCTACCTTTAAATCCTAGCCTTTCAAAGCATCATTTTAGGAAGATGAACTCGCCCGTTTCTGTTTTCTAGCTTGTAAGAGAAAGAGGCGTGACTGAAATGTCAATTTGATGGATTTCTCTCTCCCCCCATACTTTTCTCCAGGTAAGTATCGGAATCAACTGAGGGAAGATACGGATAATGACTTCTCATTTATGTCTGATTCCACCTCAGTGATAGTACTATAATTATTTGTTTAGAGTGTTAATTCTAGAATAAACTTATGCTAAAATATGAAACAATGTTATTTTTATTTTTATAATTTTATTAATATATTAAGTCTTGAAACAGTTGTATGATACATATGTTACATACATATGATACATACGTTATTTTTATAATTTTATTAATATATTAAGTCTTGAAACAGTTGTATAATATATATACAGTTGTTTCTTTCAATTCTTAGGGTTTTTATTACGTTGGCACAGTTTTCTACACAGAAAAACAGACCAAGGAAGTTTTAACATCTTATGCGGTTTCTAAGGTCATTGTAACGTAGGAGTGTTTGATTTAACTTTATCAGATTCTTGAGGATTTAATCTCTCAATTTCATGTATATATAATATAAGTTAATTTAATTACTCAAAAGATGTAGACGCAAAAACTTCTTTCATTAATAGCTAATACAGCTTAGAGGCTACTTTTGGTGTTTGAAAAAATTATAGTGCATTGAAAAAACTATTAAAATCATAGTATGTAAGTGCAAATTTCTTATGAGGGAACAGATCAAACAACACATTTGTTTATGTACTTTATTTCTCCTAAAGTATATTTAAAATGATTATTTAAAAAAAATACACTTAATAAAGGTACAGCCATGTATTGATAGAATATATTTAAATTAGGAAACTTAAATTAAAATGTCATAGTAATTTTATTAGATGATTAAAAAATCAAATTAAGCCTTTTCTAGTGGTCTCATGAGCCCGGACTTGTCCCATGGCCCCTATCTGGCAAAATTGGTTCATACTTTCAAACGGGATGGGCCTGTCAAATCGGGCCAATAAAAAACATTAAGCGGACCCAATAACCCGATATAAAAATTTAAGCGGAGCCGATAAAATACGAGTCATTTTCAAATAATATGGCTTTCGCTAGAATAAGTAAAAATGTGCGTAAAGATGTTTGACAACATCTTTGAAGAAATGGGGAATATATCCAGTGTAGATATTGATATCGAACAGTTAAATAATGTCTGAGACCGCTTTTTTTTTTTTTTTTTTTTTTTTTTTTTTTTTAGCAGACCCGTGCCGAGCCGATATCAGGCTTGCATTTTTTTTCTACATAATCGAGCCGGCCGAAATTGGATTTATTTTTCTCAGGGAGATCTGGGCAGGCAATTTTTCTTCAAAAAATATTAATATCTATAATCAACTTCAGTTAACGGAATTTTTAGAAATATATACCTTTAAATGGTTCTCAAATTCACTGCTCGACGTGAAACTTACTAACACATTTTCTGACTCATATTTAACTATAAAAGCATAAAATTCACAGGCCTGACCATTGAAGAAATTCTGAATTGAACAGAATTTTCCATTTTTAATAAATAAATTACTTATCAAAATGTAAAATATTCTTGTCACGTGAATGCAAATTCCTTCCCCGTGCTATTGCTTCCGGAAATTTCATTCAGAATGCTTCGACAGCATTTTTTCAAAGATATACTATCTTTATTAAAAACTGGATAACACCATTCGAATATATAGCTCCGGAATACGAATACCTGTCAGTCTAATGTGTTCTGCAAATACATAAATTCAGAAATGTGCCAGAAAGAAGCTCCTTTAGATTTCAGAAAAGCTTTAATAAATGACAGAGAAATATTTTCACAAACCTACTTTTTATTATACAGCTACAAAAGCTATCATGTTTTAATCCAGCCTTTACTTTTTATTATAAACAACATTGATTTTTTAGTCCTGTAAAATCATCGTAATAAAAAAATATACTGTAAAATTATCTGATAAATATGTATGCAGTATTAAAATTATTATTATTATTATTATTTTTAATTGAATCGGGTATGATCTACATTATTTTTGCACAGCCCGGGCATGGATATTTCCGCCCCATGCTGAATCTACCCCTAGCGCTAATACCCCTAGCGCTAGCTCTTTCTGTGAATTTATTAACTATTAGATATGCAAATAGGTTTTAAAGATTTTGTTCTCATGATTTAGTCTGTCATATATATATATATATATATATATATATATATATATATATATATATATATATATATATATATATATATTGTGTGTGTGTGCTTAAAAGTATTGGGTTTGACATGTCAATTGTTATCAAAATACCTAATTTTAAGCACGTAATATATACATATATATATGTTTTTTTTGTATATGTTTACAAAACCTGTCTATCGCTTTACATAAAGCGTAATCAGGCCCTGCATCATTTTTACAATGCTGTCGAAGTTCGTACCTAACTTGACACCTTTTACAGCTTTATCATGTCTCTGTTTCTGATTTTTCCTCCTGAAATAATGACAAAAAAGTAGGATAATGCACTTGGCGGGCGCGAGCCTTTTTTTTCAAACTGTTTACAAAGGACTGAACTGTATGAAAGTAATTCATCATGCCACTCAAACCAGCCATTTACTTTACAGTTCAATTGGTGTTATATTTCATCCCGTTCTTGGGATTGTTTAGGTCTTATTAAGTTGGGGTGGGTCTGCTCTATAATCATAACCAAACTTAGGCTTTTTTGAATGACTTGAAAAGAAAAAAATACTTGACTCTTGAAATGACATTCCCTTTGTGAGAGGTAATGGAGTGACTTGTGCAATGCACATGTTATACAATCGCATATCGATCCTGAAAGTTTTTTTAATGTATTTCCACTATATTTTAAATCTAGTAGAAAAAAAAAACCTCATTTACACGAGATGAATATTAGAATTTACAAGCATAACTGGTGAAGTTTAGCACTTTCCTATTTTCGATAAATTTCCTGAAAAATATGTATAAATAGTAATAGTACGATTTTTCATTGAGGTGTGCCATGAGAATCTCAAAGATTTAAGAAAGAAAATAATATCATAAACTATGACTTTTAATCCCAGTATCAAAGAATTATTTTAATTTATCATTCGAAAATTTTTTAAAAAAATGTAATTTAACAAATTACAATGACTATTTGGAAAATGATATTTTCAAAGACTAAAAATTTAAAGACAAATTCTACATTTAAATTAATAATAATAATAAACATCATTTTTAGAATGATCATAACGAGTCATAACGAATAGATGCTGTGTATTAAAAATTGTTTGTTGTCTGGAAAAAGATATTCATTAGGGGTTTGATTGTGGAAGGGGGGAAGGGGTTTGGAAGAATTTTACCTATAGATTCTTTCAAACCATTACATAAATAGACTAAGTATAATGGCTACGGTTTCTGAAATTTTACGAAATTTTTTTCCAAGAGTAGCTTTTGAAATGTGAGAAAGAGGGAGTGTATAAATTAACCTCTTAATTAAAACTTTACGTATAGAAGTTTTAAAGGGATTCATATTAGGACAAACATATAAAAAATTATTGAAAAAGTGAAAATTTCTAATTGGATTTAAATTTACAAGGATGATTAAAACACCTTGTATTTCAAGGATGATTAAAAGAGTTACAAAAAATATGAATAAAATTTTTTAAGAGCTCAGACAACTGTATTTAGAGAACAGACAGCAAAAACTTAAATGTTTTTCCGGTTTTCCTTATTTTGTAATAAATTTAGGCTCTAAATTTGTTGATTATTAATATTCCAGGGGACATGGGGAGAAAAGTGTCAATTTAAGAACTGGATACTTTCTGACACATTTACTGACTAATTTATAAATGTCATGAAATATTGAGGAATGACAATTGAATTTTTTTTTTCTATTCGAATAGGTGTCTTTAAAGTTTTGATAAATAAATTGGATCTTGAGTTATAAGCGATTGTTTTCTGATGATGAGATTTACCGGGCTGTCGCTTAAAGAAATTTGATAGAAAATGCGAATTTTTTTTACAAAATTTTTCAAACGATCATCTGCTTCCAGTGGAAAAAAGGAAAAGAATAGAGTCGATTTACAGTTTCTAAATAGGATTTTAAAAAATTCTATTTTTTCGCATGTGATACTAGCTTAAAATATTTTCTAATAAACTTATGTCAAGGAAAATCTGTATTACAAAATTCTTGATTATAATCAAATCGATAATTTTTTAGAAATTTGGAAAAATGCTTTCATTTTAAAATTAATAAAGATAAGTAATAAAATAAAAGTTTCACTTCAAAAGCTTGTTCATTTAAAAAATAAAATAAAAAGTTCATTAAATTATTTCTTATCGACAAACTGATTTTGACGAATAATAAATTCTGAAAAACTTGATTGTTGATTGGTGAATCGGTGCTGACTTGGATAATAGCTGAGTTTCTTTTAAAAATTGAGCTGTTTCTTTTGTTAAAATTAAATCTAGTAAATTAATACGACAAAGAAATAATAATTTAAAAATAAAATCTGAATCGAAGCTATAAATTTAAGCTGTAATTCAAAGTAATTTTTAGGATACAGTCAGTTTTCTTTCTTTCTTTCTTTCTTTCTTTTTTTTTTTTTTTTTTTCTTTTTCAGGAGAAGGGACGGAGGTGACTGCAATGATATCAGAAAAGAAAATGAAAAAAAAAAAAAGACCCTAGTCCCTAGTTTATCAAAATGATATCAGCAATCTTTTACGTTAAATTCTTCAATATATAATTAAAAAAAATTAAATCTGAGAGTAAATAATAATAATAATGTCTATTCAATTGCAAATAACTTAAAAAAAAAAAAAAAAAAAAAAAAAATTATTTCAACTGCGTGTTGCCTAAATTGTATTGTTTGGTTCCAAATTTCAAAATTGTTCTAATTTTATAGATAAAGAAAGTTTTAAGCAATATATAGCAATGACTTTCCTTTAATGCATGATTTATTTTACAAAAGTAGTGCAGCATGCTGCACCCAGAAAAGAGGTTACGTAATCAGAAATAACACTTTTGTAGAGAAGGCATATAAAAAAGAACTTGCCGCAATTGTCTTTGGAGCTCAGGGATAACACTAAATATGTGATCAGATTGCACCTGTTTTAAAGGACTTAATTTATTTCTTCCCACGAACACCTGTAAAAATATTTTTAAATGCATATTTTGCACTCGTGGGCAGTAAATAAGGATAAAAATGTAAAACATAATATATATTTTTTTTATTAATTAAAATCTATTTGAAATAATTTTGGAAACATTTTATGTATTTTTTTATTTATTTATTTTGAAGATGTCGGTATATGGTGGGGTGCAACCACAGAGATTGTTAGGCGTGTTATCAAATGAAATCTGGTTACTGCCCCACCAGTGGCCGAGAGGCTCTGCCTCCGAAACTAGTTGGCCCCACCAGTGGCCGAGAGGTACGGATCTCTCAACTGGTAGACAGCAGGTGCTGGGTTCGAACCCAATCGCGGCTGTCGGCCTAACCGTTCGGAGTTTTCGTGGTTTTCTTCGAACCTTGCGTAAATACGGGTTAGGTTCCCTTAGAAAGACCCCTACGAAGGGCACTCCCCCCCTGTTCCTATATCCCTAGCGTAGATAATAGGACGACTAAAATAAACCAAACCAAACCAAACCGAAACTAGTTGGCGGCAGGTGCTGGGTTCGAGCCCAATCGTGGCCGTCGGCCATACCGTTCGGAGTTTTTCGTGGTTTTCTTTGAAACGTGGATTTGCTTGCGTAAATACGGGCTAGGTTCTCTTAGAAAGATCCCGACTGAGGGCATCCCTCCCTTTGGGCCTATATCTCAAGTGTAGAAATTGGTCGTCATAAACAAAAACAAAGCTGGCTATTTCTGGCATATTTCCAAACCCACTTTTGTTCTATACGGATGAAATTGCAGGTGCTCTTATTAAAAATGTATGTAATCGGACAGTTTTTTAAAATTATTTGCAATGACATTATTTTTATTTTTTTAAAATACTGCTAAAGTGGGCGCTTGGAATTGTATTTCCTGACGCTATTTCGCTGGAAAGAAAAAAAAAAGCTATCGACATGAAACAACAATATGTTACAGACTCAATGTAATTTTATATCAGCAATTGAAAAAAAAAACTGTTTTATTGCAAATTGCTTAATAATGATGTCTTCAGTTGTCGCGCTTTTATGTTTAAAAATGGGTCCTTAAATGTGTAAAACTTCATCTTTTTGAGAAATTTTTTTTTTTTTTTTTTTTTTTTTTTTTTTTTTTTTTTTTTTTTTTAGAAAACGACTTTAATTCCCATGAAATTAAAAAGACTGGTAATCAAAGAAGAATTTCGATGTATGTGTTTAATTATTCACCTTGGTTTATCATCTGTATTTTAGTTTCAGCAATCTTGCTATTAAAATGTCATTTTTTTTAATTTGTAAATGTAAATTGTAATTTAAAATATTATTGTGATGTTTCCAAGTTTTTACTCATAGATGAAGATGTGTGTGTGAGGGGGGAGGGAAGATTTTTCACGCAATGTTAAAATTAAAATTTTTATTTTTATTTATTTTATTTATTCAAAATAAAATATTATTTATTTATTCATTCAAAATTATTAAACTTCTTTTCAGAATTTATCTAATTATTTCTGTGTGTTTAAAAGTTGATTTTATTAAATTATTTATAAAAAGGTTATAACATGAAATTTTAATAACAAAATATTACACAAGCAGAAACTTGTTGAAATTCGAATTAAAAAAAGTTTTAAAATGTTTGAAGGAAAAAGTTCTAAAATATTCACATTAATCATTGATCGTTTCAAGTTAATATCTTGTAGAATGACTTCCTTTCTTGAAACTAGATTATTTTTATGTAAAAGGGTTAAATATATTTCATTATAATAATTTACTTATTACTATATATACTATTATAATAATTTACTTTTTACTATATATACTGTTATAATAATTTACTTATTACTATATATACTACTTTAATAATTTATTTACTAAGAATTATATGTAGATGCAACATGTTTTTAACATTTTAGAGCAATAATTTAATATTTTCTCTTCAAAATTTCCTGCGAACTAAATAAAATGTTTTCCTCATTAATTATATCGCAGTTTGGTTTTTATGTTTATTTCTTCATTAGCGACGGCTTCATTTAATACCAAATTATCACCATCCGCTTTTGCAAAATAATCATTGTTCTCTTCCATTATATCATTTATAATTTCTTCATCGGAAGCATGATTATTAATAAAAGAACAATTTAAATTTGCTTCTATGGGCCACCCAACATCTTTACTTTCCATAAAACTGTCATTATCATCAGATCCAAATAAGACTTCATCGATTTCTAATTGAGTATAAGTATTTTTCTTTTACGCATTCTAAAATAAAATGTAAGTAAAAATTTCAAAATCCATACAAACAACCATATCAAAACTAAGATGAGTATAAAAGCAAAAAAGCCGGCTCGTGTTATTTGAGTAGAACCACTTTAGGTGATAAAAGAAGTAATGACAAACATGCAAGCAATTATTAAGCATTCCATCACTGTCATCGGACAAAGCGACCGGCCACAATAGCTAAAAACCCCACACAGCTCAGGGAAGAAGGAATCTCTTTATATACCTCTCACCCCTTATTTTTCGACATCCGCCCGAGAGCGCCTCAAACAGGTCTTAACCCACAGAGCCGCATACGGGCGGATTAGGTGTTAAAGGGTTAAAGAGCTTGATTTTGTTATTGCTTAAATTTATATTACTGATAGTTAAACTGATGTTTTAAGGAGATTAGTGCTTTTATATCCATATTTGTAAACCTAAATTACCAGTTCCCTAAAGTACTGATTTCATAAAAATGACTCTTTTTGTCATCTAAGTCGCCATTTCGATTATGCAAAAGCAATAAATACATGTTTGTAGAGTTATTTTATGCTCAGGTCTGAAGAGGTTATAGGTCAATTTATTTAATATGTTTAATTATAAAATAAAAATCATTACATTTTACACGAATTTTTCCTTGATGATGTAATTGAAAAGTAGGAATTGACTTGGCCTATTTCAAACTGTACTTCTTTCTTCAGAAATTTTAAATAATTCTTGCAAAATAATGTATTATGTAACCCAAAATAAGAAGTAATTTCGAAAAAACTTGTTATTAAAAACACAACTCTGAAAAACTATCTTTTTTCGTGTGTGTGCCAAATGTGTGGAAGTCAAAGTGTATTTGAGCTTAGCTTTATCTTCTTTATTTTTAGTTTTTTTTTACAGCAAATGGAAAGAACCAAGGAGGAAAAATTGTACTTATCGAACTCAAAAATACTATATCATCTGAGGTAAAATCTTTATTGGCATAGATCACTAATTAAGGAACGAGTTTTTTAACTGTACTTGTAAACACATTGGCTTTCGTACAGATAAAAAAAATCAAGTTGAAACAGCGTAACAATGGATGTTGTAACTTAAATATTAATAAGTTAATTATTTTTCTCAGAATGCTCTGCCAGAAAAACTCAAGAGTAAGAAACACTTAACTTTTTCTTCTTCTTAGAATACTGATAAAATAGAAAGTCGATTACTTCATTAAGAATTCATTTTGACATATTTTTTTGCCAACTTATCTCCAAAACGGATAAAGAGAAAATTAAAAAAATCCCCCCTTTTCTGTTATTAATAAGTAACTGGTCTTTCAGTTAAAATTTTATTTACTCAGTATGTTTTTAACGTGAAAGTAAAATTTGAAAGTAAATATTTTTAATAAAAATATTTTAAAATATCTAAGTAAAAATTGTAGAGGTTCTAAAAACATAGCTTTTAAAGCGAGAAAAATTCCTTTTTCTTCCCTTTAGTTATTATTACATTTCAGGATGTATATTTTTACTATACTATGTTTCTTTTCCATCAGTGATTATTATTTTTCTTATTTTTGTCAAAAATAAAAGCGCTTAAAATAATGTTCAACTATTTTAAACTTTACTTAAATTCTTCGTTCCTTCGTTTTAAGCTGCCTAATTAACTACAGATTGTCAGTTTGGAATAAGTAATTTTTAGTTTAAGTTTTATATTGCTAAAGAAGATTATTTTTAATAAGGCATTTTTTATTATCATTATTAAAGACTGTAACAAGTTCCTTTTTATTTCTTAAGTTAGAAAAAAGTATTTGCAAGTGCTTTAATTTTTAAACCTTTTAAATATTTTGTAAAATTATTTTTTTCGCTTGCACTTTTAAGATAATTAAACTGGATGTTTGTAAGCAACTAAATTGTTTTTAAATATGAAAAAATTACCTATAATGAAGACGATGTGAAAAATAGTATTGAAATAAATTCTAATGAAAAAATGTTTTTGTTAGCAGTATCATTTTGTTAACTAATGTTATTGTACACTTAATTTACCTTAATTAATAGCTTGGACTTTTGAAATCTAGTTTTTATTATTAATTTTTGTACATTACGCTTAAAATTTCATTTGTGGATATTTCAAAATTAAATATAAAGAAACATATCTCAATTTTGTGAAGATTGATCTTTCAAAAGTATTTCTTTGCTTTGCATGCGCCATATGCTTCAATTATTTGCAGAATTAAAATTAAAACAAAGATATTTTAATCCCCCAAAATTATTTAAATGACTTAAAGTTAAAGTAATAAAAAATACTCTTTTTATTTAAATAAAATTTAGATTTTATATAAAAACATTTACTTTCATACAAAGCACAAACTTTCCACATTCAATAAACTTTTTAAACAAAAAATTGTGAGATTCAAATAAAAATTCCAAACAAAATACATTAGAAAATTTATTCTGTATTTAGAATAGTGTGTTTTATATATCTCTTAGCCATTATGCTTTGACAAAACACTAGTATTTAATCCCACATTAAAAGAGAAAGGGTATTTATATAATGTATCAACTGTTGACATTTATTAATACAACGTTAGTAAACACCGTTTAGGATTATTTAGCTGGTGGCAATTAAAATTTCCCATAAATTATAATTTGCTATGGCTTTGTCAAACAGCTTTAGGATATGTACTTGGCGTTTTAATTAAACATTTCCCTCGAATTTCACTTCAATAATGTTTTGATAATCATTAGTTCATCATTTTCTAAGCAGTAAGTAAACTTATTGTCGATGTTAAATAAATGAAAACACAGGTTGTTGTGAATAGTGCATATTTAAATGGACAAGAGAGCCCAAGGCGGCATTGCTGAAGATGATTTGTTTAACTCAACTTTGTTTAAAAACACAGCACATTTGCATTTAACTTGGGCACATTCTGTAAAACCATTCACAGCTTAAAAGAAAAAAAAATAACATTTTTCTTTTGAAATTATGATTTTATAAAATGTAAAAGTTGTTCATGTAATTCACACTAAAAATACTCTTAAAATTATCTGAAGAAATCTCAACTATTTTGAGAAATTTTGCAAATTTAGTTTTACCTTAAAAATAATCTGCAGAATTTTTTAAAGATATTCTTAAATTTTTTTTAAATATGTACTAATTGCTTCCAGATTTCCTACAGATTTTTGGGACAGTTACAGATTTTTAGGACAAATATTTTATATTATGAATATCCATGATGGATAAGTGTAACGGTGATTCCCAACGACTAGTTTTATTACGTCATAAATATTTATGTCTCACCCCGTAGTTTTAAAAATTCACAATTTTTTTTATAAGATTAAAAGTTCATGAATTTATAATATGGAACAGAAAGGTTTAAAACACTAATTTATGCATTATATTCCTCTCATAATAATTGCAGCTCGATTTTCGCATTTTGAAAATCGATATAAGAATTCCAATTATTACACGAGTAAACAACATAAGCTGCAACGAATTTTTATTTTTATTTTTTCTTATGATTTGTTTAATCAAGCATTAGTTTGTTTAAATTTTAATGCTTTCTCAACAAAGGGTTAATATATACAAAGAGATAATTAAATTCTAAAGTTTTTAAACCATCATGTTTTTTTTTTAGTAAAATAATGACAAATAAATGATATTTTTAAACTGAGACACTTAGTAAAAAATTTAAATGACAGTTAAAGTAAAACCACATTTAACTTTTGAGAAAGAAAAGAGTAACGCATTATAACTTTTCTATTTATTTTTGATCGAGACTTAAATACAACGTTTGATCGTTAAAAATACATCATTAAATTGATAAATTATCATCAGCGGTTTCTTTCAAAATATTATTTTAAACTCCTGCTTTTTGTTATTTTTATTTTAAAGCATGGCTTTCTTATTCATTTTTTAATGGCATCAGAAGCGTAAGAAAAATTTCGTAAAGAAAATTATAAATTTATAAAAATATTGCAGTAAATTTAGCGGCACTTAGGTCTTTATTAACTGTTTCCACTCGAGTTCTTCATAATTATTAAGATCTCATCTTTTCTCAGTACCACGGAGTTGAATATTAAACAACTTTGCACAATCATTAGGGCTTAATGTGGTTTCAGAGTCATTATAACTCAACCAAATCTCTTTTTCATGTTTCCTGCGCTGTCTTTTTTGTACTGATGCAAATTATGAAGTTCTGGGAGTTGAAGTTGTAGTCATTTTTAAAGACTTTTATATCATTAGGAAGTAAGTGGTGACCCTGAATAGGAATAAGATTATTTTGAAAGAATTGCATTCGAATATAAATTGCTTTTACTTTGAATGGTGGCATAGCTTTTACTCTTAAATTACTCGTGTAACATCAACTTTTTTTTTTTTTTTGGGGGGGGGGGGAAATGAATTTTATTCATAGTTTTGGTTTATCTTCCTATTTCATGTAACTTTTTCGGAGATTATTGAGTATTCATTATTTTTCTCGTCATTCAACTTTTCCCCGTTATTTTTTTAGAGTTTTCTAAAAGACTTGAAACAAAGAATTGTGAAGGGAAATTTATAATGAACCTTTAAAAATTAATTGACTACTGTTTTGAAAAAGTCTTTTTAACTAACTTTCATGAATTTTATTTTTAATTGCATACAACTGTTATATAGATTTAGAGAAAAACGGATGTGCTAGTTTTTTTTCATAACATAGAAGTATTCGTAACTAACTATTAATTAGTAAAGCCAGTTCTTCACTAAAGCACTTTTCAAAGGGGGGCTCCCTGGCCCTCCCTGACTTTCCCCCTTGTACACGGTAGGTGGTAAGTTCGAACCCAATCGCGGCCGTCGGCCAAACCGTTCGGAGTTTTCGTGGTTTTCTTCGAACCTTGCGTAAATACGAGTTAGGCTCCCTTAGAAAGACTACGGTCTATATCTCTCGAGTAGATAATCGGCCGACACGAAATAAACCAAACCAAACCCTGACCTTCCCCAGGTTCAAGCACCACGCTGCTAATCTCTTGCGAGTGTAAGAAGTTGCTTGGGTTCGATTCCCACTGGTTCCATTGCACGCACTCTTTGTGTAGAGCTCCCAGATGTATCTCTCTTATGATGTAAATTTCCTTGTGATATCTCGTCCTTGTCTATTGAAGATGACTTATAAGTAGTCCTTCATGTCGAGCACACAAGGCAGATGTATATGTTGTTCAATAAATAAATAAATAAAACTGGTCGAATTTATCCACTATTGTTCATGTCTCTTTTTTACCATTAAGTTTATCTTATTAATATGGAATTTTTATTGTCGGATAAATATTGAAAGATTTTTTTATTAACTAGAGCGATAGATATTAAAACACACATACACATATAAATAACGGCTGCATTTGATTATTAAATGTATTTACAAATACTCTGCAGACATACATATAGTAAATACAATAAACCCAAATGGAGTGAAAAATTAACCAGAGTCACCACTCGAACCCCGGGATCACAGTGTATTAGGTAGAGCAACAGCCTAGTACTCTGTGATCACGGGTTCGATTCCTGCTCTGGCCAATTTTTCACTCCAGTTGGGTTTATTGCATTTATTGTATGCATGTCATTAGAATATTTATATATACCTTTTTTCAAGGGATATATTAAACATTATCTTCATCAAAAGTTGTTTTAACCTCTTAAGAACAAATTTTCTCTAATACAGACCTATATTCATTTCATTGTAAAAACTAGTCGTTGGGGGCCACCGTAATACTTACCCATCATGGATATGTATATGAAAATAAAACATGTGAAACTATTTATACAATGCATTGCAATTCATAAACAAAATTTAAATAGTGTTAATATACATAGTAATGCTATATTAAAGAACTGCTGATGTACCAATTTCGACAAATAATATAAAACGCCAAACTACTCAAGTAGTACCGAACTGCGTAAAAGAAACATCCATATAACTCCAAAAATAATAATTCTATTAACTAACAATTAACTGCGTCGGATTAAGCGTCTCATTTCCATTTAAAATATACTTCTGAATTGAAATGTGAATGAAATATAGGGTCATGAAAAATCGAAGAATGTGGAAAACAAGATTACAAATATCTCAGCAACTAATAATCCGATCGACTTAGTTCTATATGCAAAATGTGTGTTATTTTATTGCCTTTTACATCCATTCCTTAGAACAAAAAAATTCGAAAATTTTTATACACCTTTCATCAGAACGAATTTTTCGAGAGTCCGAAAAAAATAGTTCCGGATAATCGAGGTTGCTGATATTAAATAGGGTTCGTCCCATTCATACATACTAACTACATACAAAATTTCAAGTCTCTATCTCAATTCGTTCGGGAGATAGAGCGTTTACAGACAGACAGACAGACAGACGGACGGCAAATTTTTTTTTTCTAAAAGTATTTTTTTCGGAATCTCCACTATCTAAAACGTGTAAATCCGTCAAAAAATTTTTTTGATTTTCAAAACGGTTGCAAGACTTACCCTATACTACGTATGATGGGTAAGTAAAAAAGAAAAAAAAAACCTGTCTAGGTCTGTTTTTGATTTAATTTTGTAGGGAGGTTTTGGTTAATATCAATGTATTTACCTGGGAAATTTATTTTGATTGCGTAACAAGTCTGAAGCAATGAAATCAGCAGCCTCTTCCATTCTGAATCTTAACTGTGCTAAATTATTAGCGGTGGAATATAGACACGATCTTTTATAAAGCCCCCAAAGGAAGTAATCGCACTGCTCTAACGACTTTTAAATCTTTAGTCTAGCAATATTGCTTTATGCTCAGGAGTCGCTATTTTTCGTATGTTACTACAAGGGTCTTAATTACATAGCAATACTCGCGTATACACCTATCTAAAATTGTTTGAGTTACTCTTTATTTATAACCATGAACAAGCATTCTACAACTCTTACAGTTAATGCTATTAATATTCATAACTAGGAAATTCTTAGTACTTTTCGGATAGTCGGCCGCCAGTGTCATATATACGCATACATATGTATAGATGTATGTTCAAGTACCGGGTGATCCAGAAGTCCCGGGATTTTTGAAATGCTAATAATTAGAAAACCATAAACAATAGAAGTATGCGGTTTTCACAGAAATGCTGAGAAACTTGTGGGATTTGTTTTTTCGATGAAAAAAACATATTATGTTAGTTGCACTTTTTGACAGCAGGTGGCGCTAAAATTGATAGTATTGTTTTTATAGTATGATACAGCTCATTTAAAAGAACGAACTAGTGTCCAAGGGTTACAAAGTTTAATCATGACGCTCATGGCTTATAAGTACCGCCGTGAGCGGTACTTATAAGCCGCATACTGTCCACGCAAAACAGCGTGGACAGTATCCTCAGAGCAGAAAGAAATTCCAGAAGAAATTTCAGTTCATCGTGATATCACAAGCTTACTGCACTCACCATGAACTGGTGATTTCTACAGAGTATTGACATAGAATCCTACCTAATTTACGATTGTAACAGACATTTGGGATCTCTTGTTTCTATTACGATCATCCAGTGAGCCTTTTTCTCAAACCTTGCTTACCATAGCATTTCACATTTGCAATGGCCATCGATTTTTTTTTCAGTTTTAACTTGACGTATTGTACGATATGAAAACAACGCGACATGCAAAGATGTGTCTAAACATAGTCTAGACAATGTCTAAACACTGCAGTTGCTCATGAAATTTTGTATCAAATTTCCCTTACAATGCAATTTCATATACCTTACAAAAAATGTTTGAACGTAAACCACCCTTAAAACGAAATCTCATCAATATCATAGAAAAGAAGTTTCGCAATGAACTCATGTGTCTATATAACGCATGGTATACGTACATTCAGTCTTATACAACAGCGCCACCTGTTGCTAAAAATGGTAACTATATATATTTAAAAAAAATCATTCTAAACAAAAATCCCACATGTTTCTGAGCACATATCTGAAAACAGAACCTTTGTATTATACATAGTTTCCTAATTATTAACTTTTCAAAACTCCCGAAACTTCTGGATCACCCGGTACATATACATGTATATATGTACGTATACATAAATATATATACATACATGAATTGTATTCATGTAAACTCCTCTGTCTTGTTCTAGTTTGTTATTTTATGGGTCATTCTATATTTTGATGTTAAATAGTAATATTGTATAATGGTTCTAAATACAGTGGACTCCCTCAATCTGAACACTCTCTAATGTGAACACCCCGATATTATGAGCAGATTTCAATGCTTCCAGCAAAATTCCATAGAATTAACAAAAGGTGAACTCTCTCTATTCTGAACACTCTCTAATCGAAACACCCCTCTATTATGAATACTACTTTTGGTCGCCATTTCTACTCAACCTCTCTGTAAACAGAACATGTGTTTGCAATCTGAATTCGAATTTCGGTCATCGAAATTTGGATAAATTGTTACAGAAGAAAATAAAATGATTCAACGAACTCGATTAAAAAATAAAGAGCTAGAATCACTACTAGATTTTAAGCATGTACTTGTTTGATGTCTTTAGTTAAAAGTTGGAGCATCTGTGACAACATGTTGTCACATTCTTGTCAGCTGCATGCTGTAAAAGAAGCCATTTTATGACTTTTTTTAATTAAAAAAATATAAAAATTTAATTTTTGATTAATTGGAGAAAGTTGCGGTAAGTTAAAATAACCCACTTTCATCATTCTTATTTAAAATAATACTTAGCTATAAGCTATAATTATAAGCTATATGAATATATGTTGTTTTAAAAGTAAACTAACTGCTACAATCCTATCATGGGCAAAAATTAAATCAGCTGAAATTAAATAGCAACAAAATTATAAGAAAATAGTTTCTTTAATTGCCATTTTTTCAGTCGTTAAACACTGAAAGAAATTAGTGTAAAATTCCAAAATTAATCCTTAAAATTTCATGCTTAAAAAAAAGGGAAATACACTATATGTTCAAAGGTGACCGGCATCTTGTGAAATTAGACATTTTGTTAAATATCTAGAAAAATACATGAGGAATTATCCTGAAACCCTAGCGCAAAGGATATAGAAATATTATTGTAAATATTTGAATACAATTTCTCATTTTTTTGCTTCATTTTGCGAATAAGAGAATTGGAGCTTTTTCTATAGATGATTAATTTCAGAATATTTTTCAAGTTATAATTTTGTGACGTTCACAAAAGTTGCTCTATACATTTAGCTAACATAATATGCAAATGAAATCTTGATAACCTTCCCGCATGCACAATAAAAAGTTATTTAATAAACATGCTCATTTTTTTTACAATTTTTATTATTTTTTTATTTTGATTACAAAGTATTCTGCATCTGCACAATGTTGTTTGTCATGTTTTCGGAAAAGAACATTATTTTATTTTAAGAACTCTGTAAATTATAATCAGAAAACTTTTGAATTTGGGACTGCTTTTATAAAAACTTTAATTTCTATACAAGTATGCATGCTATCCGCATAAAAATGAACACAGTTTGCTACAATAAGTCACTTAATCATAACCTACAGTTTGAATGTTTTTGTTACATTAGTTTTGACAGGGTTAATTAAAATATATTCTTTTTTTTTTCAAATTGAATTTTCGGGAAAAAATCGCCACAGAAATGCGTCACCTGTATTATTATGTTTAGACACTTAAAGTTTCAGGATAATTCCTCATGTATTTTTCCAGATATCTAACAAAATGTTTAAATTTGCAAGTGGTCGGTCACCTTTGGCCATATAGTGTACAATAAAAACCCCATAGTACCGACCTTACTTGATCAAATCGACAATCGTAGATAGTAGTGCGATTACTAATAATGCATTTTCAATCTCTCTTTATAGTGAACGCCCCCATAATTTGAAAATTTTTGACCGGTCCTATGAGTGTTCAGAATAGAGAGAGTCCTCTGTATAAATATATATATATATATATATATATATATATATATATATATATATATATATATATAATTATATGCGTATCTATACATGTAAACACTAATACCCGGCTGACCTAAAAGTACGAAATTCTTTTATGAATACCTTGTATATATATTAAATGGAAAAGTGTTTTCAATTTAAACGAAAAATGTTTTTTAACTATATTCTAGAACTCAGGAAGATCGGATTACATGACCTATTATTTATAAACATATAACTGGAATTTGTGCATATGCAGATAAAAAGTCAATTTCAATTAACATTTTTTTTTTCAGAAATCGTTTTAACTGAAAATTTTCTGTGTTATTTTATAAACATTTTGTATGTTATTTTATGTTTGATCTCACATTATATAAATTTTTAGAAACACAATATAGCAAAATAGCAATTTCCATGAAAAATAAGAACCATCAGTCTGGTTAGTTTTATACGTATAAAAACTAAAATAGGCATTATTTATTTTTTAATGCACAGATAGAAATTCTGAATCACATTTTAAAATATTTCACAATACTTGCCCTTCACCTAAAATAGAATGAAAATGGGACAAGGGATGGGGAGGGGGGAAAGAAATGACAAACAATATGTAGTAACGAAAACAAGACGTATTTGAAAGATGGGAAAATATTTAGCAAGCTAGATCAGTTACGATACATGGAATACAACACAAGATAATTAGCCGTATAAGCAACGATTTTAAAATAGAATGTTTTATGAAACTTTTGGCTTATGGATTCTGACTAACACTCCCCTTTTCTTTTCAAAAAAAAAAAAAAAAAAAAAAAAAGGTCGATTTGGGGGGGGGGATATAAATATCTAAGAGTTGCAAGGAATTTTAGAATTTTTTTCTTTTATTAAACAATCATTTCTTTACTATTCTTAATATTCTGTATGATATATTTCAAATTAAGGGTGTATTGTAATCTAAACTGCTAATTTCCTAAATTATTTTTAAATTCATTTTTATTCTCAAACGCATCAAACTGGCAAATTCTCTTATTTAGAAACTATATAATGTGCCGTGCTTGTCGCTTTTTTGATAAATGCTGAAAGTATTGCAAAAAATATTGTCATAATTGGCGTTGTGAACCGAATTTTCTGAAGCGGGTCATCTTGAAACGAAAAAAAAAAAGATCATACTGAGAAAATAATGGTTTATAAATCATATTCTATTTAATTAAGCGAAAAATGAAATCACACATAATCTTATACATATCTTTATAAACCACCTCAACAAGTTTCATGTTTTTATTTGTTAAAATGAATCTAAAAATGTCTCAGAAAATTTCCAGCTGTTGAAGGTGGAAAAACATTTTTTCGAATACGTCCTTAAAAGAGCAGTTTACGTCAATCATGTATTTTTTAACTAAACAGTCAGTCAAATAATTTTTTCACTTAATAAGATCATATAATTTGCGAGTAAAACATTTTCTTGTCAAAGTTTTTACAATATTATGTATCTACCTTTATTTCCAGATGTATTTCAAATCGAAAGAGTAGTTTGGATAAAATATGATCTAATGTAACTAAACAGGTAGTTAATTGTATTTTTCATTACATAAGTTCATATCATTCGCGAGTAACAATTATTTTATCCAAGTTTTACAACAAAATGTTTAGGATATTTATCTATTTAAACTTACCTGTCTTAATATCCGGCGTGAAGTATTTTAAAACAAAATTATAGTTTACATAAAACGTGATCTATTTATTTTTTTTAACTAAACAGCCAACTGAATACATTTTCAATTTATAAATTCATATTAAATGCAAGATTTTTTTCCTTTTTTTTTTACTGAAGTTTTACAACAAAATTATTTTAGTAATTTATCTACTTATCTATAGTTACCTATCTATCTTAATATCGGGTGTGATATATTTTAAATTAAAATAATATTTGAGATAAAATATGATCTATATTTTAACCAAACAGTTAATTAAATGCTTTTTTCATACCATAAGATCATGTGATTTCCGAGTAGCAATTATTTTATCCAAATTTTGCATTAAAATGTTTTGGTTATGTGTCTATTTAAACTTACCTGTCTTAATATCCTTCGTGATGCATTTTAAAACAAAACTGTAGTTTAGATAAAGCATGATCTATTTTTTTAACTAAACAGCCAATTAAATACTATTTTCATTCAATAAGTTTATAATTTTTGCTACAAAATATTTTAATAATCTATCTACTCGTCTATAGTTATCTATCTATCTTAATATCGGATGTGATGTATTTTAAATCAGCAGAATCGTTTAGATAAAACATGATCTCTCTCTCTCTCTCTTTTTTTAAATTAACCAGTCAGTTAAATACATTTTTCCTTCAAAAAGTTCACATCATTCGTTGATTAATTTTCTATCAAAGTTTTTACAAAAAGATTTTTTGGTTCTTTCTGTCTATCTCACTTAAATACATAAAGGCAGAAATTAAAATAGGTAAGATTATAACAGCTTTGAAAAAATATTCTCCTCGTGAATGATAAAAAATTATTTAATGAAAAATTCATTTAACTGACTGTTTAGTTAAAAAAAATAGATCTCCCTCTCAAAAATAAATAAATAAATAAATAAAAATAAATAAATAAGTAAAAAAAAATAAGAAAATGTAATATGATGGGAGTTAATAGGGAGGAAGGAAGTCAATATGATGATAACATACGTTTTACAATGTATAAAAATCTTTAATATGCAAGAAGTAGGTTGTAATTTAATTCTTATGCTTATTTTAATATAATTATGTTTATTAATTTATAAGCAGAATAATTTTATCATCGTATTGACTTCCCTTGTTAAGGCAATACATAATTGATGTTTCTTTAAAATCATGAATTGACACAATTGTTCAATTGTGTCAATTGCATTATGAAGAATGTATGAAATGTATTTTGAAAACGATTTTTTTTAAATTAATTGTTTTGCATCTATTTATAATGTTTTATACAATTATTCAGTTGCAAATATAAAAGTAAATGGGTTTAAACTAGAATTGATAATCATTATACTTCTTACTTGACAAGGAGATTATTAAATTATAATTACAAGTATAATTATAAAACATAAAAGTTTGAAAACAACTGTAAAGCATCCGAGATTTGAACCCGAGCCCACTGGGTAAATGGCCGCCGCTGGTCCGACTGAGCTATTATTATCTAACATCTTTTGTTTCAAAATAAGTATTTCAGCTGTGTCATCATAATAGATCACCTGTTCCTCAAGAATTAAAGAACATTGTGTAAAATCCATTGAACCTGAGGCTAAGGAGTCTCTGCCCTACATCATATAACAAAATAATCAAAATGTGTGGTTAACAAAGTTCGCCCTCCCCTTGTTAGTTTGGCTTAACTACCACTTGCTGAATGTTTTTTGAATATTTAAAAGAAAATGCGTCATAAAACTATTTTAAGAATCATTATATAGGTACTTTTTTTATAAATGAAGTGTTTAACAATTTAAATTTGAAACATACAATTAAACAGAGAAAATAAATTAATAAATTAGAAGTAATTATAAGATTGAATTGAAACAATTCAAATTATCTTCTTTCATTTTTCGAATTTTATTAAATCTTACACGATAGTAAAATCTATTAGAAGTAATTATAAGATTGAATTGAAACAATTCAAATTATCTTCTTTCATTTTTCGAATTTTATTAAATCTTACACGATAGTAAAATCTATATTAATATTCTTTATTTTCCATCTTAAACATATCTTAAGCTATCATTTAATATTAGGAAAATTAAAAAAAAAAAAAATCTGAAGGTTCTGTGATATCCCCAATTTCTTTTCTTATCAACTTCCTATCAAATCTTTCTTCAGCCCTTCATTTTTTTTCTTTTTTTCTTTTCTTTTTTTTAAAGCAAAATAGTATTAAAAGAAAAATCTATCGAAATTGATTAGATCCACTAAATGATTGCGTCGACTTCGTGATTGAATTCCATGGCAAACTAATAAGAACGTTAAGTAAATTCATGGCAGACCGACGCTAGGACCGATTAACCGCGCCGCGCGAGTTCATTAAAAACAGGGAAATAGCATTCTTGTGCGGATTAAAGTAGTGCCAATGGAAGAAGACACGCTTGGCTGGAGATTTCGGGATCCGGGTAATATGGTCAGTCAGCTGATGCTTCTGTTTTATTGATTTTCTTAAATTTCGAATGAACTCAAGTGCGTAAGGGGTTGTGTAGTGTTTTTCTAACTTAATTTTAGATAAACTCAACTGTACATTGTATCGAGAAATATATTCATTTAATTGTTTTAAGGTGCTTTTTTGATACATATATGGTGTGAAGTAGCTTGAAAGCTTTTAGAATAATTTATTTACTTTTAACTTAATATATATATATATCCGTTTTTATTTTTTATTTATTTTTTATTTTTATTTATTTATTTCTTTATTTTGTTGACCAATGGAACACAATATCAAACCTCTGTCATCAAGTCATAAAATGACACATGGTAGGGCTCAATGTATCTATCAGATACGTGATTGTTTCTAACCCCTCTCTGACAAGCCCGTGTTATTACGTTCACTGCGCTCCTGCTTTCTCTGTAATACAAGCAATATTTAAAGTAATATAAATCTAATGATTTAACGGATTTTTAATTCGTTGTACAATTATTAAATTCTCGAGGTTTACTTTTATATTCGTGATCACTTTTTTTTTATATATAATGTTCAATAATTCAACTTTTTTTAGCATTTAAAACTAATTACAGCGAAAACACCATTAAAATTTTCGCCCTTTTGCAATATCTGTTTTCTTTTCGACTTTTCCTCCTTAATTCATAATACCACTTTGATCACTTCGAAATTAAAAAAAAATGTTTTATATTTCGAATATTTTTCGAAATTTAAAAATCTATCGATATTAATTCGACCCATTAAATGATTGCATCGACTTCGTGATTGAATTCCACGGCAAATTAATAAGAACGATAAGTAAGGTCGTAGCAGACAACGCTGGGACCGATTAATCGCCGCTCGAGTTCATTAAAAACAGCATTCTTGAGCGGATTAAAGTAGTGCCAATAAAAGAAGACACGTTCGGCTGGAGATTTTGTTGATCCAAGTAATATGGTCAGTCAGCTGAGAGTTGATGCCACTGTTTTATTGATTTTCTTAAATTTCGAATGAACGCAAGTGAGTAAGGGATTGTGTAGTTCTTTTCTAACTTAAATTTAGATAAACTCAATTGCACATCGTGTTTGGAAATACTTGTCTTTTATTGTTTTATGGCCCTTTTTTGGTACATTGTGTAAAATAGATTGAATAAAATAGATTTTTAGAATAATGTACTTCTTTTTAAACTTTTCTTTTCTTTTCTTTTTAATCCCTTTTTATTCGCTCCTATTTTTTGTTGACTTATGGAACAGAATATCAGCACTCTTTAGAGCGCATAATGAAATGACTTCTAGTAGGGCGAAAAGTATATATAAGATACGTGGTTGTTTTAAATTACTGTTTTTCCGATTTCCCCCCTAATTCGTAAAGGAAAAAAAATCAAATTTTCTAAAATTTCGATTGCCTCATTGCAGATCACTTCGCAGCGTCTGGGAGAAAAATCTCCGCTACTACGGTGCGAAGACGTTTTCAAAATGGATGTCTCAATGGAAGGCGACCAGTTGTGTGTGTCCCCCTTAACAGACGATAGAGAGGGGCCCACTTATGTTGGATAAGAGAATATGTTTCCTGGACCAGACATCAACGGGCTTCTGTTTCTCTTCATAGACGAATCCAGTTTCACAGTGGAAAATGATTCAAGACGTCTTCTGATCTGGAGAGAGCACTTGATATCATCAATTAAACACTGTCGAAACACTCTGGTACAAAAAACGGTGGAATCGTGATTTCGGCAGGGATTTCACTCAGAGTCCACACTGACCAGTATGTGCTCCATGGAAGAACACTGACTGGAGCGAGATATCGGGATGAGGTCCTTGATTCATATGTGCGTCCATATGCTGATGCTATTTTCAATGGTTTCATTCTAATCAATGATAATGCGAGATCACACCGAGCTGTGGTTGTTGAGGATTATCTTGAGGATCACGGTTTGGAGAGAATGGAATGGCCAGCTCACTCTCCTGACTTCAATCCGGTAGAACATCTTTGGGACTATCTTAGAAGAAGGGCCGTAGCTAGAAGTAAACAATAGGGGTGGCTCAACAGAATTTAGGGGGGCTCATAATTTTTTTTGTCTCTCTCTGACGCAGAAAGATATATTAGTGCGTAGTCACATTGTAGGTACAGTGAAACCCCGATAATTCGGATTAATTGAGACCAGACCCAATCCGGATTATCGAAAATCCGGATTATCCGGAGAATTAGAAAAAAATTAAATAAAAGAAAACATATTTACAGAAAATCACCTTCATATTAAACGTATTGAATATTTATAGTCAGTAAAAACGTGTACTTTGTTTGATTCTTCCGAAAACATTTCTGAAAAAGTTTTTTTTTAAATTCAGAATACGACGATGAAACAAGTTAATGTAGTGGATCGCTTCTCAAATTTGGATAAAAAATGACCATACCGATCCGTATTATCCGGAGATCCGGATTAACGGGGTCCGAATTTGCGGGGTTCTACTGTTGTATAAACTTTATTTTGTGCTAAGAGAACTATATGATAATGAAAATTTTGATTGTATAACTTATACAAAATTAAATATCACGCTAGCTTCATATGTACAAATAGGATGAGGAGGTGTTGAAACACTTATTTTTGATACAATTTAGTAATTTTGCAAAACTCTGAAAGGATCTCAAAACTAAATTAGTTTTTTGAACAGAATTTCAATTGAATTTTAGGAACTGAAATTCATTGAATGATCTTGGAATCTTTTCCAGGGGGGGGGGGGGGCTCAAAATATTTTAGGGGAGGCTGAGCCGCCCATAGCGCCCCCTTAGCTACGGCCCTGCTTGGAAGACAGGATGCGGCTTTAAGTCCTCCTTCAAGGTCATTTAATGAGGTGAAACAAGGCTTACTCCATGTCTGGCCAGCGCTACCTATTTCGGTGTTCGACAATTTAATTGAGAGCATGGAAAGTCAATGCCACCAATGCATTCAAGTCCGGGGTGGACATATTCTGTATAAGAAGCAGTTTTTTAATGTGTATGTCACATTTTACTGCATAAGACTGCGGTATGCTGATTTCTCCAAGAATGGAATTTTCAATCATGAGTGCTTTTTTGTTATAATTTCATTTATATGTTTGAATTAAGTAAATTTCTATGCAGCATATAATAAATAACAGTTTAGCGCACATTTCTTCCAAATTTGTTGCTTCTATATTCATTCATTAGCAGATTAGACAGAAAAAATCGGTTGTACCTTAACTTTTTGCGGCCAGCGTATATATACATAAAAAAACTATAATCACAACCGAAAAAGTAAAACTTAACCCGCTTGTTGATTGTCCTCAGCTGTCTTATGCCCTCCCCCCCCCCCCCAAAAAAAAAATAAATAAAAATAATTAAAATAAATAAAACGTGAAGTTGAAAAATAACGCCCCTATAGACAAAACGTTAACTTTCAACTTTCTAACTGTGACTGTAGTGAACTCTTTTAAGGGGACCGTGGACCCTCATTTGATCAAAAATTGAACAAAAAAAAACCATGATTTATTTTTGTGTGTATAATTATTCTCGAATTTGTATTTAGTCATTTACATAAAACCGCATGCAAGTGTTTTGATTGTGTACATAATCTTTCCCCCCCCCCCCTTTAATATACTTAAACCTTTTTTTTCCTCAAAACTGATTTTTCAACGCATTTAAATTTTTAATTTCTCCATCCCCACTAAAAATAATCTTAAGATTATCTGAAGAAATTGCCACTTCCTACAGAATTTCTACAGAAATTCGAAGAAAATTTGCAGACTTAGCTTTATCTTTAAAATATCTGCAGAATTTTTGAAGATATTCTTAAAAATATCTGCAAAATGGGTCAAATACCTTCGGATTTCCCACAGATTTTGGGCCAAAAAGCTGGATTTTCTACAGATTTTTTTTAGTGGGGATGCGTCTTAATTTTTGATCAAATTGAGGAAATTAATGAGAAAAAAATCTTGAAATTGCTTCAAAAAGACTGTGTATGCATTTTAAAATTTTATATCATTAAGTTACTTAAATATATATTTTTAACTAGTTAAAAGGCAACATTTTTATAAAAAAATTTTCAAAAAATATAATTAAAAAAATCAGTAATTCAAGGGATTAAAAAAATAACCTAATTAGTTTGTTTGCAGTGCATAAAATCAAATCATTTATTATTTCGTTTTTAAAATTTTAATAATTTTAAAAATCCTGAAGTTTTAAAAAATTACAGTCCAAACTGGCAACCCTGAGAAGAGAATAAATTTGAGTGTCGATTAAATCTATCAAAAAGGAGTAAAAAAATAAAATAAAATCTGCATTAAAATGTAAAAAAAAAAGGTACACTAAAGACTAGTTTTGCGATGATGATTTCAATCACACTGGAAACATTGAAAACAATTAAGCGCCAATTGTTCCAAACCAGACACAAGTTAAATTTAAAGTTAAATCGTTTTAAATAAAAATCCTGGTATAAGTATTGTTTTTGCAAACCTTTTGAGGATTTTCTGGTGTATTTAGTGTTAAAGGAAAAAAAAATCAATAACTTCTCTATCTCTCCTTATTCTATTTCAAAATTTCAAAACTTTCTTTTTCAACTAAACAACTTATACCATATCTTGAAAATTTATAAAAAAGCATTTTGCAGATACTTATTTTCAAAATGCACAAAACATACACATCGTAACTGCTGTTTAACTTAAAGATATTTTCTTTTATACAAATCCTTTTTTGGTCGAAGTACATCACCTAAATCAATTGCCCTTTTTGGCATCTGGTTTGAACAGCTTTTGCAAAATAACACCACAAATACATTCAAAATTGTAGAGTAAAAAAGGGAAAAAAATCTTCACTCGCGCGGAGAAATACACCACGTGGCCTCATGAAAAATTTGAGGGCGAATGCTTTTGATGTCTTGCATCTTGAAATACTCTCTCTGTTATATCTTTGTTATTTCAAACATGGGTAAAAAGAGATAGCCAAACACAAAATAAGAAACAAAAAAAGGTTACTTTGATGTTTCCTTTCTTTTATAAAAGTCAGTAAAATGCAGAGGTTACTTTATAAAACGCATTTATTTTTTTGAAATCCTAAGACAGCGGGGTTGTTTTTTAACTAAAAGGGAAACAAATGGAAAATACATATAAAAAAAACTATTCCATATTTTGAAATTAGTCCTTTTACTCTTTTAAAAAAATCGTAAGAAGAAAAAAAAATTAAAAATTTTATTCTTGATTATAAATCAAGAATATTGATTTCTTTTTTCGTTTAAATGTACACATATGTGAGCTTCTATCATAATAAAAAAATTTTACCCTGATATTTTTTGTATAGTTATTGTATTCTTTATAAATTTTTAAACAGATTATAGAATTGTGAAATTTGTTTTATTAAAATAATGTTTCCTTAAGTTTGTTAATCTCCTGACTGCCGCGATCGCATTTTTTCACACACTAAGCTGTAGGTTTCACTGCAACATAAGCAATATTTAAATTAATAAAATTCTACAAATAAAACCCAGGCTTGAAAAATCAAGTTAGGATTAATATACTCTCAAAGATTATTCACCTATACGTAATAACATATTTTGTATCAGGTTGGAAGAAATTTTTTTTTTTTTAAGATTTTTAATAAATTACAGAGAAAACAACATTACAATTTTACCCTTTGGCTGGGCAGTCAGGGGGTTAAACATAAAAATAAGAATAAAAAAAGAGATACTTTCATGCCGAGCACATAAACACCACAGGAGTTACCCCTATGCACTTCAGAGGGGACACTTACTCACTACTAGTGTTGGCAAGTCTCCCTCGTAAATGGGGATGTAAAATGCATTGAATAACCACTAATCTTTTGCAGTTTATTCTGCCATCTTTCACCACAGATTATTCGACCGTTAGACAAGGCGAAGAAAATTAGTTTAACACACTCGATGCCGGTCACGCGCTAGCGCGTGAAGTTCTCAATTGTTTTACACAGAGAGCGGAGTTATTGGCAGCGAACGTGTTAAAATAATGGTGTCCAGAGCGTTTGGAGCATCCATTTACGCGGGGCATTAGTGGTCTGTGAAAATCACCTCTCCAGTGCAAAAGGTTAATAAATTAATTGATACCAACATCCAGACAAGAAATATTGCATTCGATTTTTTTTTTGAATTACGTTATGGTATAGTTTAACCACTGCCCTTAAATATTGTCCTATGTTAACCACCCAGATTGTTGATGCTTCATAAACAAAACCTCGGAATTAAATATAAGAGTCGAAATATATCTTTATTGATCTGTATCATAGGTAAAATACATATAATATAAAGTTTGAAATGTTCAAATTTACTTAAAAAGCGATTAAAATAATCAAATGTAAATGTTAATAGTTAATCTTTATTTAAAAACATCTTACCGCTTTTAAGCCTTTTATCAGGCTTTTTCTCAGAGAATATTTGTTTTATTTATAGAAATACATGATACCATTTTGAAAAGCAACCAGACTATAATTATTATAGTTGAAAGTAGAATTAGATACATATTAATATTCATTGCAGTCCATTTACTTTAGAATTTCACTCTGTGTTCATTCGTTACTTTTCATCGTTAATTGCGTGGCTTGAAGTAATCATGTATTAATTATGTATAAATAAAGAAAATATTCTCTGAGAAAGAGCTGGATAAAAGGTTTGAAAGTACCAACATGTTTTTAAATAAAAATTGACTATTAACATCTATATTTGATTATTTTATTCGTCTTTTAAGTAAACCTGAACATTTTTAAAGTTCATATTATATATTTTGTGTTAAAAGCAAGGCGAAAATTTCGTTCCATCATATATTTTATATTTATCTTACTTTTTGGTGAACTATTGTTAAGCATTGACAATGTCTATCATTTTTCTTTAACCTTTTTATTGCTGTACGGCTAGTACGGGCATCGTCAATTTCATGGTAATATCCGAACATTTCTTTATAAAAAAATAAATATAGTTCATAAGGTCGAAATTTCGTCTTATTTAATGAAAGATTTTCTGTAAGATAAATCCGGTGTGTACCCTCATAACATGCATGGTCACAGAGACGTTACAATGACGTCACTGAGAGTCAATTTGGTAACATCACATCTGTGACCAAAATGCCACCACTCAGTGACGTCACATTGTGACTGAGATGTGACTTTCTTAAAAGAATTTAGAAAATTACAAATATTCTTCAAAAAATGTTATTTACTTTAAAAAACCTGTTTCCGGCATTTAAATATCGTCGCTTTTGTCACAGTTTCGTCACAATGTTAATGTCAAAGTAGTCACAAATGACACATTTTTTACAAATTTGTCACACCATGACTTCACAAAGTGGTCACAGTGTGACGTCACAAACGAGCTCTAAAACGGAAATAACGACTTCACATTTTAGTCACTGTGACTTCATATCGACGTCACGTGACGTCACATCGACAATTGATGGCCACAAAGGCAAAATGTGACTTCACAACGACGTCGCAGTGACGTCACCATGCCTTACAGGTAAGAATTTTCTCGTTATGAAATTCTAGGACCCTTATGAATCTTGGATATGTACATTCTAGTTTACAATTTATTGAAATATATTATTTGCCTTACACTTTATACTTGTATGTTTTCAAGAGAAACGTATCACAAATAAAAATGTTTGGAAATTGTGGTACGGTTCAATTTAAAAATATTAGTCGTGGCCAGTATTCAAATGATTAAACCTTACTTTTATTTTCTGATATTCACAATTAACAAGATGTTACATGTCTTCATCTCTGATAAAATACCATAATTATCATGGTCGGTTTAAATGTTAAACTAAATTTACAAGTTACAATTTCATTCAACATTTACGCATGTCAAACGTATACAACTTATGTGAAATTGTATATACTATACTTGCGAAATACCCCCATCAGTTAATATCACCATTAGGATCCTATCTTTATAACCACCCTAGTTATCGCTCTAAACTAGTCATGTTCTACAGGTATATATGATACAATGTGCTAGGCAGAATATTGATCCGGGATTATATTTCTGACGTGATGAACGGAGGGTAACCCTGATTGCAAAACATTTTAGAATCAATCTATGTTTCAGGGAGAAATCTCACAAAATTTACGCTCGGTCAATAGATAACATCCATCTGATAGTGAGGTGCAGAACATGAAGCATCTCATTTAAGTTATAAAATGATGTTCCACTATATTTACTACAATTCATTCAATTTTAAACAGTTTGGTAGAGTAGATGTTTACGAATTACGTAAGTGTTTGTTTTATTAGGTGTTTGGAAAAATATGTTATCGATTTAAATTAAGAGGGGGGGGGGAGTATTCAGCTTTAACGCCAAAATTAAAACGTATTAACACTTTGAATCACCGCGATGCATATCTGAAATTTGCCAAATAATCAAACTTATTTATACGGCGCTATTTAAATGACGATTTTATTTATTTCTGCCATCTCCTAACACATCAGGTTATATATCTATTTTTTTTAAATTGTATAAATTGTAATACAAAAGATTTTTAATATTAAATGTTAATATTTCTTTTAATTTAATTTAGAATTTTTGTAAAAATTATAATTTTGAAATTTATTTAAGTAGTTTGATTTTAACTTTTTTTATTAGATTAAAAAGCATTGTTTCTTTTGTAATAATTTTAAAATTAAATTGAATGGTGCTGCCATCTAAGTAATGATTTAATATTTATAAACTAATTTATTTGGATTTTTTACTTAAAGAATAAAGAGTTTTGAAAGGGATATTAAACGAAACTCGTTGAGCGATTTTCGATTAAACTTAACCACATCTTATCCTTTATACAACACTTGGAAACTTATGCGTCATTGTAAGCTATTTTTTTCATACCTTTTAGTTAACAAAATAATCTCCGCCATGCGGTTATACAATAATATTTTCAAGAGAACTTTACTGGAATATAAAATGTTTTCAAATTCGAATCGATTGAATAGAAATTATTCGCTAGTCCTGGTACACATTCAAATGATTATTCCTGTATTTTCTTTTCTTATATTTATAATCGCTAATCATTAAAATATAAGATATTACAAATGTTTGTTTCTCTATCTCTATGTCTGTCTCTCTAAAAAATAATTAGCATGATCGGTATAAATGTTGAAGCAAATTTATAAGTTACAATTTCATTCAACATTTACGTTTGTCATACATGTATAACTTACATGAAACCGTATACAGCATACTTGCGAACACACCCCATCAGTTAATATCACCATTAGGATCCTCTCTTTATAACCACCTAGTTATAGGTCTAAACTAGTCATGCTCTACAGGTATACGATAGAATATGCTAGGCAGAATATTGATCAGGGCTTAAGATTCTGAATCGTGGACAACCCTGATTGCAAAACATTTTAGAGTCATTCCATGTTTCAGGGAGTAATCTCACAAAATTAACGCTCGCTCAATAGATAACATACATCTGATTGCGTGCAAAGCATCCGATTTAAGTTATAACATGATGTTCCACTCAATTTACTACAACTCATTCAATGTATACGAATTATGTAAGCATTTGTTTTTGTAGGTGTTTGTAAGAGTATGGTTTTGGAGATTTAGGGTCGGTTTGTATTAAGAGGGAAAGGAGTTTTCAAGTTTAACGCCAAAATTAAAACCTATTAACACTTTAAATCACCGTGATGCATATCTGAAATTTGCCAAATAATCAAACTTACTTATACGGTGCTATTTAAAAGACGATTTTATTTATTACTGTCATCAGGTTATATAAATTGTTTTTTAAATTTTTTAAATTGTAATACAAAAGGTTTTTAATATTAATTGGTAATATATATATTTTTTAAATTTAAAATTTTTGAAAATTTGTAATTTTGAAATTTATTTACATAGTTTTATCTGAAAATTTTTAATTAGATGAAAAAGTATTGTTTCTTTTGTAATCATTTTAAAATTAAATTGAATGGTGCTGCCACCTAAGTAATGATTTAATATTTATAAGCTAATTTATTTGGATTTTTTACTTAAAGGATGAAGTGTTTTGAAAGGGATATTAAACGAAACTCATTGAGCGATTTTCGGTTACCCTTAACTACATCTTATCCTTTAGATAACAGTTGGAAACTTATGCGTCATTGTAAGCAATTTTATCATACATTTTTGTTAACAAAATAATCTCCGCCACTCTGTTATACTATGATATTTTCAAGAGAAATTTACTGGAAGATAAATTGTTTTCGAATTGTGGTACAATTGAACATAAATTATTCACTAGTCCAGGCATATATTAAAATAATTATTCCTGTCTTTTATTTTCTTATATTTATAATGGCTTATTATTAAAAAATAAGATATTACAAATGTCTGTTTCTCTATATTTATGTCTCTCTATGTCTGTCTCTGTAACAAATAATTTGCATGATCGGTATAAATGTTGAAGCAAATTCACAATTTCCTTCAGTATTTACGTATGTCATACACATATAACTTACATGAAACCGTAAACAGCATACTTGCGAACACACCCCATCAGTTAATATCACCATTAGGATCCTCTCTTTATAACTACCGGCCCCACCAGTGGCCGAGAGGTTCGGACCTCTCAAGTGGTAGACGGCAGGTGCTGGGTTCGAACCCAATCGCGGCTGTCGGCCTAACCGTTCGGAGTTTTCCGTGGTTTTCTTCGAACCTTGCGTAAATACGGGTTAGGTTCCCTTAGAAAGACCCCCACGGAGGGCACTCCCCCTGGTCCTATATCCCATTAGCGTAGATAATCGGACGACAAAAATCAACCAACCAACTTTATAACTACCATCTTTATCGCTCTAAACTAGTCATGTTCTACAGGTATATATGATACAATGTTGTTGGCAGAACATTGATCGGGGGTTATATTTCGGACGTGATGAACCGTGAGTAACCCTTGTTGCAAAACATTTTAGAGTCAATTCATGTTTCAGGGAGTAATCTCACAAAATTAACGCTCGCTCAATAGATAAAATCCATAGCGAGGTGCAGAGTGCAAAACAACTGATTTAAGGGGTCAGGTACCCTTTGAACTAAGAAAATACGTGATACAATGACCTCTGTCACTCTGTATCTAATTGACTTTTAACTATAAAATTGAAAACACATATTAAGAAGGATTTATTTTATTAGATAAAGTTGTTAAAAAAAGTATACACATATGCAATGATTTGTAAGTGATTTTTAAAGATAATACAATTTTTACTAATGAATAATTCTTGTATGGTTTGTGCGCACGATTTTTCAAATTTGAATGGCTAAAACAATCCAAGATTTTTTTTTATGAGTAGAGATATAATGTGTTTTCAAAATGACCTACGATAAAAAAAATAAAATTTATAGATCCAGGAAAAAAAATTATTTAAAAAAAAATTCGAAATATCGTGATATTTTTTACACAAAAGTAGTGAATTCTAAACTTCTAATTTGAGGAACATAATAGTAGGTCATTTTGTGCCTGTATACGTTTAATACATTCAGCGAAAATTTTGTGAAATTCTACCCAACCATTTTTCAGAAATCGTGCGCGCAATGATCAAAATCGCTGTTTTGAGAAAATTGCCGTAAAAATTTTATTCAACCATTGATCGTATAGGAAAAGCGTAAAGTTTTTTAAACATAACTCTTCTTCTAATGCGGATTTTTGAATGCGGTTTTTTTAAATGTTCCTAAAGAATCATACTTAATTATAAGCTATTTTTTAAAAAATCGATTTTTGGATTCTTCAAAGTGTACCTGACCCCTTAAGTAATAAAATGATGCTCCATTCTATTTACTACAACTCATTCAATTTACAAATCTTGGTAGAGTAGATGTATACGAATTATATAAGTGTTTGTTTTTCTAAGTGTTCGCAACAGTGTGCTGTCTGTTTAAATTAACAGAGGGGGGAGTATTCATGTATAATGTCATAATTAAAACATGCTAAATCTTTGAATCACCGCGTTGCATATCTGAAACTTGCCAAATAATCAAACTTACTTATAGGGCGTGATTTAAAAGCCGATTTTATTTATTACTGCCATCTCCCAACAGATCAGGTTATATAAATTGCGTAAATTGTAATACAAAATGTTTTTAATATTAATTGTTAATATATATATTTTTTAATTTAATTTAAAATTTTTGAAAATTTGTAATTTTGAAATTTATTTAAATAGTTTGATTTGAAATTTTTTTATTAGATTAAAAAGTATTGTTTCTGTTGTAATCATTTTAAAATTAAATTTAATGGGGATGCCATCTATGTAATGATTTAATATCTATAAACTAATTTATTTGGATATTTTACTTAAAGGATGAAGTTTTTTGAAAGGAATGTTAAACGAAACCCTTTGTGCGATTTTCGATGACACATACCCATTTCTTTTCTTAATCTTTGGATAATGGGTGTCGACTTACAAGTCCTTATAAGCTATTATTTATTATTTTTGTACCTTTCATTTAACAAAATAATTTCTGCCATACAGCTGTACTATAATATTTTCAAGCGAAATTTAATAAAAGTTAAAATGTTTCAAAATGTGGTATGATTAAATATAAATTTTTTGCTAGTCCTAGTATATATTCAAGTGATTATTCTTGTCTTTTATTTCCTTATACAGTGTGTTTCAAAAGTCATGATACAAACTTTAGTGGTAGGTAAAGCACACAGTAACAGTGATTTTTTGCATAGGAATGTATGGGACCAAGTGACGCATTAATGTAAAAACACCACACAATTAGGCCCCTTTTTTAATTTTCAAAATTTCTCATTTATACCAGAAAAATTTTATGCTACCCTTTTATTGACGTTTCATAATAGCTTAATAATAAAATTCTTCTTTGAAAATTTTTGGTTTGAAATCGAAATATTTTGAATTGAAAATAGAAATAGAAATTTTTTGAAATAGAAATTCAATTTTTAGTGTATTCCACTGGCGGTAAAGGGTAGTAAGTGACTGTTCGTCTTTCATAACCATGCATTCAAGTAGAAGAAATCGCCATTTTCAATTGTGCTATCGTTCGTCATGGAAGACTTTATATATGCCGAAAAAACCAACATGCATTTCATGTATGGTCGTGCAAATGGCAACGCCGGAGCTGTCCTACGAATGTATCAGGAACAGTTTCTTCGCAGAAGAACGCCTGATTATTAAATGTTTCAGCGCTAACACCATCAGCTTTCAGAAGCACCCTAATAACATGCATGGTCACAGTGACGTCACCCGTAAGACATGGTGACGTCACTGCAACGTCGTTGTGAAGTCACATTGTGACTTTGTGACCAACGATTGTCGATGTGACGTCACGTGACGTCGATGTGAAGTCACAGTGACTAAAATGTGAAGTCGTTATGGCCGTTTTAGAGCTTTTTTGTGACGTCACATTGTGACCACTTTGCGACGTCACAATGTGGCCAATTTGTGAAAAGTGTGTCATTTGTGACTTCTTTGACATTAAAATTGTGACGAACTGTGAAATTTTTTTTAAAAGTCACATCTTAGTCACATTGTGACGTCACTGAGTGGTGGCATTTTCGTCACAGATGTGATGTGACCAAAGTGACTCACAGTGACGTCATTGTGACGTCACTGTGAACATGCATGCTATGAGGGCACTTCGGTCACATCACATCTGTGACCAAAATGCCACCAGTCAGTGACGTCACATTGTGACTGAGATGCGACTTTCTTAAAAATCTTTAGAAATATATAAATATCCTTCAAAACATGTTATTTACTTTAAAAAAAACATCTTTCTGGCAATTTAAATATCGTTGCTTTTGTCACAGTTTCGTCAAAATGTTAATGTCAAATTAGTCACAAATGACACATTTTTCACAAATTTGTCGCCTTGTGACCACTTTGTGAAACGTCACAAAAAAAGCTCTAAAACGGCCATAACGACTTCACATTTTAGTCACTGTGACTTCACATCGACGTCACGTGACATCACATCGACAATCGATGGTCACAAAGTCACAATGTGACTTCACAACGACGTTGCAGTGACGTCACCATACTTTACGGGCAGGTTCTTACTTATACGGCGCGATTTAAAAGGCGATTTTATTTATTACTGCTATCTTCCAACACATCAGTTTATATAAATTGTTTTTTTTTTTAAATTGTGTAAATTTAGTCCTGGTATATATTCAAATGATTATTCCTGTCTTTTTTTCTTATATTTATAATAACTTATTATTAAAAAATAAGATATCATAAATGTCTGTCATTCTATCTCTATGTATCTCTATGTCTGTCTCTCTAATAAATAATTAGCATGATCGGTATAAATGTTAAAATAAATTTACAAGTTACAATTTCATTCAACATTTACAAATATTATCCGTATATAACTTACGTGATATCATATACACCATCAGTCAATATCACCATTACTATCCTCTCTTTATAACCACCTAGTTATCGCTCTAAACTAGTCATGTTCTACAGGTATATACGATACATGTGCTAGGTAGAACATTGATCGGAGCTTATATCTCTGTCGTGATGAACCGTGGATAATCCTGATTGCAAAACATTTTAGAGTCAATCCATGTTTTAGGGAGTAATCTCACAAAATTAACGCTCGCTGAATGGAAAACATCCATCTGATAGCGACGTGCAGAATGCGAAGCATCTCATTTAAGTTATAAAATGATGTTCCGTTCTATTTTAAACAACTTGGTAGAGTAGATGTATACGAAATGTTTAAGTGTTTGTTTTTGTAGGTGTTCGTAAGTGTATATAATTATCTTTTCAAATTAAGTGGTTGGGGGTAGGGTTCCGGTGTAGTAATGCCGTAATTAAGAATAGAATGTGAACTTTAAAACGTTCACTGTTTTACTTAAAAGGCGATTATGATCAAATGTGTTAAAATTAATTTTATTTAAAATAATTTAGTACTTTGAAACCATATCCAGACTCTTCATCAGAGAAAATTTTTAACTAATTGTTGTTTATTTGTATAAATACGCGATTCCGTTTTGAAAATGAGCTACCTAATAATTATTAATGTTGAAATTAGGAGTACGTATTTTCTTGGATTAAACTTAATGAGAGAAGATACATATAATTATTAATTGCAGTTCCATTTATTTTATTAGTTCTGTGTCCATTCGTCACTTTTCATTTTAAATGCGTAGTTAAGATTTATTAATTTCCTGTTTCAACAAGTTTTATATCTAACTAACTGCATAAGTAACATACCCAGTAATCAATGTTACTTATGCAGAGGGCTTTAAAAGAAGATTTCATTTATAACTGCTATCTCCCAACACAACAGTTAACCCATTACTCGCTGATAATGTGTTTACGTAAAGTTCAATATAAATGCACATATTTAAGTTAATGTACCCACCTCTATTTTTCCTTTAAAAAATAGCCTTATTCAAAGAATTTAAATTTTAAAATCATATAAAGCGAAAATTATATTTTAGAGTTTGTGGAGAAAACGACTTTCAGCTAAAGTTCCAAAAATTCCACATTATAGTTTTGGCGGTTAATGGATTAATATAAATTATTTAGTACATATCTATATATGCTTATAAGTCAAGGATACTTTGGATAGGATCTTTACATATATAACATTATCACGTCAGAAGAATAATTGGGTGTCTGACACTTGATATCTTAATATATCTCCAGGAGAAGAGGGGATTTGTCTGATATCGTTATCATTTCTAATTCAACCTTTGTTTTTACTTTTTCATTACATGAAAATGGCCTATGAATTCTTTTTTAGTATTTTATCGACTTTTATGAAAAAGAAAAATATAGAAAGGTATTATTAAAATAAATATGTAATTATAAAAGAAAAAAAAATGTTATTCACCTTTTTTTTTTTCATTACATCAAAATAGTTTATGAACTTTTTTCTTAGTCTTTTATCTATTTTTATGAAAATAGAAAGATATTATTAAAAACATTATATAATTATAAAAGAAAAGAAAAAGAGCAAAAAAATGTAGAATGCGATTTTAAAAAAAATTAAAAAAAATAATAATACCTATACTTAAAGTGTTATTATATAGAAAGTTATTTGATGTATTCTACTATTTATAATTATTGTTTTCTCTTCATTTAAATCAGTAAAAGCTGCGAGTAATAAACGTATATCATTGAACGCGTATGAAAAGTAAAAAAAGACAGTGGTAATGATATCATTAGGGCAGAAAGGAATGATAACTTACCACAGTCCAGTAATGATAACGTACGATATCGTAAAAAGGGAGAGAATTAAAGCACGTGATTCAAATGTTATTTTTAAATAATGATAAAATATCTCGCAAGCTTTTTTAATGTGTATGGTATTAAAAAAATAATACAACTTTTTTTATTATTTACTGAATGAATAAATTATTAAAATATAATTATGCGATTAATTTACATGAATATGAAATGAGTAAAAGAACATATTAAAATTTTTAATTTGGTGACATAATAATTACATCTTAACATTATCTCTTTAAGGGTGTTCTCAACTGCTCCGTTCAACAAGCGCAAAACGTTCTGACACATTCACAAATTCATTTTCAACGGAAAGATGTAAAATTGGAAGGCCTGACTATTGGAAGCGATTTCGAATCGAACTCAATTTCCCGTTTTATGATCTTTAAATTACCTACCGAATTATGAGCTATTTTGATCACATGATCAAGCTTTTTTCCCCCTTCCGTTGATTGGTTTTTCTGCTTTCATCGGAGGATGTGTAAAAAACTTCAAATTTGACAGCTTATTCTGTAATATCTATTCTTATACGAAAAAATTGAAAAATGAATGCAATTCGATTGTTTCTCAACAACAACACCTGCTAATGTTATGCATTTCCGAATAAAAGTAAATTAAAACTTATATCACAAAGTAGCCCTTTTTGATTTAAGAACACCCTTAAGGTGACACAAAGAAATTTTGAAGTTATTTCAATTTAGAGATGCGCCAGTCTAAATGTTTGGGAACTTCTAATTTATTGTAATTTTTCTCATTAAAGTAAACATTACTTATATCACAAAAATACAACTTCATATTTGCCTCATCCGCGATTTTATGCCACATACGCAATACATTTCAAATGTAAGCACATACTTGCCTTTGATTAGCTACATTGTTCCTCAGGTAAATAATAATACCCACCCCATTGTATCTATTGAGCCATATCGCAATGACGTGACGAACTAGAAATAATCCTGATTGCAAGACATTTTCTGAGTCGAATCAATGCTTCTAGATCTAATGCCATATAAGATGGAACTCAAGTCTGTAAATCGATAACATCATTCTGTTGTTAAAGGATAAGGCCTAAAGGATTTCCCTCATTTTCAAATCCTTACACCATATTAAATCTCTTAGATCTTTTCAATTAAAACTCCCTAATATCGCTACAACACCAATTTGAGAAACAATATATTGAAATACGAGAACAATATTGATTTAAAGCACATAAAAATTAAAAAATATAAATAGGGAAAATTATAGATTTAACAAGTTAAATTTAATATTTTCAATAAGCTACATCAACTTTCGAATATAAATGAAAATATACATTTATTATTTAAACTTTACTTTAGTTCGCATATGCAAACGTTACATTTTTGTTGCTAACTATGTAAATTTTGAAGTCAGTTTCTGGAAAAACGTTCGATCGTTAGAGAAATGATTGCAGTCACTTACATCGGTATATAAATGCCAGCGATATCATATTACAAAAATTATGTATAAATAAATACATATTTAGACAGATGATGTTCTGGGGTCCTGGGATCATGGCAGATATGAAAATACATAAAAATATTTTTTAATTGCTTTCTTCAGAATGGCTAAAGTAGGTAGCACATCTCTCATAGATTTTTTCAAATAAAACTCCCTAATATCGCTATATCACCAATTTGTGAAACAACTTATTCAAATAGTAGAAGAATCAATGTGAAGTATAAAATCAGCTAAGTCTTGATTAAGTCCATTTAAAACTATATCTATATTATAAATGCCAAACGAATCTGTGCGTAACGCATACGTCATTTTGCGAATGGCAACACTTTCACATGCAATTCGGTTTTGCAATTTTCGGTACTGCAAATTTTATACTTCTAAACATCGCACATTCTCAATTTTTTCACTATCATGTAGAGAGAAATATTTACTTTTAAATGAAATTTGTTTGAAAGCTGCATCTCAATTTATTCTTGAAATATTAATTTTTTTATAGTTTTTAGTACGAATTTTGTGATTATGGCAACAGAAATACGCCAATTTCTTTTTAAATTGATAAAAATTCAAATGTGCGCACATAAATTTTGAGACGATGGAAATTATGACGGGTTTAGATTTCACGTGAAATTCTAAGATTGCGACAATTTGAAATATTTTTTTTCCATACATATTTATACCAAACATAAGGGCCACAATTGATAACTTCATCTTAATAATGCATCTGCGATCGATTAAAGTTTAATTTTAATAATTTGTACAACTGGGTTTTATAGAAATAGTATTATTTTTTCTTATTTTAGCTTTAAATAATATTTGTATGAGAGTTAGGCTGACCATTGTAAGATGCATTTTTTACTGTAGCTAATTTTGTAAGCTTATTATAAATCAATGAAACAATTCCTTCTTAAAATTTACTTTCGTCGAAATTCGACGGGTTCCACCTTGTTATAATAATAACAATCGGCGCCGTAGCTAGAAGTGAACCATAGGAGGGGGGGGGCTCAAGAGATTGTAGCGGGGGGGAGCTCATAATTTTTTTTTCTCTCTCTCTCTCTCTCACGCAGAAAGATAAATTAATGCACATTCACATTGTAGGTACTATGTTTCTTATTAAACTGTTGTAGTAACTTTTATGCTAAGAAAAGTATAGGATGAAAAAATTTTTGAGTATATTGCTGGTACAAAATTAAACATCACGCTAGCTTCCTATGTACATATCGGATGATGGAGTGTTGGAACACTTATTTTAGATACAATTTACTAATTCTGCAAAACTGTGAAAGGTTCTGAAAACAAAATTAGATTTTTGAAGAGAATTTCATTTGAATTTTCGCAACAGAAATTCATTGAGTGACCTTGGAATCTTTTCAGGGGGGGGGGGGCTCAAAATCTTTTAGGAGGGAGGGCTGAGCCGCCCATAGCGCCACCTTAGCTACGGGCCTGATAACAACACACATTCTACAATGGAAAGGTGAGAACTAATATTAAAAATAATTTTTTTGATTATAAGACGCCACTTTAATAATAAAACATTTAAAATGTGTTAAAAATTGACATGCGTTAAACTCATTTTCATTGTGTCATGTTCAGAAAGTAAATAAAAAAACTAGTCGTTGGTAGCCACCGTAATACTTACCCATCATGGAAACAAAACGTGTGTAAACTGTTTATAAAATGCATTGCAATTCCAAAACAAAATATAAACGTATATATAAGTATTTCTAACTCATAATCATGCTCTATTTATAAATGGCTCATGAAACAATTTCGAAAACTTGTATAAAACGCCAAACTATTCAAGTAGCACTGAATTGCATAAAAGAAACATCCTTATAACACTAAAAATAATAATCATATTAACTAACGGTTTATTGCATCGAATTAAGTGTCTCATTTCCAAATAAAATGTATCTTTGAATTGAAATTTCAGTAAAATACAGGGTCATGAAAAATCAAAAAATGCGGAAAACAGGATTAGAAATATCTCAACAACTAATAATCCGATCCACTTCGTTTTATATGCAAAATTTGTGCTATTTTATTGTCTTTTACGGCCGTTCCTTAAAATAAAAAAATTCGAAAATTTTTATATACCTTTCATCAGAACGAGTTTTTCGAGAGTCCGAAAAAAATAGTTCCGGATAAACGAGGTTACTGATATTCAGCAGGCTTCATCCCATTCTTACATACTAAGCGCATACAAAATTTCAAGTCTCTATCTCAATTTGTTCGGGAGATAGAGCGGTTATAGACAGACAGACAGACAGACAGACGGACGGACGGCAAAATTTCTTTTCTAAAAATATGTTTTCCGGAATCTCCACTATCTAAAACGTGTAAATCCGTCAAAATTTTTTTTTCGATTTTCAAAACGATTGCAAGACTTACCCTATACTACGTATGATGGGTAAGTAATAATAGTAACTTTTTCTTTTTGAAAGACACTTTATAATAATTATTAGTGTGATCGTGTGTGGGCCCGAAACGCAAAAATATTGAAATTTTCTTTAAAACATTTTATTGCATTAATTTTTTTCTGTTTTTTATGCTTAAAATGGAATTATTAATTTTTTGGCCTTGGTTTGTTTTTAAAATCTAGCTTTCAAGGAAAGTTTGTCATGGAAATGACTTTTTGTGAAAAAGCGTTTTTCTTCATGATGGATTTTTTCACAATTTGTCGAATTTAAATTGTTATAAGTCAAGAACTGTTGAAGATAAATGATTGAAACTTGGGAAATATCTTTTTTGATCGTTTTACGTTAATTTTGATTCAGCAAATTGAAAAAAAAATATTTACGTTTGAAAACAAGATTATTTTAATAAAAGTTACATAATATTTTTCCAATTTTTCCATTTAAGTATTTTTAATTTCTTAAAAAAGTAATATTTTTTAAAATTGTGAATCGAAATTAAATTTAAATATTTCTACTTATATAAATGAAATAAAAAATTTAAATTCTACAGTAGTACAAACTAAAGTAATACAAACACAATGAACACGAAAAACAGGAATAAATAATTATTAAATCCAAATTAAGTATAATGCCCTCTTTATTTTCGACACCGTCCGTGTCTCTATCAAGTACATAGTAACTACATACACATACATACATAGCTAGATACAAGAATTTCAAATTGTTATATCTCAGCCATTTTTTAAGATACCGGAAAACAAAACATGCTCTGGAGTTCTTGTATCAAAGTTTAAAACTTAAGCAAAAAATAAATTTCGTTTTCTTTATATATATATATATATATATATATATATATACAATCCTAATTTCATGAAAATATTTATTAAGCACCAGGTGCATAATGTATAAACATTATTAAAAACAGTAAACATTAAAATAACAATATTGAACAATATAAAAAGCCATTAAAGCCATTCCGCCAGCTGAAGAGTGATGGCTTTTGGTTCTGCGGGTGACTTTTTATATTGTTCAATATTGTTATTTTAATGTTTACTGTTTTTAATAATGTTTATACATTATGCACCTGGTGCTTAATAAATATTTTCATGAAATTAGGATTGTATATATATGTATGTTGCAATTGATAAGTGCTGCAATGGCACCTACGGTAGCAATACTCTACATACTGATAGCAAACATATATATATATATGTTACAGGCCAAACCCGATTTTAGGCCAAACTAGATTGGCCTAGTCCAAACTAGTCTATCCTAACGCCCATCGGATAAACTAGTTTTTCCTAGGCCAAACTAGTCTATCCTAACGCCCATCGGATAAACTAGTTTTTCCTAGGCCAAACTAGTCTATCCGAACGCCCATCGGATAAACTAGTTTTTCCTAGGCCAAACTAGTCTATCCGAACGCCCATCGGATAAACTAGATTTTCCTAGGCCAAACTAGTTTGGCCGAACGGTCATTAGGATGAACTAGTTTAGCCTGCTATTCATTGGCTTGAATTAGTTTATCCTAGGCCGAACTAGATTGTCCTAGACCAATTCAATTTGGCGTGATTTTTTTTAATCTAAAGACCGCCACGGCGCCAACTTTCTAGTTTTGATCTAATTTAGCCTAGGCCAATGTAGTGTGACGCGATTTTAGCTCACAGACTATCAAAGTATGAGAGCTAATGTGCTCGCTGATTCTGTGTGTGTGTATGTAACAATGTACGTATGTATGTACGTATGTACGTACGTATGTTCGTAATGCGATAACTTCTGATAGAAATATCCAATTTGCTTCAAAATTTGGACATAGATTTATCCTGATAACGAACTTTCCTGATTAGTTTCAGGGGTTCATTGGATAAGAATAAGGGAAGATGAACAAAAAGCTAAAACGCACCCCCCCCCCCCTCCACTCCTTAATTTCGTTAAGTCAGTTTTCATGCAAAAGTATCAGATTTTATTAAAAATTTAGGTACAATATCAGTTTGATAAGGTACATCCATGATTAGTTGTGGGTGTTCATTGTTTACATATAAAGAAAGGAGGAATGGGGGGTAACACTCTTAATTTATGTAAATAGATTTTTCAGGGATAATTTACCGATTTGTTTCAAATTTTGGATGTAGATTTCTTCTGATAAGGCGTTTACTTGATTAATTTTGGATGTTCTGAGTTTAAATATAAAGATAGAGCGGATTATATTTTCAATCGGATAGAAACTTTTGGTTTTATGAAAAGATTTTTAATTCGTAACGGATATTGGTTTTCACACACATCACTTCACGCGAAATTGTTCGTATTAAAAAAGTAAATATCCGAATCCTTTTAAAAATAAGAAAAAGGTTAAATAAAGCATGACACTTGAAATTTAGGATACGGCGGGGAGGTAGAGTAAGGGGACACTAGATTTTTTTTTTTTTTTTAAACTCAGCGTTTTTTTTAAGTTTTAGCTGCCAATTAAATATTACCAATTTTGTGAAACTTTTTGAAACATAATATAACATGATGTTAAATATTTAAGAAAAAAGATGCCGCGTCAAATACCACTATTTTCTATTAGTAATTTTTGTAAAAATGTTAAATTCTTGTTGGAATTGTTGAAACTTTGTGATAGTTTATAACATGTGATAAAAAATTGTATAAAAAGTCCTATTACGAAAGGGAAAGAGGGGGGGGGGGGGCAAACAAAATCAGGAAATAAAACGGAAATTCTAGGTTGATCTATTTGAAACTTTAAGATAGTTTATGACATATGATATAAATTTATAAAAATATATTTCGCATTTAATGCCACTATTGAAGAATAGTGATTTTTTCAAAAATATCAAATCCTTGTTTTGAAGCACCGCGACATCGAGTAACATATCTACTGACAGATTCTTTAACGGAGTTTTCTTAAGATACACTTTTGTTAGTAATAAGGTACGCTCCCTGGTGATGGAATGTGGAACTAATGCGAGCACCCTGGTGTTGGAATTTGGAACGAATACCACGCGATTTAGGTATTTACGAATGTTGAATCGAAAAGAAAGAAACATGATGATAAATACTTAAGAAAAAGGATTCCGCATAGAAATACCACTATTTTCTAATAACAATTTTTGTTAAAATGTTAAATTCTTGCCGGAACTTTCTGAAAAATCCGTAACAACGTCTTTTAAATTCTAATTCAAGCTGAAATTTTATGAAAATCTGTGTATTAGTACTATTTCAGATATTTGAATTATCGCATAAGTCATAAAAAACTGGATAGAAGCGCTACTTATTGAGCCATTTACTCTAAAAACAAAAGAATATTAATTTATATCAGGGACTAACTGAATTTGAAGTTTGATGAAAATCCGTGCATTTCTTCTTGAGATATTGCGATAATCATGAATAATGCCACATAGCAGCGCCACCTGTTGCACGATTTACTCCAAAAACTAAAAAGTACTTTTGTACTTTTTTATATCAATTACTAACAGAATCTGGAGTTTCATGAAAATCCATGCATTAGATCCTGAGATAGAGCTATTGCAATAATCACGAATAATACCGTATAGCGGCGCTACCTTTCAAGAGATTTAATCCATAACTACAGAATACTACAGCTCATATTCAAAATATTAGAATAATTGAGAAAAAGTAATAAGAAAAAATTATTTGTCATTTATTTATTTTTTATACTAAGTAAATGCAATTAAATTTCTTATAAATTAAATCTAGAATGTTTAGATAAGATTTTAACATTTATAAAATATAAAATACAGCACAATAAATTAGGTATACAGCTTCCTTAAACACACCAGAATATTAGAATAAAATTTAGATTGGTTCAAAATATTAGAATATTTTATTTTACGCAACAATATTACCTTATGAATATGAAGTAAATGGTAATTAATATTTTGTAGCATCCCCTTTAGCTTTCATAAGAGCGTACAATCGATCTTGCATACTATATACAAGGTGTTTACAAACATTTCTATCAATATTAGCCCAAATAGACTTTATACGTGCCACTAACTCAGTTTTACTTGAAGGAGTATTTTCTTGAAGTTTTTTCTTCATTATACACCATAAGTTTTCGATGGGATTAAGGTCTGGTGAATTTGGTGGCCAAGGAAGTACCTTAATGTTGCGTTGGCGGAACCAATTCTTAGTTGAAACCGAGGTATGCGGGGACGCTAAATCTTGTTGAAAGATGAAATCATCTTCAAATAAATCTTCTGATGATGGAATCATGTAATATTCTAAAATTTCTTGATATATCAGAGAGTTAACCTTTTCGTAGACGATGCATAACTTTCCAGTCCTTCTGCACTCATACAACCCCAAACCATGACACTAGCAGCAAATTTTACGGAACGTTTAAGGCATTCTTTATCAAATGCTTCTTGCTTCATTCTCCAAACTCGAATACCTTGATTACCATATGAAACACAAAACACTTTCATCACTAAATAATATATTTTTCCAATCTTCATTGCTCCATAAACGTCTTGATTTACACCAATTCAATCTTATACGCTTTTGTCTTGCAGTCATGAGAGGTTTTGTTTTCGGTACACGAGATCCAAATTTAAATTTATGGAGACGTCTTAATGTTGTCGATGTAGAAACTTCAACTCCTTCTTCTTTCCATTTTCGGTGCAAGAATCGCACACTTTTAAAACGGTTTTTCTTAACTATACGCCTCAGTTTCCTGTCATCTCTAGCAGATGTTTTTGGTTTTCGGCCACCATTTCGGCGATTATTTTGAAATTTTCCAATTTTTGAATATTGTGTTAGTATTTTACTAACGCTCGATTGCGAACAAGGTAAATAATTCGCTATAAAACATTGATTTTTACCGTGCCGATACAAATCAACCATACGAAGTTTAGTAGATTCAGGAATATCACTCACACGGCCCATTTTAAGACGAAAAAGAAACAAACTGCAAAAAAGAATACTGATTTTATATAAAATAGTCTGAATTTAATCAATGATGCCACCAGTTAAGAATTGGTAATAATTAAAAGAGAATTAATGTGAAATATTCTAATATTTTGAACCACTTGAATAAATATTCTAATATTTTGACTTTTCAAAATAATTTTTTTTGCAATTAATCTTTTCAAAAATGATATTAAATTTAAGATAACAAGTAAGTTTAATCAACAATAAGTTCTTGTAATGTTGTAATTATGTCTTTTAATGAAAATATCGTTTGCATATTTTCATTAAAAGACATTAAATTACCAAACGATATTTACAATTTCTAAAAAAAAAGGTAATTATTCTAATATTTTGAATATGAGCTGTAATTTATACCAAGGACTTACTGAATCTAAAGTTTGATGAAAATTCGTGCATTAATTCTTGCAACAAAATATTTCCGGAATCGGGAAAATTGAGCACAACAGTGCCACCTATTGAGCAATTAACACGAATACGTAAAAGATTTAGTTCATATCGCGGATTTACTGATTCGGAAGTTTGATGAAAATCCGTAAATTGGTTATTGAAATAGTGTTAATGCAAATCAGTAAAAACGCACTTTAGAAGCGCCATATGTTGAACTATTTACATGAAAAAGTAATCAGTATCGATTTATATCAGGGACTATCTGAATATAAATTTGTATTAAATTCCGTCTATTAATTCTTGAGATACAGCTATTGTGAAAATTGTGAAAAATGCAGCATATCATCGCCATGTTAAGTGATTTACTTCAAAATATAAACAACACCAACTCATGTCATGGACGAACTGTATCTAAAGTTCGATGGAAATTTGATTGTATTAGCTATTAAGTAAAGCTCATGCGTAAATCGTAAAAAATGCCAAACAGAACTCCACCTGATGAACGATTTACATCAAAAACTAATCAGCATCAATTTAGATCAGAGACTGCCTGAATATAATTTTTTATTATATTTCGTGCATTAGTTCTTCAGCCGCGTCCCCACTGACTGCGGCAGCGTATAGCAGGTGTGCTGCAAGCGTACTGCCGAATGCGCTCTTCCTTTTCGAATGAACTTCGAAGCGAACAAAATTTAAATCGTAGCAAGCATGCTGAGCACGCACCACCGAATGTAACCCTCCTTTTCGAAAGAACCTCGAAGCGAACGAAATTCGAACCACATCCCCGCTGCACACGCCAGTCCGATAGCGGGCGAAGCCAGCAAGTTTTAACTAAGCCACGTTATATTTGTTCCTCATTCCAACACCTGGGAGCGTACTCTATTATTAACAAAACTGTATTTGAATGAAACTCCGTTAAACAACCTATTAGTAGATGTGTTACTTGAGGTCGCGGTGCTTTAAAACATACACTGTAAAAAAAAAATCTGTGAAGGCACTAAACATTTTCTAGGAAACTGGGATTCCAAGAACTTTTCACGTAACGCTAACAGGAAAAATTCATGTAATCGATTCTGAAACTTGAATTTTTGCTGTTACCGTTACAGGAAAAGTTCTTGGAATCCCAGTTTCCTAGAAAAGGTTTAGTACCTTTGCAGATTTTTTTTTTTTTACAGTGTAGAATTTCCGTTATATTTCCTGATTTTGTTCGCAACCACATCCTCTTTCACGCCGAAATGTAACTCTTTTTTTTTATATAAAATTATATCATATGCGATAAACTATCACAAATTTTCAAAAAGTTCCAGCAAAAATATAACATTTTTACAAAAATTACTATTAGAAAATAGTGGTATTTCGATGCAAAATCCTTTTCCTTAAATATTTATCATCATGTTTTTTTTCACTTCACAGTTCGTTCGCCTCAACATACGTCCGTTTCAAGATTTTATATAAAAGAAGGGGCCCGATAGCGGGCGAAGCCGGCTGGCTTGAACTAAATCGCGTCCAAATTCCAACACCAGAGTGCTCGCGTTATATTAGTTACACATTAGTCCGTTATATTAGTACGTACATACATAAGTATGAACGTACATACATACGTACGTACATAAGTATGTACATACGTACGTACATGGTTACATACACACACACAGAATCTGCGAGCACATTAGCTCTCAGGCTTTGATAGTCTGTGAGCTAAAATCGCGTCGAATTGCATCGGCCTAGGCTAAATTAGATCAAAACAAGAAAGTTGGCGCCGTGGCGGTCTTTAAATTCAATAAAATCACGCCAAATTGAATTGGCCTAGGACAATCTAGTTCGGCGTAGGATAAACTAGTTCAAACCAAAGAATAGCAGGCTAAACTAGTTCATCCTAATGACCGTTCGGCCAAACTAGTTTTGCCTAGGAAAATCTAGTTTATCCGATGGGCGTTCGGATAGACTAGTTTGGCCTAGGAAAAACTAGTTTATCCGATGGGCGTTCGGATAGACTAGTTTGGCCTAGGAAAAACTAGTTTATCCGATGGGCGTTCGGATAGACTAGTTTGGCCTAGGAAAAACTAGTTTATCCGATGGGCGTTAGGATAGACTAGTTTGGCCTAGGAAAAACTAGTTTATCCGATGGGCGTTAGGATAGACTAGTTTGGACTAGGCCAATCTAGTTTGGCCTAAAATCGGGTTTGGCCTGTAACATATATATTAATTTGAAATCATAATTCGCCGCCATTTGAAACAAGTTGGAGGATTGAGGTGGCCAACGAGCTCGGCCAAGATCTTGGTAAGCATATATTCACTCACATCCAAATTGGTACACAAATACGAGCGATATCGCATTATAAAAATCATATATAAATAAATGTGTATTTAGACAGAAGCATAGCTGCCAATTTTTACGCATTTTTCCTACCACAAAAATTTTATAGCAAATATTGTCTTATTTAATCGTCGAAAGCTTATGATTAAATAAATGGAAAATCTCTGTACAGTTTTAGTGGTATAAAAAATGCGTAAAAGTTTGCAGCTATGCAGAAGTTTCTTTTTTTTTTTTTTTTTTTTTTTTTTTTTTTTCCAGGGATCACGGCATACGAAAGTACATCTAAATATTTTAAAAAAGCTTTTTTTCCAAACGGCTAAAACAGGTAGCACGTCGTGTTATAGAAGCTACCTAATACACCTTTTATAATAATGCTTATCTATAATGGTGGATGATCATCAACATCAAGTTTACCATACATTTGTTACAACTATAACAGAGACAAAATCACTCTAATGTCAGATTATCTTATTGCAAGAACTAGAATTTGACATATTAATTAACAAGCTTATGATATCGAATATTTCAAACATTGCTTGAACCGACTCTTAAGTATTAATCTACAGTTATAAAAAAAAAAAAAATATTTTTGCCGGACAGTTTTTATATTTTATGAAGAGGGTTAATTTCCTGTAAGATAAAAGAAAAATAATAAAAGATAAAAAATAAATCAATCGCAAAAATCTTAGCTATATTAACTTTAGAAAAAATACTTCTTTCAGTCTTTTCCGATCTAATTTTCTAAATTTCTCGCCTTTACTAAACGCAACGCTCTTTATAAATAACTCTATTATGAAGCTCTGCGCGTTTATGTGTTCATTAAATATGTTTCAAAGAAGAAAAAAAAATGAACAAATAAAACAGTTTAACTTTGAAGCAATTTTATTTGATACTCCGATAAAAAGAGGAAGTTTATTATTTGGTCATAAATTAATGCCGAAAAACTTATTAAAATTCCTTGCAATAAAAAAATAATAATCTCTTTCATCTATTCTTTTACGTATAAAGACCATTGTTTTCAATTGATTACTTTCTTTTAAGCCATTGTCCTTAGAAATTATTAGCGCAGTTATTGCTATAAATATTCGCAAAATGTAATCAAACCGCCTATAAAATTTTAAAAACACTACGCTTTAAAAAAAAAGATCCACTATATTATTTTTTAATAAAAATACTCAAATTGCCAGCGTATACTACTTAGGAGGTTAAATAAATTTATGGTTTTTTAACGAACCGTACAAACTTTAAGAATGAAATAGAAAAGATATATAACAAGTTGAGGGAATATAAAAAAAAGGACTTGCACTGCATCGCTTTAGTATACCTTTGAGGGCAATTGCAGAATAAGTTAAACTAGCGTTACTAATAATTGCCTAAACGTCTTGGCTACTTGGTACCCTGGCTTCTACAATACTCAAATTTATTATTCAAAAAGTAAAAGTCGTGGCTTTAAAGCCTTATTCCTGATAACTCGGTAATGGGCAGCTTGGGAATAATTAAGATTATCGAAAAGGGGAATTATTTCAGAGTTTATTTAAAAAATATATTTCCGTAAAAGTTCGAAGTTCGAAGCCGGTGCTCTAGGAATTCTAAGCCCGGTTTCTTGGAATTCTCTATCGTATATTGTATTGTATTGTTCTTATCGGGAAAATTTCACGTTTTTCCTCGAGGGACAGTAGGGGGAAAAATCTGAAACTTCAAAAAGAATGAGAACAGTTTTATCTGTTCTCTTTAATCTAGGGGAAAAAAGCAAATGTAAAGATTTAAAAAGTGATTTGGGACTTTATTATGAATCCATTTAAAAATATTAGCCATGTGAATCATTTTACTTTATTTTTGAATCATTATCATCGGTGTATCAAAAAATATAAAATTAGGAATATTTTAAAGTTTTTTCGGTGAGAATGTTTTTGTTTAAATGTTGAACTTTGCATATTCATATTTGCATAAACATTGGGATATTTTCATTCTCAATTTTTATATATAAAATTTAAATAGCCTATCTTAGAATGTTCATATAATGATTAAGATATTTGTTTAATTTTATGAATCTATTATGAAATTAGGAATCCATTTTAAAATATTAGTCACGTGAACCATTTATTTTTTATTTTTTAAGCATCATAATCGATATCAAAGAAGATAATATTTAAGAATATTTTTGAATTTTTCCGGCGAGAAATTTTACACTTAAATGTTGAATTTTAGATATGAAAATTTGTATAAATATTGGGATATTTTCATTCTAAATTATTAAACATAAATTTTAAACCGCCTACCTTAAAATGTTCATATAATTATTAAGATATTTGTTTAATTTTTCGATAACAGAAGGTTTTCTGGAAACTTTGTTTATGTATATATGAGGAAGAATAATTTTGCTTCATTACTGAATATAATATTTGTCTAAAATACTTCTAAAGTATCGTCGTCATTAATACACTATTGTCTACAGATACCAAAATTCAGGCACATTGCTTGAAAATGTACACTCTTTGAATTTGGTTCATTTATAAAGTTATGTTGAGTTATGATAAATATGCAAATCACAAAAGTGGTAGTTTTCTTTGTGAACTCTTTAGTCTTTGTCATGAATCCCTTTAGCCCTTGGGGACGAGTAACTGGTGTACATCCCGCATAGGGATCATTCCTTGAATCCTTGCTTATTCTCACCACTAAGATTTTGTTGTAAATTTTGTCTTGTTTAATCCGACAATTTTCGCAATTCAATTAGGCAAAAAATTCTGGTTTAAAAGACCTGTTATATAAGCTAAAAATTTTCTATAAAAACATTCGTCCCGAATTAGTTAAGGCTAATTCCATGAAAACATGTCATGTCTGTCACATACAAAGATTTTCGGCTACTAGTATTTTATAGCACGAAAATGTGACTTGTTTTATCGGAGATACTCATCAGTTGAATAGGATGAAACAAACCTATCGAAAATAACGGTGACCAACAAGCATAGCAATTTTTAGCTATGTGACGGACATTGCAAGTTTTCATAGAAATCTTGTACAACATCTCCTAAAAAATTATTTTTACTTGTAGTAGTACTTTTATAGATGTTATTTCATTTGAATTTTAAAACATTATAAATAACAGTTTGTATACATCTGACTGTTGTATAAATTTTTTCATTATTGTTTACAATTGCTACTATTCATGTTAAAAAATGCATTTAAAAACAGACATACGTTAAGAAAGAGACTGAAGGTATGATGATATTAATTGAGAAATCTAACACCTCCTATCTAAGACCTCCTATGATATATGACAAGGGTCCGATAAATTGCGGGCGCCAGGTCGTGTAGGCGATGAAAAATCCCTCTTAGCGACTAACTTTTTTATCTACTTATTAATTTTACCTACTTTAAATTTAAATGGACTATTTTTAAAGGATTTCAATCCTGAAGAAGCACATGACAAAAAGTATTTGAAATCAAAATCTCAAAGCCGTTGTTAATTTATTTATATAACTTCTTGTTGGAACTGAAAGGTAAAGTAAGGAATTTTTCTACTGTTTTAATCTTTAATTTCGGAGTTTGTTTTTATTTTATTTTTGCAATGCAAAAGTGGCATTATCTTAAAATTGGAACTCAGCTTGATTTATTTTTAATAGTTAACTTGTTTACTGCAAAATGACACATATCATTCAAAAATAGCCCAATACGATTATGAGTAGTCAATGTTCCATTTTTAAACAAAGGGGTTCATGTCACATAAATAATTCTTAAAGCTGGCTCCTAAAATTTTTCAACTTTCGTCAGCCCCTGTATATGACTAAAACATTGATCTAATTATAGGCTTAAAGATAATCCATGGTTGTCTACCATCTGTTAAATTGCTCTTTGAAAAACAATAATTGCTCACAGAGATTTAAATTGATAAAAAAAAAAAAATGCGTGATTGGGAAATATGTAATTTTAATTGCTAAAAAAGATTCAAAATGTTTTTTTTTTTTTTCAAAATAAAAATATTTCTATTACCACCTTCATCATAAGAGCTATTCAATAAATGATTTATTTAAAGCTCTATAATTCACATATTTAATCATATTAAAACATCTATCAGTTATGACGTGAAAATATACGAAATACCCGATTGAAATGACCAACATTACTTATCAAAACATGTCTGCATTTTTAATCCTGTTATTGCCTCGCTCTGAAACAGAAATTTCCTCCGAGGTCTCATAAGGGACAGAGATGCGCCTACTTGTCGGCCAGACGCTACGTCTGCCTAATTTAAATAACTAAGTTAATTAATTGTGAATTGGAACGGTGAAGAATTTTTAAAACTGGTCTCTGTGGTTACACGTATTTGTGTCTGCAGTTCCTGAATTAAGTCAAACAAAGCCCCATGTTGACTTACAATTTGGAATGGAGATTATTTGAAAGGATTTGCCTCGGAGGAATCTATACAATTTGTGTATCTTTTAGATATGCTGGATGCTTGAATTAAAGTTTGTGCTGTGTATTTGTTCTCAATTATTTTGTCCCTTATTGAGAAAAGTTCGTGGTATAATCTTAACTGCGGTTGAGAATTTTATTTCAAATACAAATTTAATTAATTTTCAGTGTCTTAAAAACTAAGGAATTTAACGAGTTTGATTAAATCTAAAATTCTAGTGATTTTAATGAAAGATATCCGTTTACACTCTCTTTTTACATATGTTAATTAATTTATAACACGTAATTATTAATTTTTAATGCCTTAAATACTAAAAAATTAATGAGATTGAATGAATATAAGAAAATAATGATTTAAAAAAAATCATCAGTGTTTAGTTACGCTGTTTGTACAAGTATTTTCTAGATACAAATTCACATTTATTGGAAAATGGAAAGCTTTGAAATTGTTGATGAACTATATTTCTTCTTATTTTATATTCTGAGGATTTAATAATTTATCTGAATTTTTTTATTTTAACAAGTATACAGGATTTTAGAGGATCTTTTTATTTAAAGTATGTTAAAATAAAACTAGAAGAATCATTCATTAATTTTCCTCTTTGAAGAATCTCATTACTTTTTTAGTATTTAAGGCATTAAAAATTAATAATTACGTGTTATAAATTAACATATGTAAAAAGAGAGTGTAAAAGGATATCTTTCATTAAAATCACTAGAATCTTCAATTTAACCATACTCGTTAAATTCCTTAGTTTATAAGACACTGAAAATTAATTAAATTTGTATTTTAAAAAAAAATTCTCAACCGCAGTTAAGATTACACCACGAACTTTTCTTCTCAATGCTGGAAAAAATAATTGAGAACAAATACACAAGAAATAAAAGAACCTGAATTTAAGTTATTCCGCCGATTTTTTTTTTTTTTTCAAAATAAATGTTTTTCATTTACTACATTTATCATGTATTTTTTTAAATTAATGATTCTTTTAAAACTCTTAAATTCAAATATTTAATCACATTAAAACATCTATCATCACGTGAATACATTCTAAAACCAGTTAAATATCGAATCAAATTACCAAACATTACTTATCAAAACATATCTGCATTTTTAATCCTCTTGTTGAATCGCTCTGAAACAGAAATTTCCTCCGAGGTCTCATAAGGGACAGAGATGCATGCGCCTACTTGTCGGCCAGACGCTGCGTCTGCCTAATTTAAATAACTAAGTTAATTAATTGTGAATTGGAACGGTGAAGAATTTTTAAAACTGGTCTCTGTGGTTACACGTATTTGTGTCTGCAGTTTCTGAATTAAGTCAAACAAAGCCCCATATTGACTTACGATTTGGAATGGAGATTATTTTAAAGTATTTCCCTCAGGGAAATCCATACATTTGTGTATCTTTTAGTTATGCTGGATGCTCGAATTAAAGTTTGTGCTGTGTATTTGTTCTCAATTATTTTGTCCCTCATTGAGAAAAGGTCATGGTGTAATCTTAATTGCGGTTGAGAATTTTATTTCAAATACAAATATAATTAATTTTTAGTGTCTAATACCAAGGAATTTAACGAGTATGGTTAAATCTAAGATTCTAGTGATTTTAATGAAAGATATCCGTTTACATACTCTTTTTACATATGTTAATTAATTTATAACACGTAATTATTAATTTTTAATGTCTTAAATACTAAAAAAATTAATGAGTTTGAATAAATATAAGACAATAATGATTTTAAATATATATATCAGTGTTCAGTTACGCTGTTTGTACAAGTATTTTCTAGATTCAAATTCACAATCATTGGAAAATTGAAAGCTTTGAAATGTTAATGAACTACATTTCTTCTTATTCTATATTCTAAGGATTTTAAAATTTATTTGTATTTTATGATTTTCACAACTACATGGGATTTTAGAGTGTCTTTGTATTTAAAGTATGTTAAAATAAAACTAGAAGAAAGGAATAAGAGAACCTGAGTTATTTCGTTGATATTTTTTTTCAATAAAAGTTTTTTCATTTATCACAATTATCATCTGTTTTTTCAATTAATGATTCTTTTAAGACGCTTAAATACATATATTTAATCACATTAAACCATCTATCATCACGTGAATACATTCTATAACCAGTGAAATATCGAATCAAATGACCAAACATTACTTATCAAAACATGTCTGCATTTTTAATCCTCTTGTTGCCTCGCTCTGAAACAGAAATTTCCTCCGAAGTCTCATAAGGGACAGAGATGCATGCGCCTACTTGTCGGCCAGACGCCACGTCTGCCTAATTTAAATAACTAAGTTAATTAATTGTGAATTGGAACGGTGAAGAATTTTTAAAACTGGTCTCTGTGGTTACACGTATTTGTGTCTGCAGTTCCTGAATTAAGTCAAACAAAGACCCATGTTGACTTACGATTTGGAATGGAGATTATTTTAAAGGATTTGCCTCAGGGAAATCCATACAATTTGTGTATGTTTTAGATATGCTGGATGCTTGAATTAAAGTTTGTGCTGTGTATTTGTTCTCAATTATTTTGCCCCTCATTGTGGAGAAAAGTTCGTGGTGTAATCTTAACTGCGGTTGAGAATTTTATTTCAAATACAAATTTAATTAATTTTTAGTGTCTTATAAACTAAGGAAATTAACGAGTTTGATTAAATCTAAAATTCTAGTGATTTTAAAGAAAGGTATCCGTTTGCAGTTATGATGTTTGTACATGTATTTTTGATATATAGTTTCACTCTCATTGGAAAGTGGAGATTTTTGAATTTGTTGATGAACTATATTTATGTATATTTTACATTCTAAGTATTTAATAATTTATCTATAAATTTTATGATTTTAACAGCTACATAGTATTTTGGATGATCTTTTTTATTTAAAGTACATTGAAATAATACAATAAGAAATGAATAAAAGAAAACAATTATTATTATTATTATTATTACAAGGTGTAACCCGTCGAATTTCGACGAAAGTAAATGTTTAAGATGGAACTGTTTCATTGATTTATAATAAGCCTACAAAATTAGCTACAGTAAAAAATGCATCTTACAATGGTCAGTCTAGCTCTCATACAAATATTATTTAAAGCTAGAATAAGAAAAAAAGAATATTATTTCTATAAAACTCAGTTGTCTAAATTATTAAAATTAAACTTTAATCGATCGCAGATGTAAAGATATAAGCAAATTAATAAAGCAAAATATAATAACGATCAATTATTAAGATGCAGTTGTCAATTGAGGCTCTTAGGTTTGGTATAAATATATATGGAAAAAAAAATATTTCAAATTGTCGCAATCTTAGAATTTCACGTGAAATCTAAACCCGTCATAATTTTCATCGTCACAAAATTTATATGCGCACATTTAAATTTTTATCAATTTAAAAAGAAAATGGCGTATTTATGTTGCCACAATCACAAAATTCGTACTAAAAACTATAAAAAAATTTATATTTCAAGAATAAATTGAGATACCGCTTTCAAACAAATTTCATTTAAAAGTAAATATTTTTCTCTACACGGTGGTGAAAAAATTGAGAATGTGCGAACTTTAGAAGTATAAAATTTTCAGTACCGAAAATTGCAAAGCCGAATTGCGTGTGAAAGTGTTGCCATTCGCAAAATGACGTACGCGTTACGCACAGATATGTTTGGCCTTTATAATATAGATTATCATTTTAGCATTACATTGTGTTTATTTTAGAAAGAAAATTTTGGCAAAACGAAGTACTTTTTACGTCAGCTCTTTAGTATTATTAACATTCTCTTTACCCGCATACCCTGATTTGCCCGTACTTCACACAGGGAGCGTGTTTTTGCCAATCAGGATTTGCCTGAACCACGTACGGGCATCATTTTCAGAAAGAATCACATTTTGACCACCTTATCGCCAGAACAACGATTGGCGCGGAGATGAAGTCGATGCTACGCACCCTTTCTTGTTTGTGACGTCAAACGCCTAGCGGATAGCAATCCTTCCTTCTGCAAAGAGATCGCGCTTATTGTTCATTTGTTATTCCGCAAATGTTATCCAGCAAAGACTATAATATGAGGAAATGTTATCCACCGTTGTTTATGATTACAAAATATTTTAAAACATCAAAACAAAACGACGATTGGCGATGCAGCTAGCTGAACGTTCTCGCTTTCGCCTACTCGCCAAGGCTGGTGCTCAAAACGGGTTTCTTTCTGAAAATGCGTACGGGCATCCGTATTCCAATCAGAATTTATTATTCCCACCGGTAATATTTTATTGTCAATTTTGTATTATTTAATCAGAGTATTTTTCTGATTCAATTGAACAAAAATTTCTGTTTAAAAAAAACGGTAATAAAAGATTAAAAAATTTGCAAAAAGCATGAAAAAATAGACATTATTTGAAAGATTAAAAAAAAATATTGATCAGTTAAGTCGTTAAAGTAAATTGTTTCGACATCTTTTGTGTTTACCCGTAAAGCATGGTGACGTCCGTGCAACGTCGTTGTGAAGTCTCATTGTGACTTTGTGACCACCCTCATAGCATGCATGTTCACAGTGACGTCACAATGACGTCATTGTGATTCACTTTGGTCACATCACATTTGTGACGAAAATGCCCCCACTCAGTGACGTCACAATGTGACTAAGATGTGACTTTCTAAAAAATTTTTCACAGTTCGTCACAATGTTAATGTCAAAGTAGTCACAAATGACACACTTTTCACAAGTTGGTCACATTGTGACATCACAAAGCGGTCACAATATGACGTCACAAAAAAGCTCTAAAACGGCTATAACGACTTCACATTTTAGTCACTGTGACTTCACATCGACGTCACGTGACGTCACATCGACAATCGATGGTCACAAAGTCACAATGTGATTTCACAACGACGTTGCAGTTAAGTCACCATGTCTTACGGCATCGATTGTCGATGTGACGTCACGTGACGTCGATGTGAAGTCACAGTGACTAAAATGTGAAGTCGTTATGGCCGTTTTAGAGCTCTTTTGTGACGTTTCACAAAGTAGTCACAATGTGACAAATTTGTGAAAAATGTGTCATTTGTGACTAATTTGACATTAACATTGTGTCGAAACTGTGACAAAAGCGACGACATTTAAATTGCCAGAAACATGTTTTTTAAAGTAAATAACATGTTTTGAAGGATATTTATAAATTTCTAAAGATTTTTAAGAAAGTCACATATCATTCACAATGTGACGTCACTGAATGGTGGCATTTTGGTCACAGATGAGATGTGACCAAAGTGACTCACAGTGACGTCACTGTGACGTCACTGTAACCATGCATGCTATTAGGGTAATGTAGTAGACAGTCATATATATAACCATTAATTGTATTAATAAATTTCGCTATACAGAAAACTTAACAAAATATGATAATTATCTTTAAACAGAGTAATTTTCTACGCCTTATTACAGTATTCAAACTTTGTGGTAATTTGTAAACTTTTACGAAATTTTGAAGAGTTTTGTAATAAATGAAATTTAAAGTGGTATTTAACATATACACTTCTGTCGCAGAAAGTATTTCATCGAAAAACTACTTTGCAATGTATTTGGAATACAGTACTAGACCTTTACAGAATAAAATTAAATACAGACGCCAGTAAAAAAAATAATGAAAATGTTTATAAGAAAAAAAAATAATGAAATAGACTTAATTAAATATTAAAAATCTAAGAAGATTTTTTTACAATTAGAAAATGTAATTAAATTGCTAACCAATGTCTCTCAGGCCTTATAGACCTTTCACATTGCTATAGTTTATGAAATACTGTAGCAAAATCTGAAAATCCAACATGTCGTTATAATACATTCCGATAAAATTAAGCCAGTAATGTTATCGAATATTTTCAATTTTTAGAAAACTTTGGGATTTTCCGATTCGGACAGGATCAAGATTGATTTCATGTTGTTCGCAAAACGAGATTGACCAGTCAAAAATTTACATTTTTGCAAACAGCGAAAAGCTCTAAAAAATGCAGGCTTCTGATTGGTTAATCTATTTTACTAACAGCGAAAAATCTATCTAGATCTCGGCTTATTAACTACCATCTCCCTTAACTGTGAAATATTTTAAAGGGAAATAAAACACCGAATTCAAATCATGTGAACTTATTATCCTTTAATGAAACAATCAAAATCTATCTATATTAACATATTTTATTAATGTCAGGTAACGTCATACATCCGAGAAGATGATTCGATTATATTCGAACCCGAATCCTCATGGATTGGTATAGGTTCGTTTTGAGTCATGACGGCTAGTCATTATACCTGATTTTCTATAAAATCACATCTACAATATATCTTTGTAGAACAAAATTGATAGTATATTGTATGAATAGGTATATGGTATTATGAATAAGTATCTATGCACAATGAATTTCTATAGAAAGAGAAATTAATATTACACTGTAAATAAATAAATAAATAAACTCTCAAATTGACTGAAAAAAACTTAATTTTAGGCAAATGGGAAAATATTTTATTTAACGAAAATATCTGTAATTTTTCATTAAAACAGTATTTTTGTAAAGTTTTTTCTAAAAATTACAAAATTTACATTTTTTCTCAGACAAAAACTGTTTTCAATAGATATTCTCGGTAAAAAATACATATTTTTTGATAAATTTAGATTTTTTTCTTTTACTATGTAAAGGTGTTATTGTTTTTTAAAAGTAGATTTTTATTTTTCAATAAAAAACACTGATGGACCCCAAATCTTACATTAGATTTTATTGAACAAATATTGATATTTTTAAAGGGAATGTAATAATTAATATTTAAAAGATAATGAATTTATAAACAGCGACGATTTGGACAGCCATCACACTTTTAAATGCAACTTATGTTAGTTAAAAGACGAAATAGTACATAGCTGCCAGGTTTTAAGCTTCTTTCTTACCACTATTTTTTAACAGAAAAAATTGCCTTCTTTAATCATTAAAAACATAAGATTAAATAAATCAAAATTATATCATCAAAAATAGATGTAGGAAAAGAATCATGTAAGTTATCAGTAGGGAAACAACATCAGCAGACTAGGGAATTTATAAAGGATATAGACAACAGTGTGATTGATAGATTCGAAAACCTATTTGCTTTTTTACAATAAATAAATAAGTTGTGTGTCTATATACACAAATGTTTCTTAATACTTGAAACATTGCTAAATGTAGTCTATTTTGAAACATTTAAAACCTATTTTATACACATTGTATAAAATTTTAAATACCTTAAATGTGAAACAAAACACGATTAAACAACTAAACAATATTCAAAAATTCATGCTGCATAATTTCCTACCATAAGCTTCTAATGAAATTTAATGATGTAAATTGCAATCATCATTGCTTTATTTGATGCTTTAAAAGCTTTATTGTGACTTCATAATGCTGTCCATTAGACGAAAGCACTTCTGAATAACCGTTTAGAATCGGTTCTTTAAACATTAAATTCCTTCTTCCGGTAATATTTGCTAGAAATAATTCAAAACCAAAACAATAGCCTTAATATTAAGTACATTTTTCGGTGAGAGCAATCATACATATTACATTTTCCGACGTTTAGGGAATTCTAATAAAGAGCGCAGTACTTATTGCATCTGAAATAATAGTTTTCCAAATCATATCTCTAGGCACTTAAAATACATTTCCCAACCATAACTACGTTTTGAAATAATACAAAATTCAAACGATGCTTTTGCATTACGATTTCGTTTCATTTGAAATAATCGTAACATGCTCGACGGACATAGAATTCTAATAGAATGTGTCTCAAATAATCACAATTCCGTTGGTGCTCCGCCCAGTGTTTTGAGCAAAACTGTCTGAGGGCGTGGACATGTTTGGTCACGTATGACCGGTATAAGTACAATTGAATTTTTTTATCGCTCTGAAAAAGTTGTTAAAGGTTCTTATCTACTTTTTGCCTGCATTTAAATCTAGTTCTTATGCTAATAGATGCTGCCGGAATAGAGCGTGGATACATTGATAATGAACTAGAGTTAGGGACTTTTAATGGAATACTTTTAATTCTACTTACTATATGAAAGTAAAATTACTTAGAAAGTAAAAGTAGTTGTTTGAATAAAGAAAAATTTAGTTCCAAGTAGAAGCAAAATGGAGGTACATTGCCCTTTGACCTTGAAATATATTTGCTAATCTGAATTCTTAACTAAAACTTTACGTAAATAATAATTCTTACTGTCACATACACGCAGATGTATTGCGCTGTTTAAAAAAGTTTTTAAAATATACTTAATTATCATGTTATTCTTTTAACAAGAAATATTATTGAAAAGGCACATAAATATCTTTAAGAATTTTAAGCTCATTTTTTAACATCTCTCTGCTTCTTCATATACTGCTGTTTAAAATAGATTTGTAGCTGTTGTTCCGTTGTAATTAATCATTCCCTCCGAACGACTAGAAATAATTAGTCACTCAGACAAAATTTATTGCGTAAGAAGCTGGATGTGACATAAACTTGTGGAAAGAAGTACAAAACTTATATATTTCAGCTTTAGGTATGAAAACTTTTAAATAACCGTACAAACTTATAAACGATAACAAAGAAAGATATTATGTGATGGTTTTTTTTATATATATAATCATCTTAAAATAACTTTATACAAAAAATCTTTTACAGGTTTGTGAGAGTCAACTGACGCTCATATTCACAATCTACTTCAACTTCCTGTTAACCCTTACATAGGAAAATTAATTCTGAATTTGAATTTGAATAACATACATCCGACTTGTGTGCTCGACATGAAAGCCTGCTTATAAGTCATCGTCAATATACAAGGACGAGATAGCACAATAAATTTACAACACACATGTTAATTCTGAAGCTGACATGTTGATATGATTGACTAGAAAAATAAGTCTTTTTTTTTTATTTTTTTTATTTTAGTGCATTATGAATTTAAAATATTTTCTCAAAAATTCTGTTACAATTCCGGTAGTTTAAATTAAATTGTGAATACATTCCCGACGCTTGTGTAAAAGTTAAATGAGAAAACCTACACTGTAAAAAATATAACTATTTTACTGCATCGTCACTCCCCCGTTTTTATAGAATATCATTCTTTTGGCCAACGAGAATGCTCCATGATAGCCTGAAACAGTCGTTTTCTATAAAAGCGGGAGGCAAAATTTTAAAATGGAGGGCTAAAATCACAGTCAAGTGTGATCCAGCGACCTCATTGGTCGTGTGGTATAGGTTAAAATCACGAACATGTTTCTCCATTTGAAAAAAAAAAAGGGGGTAAAGTAATTTTGAAGCAATTGTTACCGTCTATTCTTATTTATTATAAACCATCGAAATTAACTCAATTAAGATATTTTGGTGACGTTAAATAAAATGAGAGTGAAAAATCGATTATAAATGAAACAGATAAGATTTACATCAAAATTGCCGCTAAGATTTTTTTTTTCGAAAAAAGGGGGCCTCCGTGGCTGAGTGGTTAAGACATCACGCCGCTGATCGTAAGGTTGTGGGTTCGAATCCCACTGGCTCCATTGCACACACTCCTTGTGTGGAGCTCCTGGTTGTACTTCTCGTGTGTTGTAATATTTCCTTGTGTGCTATCTCGTCCCTGTATATTGACGATGGCTTATAAGCAGGCTTCATGTCGAGCACACAAGTCAGATGTATGTTGTTCAATAAACAAACAAACAAAAATCGGAAAAAGGAGTAAGGCGACATTTCTCCTACTGCTAAGAGATTGTTCTCTGAAAAGGACGCGACTCAATGACCAATGAGGTGTTTGGATTTCACCGGACTGTGATTTTGGCCCTCCATTTTAAAATTTCGCAAGCGGGGGAGTGACGATGCAGCAAAATAGTATTATTTTTTACAGTGTAGGGCAAACATTAAAATGGCATTCATCTCTAATCTGATTGGTCCTTATCGATGTTGAAATATAATCATATAATAAATAAATAACGTTTGAATATACAGTGTAAAAATTAGGCAAGTTAGATTAGCCAAGTAATGTTCGTATTCACCATCTACTTTAATCTAGAAATCCTGGATCAAATGCTCAAACTTTATTCTTCATTATGATTGGACGTCGGTTACGATTATGCTTCAACGATCAATTCTTCAACACTGTTAATGAAGCGTCACTCCACCGCTTTTATAGAAAACGGTTACTTTGCTGTGTTATGGAGCATTCTTATTTGTCATAAAAATGGGTCAAAATTTTAGCAGTGAACGCTACAATGTAAAAAATTTGACCCTTTTGCTGCATCCTCACTCCCCCGCTTTTATAGAATATCTCTCTTTTGACCCATGAGGACAGCTCTATGATAGGCTGAAGTAATCGTTTTTTATAAAAGCGGTGGAGTGATGATGCAGCAAAAGGGTCAAATTTTTTAAAGTGTAGAATATCTCTCATTTGACCCATGAGAATGCTCCATAATAGGCTGAAGTAATCGTTTTTTATAAAAGCGGTGGAGTGACGATGCAACAAAAGGGTTAAATTTTTACAGTGTGGGTCAAAAGAGAGATATTCTATAAAAGCCGTGGAGTGACGATGCAACAAATGGGTCAAATTTTTACAGTGTGGGTCAAAAGAGAGATGTTCTATAAAAGCCGTGGAGTGACGATGTAACAAAAGGGTCAAATTTTTACAGTGCGGGCCAAAACAGAGATGTTCTATAAAAGCCGTGGAGTCACGATGCAGCAAAGGGGTCATATTTTTACAGTGTACCTTGTGTCGGAGCGTCTTCGACGCCTGAAACGAACCAAGTTGCCAGTAACAACCAATCAAATGCTTAGAAATTCAAATGATGTTAAATCAGGTATCCCAATAGTTAGACTACACTGTTAAAAATTTGATCCTTTTGCTACATCGTCACTCCCCCGCTTTTATAGAATATCTCTCTTTTGACCCATGAGAATGGTCCATAATACGTTGAAGTAATTGTTTTCTATAAAAGATGTGGAGTGGCGATGCAGCAAAAGGGTCAAATTTTTTACAGTGTACACTGAAAAAAAATTTATTCTTTTGCTACATCGTCACTCCACCATTTTTATAGAAAACGATTACTTCAGCCTCTTATGGATCGTTCATGGGTCAAAAGAGAGATATTCTATAAAATCGGGAGAATGAAGATGCAGCAAAAGGGTCAAATGTTTTACAGTGTAGAGCATCGAGATGATATGTGTGGTATTGTCTTTTTTCTTACAGCCAATGAAATGCTTAAAAAACGAAAAAACGCTGGCAATTTTTGTTGCTTGAAATTTTTAAGTATAATAGTACTGTTACACAGATTGATACAGAGCGATAAGCCCATCGTTTTGTGTCATTCACGGTGTATTGATCGATTTATTTCGTGTGATAATTTAATAGTAATGAACTGGACTACATTCCTAACCCTATCCGGCGCGATGTTCCTAAGGGCGTGTTCAGCACAACTTACCGGTAACTTGCCAATTGTAGACAAGTACCAAATGAAAATCAAGGCGAAGTGTGACGTCAGCTACAATTCAACAGTTTAATTTTCATTGGTGCCACAATGGAGGATATTCCATTTACGTTTTGATCACGTGGTCACGGCAAAAGCTTCTAGCGTAAAGAAGAGAAAGCTTCGTTAGATGCAGTGTAAATCCCCACCAGCCAATGAAACAGTTCATAGGGAAAGCAGTAGCAGCCTCCCTGCTTATCAGTTAGAAGTTCTTTGGGTAAATTACCGGTACCACGTGACCTTTTATAGCCTCAAACGCAGATTTGGAATATCCTCCATTCGCTTTAGTACTGCCCTACAATCGGTCGATAACATTGGTTAATTTGGTAAGTTGCACTGAACATGCCTTAACTGGCACCAAGAATATTTACTTAAAATTTTCCATTTATAACAATCCTTTTTAAGAGGGTGTAACGGAGCCAGCAAGATTCGAACCCACAAGCATCCGGTCAAGCGATTAGCGGTGTAGTGCTTGAACCAGTCGGTCACGGAGGCCCTAATATTTATTAATTCCATTTATATTCTTTATATATGATATAACTCTTAGACCATTTTCACATTTAAAAAAATAAACCTTTTCTTCACATTTTTTGAAATTGCATTTTACTACGAAAATCGTAAATGGTATTTAATTGAATGTATATTTTTCTGTATAGACTACTTTTTCATAATATATATTTTGAAATATATGAATATTATACGTTTTAAATATTCCTTTGATCATTTATTTTGAAACACTTAATTTGAGGCAACATCATTATTGCTGAATACAGCAATATATATCTATTTTTTGGCTGACAGATATTTACGAAATATCCGCTTTTCAATTTATTTGCTTCACCTTTATTCACCCTTGTAAACAAATATCCCAGAGAAATAACATTTCTAACTGTTAGATTGTGCTTGTAATAATCGATTTTATGTTTAGCAGCGTTAGCTTCTTGGAAGAAATCATAAGTTTTGTGATTGCTATTTTCGATTATTTTATTGGTTTATCGATTCAGAGTAAACTCTTTCGTTTTGTCAATGAAATCCCCTTTCCTTTGCCACACACGCTTCTCATCTTAACGAGTTTATTGTATGTCAACGAATTATTAGAAACAACATTCCATTCGTCGAGTAAATATTTAGGTACATGTTTCCTGTTTATTTATGCATACATTTAAATGCTTTATGACTTTACATGTTTTACTCTGTCTGTTTATACATACTTATATTTTGAATAATGCAGTTTTACTGAATTGACTGTCTTAATAAGTTTATTCAATTCCATTAATGACGGTATTATCTGAAAGTCAAAAGTCGCAGGATTATATGTGAATTAACGCGATATGTTTTGATTTTAACGACAAATGAATTCGTGTAAAATGTTCCTTTAATGTGAAAGGAAATAAACTAAGCTCTGACATGTTTATTTACAAGATTTAAAAGAACGTCATGTTTTTCATAAATGTTTTAAAATTCAAACATTTTCCATTACTTAAGAAATATGTTACAAAATGTCTTAAAAACAAACCATTTTTAACATGTTTGGTAACAATCAAGATGAGAACCATAATCATGATTATGGTTCTTATCTTGATTGGAATTGAAACATGGATATTTTAAATATGAATTCAAAAATGCTTTTCGCCATTCACTTTGTAACTTTTCTCGAGACGAGCATATTTTGCAGATTTTTTAATCTTCTTTTTCACCAGTTTTTAGGTGCGTTCGTAATTATGTAAATACGTAGCACCTCTAGTTGTCGTTCAGTCCGTCCGTCTGTCTGTCCGTCCGCATATAACAACCTAAAAACTACCCAAACGAATCGTTTGAAATTTAAAATATATAAATATTACATAATTTTATCAAGTCATTTCAAATTTTATGAAAAGAGGATGCATAGATCAATCACAATGACAATCATAAGTATTTCGTGACATTACGGTCAATGGGGAAAAAAGTTTCAAACGCATTTTAATCGTTTGAAATTTAAAATACATAATTATTACATAATTTTGTCGAGTCATTTCAAATTTTATCAAAATCGGATGCATGGTTCAAGCAGGGACAATCAAAATTGCCCTTGCATTACGGTCAATGCGTTAAAATATTTCAAATGCCTTTTAATGGTGTTACACTCATTAGAACATAATAAAATTGATATGCATACTATAAAGTACATTTTATACTATACATTTTGCATAATTTGTGGTGCAAAGACCATTTGTTATTGATTTACAAGGCCACACAAAAGTATTCCATTGCATAATGGTATAGCGAGAACATTGTTTGGTACGCATTTTCATTGTAATTAACTATTTACAATTTTATGAGAATATTTTTAAAACTTCGTTATCGCATGAGCTCACTTTATTTGCTACGCTTTAAGTGCAACTTCCAACTTGTTTAAAACGAAAATTGTTGCCTAATTGAATCGTTAAAAATCCTTGCTAAGGCAAGGATTTTGCCTTAATAAGGCAAAATTTACAATAAAAGTTTACTGCTGAGAATAATCAAGGATTCTAAAGGTGTTATGCGGCTCGTACACCGATCACTCGTTTCCAAGTGGTAAAATAAATCATGGCAAAAATAATTTTAAAATTATATTTTAAGTATGGCTTACGGCTAAAAAACAGGTTGGTTTCAATCGACAATATTGGATTTATTTAAAAAATAATTTTCCTAGATGAAATTGCATAATATTAAACACACATTAATTTTAAGAATAATAAGTAATAAATTTTTATTGCTCACTGCGGATCAAAATATAGTATTTCACAAGCTTCCAAACAAAACAAAAAACACATATAGCAACAAATGAAAAAATAAATATTTATTCTTAAACGGCACTATTGCTGCCATCTACATATTACAAATTGGTTTAATAATATAATGAGTATGTATTTTATTGACAACATTAGGCAATAAAGCTTCAATATCATTCTAATTCAATTTTAGAAGACTGAATTTGGTGTTTTCCCGAAAACCAACACACAGAATTTAAGGGTTAATGCATTGTGTAACATCTTTCTTAAGTAATGGAAAATGTTTGAATTTTAAAATTGTTATTCAGATTTATTTCACAATTTGCTCTCATAAAGATTTCTATAAGTAGGTCTTAATAATCTTGACTAATAATGACCATCTTAATAAAGTTATAGCCATATCTACAATTTTACTTTACTCTAGGGGGTCCGCCAGTGGCCGAGAGTTTCTGCACAAGAAACGGGCAAATGGGAGGGGCTGGGTGCGAATAAATTCGCGCCCTTCGGTGTAAACTTTCGGAGTTTTCCCTGGTTTTTTTCGAATCCTGGATTTTTTTGCGTAAATACGGGTTAAGTACCTTTACAAAGATCCCCTCGGTGGGCACCCCCGGGACCTATATTCCATGTTTAGATAACAGGCCAATAAATACAACACCACACATAAATGTACTACGTATAAACATGAATGTATTTCAAAAATATGCATTAAAATATTTAATTGCTATAAAGGACGTCAAATACTAATAAAAACATTAAAAGGTCTTAGTTTTTACATGTTTCGATTGAATTTACTCAATCATCATCAGAAAAAGAAAATACAAATAAGCACAAAGATGGAAAATGACAAACTATCACAAATGAAATTAAAAAAAAATTAAAAATAAAAAAAAAATGATTTTTAAATTTCATTTGTAATAGTTTATTGTCATTTTCCATCTTTGTGTTTATTTGTATTTTGTTTTTTTCTGATGATGATTGAGTAAATTCAATCGAAACATGTAAAAATTATTAAGATCTTTTAATGTTTTTATTAGTATTTGACGTCCTTTATAGCAATTAAATATTTTAATGCATATTTTTGAAATGTTTTTAATGGACGTATATGAAAACTTCTATTTATAATTAACATGAACGTGGATAAAAAAATTCAATTACGATTAACAAAGAAATTGAAAATTTTAGATATGCTATTTGCGGATCTTTACAAAACATTTTATTGGCTGAAATCCATAACATGTATTGTATTATCATTTTATGTCTCTTTAACCCTTTCGTGACGGGAGCCTTTTACGAAATTTTTAAAGTTTTGTCACCAGTTTTTAAAAACAAATTTGTATTTTATTAAATCTAGAAAATGTTTCGATTAAATAAGAAAAATTTTACAGTAAGATTTTACTGGTGGGAATAGACAAGTTTTTTGAGCCTTTTACGAAATTTTTAAAGTTTTGTCACTGGTTTTTAAAAACAAATTTGTATTTTATTAAATCTAGAAAATGTTTCGATTAAATAAGGAAAATTTTACAGTAAGATTTTACTGGTGGGAATAGACAAGGTTTTTTAAGCCTTTTACGAAATTTTTAAAGTTTTGTCACTGGTTTTTAAAAACAAATTTGTATTTTATTAAATCTAGAAAATGTTTCGATTAAATAAGGAAAATTTTACTGTAAGATTTTACTCGTGGGAATAGACAAGGTTTTTTAAGCCTTTTACGAAATTTTTAAAGTTTTTTCACTGGTTTTTACAAAAAAAAAAACAAATTTGTATTTTATTAAATCTAGAAAATGTTTCGATTAAATAAGGAAAATTTTACAGTAAGATTTTACTCGTGGGAATAGACAAGGTTTTTTGAGCCTTTTAGCGGCACGTATACGTGTTGCTCGTCTTCAAAGCAGGGCCGTAGCTAGAAGTGTACGATAGGGGGGGGGCTCAAAGGAATGTAGGGGGGTTCATATTTTTTTGTTCTCTCTCTAATGCAGAAAGATAAATTAGTGCATATTCACATTGTAGGTACTGTTTCTCATTAAACTGTTGTAATAACTTCATTTTATGCTAAGAAAAGTATATGATGATGAAAATTTTGAATGTATAACTGGTGCAAAATTAAACATCCTGTTAGCTTCATATGTACCAATAGGATGAGGGAGTGTTGAAACACGTATTTTAGATACAATTTAGTAACTCTGCAAAACTGTGAATGGTCCTTAAAACTAAATTAGATTTTTGAACAGAATTTCATTTGAATTTTTGGAACGTTTAGTGATCTTGGAACTTTTTCCAGGGGGAGCTCAAAATATTTTAGGGGGGCTGAGCCGTCCATAGCACCCCCTTAGCTACGGTCCTGTTTCAAAGGGTTAACTCCGGGAGATACTTTGTGGAAATTAAAAGTTTTCTTCCTTTTCCTTAATTATTAGGATCGTATTTCATTACGAAGAAAAAATCCAACGTCTGTTTGTGTCGGGGGTTTCACAAAAAGGAGTTTAACAAAATCGTGTGGATGCAGGGTCGCCTTGTAATCGGACAAAAAGAGGAAATTGTTTATCCCTTTTTACTTAGGATTATCTACAAAATTGTGTAGATAAAATCTAAATGCTATTACGTAAACAATTTACAGAAAAATAAGCATTTTGTGATTGCTATTGTCTGTTATATTATTAGTTTATCGATTCAGGCTAAACTCTTCCATTGTGTAAGTGAAATTATCCTTTTTTCCACACACGCTTACCAGCTTAAGGCCCCACAATAGCCACTGAAAAATACCCGGATAATAATATAAAGTCTATGGGAGCGTTCTTTTCAAATATCTCGCAGATTTTTTTTTTCACAAGATAGCTAAGGACGATCTACAACCGGCCTGGTTTTTACCTTTTCAATTTTGTTTTCAGATAAAAAAAATTCAAAACCAGTTTAAACCGGTTATGAAATTGAAACTATCATAATATAAAAAATATATAAGCAAAATCGAAAAAAGTAAAAATTAGGCCGGTTGTGGATCGTCCTCAGCTATCCTATGCAAAAAAAAATCGTGTAAAAATATTAAAATTTGAGCGAGATACTTGAAAAGAATGCTCCCATAGACTTGACATTATCATCCGGGTCTTTTTCTGCGACTACTGTTGCGCCTTTAGGTTGCTGGTCACTCATTTTCAGAATTATCTTTCGTAATGTTAAGTCTATGGGCGTTTTGATGCATTCTTACAATTAAAATATTTCTCCAGGAAATTAATATTTTTAACTTCTTTTATCTTTGTCCTATTCTTAACATTTTCAATGCTAATGATTTGCAAAAGTCGATCTCAATTTATTGGTTTTTTACGTATTTTAATCCTTTATGTACCGCATTATGAATTCATGAAAATTTTACATTCTAAAGCATTTTACGTAAATTGTTTAAACTAAATTAAAAGATTTACAAAATCATTTAATAAATTTTTGAAGGATTTTAGAAGTTTTAATTAAATTTGAATTTACAGGGATTTTGTGCTTTATTTATAACCCCACTCAAATATTTTACTTTAAATTGTTTTCTTAGCATTTTATAGAATTTTAAAATGTACAAATATGTTGTTCTTACAATATAAATATAGAAATATTTCCGAATTGAAAAATCCCCACTATCCTCCCTCAGCGTCAAGAAAGCTGAAAAGATACAAAGACAAAAGAAATCAACCTTTTTAAAAATATTTTTGTTTTGTGTAACCAATAATGATTTTGGAACAAAATAATGCATCAGTAACTCATTCTAAACAGTATTACAACTAATTGACGTATTAAAAGAATTTTATAATAAGTAATTTTTATGGTACTTATAAGTACCATCGGTAGATAGAGGTAAAGGATGTCCGTTCTTTTATTAGTTGTTAAAATATATTTAAGAGTTATGCTTAATTTTATATAAACTATTAAAATTTTACTCCCACTTTATTAGTTTTATAAACATAAAACATTAAATTAAGCAAAGATTTTAGAAATATTTTGAAAACAAAGAAAAAAAGGACATTCTTTAAAAATAAAACATTGGAAAAAAATTAAAGTTATTAATTTCGTCATGAGACATTTAAAAAATAAAAATGCATCAAACGCCCGTAGACTTAACATTAGTGAGGAGGATTCAGAAAATGTGTGGCCAGCAGCCTTAACGAGCCTGTTGCATGTAAACGAATTATCAGAAACAACATTCCATTTGTCAAGTAAATATTTAGGTACATATTTCCTGTGTATTTATGCATACATTTAAATGCTTTATGAGCTTACATGTTTTACTCTGTCTATTTACACATATTCATATTTTGAATAATGCAGTTTTACAGAATTGACTGTTTTAATAAGTATATTCTACGAAATGCCATTAATGAAGGTATTAATTTAATATGAAAGTCGCAGAATTGCATATGAACAAACGCGATATGTTTTGATTTCAGTGACAAACGAATTTGTTATGTAAAATGTTCCATTTATGTGCTGGAGTAAGAAGTTAGTTCTGTCAATTTTATTCAGATTTATTTCAATGTCTGATCGAATAAAGATTTGTGTAAGACCTTAATAAAATGAGTCAGCGCTATCAGTTTAACCCATGAGTTTACTTTATAAATTTGAAAAAAGTAAAAAAAATATACCTTGATATTTTCGTACTTTATTTAGATATAAAAAATACTAAAGAATAAATCCATACCAATGATTCTTCCACAGTAGCGAATTAAATCAATCTAATAAAACTTTTCTTACCAAAGTAGTTTTTTAAAAATAACTATAATATCAACATTTTTCGGCATATAGATGATTACATCAAATTAGGAATTATATTTGATTAAAATAAAAAAAATAAATAATTGAAAATAAAAAGCCTTCGAATAATTCTTTTAAACAGTAACAATTAAAAATTAATTTATCAATTTTTTCTAAAAAAAAGTGTTAACATTAATGTAAATTGTCTTGAGAATATCAATGTGTATATCAAATTAGAAATTACTATTTAATTATAACAAGAGGTACTGGAAAAAATTTATTTTCAAATAAATATTTTATATAACAAATCAAATCCATTTAAGAAAATTTTATTACTGAATTATAATGAAAAAATGTTTAGCTGTAACAGAGGGGATTGGGGTGAAATGGGACAATAGCTTTTTTTTCTTTATGTATTATTCTAAACATTTCATTAATCGCACACTAGATGAAACAATGATATCCCAATCTTCAGTTTAAAAAGTAGATGATCAACATAAGCATGCAAATGTATAAAATTAAAGATTATTTCAATGATCAAAAGTAAATTTGCTTTATATATTTTTATGCTTTCTGTAAATTAATGAATTGTTTATGTATAGATATATCCCTATTTATGAACAGTATACTGAATATTATCCATTAACTTACACAATGTCTGAAAACAGCACTTCTGTTTATACAAAATGTTTTACATAAAAATGTGGTAAAGGGAGGAATGGGTACAAGTCTAATGCCTTCTTTTTAATAAGATAAATGTAAGTTGCTAATATGTAAATATTTTAGAGACTAGTATATTAAATATAACATTGGAAATATATTCATTTACTTCAAAATATAAATACATAGAATAGATGAATTTTTAATGTCATCCCTGAATGACAATCCTGAAATTTCTTTTGAGTGACAAAAATTCTGAAATTTGATATTGTAGCATAGACATTATCAACCTACAACCTTTATTAGATTGTAAAAATAGCCGACACTAGACTTTTTACATCATATAATAAATTATTTTATAGTTTTTCTTATCTCCCTGTTAATGGGAGGACATATTTTGAAATTTACACTTTTTTTAATTATAAAAAATTTTCTGAAAATTATGTTTCTACATAGATTAACCCTATTAGAAAATGTTTCACCTTGTAGTATAGAAATCGAAATTTTCACTTTTATGTCTAACGAATTTGATTTTCTTATTTTTCAAAAAAGTGACCCCTTTCCCCTAAATTATCCAGGATCTATCCATTTATTCTAAATATGAATTAGGAAATTGTAATGGTAAGTTTTTCTTTAAAATAATTTTTATCAGCTTTTTCATATTTTACTGCTTTCTATAGTATAAAAAATTGTAAAAATATTGGATAGATATAACTACTGTAAGGAGAAAAAAAAAAGATTAGTGTTTATTAGTTCAGGTGTCAATTGAATTGTTTTTATCGATTTACTGGGATGTCCAATGACTCGCTGTAAATCTATACTCACAGCTTTAATATCCTATATGATTTCTTTCAGCGACTTAGGATATTTTCTTATATTCTCAGTAAACTGAAGTTAGAAAATTTTATTTTTGTAGTTATTTGGTACCATTATGGATGTTTTATAGGTTATCGATTTTATAAATATATGTTGAAAAAATACTTTAATAAATAAGATGTTGTTGATGGAACATTTTTAGGTGCGTTTCTAATTATATAAATAAATTCGTCTCACCTGTAGTCGTTGTTCAGTCCGTCCGTCTGTCGACATACATCATAGAGATAAAACTAACCAAATGAATCATTTGAAATTTCAAATATATAATTGTTGCATAAATTTGTCGAGTCATTTCAAATTTTATGAAAATCGGATGTATGGTTTAATTACAGGGACAATTAATCCGTTACATTACAGTAAATGAAAAAAAATAGATTCAAGTGCATTTTAATAATGTTATACTCTTTAGAACATAATAGAATTGATATTACTATAAAATATATACTAAAAAATACATTCTGTAGTGCAAAGAATCTTTGTTATTAATTTACAGGGCCACACAAAAGTATTTCATTACACAATGATATATTGAGAAACACTGTTTGGAGCGCGCTTTAATACTATTAAACTATATCACACTTTATGAAATTGATATGCGTTGCTGGGGTTCACTACAAGTTACTTCCTGTACCAGATAGTATTTTCAAGGACACACAAAAGATTTTGCCCACTATACTGTATCCGACGTACTGTATACGATTACACAAGATCTGAATATTTTAAAAACTTTTATAGTAAAAACGCACCTTATTTGTCATGCTTGATGTGCAATTTCCAACTTGTTTCCTATGCCGTATATTACAGATCATCTAGAGGAATTATTTTGAAGTAGTTTATTATAGAAATTTACTGAAAACAATTATCTGTAATTATGTGTTTTTAAACATATTTTTTACATAGGTATTTTAAATATATTGTTCAGTATATGAGTTTAAATAGTAATAAGTCTTTAATTACATACTGTAACATTGCTTTTTTTTCTCCTGAAATATAAATTTTTAATTCCGCTATTGCGATCACAGTGATTTGCTTATAATTAATTTCAGGGAAATTAGTTTACTTCAAGAACAGCTGTTTGCCATAGAAATTCAGTATGTCTTGTTGACCCTCTGGCATTATCGTAATTTGTCTTGTTAAAAAATTACTCAAATTCTTTTCTAATTTTAATTTTCAAAAGTAACAAATAAAATTGGTTTACAAAATTTTTCTTCATTAAATATTCTTTTAAAAAATTTAACAATATAAATTATCCTGGATATATCCATGTATCCATATATATTTATATATATAATTCGAAATTATACGATTAGAATAAAGAATAACCGAAATTATTCTTTATATAATTTTTATTAGCTTTTTCATCATTTAATATTTTCAATAATCCTTCACCACACGATTTTTTCTAATTTTATGAAAAAAATATTTGAAAATTATACATCGATAAAGAAAAAAGTTAAAAAGAAATTAAATTTTAGCAAAAGTTTAAATGTTTATGGTGTATACCCTACATACACAATTGGATTGTTTAAATATTGTTTTACTATACTCTGCAACTAAATGGGCTTAAATTAATTTTATCTTCTGAACACGCTGTAACTTTCTTTTTATTAATATTTTAAATATTTAGTAAAAATAACAAAAGCAAGTTTTCCCTTAATAATTGACCGAATTTTGTTTCAGAAGAAGAAATTTTAATGTTATTGTCAAATGCAACCATCTGACGTGGTCAAAATAAGTATTATTGATTTTTTTTTAATTAGATCTTGAACTTTAAGGACTGTAGTGACTCTGTATTAATTGGAACTAATCGCGCATGTCTTGTTTATAAAGAAGAAAAGCTGTTTTGAATTTGACAATTGTGAACTATAGAGTGAAGTTGGCACAGGATAAACAATGAACTTGAACTTTTGTGATCGATTATATATTAGTCAAGAACTATTTTGTGGCAATTGAGAAAAGCTGGTTTAAAAGTGATTTTTAATTGTTTTTTAAATGTTGAACTTTGAGGATAGTAGTGGCTTTATAGAAAATTGGTACTAATAATGCATGCCTTTTAAAAAATAGAAAAACTGTATATATTTTTAGATGAATATCTAGGGGTAAAGTTTTTTAACGAAATAGTTGTTTTATAAAATAAAAATAAATATTTCTGTTTAAAAATAGAGTATAAATAAGAAAATTTTTTGTTTCTAGTTTTTGCATTGATAAAACTAATCCCTGAAAGTTAGGTACATTTAAAATGATAAATAATTCTCTATTAATTCTCTTTTTTATCAGTTAGTGATTTTATTGACCAAATTCATGGTACATAATGAAAATAAGTGTATGTACGTATGTGCCAGATGTAGCACATGAAGCAGTGAAAGGTTAATATGAGGAAATAAATAGTAGTTATATCTATATTAATAAAGGCCAAACGTATCTCTACGTAACGCATACGTCATTCTGCGAATGGCAACATTTTTCCATACAATTTCGGTTTTGTAATTTTCGCTATTGAAAATTTTATGTTTCTAAATATCGCACATTTTCAATTTTTACATCGTTGCATACAGGAAAAAAATGCACTTTTAAATGTAATTTATTTGCAATCTGAATCTCAATTTTTTTTTCAGAAATAAATTTTTTATAGTTCTTTGTACCGATTTTGTAATTTTGGCAAAGGGAGTACTTCATTTCTATTGAAAGTAAATACTGAAATTAGAAAATTACTGTACAATTCTATTGCCATTTTTTGATAAAAACTTAAAAAAGAAATGAAACTAAAATATGTGGTACGTCCAGAATATCGTATATTATAAAATCAGGTATATTTTGGTTTTATTTCGTTTTTATTCAACAATTAAATGGGGGGGGGGTATTTTATATGGAAATAATTTTATTAACTTTAGTTTAAATATAATTTGTTTAAGGGTCAGACTTACCAATATAAGGTGCATTTTTTACTGTAACTAATTTTGTAGGCTTATGATAAATCAATGAAAGTCCATTCTTAAATATTTTCTTTCGTCGAAATTAGACGGGTTCTACCTTGTTGATTTAATAACAGTAAACAGAAAAAAAAAATATTAGTGTTTATTCGTCCAAGTATCTATTCAATTGTTTTTATCGATCTGCTTGGATGCCAAAGGACTTACTGTAAATGTGTACACACAACTTTAATATCCCCCTTGATCTCTCTTTCAACGACTTAGTGGTATTTTCTGATATTCTCAATGGTTTGAAAGTAGATAATTTTTATCTTTATAGTCTCTCGATTCCTTTGAGCGTGTTTATGTTATTGATTTTTACTCTTCTATTTTTTCAAGAAGAAAGTATTAAATTCGTGAAAAATTTCGACGTATTTATGATTTAAAAGATGCTCAACACGATTTGATAGTTTTTAGAAAATGTCTGTCAATATGTCTGTATATGACAAAAAAAATATTCTAGGCGCTTTATCTTAAGTACTAATGCACGGAATTTCACAAAACATTAGATTCTGTTAGACCTTGATATAAACTAAATGTGATTAGTTTTTGGTTATGTCGCTCAACAGGTGGCGCTGCTATACTGCATTATTTAAAATTTCAAGAATATCTCTATCGTAAGAACTAACGCACAGATTTTCATCAAACTTCTGGTTTAGTTAGAAGTTGAGACATAAATTGTTTCTGACTAGAATTTGGTGTAAATTATCTAACCAATAGCGGTACTATGTGGCATTTTTCGAAAAGTATCATGGATGAGATAGAAGAAAATTTTGGGATATCAATGTGAAAAATAACACTAGTGAGTGTTGATTACGTCCATTTATAACTATATCGTAATATTAATAATATACCTTCCACAGAGAAAAAGTAAGAATTTATATTATAAATAAATATTTTGCTTTTAAGACGTTGCTGCATTAATAAAAACATTTAAAATACATTTAAAATTTTTATTGAGACATATAAATAATTTTTTAATGTATTTTAAGTATTTTTAATAATGCAAAAACGTCTTTATAAGCAAAACTAGCAGCCCGCCCTCGCTTTGCTTCGGGTAGTCCCGTGTCACTACTGACATCGCGGGGTTTTCTGTAGACCTTTTTAATGTGTACAATAATTAGTACATTATTTTGATAAACCTTGTAGGGTTCAGCCTGCGTTTGCAATGTATAAGCGGAAAAAATGAAATTATTTACGACATCACATTAAAAACCTCAAAAATAACAGTATTTCTCCACTATTTAATGGATGTTATTATACATATTAACCTTCCTCTTGAATCACTCTATCTATTAAAAAAACCGCATCAAAATCCGTTGCGTAGTTTTAAAGATTTAAGCGTACATAGAGATATAGGGACAGAAAAAGCGACTTTGTTTTATACTATGTTGTGATATTTATAAATTCTTACTTTTTCGTTGTGGAAGATATAATATTAATATTACGATAAAGTTTTGGGGTTGTCACATCTGACTAGTTTAAAATGGAGAAATATACTACTTTATAATTAAATATTACATATAGTCTAGAGCAGTGGTTCCCAACGAGGAGGACCGTATTTCTCATGCAGATAACTGGCCGTCGCAAATAAAACAACTACAACAAATGAAATGGAAGAAAAATAACCTTAAAATGACCTTACATCGCGTCCGCTGCGAATACCATTAATTATCTATACTAATATTATAAAGAGGAAAGATTTGTTTTTTTTGTTTGAATTGAATAGGCTCCGAAACTACTTAACGGTTTTGAAAAATTCTTTCTCCGTTGGAAAGCTACGCTATTTCCGGTGAATATAAGCTATATTATATTTTCAAAAAAAAAAAAAAAAAAAATAGGCATCGTTTTTAAAATACCAATAATGTAACACAAAATGTAGAAAAATGACCTTAAAAAATCCTTTCATCGCGCGCGCTGCGAATACTATTGATTATAATCTGTATACATAAAACAAAGTCGTGTTACTTACACCATTTATAACTCAAGAACGGATGGATCGATTTTTATGAAATTTTGTATGGAGGTGTCCGACACCTAACATATAGGCTACTTTTTTACCCGAGTATCTAAAAGGAGGTTAATGTTTTTAGTAGTTGAATTTAATGAGATGAAGTGATAGTAACAATTTGCGGTGTCAGTAGTGGCACAGGACTGGGCGACTTGCTCTACCCGAAGCAAAGCGAGGGTGGACCGCTAGTATGAAGTATATTAAAATATACAATGCGATATATACATTTTAAAATATAAAATAGGAATAAACGATTAGACAAAACGATCAACTGGCAATAATGGGGAAAGAATTGTGAAAAAGAATGCACATATATGAGTGAGAAACTAAATTTTTTTCTTCCGCATTGTATTATTTATAAAGATATCTTATTGCTAAAATATGTATTGCAGAATTGTTTTATGTAAGGTACTAAAATCTATACTGATAAAAGTTAATTATAAAGTTTATCATTGCTATCGGAAGTAATACCTATGTGATCATCTTTTCAAGAATTTTTATGAAGATTAAAATTGACAATTTATTTTTTTCGTTGATGCCGTCTTAAGGTGAAGGCTTAATTTAGTGTATAGCATTTTTTTGGACAAATATTTTACATGTTTCATTGATTTAAAATGTGCGATGTGATGATTGCTGTTGCCTTGTCATTGGTAATACTTTTTTTAGGCTTCTTCAGTATGAAAAAGAAAATACGATCTCAGAAGCCAAGGGGTACAAGTGACGAAAATTTGATTCTGAGTAAATTGAATTCAAAGATAATTGCGCTAAGCTTGAGAATCAATAACTTACAGAAACTAAATAGGAAACTGCCATATGTTTCATTGTGGTCTTTGAATTCTTATTTCAGTAACTGTAAAAAAAGTAAGTAGAATACAATTTTCTTTAAATTTATAATTAATCAATATTGGTTATTACTCGGCAAAAGTAGATTATCTCAAGAACTTAGCCTATAATTAGAAATTCACTATTCCATTAATTGAAATGAAAAAAGTATATTTCAAGTCGTCTGTGCGCTGAGTTTATTTTTTCAATTTTGTCACTTATACCCTTTGGCTTCTGCAGTCCTCAAATACATAAAATATTTTTTAAGTCTTTCGGATTCGATTTTTTTTTCAGTTTTGACAAAAAAATACTTTTACGTCAAGGACTTCAACACTAACTATCCAAATAGATTAATTAGTGTTTAACGAATATTTCATTATGTGAAAGATCAAGAATGTTTTTGTTTTGCGTACTATTCTATTCATATTCTTATCATAATAAGCTAAAGAAGAAATTTTCAGGGATGTTTAGAAAATAGTGAATTACAATAAGATTTAACTTTTGTTACAACTTTCTAATACTTTTTGTAGTTTATTACACGTTATTCTTTCAGAAAAGAAACTTTTTTATTTTAAAGTCAAAGAGTGAAGTATATATTTAAAATAAAAGAATTGCAAACAGTATAAATAGAATTAAGCAAATAATAATAATAATAATTATTATTATAACTAAATACCTAAACATAAATGAAGACATATAGTAAAAGCACAGATATATAGTAACAGTACCACATGTAAATAGTAGCAAAAGTACTTCTTAAAACAAAATAATACTCCATTAAAATACATGTACTATTAATAAAAACACCAGACCAGAAAGGGTTAATAACAGGAATGATATGTAATTATATATTATCGGGGCGAGAAGGTGTGAATAATTATTTTATGGGTGCTTTATTGAAACCCGGCCTAGAAAAGATGATAGATCGAGGTTTATTATTTTATAGATATTTTCAAGTAATTTATTCCAATTCACCCAAAACGCTATCTGCACATATCTAATCTAAAATATGTTTTTCACAGGAGAAGATTCCATACTTATGAAAGTAAATTTTTAATAGGACGGATCTGTATAATTGAAAAAAATGAATGTTTATTTCTTAAGTATTGCTTGTATTTCTATTGATTTGAAAGAATGTTTAACTACTCTCTGAAAATCTATATCCACAACTTCCATATCCACATTTGATGCCTTTTTTGTGATTTAGCGGCGTCTTCTGATATTCTCGTTGGTTTAGAGTTAGAAAATGTTATTTTTTAGGGTCATAATCGATTTCTATGGATATCTATGTTCTTGAATTCTTTCTAATAAAAAGTTATTTTGATGGATTACTTTTTGTTTCCTGAATGTTTTTTTTTCAACGTCATTAATTACATATCGCAGATTGATATTATTCGTAGTTATTGCGATTTCTTTCGTTAAAGTTTAGTTTGAAAATAATATTCTTTAGCTTTTTTTCTTGCTTTATATTTTAAGATTTATGGAAACAAATAGTAAAATTCATTGATCTGCATAGGTTCATTTCGGAATGTTTTGGTTATATTAGTTTATTTTATGTTATTCAATTTAATATTAAAATTCTGTCGAATCTTTTTTAATATCGTCAGTTTAAAATCTCATGTTGTCGATGTATTTATATAATAAAGAACAAATATATTTTGATGTTGGCAAAACCAAATACCTCTTTTACTGCAATTTTTACACTTCTAAATGGGCATGGAATATTAAAAATTTTTACATCTTCGAATAGGGAAAAAGAATGTATTTTCAAATGTGATTTGTTTGAAAATTGTACAGTTAGTTTGTTCGAAATTTATCACAATTTACTCAGTATTTTTAAAATAATACTAAAGCAGGATTTTACTTATCCATCATACGTAGTATAGAGTGAATCTTGCAATCGTTTTGAAAATAGATTTTTTTGACGATTTACACGTTATAAAAACTGGAGATTCCAAAAAATTAAAAAAAATGCCGTCTGTTTCTAAACGGTCTATCACTAGAACAAATTGATATAGACTTATTGAATGCGTATTGAATATCACTAATCAAGATGATGTGGAATTATTTTTAAGGACTCTATAAATATTCGTTCTGATGAAAGGTATATACATACATTTTAAAGAATATCGGTGCAAGACAATAAAAAACATAAATTTTGCATAAAAAATAAAGTCGATCGGATAATCAGTTGCGGAGGTATATGTAATCCTATTTTATACACTCTTAGATTTTTGATGACCCTATATTTCATTCAAATTTAAATTCAAATATGTTTTAATTGGAAATGAGATCCTTAATATGACGCAATAAACTGTTACTTAATAGGTTCTATAATTTTTGCTGCATAAAAATGTTTTCTTTACTACTTTATTACCTCTGTAGACCAAAAAAATAATGCCAAACTATAAAATTAAATGACAATAATTTTATAAAAAACCTTTTTATAAATAATAATAAATAGCAATATAACTTTTTAAAAGGATTTTCCTTTTCTTATTTTATTATTTTTAGAAGCATTTGACGAAATATCTGGATAGTTTTTTTTTTTCTTCAGTAGAATATAATAAGTAAAAAGCATGTGTAGAAGAAGTATGTATAATGTATGAATATTGATTACATTGATGTCAATCTTCTTAATATACTTTTTCTTTTCTTTTTTTAGGTAAGTTAAGCTGCAGATATAATGTTGAATAACTTCTTTTTGCTAAAATAATATCCGAGCTAAAGATTCAGGTAATATTTCATACATATGTTTAAATTAAAAGATATGTACTTGTATTACTTATGTTGTATAATGTGGAATATCATTTAAAAAAATATTACCCGTTTGTAGTACAGCTGTATAATTTGCAATATAGTTATAGGAAATAGTGGCTCGTCATATTTTTGTTTAAATTAGGTTTTTAAATGAGTTAAACTTTTTCCGCATTGTTTATTCAGACACCTGTTTGCAATGTGCTAGAAAGTGCTTGATAATTTATGCTTGAGGCGCAATTTTCCCTTTTTTAAGCATTTTTCGACAATTTAATGAAATTCATTTTTATAAGAACTTGATCCATTTGCTTGGTGTAGAATTAGGGGGCTATGTACGGGTCGAGATGCGCCGAGTTCAAATCCATTGACGCAGATATGGATGTTTGTCATAGTTGCCATCTTTTCCGCTTTTTTTTTACTACAAAAATTTAATTAAATTTTTGCTTTATTTAATCTGCAGATAATGGCTGTTTAAAAAGATAAATGTTACTGTAAACTTTTTGTGAAACAAAAAAAAGCAAGAATTGACAGTTATGTTTGTTGTGAATCGGATTCATTCAAAGATGCATAGTTGTAGCACCTGAAACCAACATTCCGTAAAAGAAGAATCTGTATTTGAAAATTCTGTAATTTTCTTTATTTATTGCATTTTTTATGCTCTTACATTAGCTGAAAAAAAAAAAAAAACTATCGTATGAGAAACCAAAGTCACATATTTTCTTATAATGTTAGAAGCAATGTTGAAATAAACAGAATATTAATTTATTGTATTTTCAAATCATGGAGTTCAAAAAATCTTATTAACTTTTATAATATATTGACTGTCTAGTTGAAAAAAAATATATTGTTCATTTATTTCTGCACCTAGTAGATCTAGTAATATAAATGCATTTCATTTATATTTGTTCCCTTATCTGAAGCTGCGAGAAGATTTATAATGATTACTATGACGCGATGAGGGTATTGAATAAAAGAAATGGACAGAAAAAAAAGAAATATATTGGATGTCGTAAAAATGCTAAGGAAAGATTTTACGATTATATCCACCGAATGTATTAAATGAAATTACGTAATTTTCAGATACATGTCTTTTGTATTACTAATAATGCTAAATGATTTAAATAATGATAATTTTAAGCGAGTAAAAATAAAAATGAACACAGAAATTTCCTTTGGTCTCCTCTTCTTTAAGAGGAAAGTAATGTTTACTTTAATAGTGTAAATTGATTTATATTCGGAAATTCTTGCAGTATTAACGAAGTATGTTTTTAAACATTAGTTTGATATATATTATTTTAAAGTCGTATTTTTATTGCACCAATTATGTATGTACAGTCTTAAAATATTATGATCCTCATTTACAATTTTACCACAAATCATGTTATAAAAATAAATCTTGTACAAATCGAATAGTAATACTATCTGCTAGTTCATGATTTACCTAAATGTTACTTAAGATTTTTTTTACTAATAAGGAATTGTAGCAAACTAGAAAAAAAACCTAATCCTAACAACTAATTTTGACAACATGTTTGTATTCTGGTAAATTCAACTTTTAGGATAGGAAACATGAAATAATTCGGTTAAAAATTTTAGTGAATTGTGAAACTTTTTAATACTAAAATCCAATTTTGTAAATAATATTTTATTCTTTGGCAAATTTTATCTTTCTATATATAAAAGGAAATCATTCGGTCATGCAATTTATAAATTTTTCAGTATAAAGAAATTCACTGTAACTACTAATTTAGAATTATATTTTAATTGTTGTAAAATAAATTTAACTGTGGATAGTTTTTGAGATATGATTCAAACTACTAAACAAAGTGAATTGTAATTTTGGATTCACATATTTAAAGTTTATAATAATCTATTAAAACATTTATAAATTACAAATCATATTCTTCTGCATGTCTTATCTATAATCATATTCATATGGATTATAATGGAAAATAATTTCATTTTTTTTTTTCAAAATTAGTTTTAGAATAAAAAAATGTAATCTAACCCAATGAATTTTTCGACAAAAATTAATTTCTAAAAGCTTTAAATAAGTGATTCTGAAATTATAACATATTTAAAAATAAAGAATACTGCCCAGTTAAACTGATAGCATTGAGCTCACAGGTTACAAATACTAATTGTACATTAAAGCCTTATATTTTCAAGGGTTAATTCCGTTCGAAAAACAATTAAGAAGGGAAAACAGCTCTCCCTTTTCCTCTTTTTTTATACTTAATCATTGAACCTCTTATACTATCAAAGACATGCTTTATCATATAAAAAATCTATATCCAAAATTCAGAGCAAATCGGATAATTCTTAATAAAAAAACCCATTTAGCATTTATATAATTTAAAAGGAGCTATCCCCCTCTCTTATACTTAACCATTAAACTTCCAAAACTATTCAGAGATTTGAACGAAATCTGAAAATTCTGCTTAAAAAACCCATTTATATAAATTAAGGGGGGGGGCATTAGAACCCCCTTTCCCCCTGTTTATACTTATTCAATGAACACCTAATAACAGTCACGGAATCGCCTCATCAGAATGATCCTAATCTAAATTTTAAACGAAAACTTAATTCTGCATGAAAAACCCATTCATATCAATTAAGGGGAGGGGCATGAGCCCCCCGTTCCCCCTTTTATACATATCGAATGAACTCCAAAAACTAATCAGGGAAGCGCCTTGTCAGGATATATCTACATACAAAATTTCAAGTGGATCCGATATTTTTATGAGTTATCGCGTTACGCACGAACGCACGTACATACAGAACGGACGGGCACATAAGCTCTCAGGCTATGATAGCCTGTGAGCTAAAAACTGTTTTTGAGTTTGTTTCTCATAAATTTCCGTTTTATAGGAATTAAAAAAAGAAATTTACATTAGGAATTTCAGTTGTTAACCATTTGCGGTCAAATGTTGGCAAATAGCCACCTAGGCCTCGTATATCGAAATACAGCTGTCCTGCCAATCGTACAAATTATAGACTTAAAAGCGTCATTTGTTGAATAATATAAGCTAGAATATAATTTTGTAATCAGTGCTAATGTTTGTTTGATTCAACGAAATGTGGAATGTTGAGGAAACTAAACTTGTGTAATCACGGAATAACATAAAACTGAAAATATTCCAATAGTACTATATATATATTACATAGAAAATATATAAATTCATGAAAAAACTGAAGTCAAATTGTTTATAAGTCTAATGGACTTCTTTTAGATCGGGAAACAGCAACACAGACAATCACCTCATCGTGTTCACGTCTGAAATTCCAAAATTACTTAACTCGATTTGTATATTAAAACGCGAGTCATATCTTGGTATAAAACACTCGAAAACCTGAGTTTAACGTTTCATTCGTATGTTTGCTTTTGTGCTATCCTGCTCTAAGTCCTCCATTCTTTTCAGTGCAGGAAAAAACAATGGTGAACCTACAGGTCAATTGATGAATTCGGGTTTTCAGGGTTTACTTGGCAGACCGATTGCATTTTATTATGCGAATCAAATGTTAGCGAATTCTTGAATTTTATCCATGAACTCGATGAGATGAATGTCTGTGCTGCCGCCTCCCAGTCTATTAATGAATCGCCCCAAAAATGGAGTTAATGTTAAACTAGTTGGATGCGCTAATCCTAAAACTTTCTTCTACACTATACATCTTAATGTTTCAAAAAGTAGTTATTCATAACACTTCAGTGTTATTAGTTCAATATATAAAACTTTCATTTCAAGCTTAAATTTCTGCTTCCGTCAATTAATTGGAGCAAAAACTACTCCAGATCATGGTATTCTTCCGGATCGACAGTTTATCGTTATTCCGCTGCTCAACAACTGTTTGCGAATAGTCGGCATCTTAGCAGGGTGCAAAGTTCCCGTCGCTGTACGAGCTGCCAATGCACAATAGAACCACTAAAATTAGAGAAAATTACACAATAATGCTCTGACAACACCCCTTCAAATTGAATATTTCCAAATTTAAGGAGGAACCTCTTGCTATAAAACATAAATATGAAATTTGGTTCAATTATTTGCATATTTTCATATTTTTTGATGATACAAAAAGAAAAATGGCACAAAAATAGCTATTACGGCTCCCCTTCCGGCGGAATATTTCCAAATTCAAAGAGGACTCGCTGGTCAGACAAAAACATAAATTCAAAACGACACACGGACAGTTTTGGTAAACATGTATAAACATGCGTGGAAACAAACGTTTTGTATAATCATGCTCTTATGGAGTTTCGGTTTCCGACGGAATTACACATTTAATGGCTCGAAAGTAAAAAAAAAAATTATTACGATACTTTAAATAATGTAAATAAGTAAAAAAAAATATTGTTATAGCAATAAAATTATGATAATTGTGTATGTAATACAGCTTTTCATTTTATCCATTACGAATACATTGGAAATTTTAGAAAGAAAAATATGTATATAAAATGTGTACATTAAGCCCCAGTTAAATTCCATTTCGTACAGATAACGTGAGACAGCACGAATTAAAAATGAATTTTTACTTTTATTTTCAAATTGTACACGATTTTACACACACAAATGAAAAAACTCTAAATTGTAATATCTTTATTTTTGGAATAAAGTCAACAGATCGAAAATGACTGAAAAGTTTATTATTCTATACCATAATAACAATGGTTGACCCTACGTTTTCATGAATATAGAATAGGTTAAAAATTAATGTTTATTTCAATACTAAATATTATTCATCCTATCCTTATTTTGACTGCATTTTAAACTATGAGAAATTTTATTATATATCCAAATTAAACACATTTGTTTCCATGGATTGAACCATTATCGATATCTATTGCAGCAATATATTATTTCTACACGATATTTCATAACTTAGCCCAACTTTTAACATTCCGAATAAATCAAAACAGTCATTCAAAATTGCACGTTTTGGAAAAAAATATATCGATTATGTAATTTTTATGTGAATTATGAATTATTGCTACCGTTTCGTATTTTTCAAAGAATTCAAATTGAGGTGTTTCTATTGATTTCCGATCCCGCTTTCTATTTATGTTGTTTTTACTTTGACAATTTGTCAAGGAAAAGTAAAACATACCCAATAAATATAATTTTTCTGTGATGTAGCGTTAGTATTTAAATATCTTTGAAGCAGTTGCAGGTGTTATTTTTTTAACATTAAAGCTTGATAGATGTATATTTTTTTTCATTTTAATATATATTTGATATAGCATAGGAAATATATTTATGTTTAAAAGTTCATAAAAACAAGTGTTTAATAAATTAAACTGATTGTTGAGTTTACTATTTTCAAAATAAAGGCATTATCGGAATTGTAAGATACGTATGTATACCTGGCACGTAAAAAGAATATAGGAGTCATTCCATGAGAAATAGGCAAAATGTCCCGCACCTGATGCGATCTTTGAAGCAATTGCAGCTGTTATTTTTTTAACATTAGCGTTTGATATATATAATATATATATATGTATGTATGTATGTATATACACTATATTGCCATTGATTATGGGACACTTGCGATTTTAGACATTTTACTAAATATCTAGAAAAATACATGAGGAATCATCTCGAAACTCTTAGTGTATGAACATAATAGTATACGCCATACATCGCCGTGAGATTTTTTACCGAAACTCCATAGGGGACCGTCAACAAATTAAAAAAGAATGAACATCTTTTGAATAACCCTGTCAAAACTAATGTAGCAAAAGCGCTCAAACTCTAGATTATGATTGAATGCCTTATTGTAATACACTGTGTTCATTTTTATGCAAATAGCATGCATACTCGCAGAGTAATTAAGGGTTTTATAAAAATGGCCCCAAATTTTTCTAAGTTTTTCCCTTATAATTTTCAGAGTTCTTAATATAAAATAATATTTTTTTCAGAAAATATGACAAACAACATTGCACACATACCCTGTAATCAGAATTAAAAAATAATAAAAATTGTATGAAAAATGAGTAGGTTTACTAAATAATTTTTTATTGCGCATGCGTTAAAGATATCAAAATTTCATTTGCATATTATGTTAGCTAAATGTATAGAGCAACTTTTGTAAAAGTCTCAAAATTATAGCTTGAAAATTCTGAAAGTAATCGTCTATAGAAAAAGGACAAAATCCGTTGTTTCCAAAATGAAGCAAAAAAATGAGGGATATTATCCAAAAGTAGTCGTAACATCCCGTATTGTGTATTCTATATTGACACTAATCAATGATTATATGGATACAACCCCTCTTGTTTTTGCTTCATTTTGAGAATAACGGATTTTCAACTTATTCAATTGACGATTATTTTCAGAATTTTCAAGTTATGATTTTGTGACTTTCACAAAAGTTGCTCTATACATTTAGCTAACATAATATGCAAATGAAATTTTGATATCATTGACGCATGCGCAGTAAAAAATTATTTAGTAAACCAACTTATTTTGTATACAATTTTCATTATTTTTTAATTCCGATTACAGGGTACTGTGTGCAATGTTGTTTTTCATATTTTCTGAAAAAAATATTTTATATATAGAATTCTGAAAATTATAAGGAAAATACTTGGAAAAATTTGGGACCATTTTTATAAAAACCTTAATTACTCTGCGAGTATGCATGCTATTTGCATAAAAATGTACACAGTGTATTACAATAAGGCATTCAATCATAATCTAGAGTTTGAGCGCTTTTGCTACATTAGTTTTGACAGGGTTATTCAAAAGATATTTTTTTTTTAATTTGTTGACGGTCCCCTATGGAGTTTCGGTAAAAAATCTTCACGGAGATGTATGACGTATACTATTATATTTATACACTTAGAGTTTCGAGATGATTCCTCATGTATTTTTCTAGATATTTAGTAAAATGTCTAAAATCGCAAGTGTCCCATAATCAATGGCAATATAGTGTGTATATATATATATAATTTTATTTTAATGTATCTTTGATATAGCATAGGAAATATTTTTATGTTTATAAGTTCATAAAAACAATAAGTATTTAATAAATTAAACTGATTGTTGAGTTTATAATTTTCATAATAAAGGCATTATCGGAATTTTAAGATACGTGTGTATACCTGGCATGTAAAAACAATATAGGAGTTATTCCATGAGAAATAAGGCAAAATGTCCCGCACCTGATGCGATCTTTGAAGCAATTGCAGCTGTTATTTTTTTAACATTAGAGTTTGATATATATATTTCATTTTAATGTATCTTTGATATAGCATAGGAAATACTTTTATGTTTATAAGTTCATAAAAACAATAAGTATTTAATAAATTAAACTGATTGTTGAGTTTGTAATTTTCATAATAAAGGCATTATCGGAATTTTAAGATACGTGTGTATACCTAGCATGTTAAAACAATATAGGGGGTCATTCCACGAGAAATAGGCGAAATGTACCGCACCTGATACTGACATAAATACTTATAAAACAGGAGGCGGCAGCACAGAGAATCACCTTATCGAATTCACAGATGAAATTTTAGAATGAGTTAAATTCCGATTCGCATATTAAAACGCAATTGATCTGCCTTGGGAGAAATCATGTTAAAATCAGATTATAACCCCGTAAGACATGGCGACGTCACTGCGACGTCGTTGTGAAGTCATACTTTGACTTTGTGACCATTGATTGTCGATGTGAAGTCATTGACTAAAATGTGAAGTCGTTATGACCGTTTTAGAGCTCTTTTGTGACGTCACATTGTGAAGTCACGGTGTGACAATTTTGTGAAAAATGCGTCATTTGTGACTACTTTGGCATTAACATCGTGACGAAACTGTGACAAAAGCGACGTTCGACAAAAGTGTTTTTAAAAGTAAATAACATGTTTTGAAGAATTTTTGTAATTTTTTAAAGATTTTTAAGAAAGTCTCACCTCAGTCACAATGTGACGTCACTGAATGGTTGCATTTTGGTCACAGATGTGATGTGACCAGTGATTCACAGTGTCGTCATTGACATCACTGTGACCATGCATGCTATGAGGGATGGTTGACTCGTAGTTTTAGTACTTGTTATTCTGCAACCAGTTCTCCATATTTTCATACTTTTGCGTGCAGAAGAACACAATGGTAAACTTATGCGTCCACCGTTAAAATAGGTTTTTAAAGTGTTTTCCAACAAGATAAGACTTGGCAGACCGATTGCGTTTTGATTTGCTAATAACATTTAACTAATCCTAAAACTTCATCCATGAACGCGATGAGGTGATTGTCTGTGTTGCCGCCTCTCGTCTGATATTTGTTAACTTGTAAGTATTTTAAAAACAAGCCATACATTAAAATTGGGTCAAAAATCTATATTTTCATATAAGCATGGTTGGTTTGATTTGAATACAATGGCATTGTTAAAAGAGCAGTAATTTGTAGAAAAGCTGTTTCATACGCACTTTAATTGACTATAGCCCTTTAATTGATTTAAATATCTCCTTATTTTAAACTTTACACCTTAACAATCTACCCGTTTTTATAATAACTAAATAATAAAAATCTCTAAATTTTAAATTGTAGATCTAAATAGTCTGTCCTTTTCTGAGCTATTCCATGAAAACCTGGAAAAGTTCTGTGCACGATACTTCCACAAATACCTATATCTGTTGACTTATAATTTGTTAAAGTATAAACTGTACATTAAAAATAAAAACAAAAAAAAGTTAATTCATATTACCATGATTGTACATTCTTTCTAATTGCTAAAAGGTGTAATGAAGATTTTTAAAATAGAAAAATATTTTTGTTTAACTGTTATGTTTCAACTCATCAGTTATTTTCAAAACACTGAAAAATGATATTCCAAAATTGCACTGTCTATGGTGTATTGAATTGAAATGCTATCATTCAGTTTTTCATATGACGCATGTTATTGTTTATAATTTACTTGGATTTTTATTTATTTATTTATTTTACAAATGTCTATTTTTTATAATTTTTTACAAAACATACTTTTGAGGAAAGATTTTAAGACACATCCTTTTGTAACGTTATATATTAAAATCTAATCCTTATCTGTGGTCAAATTAGCTTTTAGTTTTTAAAGCATTTATTTTTTTTTATTACCCAAAAATTTAAAATTTTATATCTAAATTAGTCCTCAGTTTTCGTCCTTTTCGACATGGGAAAAAGTTTCGGCCAGTAAAATATTACAACTAAATTACTGAATTCTGCAGATGCCATAAAGTTTGAACAGATATCTTTGTTAGAACGCAATACTTTCACAAATACAATAAACTAACGGTGAAATGGTGCTATCTTGAAAAATTAATCAAAAACTGTCCATAATAGTACATGACAGTGTAGACTCTTTGAGGGGCTTCCAAGTTATCAACTTCATGCCTAATAAATAGATATTTGTATTATTATTAATGAGCCATTTGAAGAAAATATAACTGCAGTATATGAATCAGGAATAAGATTTTATTAATGTACTCATGGAACAATGTAATTCTCTTCTGGAAGGCCTATTCGCATTGCAAATGTACATCTAATTTAAAGGTGGATACGCTATGGGAGGTTTAATGTACATCGTGGCGTTATACATTTTAATATCACTAAAACTTGTGACAAGTGTCTAGCGTGAAATAAAATGATAAATATACAGGGTGTTGCAATTAAATATTTCAGAACTCCTAAGAGAGGTAGGGTGCATCTTGAGGACTCCGAATCATAAGGCAACGTGGGGTCGGAAATGCTTTCCTGAAGCGGGTGAAGCGGTTTCCAGAAGCAGCACCATAAAGAAAAGACACCGTAAGTAAAAAATCATTTTATTAATACATGTAAAAAAACAAAAGATAGATGGGTTAAAGTATGTGTTCGAAATTTCTGCCACAGACTACAATACACACCTCACATCTCCGACGCACGGAAATCCGAACATTCTCGAATACTCCAGGCATATCTCGAATTTCTCCGGCAGCTACTGCGATGCTTGCAACCAGCTCCTCAGCATTGTCTACATGTCTGTCATAAACCTGTGTTTTCACATGACCCCAGAAATAAAAATCTACATGATAGGTCGGGTGACGATTCCTTGCATGAAAGCTCGGAATCTTTGCAGAACGCCAATCTAACGCGTTGGGAAAGCATTTCTGAACCCGCAATGCTATATGATTTCGAGTCGTCAGGATGCACTCTACCCCTCTTAGGAGTTCTGGAGCGTTTAACTGAAACACCCTGTATATTTTATACTGTCTACGAAATGGATTGTCCCCTTGAGGTGCGATGGGATATATTTTATCCCACCTAATTTAACCGAGATTCTCATCAGAAATTTTTAACGAATTTTAAAAATTTTTAACTTTAAAGTTTTTAACTTAATTTTTAACTTTAATCTTTAACTTTAGCGGCAACATGCTGTAAATTTGCCTTTTATTATTTTAAAACAATTTTTTTCGATTTTTCCGGTGTGAATTCAATGTTACACAAACATTTTTGCTTGTCCCTCAAAGTGTTATTTTTTACACGTTCGCTGTCGCTTACGTGAAGATGTGATGATAGTCAGTGCCGCACTGTAGAAGTGGGTTTTACCCAGAAGCCAGTTTACTTTTTATAACAAAGGATCAGTGAAAGATTTTCCCGCGCCAGCGCGTGACTGGTTATTGGACATCACGCGAAAGCGCGTGAGTTGCCGCTTAACGTTGGCGCCATATTACGCGAAGGCGCGTGAGCGGCAGCGTATGTGTTAAAACCGCGTTTATAAAGATTACTCAAACCATGTATAACTTTACCAAAATAGCAATTGCTAACGTATTTTCCTGAAAGAGATTAAATCTATTTATCATTACAAATAACCAACGAATTAAAATGGCAGTTATGTTTAATTTTCTTGCTCTAAAATAGGAAAATCAACTCTTGTGTCAAAATCATCCATAAATAGATGAAAATTTTAATAGCAATTATGTTATTTTTCTTGCTCTAAAATAGGAAAATCAACCTTTGTGTCAAAATCATCCATAAATGTATGAAAATTACGATATTTAATTTATTCAATTCATTCTTATAAATCAGATATCTTTCAATTTCTATCAACCCATTTTTAAAAGGATTATAATTTTCTTCTCAGAAAAGGCAATTCTTTCAAAACTTTTGGGCTTCGACACAACAATTTCCTTTCGGTTTATTTGAAACATATTAAGCTTTGTTGTATGAAATTGAGCCAAACATTCTTGAGATGAAAGCTTTTAAATCACATTCACTTGTATCGTTAAATCTTAAAGTCTGATCTTTAAAATCGCTTAATAAATAAGCTTTCAGTCTTTAAACTAAAAATAATTTATTCAAAATCTTTTCCTGAATTTCTATTGAAACGACACCGCCTTCGGGACTAATTATTTGCTTGACAACTTCTGTAGTGAAATGCGACGCTGTTATAAGTGCATTATGAAGTTCTAAGACTTTATTCAAAACGCTTTGTGATTATTGAATTGCGCGTCTTTTGAAAAATTTTAATCCAGTATGCCTATAGAAAAACACTTCGACAATTGGGGAAATTTTATAAGCTTTTCATTTACACATATAATTTGTAAAATAAGTGTCTGGAATATTATAAAATGTGTATTATTTACAATACTTAGATTGCTTTAGATAAGTATTGATTATAATAAGCTTTGCGTTTCCAGAAATCATTGAAAGGAATTTAAATATGTATAATGACAAGATTTTATTAGGAGAAAAGGCCTTTATTTAATTTTAGATATTAAAAATTCTAAAGTTTCGAAATAATACTATAAATGGCTGTGGAAATTTATGTAATAGTGCGTAGCCATTTTTTTCATGCAATTTAAACGGACAGCGCTTTTGGTTTATTTAATTCTTTAAGTGTTTCTATTTTTAGGCACTTAATTGATCAATGTATTTAAAAAATACTTTTAAATAATGCTCATCTTTTTCATGTCTTTTACAGAATTTTTAATCTTTTATCACCTTTTTTTCAAAACAGAATTTTTTGCCTAATTGAATCAGAAAAATGCTCGGTTTAAATAATGCACAATTTACAATAAAAATCTATTAGACTTTATTCAGAAGAACTATTATTGAGATTAATAAATTATAATTTGTATCATGTGGATGGCCGTACATGGTGCGGGAAGCATTTTCAGAAAGAATCACGTTTTGAGCACCTTATCGCCAGAACAACGATTGGCGCGGAGATGAAGTCAATGCTACGCACTCTTTCTTGTTTGTGACGTCAAACGCCTAGCGAATAGCAACCCTTCCTTCTGCAAAGAGATCGCGCTTATTGTTCATTTGTTTTTCCGTAAATGTTATCAAGCAAAGACAATAATATGAGGAATTGTTATTCACCGTTGTTTACGATTAAAACATAGTTTATAACAAAGAGCTTTTTCAGATAAAAACGCTTTAAATTTCACAGAACATCTAAACATAGGTTTTTTTCCCTCTCAATTCAAAAATATTATTTTATTAACTAGCTATATTCGAAGAAATTGAGAGGTTAATTAAAAACAGTAGTAAAGCTTCTCTTGTAATGAATCTAATTCTATTAATCATATGTTTTATGACACATTTGAACTTACAAGGGCACCACCAAACATGGTGCAAACAGATTTTGATGATTTCAAAGTATGTTGTAGGGGTCATACCACTAATTATTCAGCTGAAAGGATTCTTTCAAATGGGCCTTAGTTTTTGAGAAATTGGGGGGGGGGGGTCAAAATTCAGCGTATATTTCAAATACTTATTAGTACGAGCGCCGCATGTGAATTCGTGGCGTCGTGGTAATGTACGAGCCTGCAAGTCGAAAGGTTGCGGGTTCGAATCAGTCCTCGGCCTTACTTATTTTTATGTTTTTTTTTACACTTCGCAAATTATAAGCAGAATTGAAAATTCTACAGCTTTGAACTTTTTGATATTTTCTGAAGAGGACAGTTTACTCTGCACTTCAGGGTTCAACTAAAAGTACATTTTGCAACAAATAAATAAATAAAAATTAGTATTTAATAAAAATTTTGAAAAAGTATAAGAAAATTTCAATATTTTAAAATCTCCACTACTTTAAATATTAATATTTTTAGATTAATCAGTCACTTTTTTTCTTTTCAAATGTGTATTACACAATATTGTGCTTGGATTTTTAGATAATTTAATACTGCATTTAATATAATTTATATTACTAAAATACTTAATTCGTGATAAATATGTTTAAAAATATATTAAAAGTAAAAGGTTTAATCTTCATTTGTAAAAGTGGAAAAATAAGACCAATAAAAAGAAATCTTCATTTATTCTGATAATTACAGAGGAAAGCAGACGATTAAAAAAAGTATTTTTGTATGTATTATAAATTTTATCTCATTAAACAGACGATTTTTGTACTGCAGTTGAATTACGGAAAGAATGTTTTGATTTGTTATAAAAATAGATGTAATATGTCATTTCTTATTTGTGCAAACGATAACTTATGTTCATGTTGAACTTTGGAGATAAATGTATTTACAGAAAATTGGAAAATTGAAAACTTGGATAACTGGTAACAACTTGCATTTTAACATTACTGCATTAATATTTTATTATTTTTTCGAAGATACGCATTACTTAAATAATCTAATCCTAAAGACGTTTAAAAAATTGCACCCGAAAGTTATTTTGTATTATTTATACGTATACAAAAAAAGGCAAGTTTTCATTTAGAATGCTATAAAATAAAAAAAGATAGGAAAAAAAATCATTATTTCAGGATTGTGCTTAAAATAAAAAACGCGAATAATAATTAATAAAAAAATTCTAGGCGTAAACTAGTTTTGTAGTTTTGTCAATAGAAATATTCGTTTAAAAATTGCAGAAAAAAAAATAAATTTTCATGAAAAAATTTAAAAATGTAAATGTAATTTATTAAGAAAATATCAAAAGCTGTAGCAATTTTGTAATAAAAATACTTAAAATTTGTAATGTGTAAAAATACAAAAATAAATAAATAAAAGCCGATGACTGATTCGAACCCGCAACCTTTCGACTTGCTGGATCGTACGATACCACGACGCCACGGATTCACATGCGGCGCTCGTACTAAGTATTTGAAATATACGCTGAACTTTGACCCCCGATTTCTCAAAAACCAAGGCCCATTTGAAAGAATCCTTTCAGGCTGAATAATTAGGAGTATGAACCTACAACATACTTAGAAATCATCAAAATCTGTGTGCACCATGTTTGGTGGTGCCCTTGTTAGTTTATTTTGTGTTTGGCGATGCAGCTAGCTCAACGTTCTCGCTTTCGCCAACTCGCCAAGGCTGGTGCTCAAAACGTGATTCTTTCTGAAAATGCGTACGGGCAAATCATGATTGGTAAAATCAAATTGTCCACATAACGTACGGGCTAATTAGGGAAGAGATTAAACGAAAATGTGCAGATATAAGATGGAAAAAAAGGGCTTTTAAGATAACATAAATAAAAAAACTATTTAACTTCATACAGTTAAGAAAGTTTATAAAGAGCTCAGATATAACAAGAACTCAGTTTTAACGAGTAAAAAATAAGATACGTATTTGGACTATTACGGAAATTCTTTATAAAACATCTATCGTACCAAAGGAAACAGATGTAGTAATGAATAATTATACAAATCCAGAAACATTTTTTCCTTATTTATTCTAAGTCTGTTACTTCATGATTGTTGAACAATTTTCATAATAAGGAAAATCCTCGAAGAGATAATTTACGGAGTTGCTTGTCTTAAATAAAAAAAAACTTTTTTTTTTCTGCAATCAAACAAGTTTTAGTAGTAAACTTAGCTGAGCGTAATATGTATCATGGGGTAATTCGGAACAATCGTCACTAATGCTCGTGAGAGAGAAAATTGAAGTACATAGTAAATACTCATGGTAAATTTAAGTACAAATGAAAGGTTTACATCCATAGTTGACAGATTAAGGGGCCTTTGTTAGTTTGTTTGAATTTATCTTACAACGAAATGTGGCCTCCAATATTAGGTTCATTTAGAAAGTTTTTCGTTTATGTTCTGACGGGAATTTTAAGTCCCATTAAAGAAAATTCCATACAAAACTTATTTAATTCGCCTACTGCTAAGCATAGATGGTATTTTTCATACCATATACTTTTTTGGATCCTATTCAGTAAACAAAGTGAAACAGACAACGCTAAATTTTCATTTAATATTGTTTTCACAACTATTTACATGGATATAACTTTTTTCTTATTTAAGAAATGTTTTACGAAAAATTTGAAACGACAAAACACTTGTCAGATAGGATTGCCATACATTTATTTATATTGTTTTTTCTGATTTGTTTTTCGAAAACTTAAGGATTAAAAACGTACATTAAACACAGACAGGAGTATGCGTGTCACGCACGGCGTATGTTGCCGAAAGCAGAAGGAAGGGACAAAGGCACCCTACTCTAGTTTCGTTTGAATATATTTTACTTTAATAACTCAAAATCATACAAATTTTAAGGGGTATGTCGCGGCAGGAAAGAAAGCTTCCAATATTAGTTTCGTTTGGTAGGAATATTGTTTAAAAATATAAAATCATTCAATGCTGATTTTAGGTATAATTATCATACGATAGCTCAATGATGGGCAATCTAGTAATTAGTGAAATAGTGTTGTGCATTAACTTGCTGTCTAACAAATGTTGTATGTGAGCTTGTTGGTGAACAAATGTTGTGTATGAGCTTGTTGTGAACAAATGATGTGTGTGAGCTTGCTGCGGAACAAATGATGTGTGTGCACTTGCTGTCGAACAACCGTTGCGTGTGAGCTTGCTGTCGAACAACTGTTGCGTGTGAGCTTGCTGTCGAACAACTGTTGCGTGTGAGCTTGATGTGGAACAAGTGTTGCGTGGAAGCTTGCTGTCGAACAAGTGCTGCGTGCGAGCTTGCTGTCGAACAAGTGTTGGGGTGAGAGCTTGATGTGGAACAAGTGTTGGGGTGAGAGCTTGATGTGGAACAAGTGTTGGGGTGAGAGCTTGATGTGGAACAAGTGTTGGGGTGAGAGCTTGATGTGGAACAAGTGTTGGGGTGAGAGCTTGATGTGGAACAAGTGTTGGGGTGCGAGCTTGATGTGGAACAAGTGTTGGGGTGCGAGCTTGATGTGGAACAAGTGTTGGGGTGCGAGCTTGATGTGGAACAAGTGTTGGGGTGCGAGCTTGATGTGGAACAAGTGTTGGGGTGCGAGCTTGATTTGGAACAAGTGTTGGAGTGCGAGCTTGATGTGGAACAGTTTTGGGGTGCGAGCTTGATGTGGAACAAGTTTTGGGGTGCGAGCTTGATGTGGAACACGTTTTGGGGTGCGAGCTTGATGTGGAACAAGTGGTTGGGGTGCGAGCTTGATGTGGAACAAGTGGTTGGGTTGCGAGCTTGATGTGGAACAAGTGGTTGGGTTGCGAGCTTGATGTGGAACAAGTGGTTGGGGTGCGAGCTTGATGTGGAACAAGTGGTTGGGGTGCGAGCTTGATGTGGAACAAGTGGTTGGGGTGCGAGCTTGATGTGGAACAAGTGGTTGGGGTGCGAGCTTGATGTGGAACAAGTGGTTGGGGTGCGAGCTTGATGTGGAACAAGTGTTGCGTGTGTGCTTGATGTGGAACAACTGCTGCGTGTGTGCTTGCTATTCTTTTTTTAATTATATCTTAACCATCACAAAAATAGATATTTACAAATATAGACAAAAATATGTAACCCGTAGTCTTTTGGGTAACTATAAACATAGGAGGTAGTTATGAATAGAACGTTTTAACTACATAAGTAATACGCAAAAGCATCAAGAACTATTTGTAATTAAAGCATTGGAGCGAAACAGTTTTCTCTCTCTTACAAGGGTTTTTATGGGCCATGTGTTCAGTCTGAAAATAGTTGAAACTAGCCTAATTTGTTCACAAAAGAATCGACCTTATTCACTTTCCTGGACTTCAAAATCTCCTTCGCTTTTGAACCTTGCTTTCAAAGTCGCGGTAATATACTTTTTAGGATAAGTTGGTTGTACAAAATTTGTTTTATCACGAAATAGCAAATATTTTTTATTTCTATAAAACATAAATGAATACAAAACATGTAGTAATTTAAATTACTGACCTTTTTTTTAATCCAAGATCCAATTTCAGTTTTTGTATTTCAGAACATTCCGGTCCCCCTAATTAAGTATAGTTTTTTTTAACTTTGTTTAAATAAAAAAAACAAGCTGTAAAAAAATTCTTATTTTATAAATTGGAAATTGAAAAATTATGACAGAGCTGCATTAGCAATTTAATTAAGCTGCATTAGCAATTTAATTAAGCTGCATTAGCAATTTAATTTCATAGTTTTCACCACTTAACTGATTTGTCCGTACGCCGTTCGGACAAGACGAATTTCTTAATTTATCATTTAAAACTTTTTGGCAAAACTATTTTTTTTTAAATGGAATGACATACTAAGCAGGGCCTGACTAAGGCAGGGGCATGAGGGGCATTTTCCCCGGGCCCCCCGGCCTAAGCGGACCCCCAAGAACAGATAAGTTTTTCGTTAAAGCAGTGTCAAAGGATAAAAAATGGTCAAAAGTGACCAAAATTCTTTTTTTTTCAATTTTAAGGTTCCCTCTTCTCCTACCCACTCTGTTTCTGCACCCAATGCCTCCTTAAGGCCTCACATTTATCCTCATATTCATATAATCTATAATTTCTTGAAGTTGTCTTTCTTCTGCTTTTATGTATATAGATGTGAATAGTACTTGGTACGGAATTTATGTACACGTACAATAGTTATGAATTTCAGTTTTAGTCACGTAAGTATAATTTACGAACAATTTTAAGATAGAAGGGGGCCCCCTAAAAGTGTTTGGCCCAGGGTCCCCCACTGTCTAAGTCGGGCCCTGATACTAATCAAAAGTAGAAATGTTTAGAATAAATATTACGATTATTTTAGCTTAAAAAAGTGGTATAAAACCATATTTTCAATTTATTGCACGTAAAAAAAGGAATCAGTTAAGAAACCAGAAACAAAAAAATGCATCTATCAAAACGATTATTTTGTAAATTTTAGTAACCAATCCGAATTTTTCGTTAATCTCTATCATTTTACTATACGCAAGCTGAAGATGACTGCTTGTGAAAACAGTGTGAGCAAATGCTAGTCTGCTCATCCTCAAGTATAACATCCTCTGTAGCCAAATAACATTGGACCAATATTGGCTATATCTTGGAGCAATATTGGCACATTGGCATAATATTGGCATGAAATATTGCTCCAATGATGGGGTGTTTACATTTTGCCCTTATTTAGCCAATATTTGCAGCCAATATTATGCCAATATTGGGGTTTGATTGGAAATATTGCCAATAAAACGCCAATATTGGTTAAATATTGGGATTTCATTGGAAATATTTCTAATTTAACGCCAACATTTGTAAAATATTGACGTTTTATTGGCAATATTACCAATGAAACCCCAATATTGGCATAATATTGGCTAAATAAGGGAAAAATGTAAACATCCCATTATTGGAGCAACATGGAAATTTTATTGGCAATATTTCCAATTAATGAAATATTGGCGCAACGTTGAACCAATATTGGTTAAGGTTATATTCTAAACAAAATCTATCTTGGTGTTGAAAAGTTATATTTTTCCCTACATTTTCCAAAAGATATTATCTGTCCAAGGTAGTAAATAGTATTCAATCGTTTTAATTGCAAAGATTTGTTGATTTCACCATAAATAGCAATTTCATACAAAACAGCGCCGTTTTGGATTATACAAAACTGCCATTTCATCTGAGTCAAAAGCAATACGTGGAACCGTTCTTCTACGTTTGGCTATACATGTTCTAACTTCCTTCAATAGATAACTCTTTAGCATAAATACACTACCAATAACTGTTAACCTTATGCTGCTCTAATTCTTAAGTTTTTTTAATACATAGTTACATATCAGGAATTTGAAAAATAAATTTATTTTATTAAATTAGGTTTTTATAAGACAAATATTTTTATTAAAATAAAGTGGTTGTAACAGAATTTATTTATCAAATTTTAATTTTTTTACATGCTGTACTGCGCTACCAAGTATAGGCTTTAAACATAGTAAAATAAATTTGCTGGTACTTGTTTTCAAAATTATATTAAACTTGTAAATTAACATTCAAAAGTAAATTACATACTTCCTATAACATTTCGGTTATTTTAAAAACATTATTTATGATAAGCTAAAGTTTTATATACACAGGGGTATTTATTATATTATTTTCGTGAATATAAATTATTTTGCATCAAAGAAAAGTGTTTTAGATCCTTTCAATATCTTGTTATTGTAAATTTTAAACGAAAATACAATAGATTTATTAAATCGGAACCATTTAAATGTGCTTTAAATCGCCTATCCACAATAAAATATAATTTTCTGGCGATTTCATGATAATACAGAACATTGATTTTTCATCTCTAAATCTCTGCAAATTGTTCTTTAATCCTAAAAATTACTGCTATAAATATTCCTTTCCCTCAGGATTAATTACTGCTCAGACAGCAACCAAATGTCACCATCTCACGGATATAAAAGATCTCAAGCCCTTTCGGAACCCCCCCCCCCCCTCCTGATCAACTGTCTAAAAATCTGAGAGCTTCAGTCTTTAGAACGTTATGAATTTAGCATTATCCAGACAGGCTTTTAATCCCCCTGTTGATGTATGAGTTCGTAGCGTTTGTAAAAGGGTGTGGGTAGGATTTTCGGAGGCTTAAATCTGATTTGCTGGATGAGCGCTTTAAGTGATACTTTTGTACCGGGAGCTTGTAAACTTCATCAGCTGCCATTTTACGAAGAATATGGGTGGAGGTCTGTAGAAAAATCAGAAGTATCTTACAAAATTACAATTCGTACTTGTGTTCTAGTGTGTCTATGCTATTCTTTTAACAATTTGATCTAGTTTCGATTTTATACATTTTTTGGGGGGGGAGGGAAGGGGTTAGAGTGGAAGAATTGTCTGAATTTTATTATAGAAGTTTTTCAAATAATTAAATTGCTTTGATTATAAAAACTTGTAACAAAAGAAGTGGTTTAATGTTTAACTAATATTACCTGTTTCATAGACCACTGCTTTTTCCATTTTTTATAGTTTAACTTATAATTTTCAGTTTATCTACAAACACTACCAAAATTTTGTTTCCTTTGGAACTTTAGTACTATCACTAGAGACTTGTGCCGTACAAAATTACAATACGTGCTTGTGGGGTTCAAGTGTGTCTGTACTATTCTCTTTTAATTTGCTCTATCATACATTTTTTTTGGGGGGGGGGGTTGTAGATTGTTTGATACTTTTATGCACATTTTTCAAATCGCTTTAATTATCAAAACTTTTAATAAAAGAAGTGGTTTAACTGATGCTACCGGTCTAACAGGCCACTGCGTTTTCCAATTTTTATAGTTTAACTTGTATTTTTCAGTTTAACTACAAAAATTTTGTTTCCTTTGGAACTTAAGTAGTATCACTAAAGACTTTTAAATAGGTGAAAGTCAATTATAATAATTTTGTACAAAAAATTTAGTACACAAACACTATCCTATGAGTTAATCATCCCTTTTATTAATCTTTCGATCTTGCGGTCTCGCAGACCTTTTCACACCAGTTCGTTACAATTCTATCACATCAGTTAAAGGTTAATTCAGAAACAATATCCCTTTGTAGATCTTAACAGCATTTCGTCTTCATTATGAATAGTCTAACATAGCAACAGCATATGATCTGTTTTGCTACGCATGTTATATATAATATTAAAAAATATATAATCAAGATCATATCAAAAACTTTCCATTTTTAATGTATTAGTCCTATAACTGATAATGTAAAGATTGTTGAAGATGTAAAGAAAATGCAAAGAAAATTGTGAAGAATAAAAAATGTAAACTATTTTTGGTAATTATCCAGTATAAGGGCATTGGTGTTTTTTTTTAAATTTGGCAAAATGTGGGTTTCAGAAAATGGGATTTGTGCGAAATTGTGAAAATAGGTATGTAAACAAGTCTAACAACTTTTATGCTCATTTATACATCTATTTTTATACAAAAATTTTATTTATGTATATTTTTTTATGTAATTCACTCCTGTTTCCATACTGAAATAGAAAAATGGGCTATTTATATTAAATTGTATAAATATTTAAAAAAATCTGCTTGCATATATGAGACAGAGTATAGGTTGTCAGAATGTTTTTAATTTATGCAGCTAAATAAATTTATTGTATGCGATTCATTGTATTCATGATATGTACAAAAAATTAGATGCATACCTGTGAAATAATGTACCAAATTATATATCAATTAGATTCGTGTGCCTATATTTAACGGGTTATTTCCTTTTACCAATTATATTGCAAATTAGCCAGATTTAGATAAGAATCACAGGTGAACTATGAAGCCTGATAGTCTGAAAGGTAACAATTTATTTGAAATTGACCGGGAGGCGGCAGCACAGACAACAACTCATCTAGTTCACGGACGAAAATCTAGGATTAATTAAATCTCGATTCGCATATTAAAATGCAATCGGCCTGTCAAGTCATATCTTGGTGGTAAACACTAATAAGGCACATTTTGCCGGTAGAATCGTTGGATTACCATTAAGTTTTCCTGCACTCAAAAATATGAAAACATGGGAGATTGGAAGCAATAAAACAATAGTAAGCCTATGAGTCAACCGCTAAAATTGGGTTTTTAGATGTTCCACAAAGATTTGATTTGTAGACCGATTGCGTTTTATGTAACATTAACACGAGATTTAACTAATCCTAGATTTTCATCCGTGAGCTCGATGAGGGGATTGTCTGTGCTGCCACCTCCCGGTCTTAAAGGAAATCTAATAACGCAACGCATTGTAGAAATGCAGTAAACATCGTATTTCATTAATATGACTATTAACTTGCAAAATGTCTTCGCATGCTCACATGACAGAACAATCTTTTTTTTTTACTACCTTTACTTAAACAGTAAATTTTTGATTTGTATGAGATTTGAATCATAATACAAAAAGCGATTAATATTTGTCTTTGTGCTTAACATGATAAATAACATATTTGAGCTATTTGTAATTTTTTTAAATGAATTTTGGTTATTGATGTTTTTGTCATTCGGAGTATCTTTAGATTTCAATCATTACATTTTGAAAATTTTACTGAATTTAAAATAATCATGTTTATTCAGATTCTTGCAGTGTAGTCTTTTTTTTCTGTTTGCTTTCGAAGTTTTTTTTTTTAACCTGTTAAATAAATAAATTTACTGCTGAATTCGAGATATGAAAAATCGAAGACTAAACATGTTGCATTTTGTAATTTCCTTTGTCCACAAAGCAAAATAGTCTACTAAAGGCATAAAAAGCTACAAACTTTAAAGTTGTTTTGACTAGTGCAATAGCTAGTGAATAGTTATAAGATTTAGCATCAACTTAGGGGCCTTCCATAAATGTCACACTTTTTTTTCAATATTTTGACCCACACTTCCACCTTTTTTGTCACCTAGTGACACACTTCACCGCCCCCCCCCCCCACCCTTGTCACATATCACGCTATATTACCTATACTTGCAATTCAGAAACAAAGCACTAAATATAGATCATATTTCTAATTTTATTTTTAAACTTTGACTATTTGTATTAATGACTTCTGTGATAATAACAATAAAATGACTTGTACACCTATTTTGTATGCAATAAGATTAAGTTTAACAACAAAAATTATGATTAATATACAATAGTAATAAACATTAATGTGAAACAGCAGTTAAAAACAGTAGTATTTTGGAATTTGAAATAGAATTTAATAGTACATTAGGCTTTAAATTTTATCTTTACTTTATGAACACAAAGTACTTTAATTTCAAAATAACTTCCAATTGTAATCTGCTGATTTTTAATGTTTTTATGTTAACCAAAATGTGTGATGTCACATTTTTTCTTACCTTCTCCCACCCCCTTGTCACAATTTCATGAACCCCTCTCCATGCATGACATCATTTATGGATGACCTCTTTTTTAATGATATTTTGTCAAATGCACAATATAATTGCAAATTCTTTTTAGAAAAGGCGATTAAATGCTGGTACCTACGTACTGACATTTTTTAAGTACCACAAAATAATGAACCAGAAGGTGAAATTAGAATATAATACATTAATAAAAATGTTATATTTGATTGAAAATAACTATATCTTGAAATTGAACTATGCGTAAAAAATGTTTTGTTAAAAAATTCCCTAAACTAACCATATTTTTTATAAGACAAATATAATTATGTATTACAAATTATGTTCAATTGTATTTAAAACAGTCCTATCGTTCAAATATATCATATTCGAGGATATTGATGCAAAAATTATGTGTAGTATCCCAGTTTTGCAAATGCAAAAAACGTTGAATTGCAAAACATTTCACTCGTATAAGAGAAGAGTGATAATACTCGATCAAATTTACAAACTGGCACTACATTTAGAAATAATGTTCAATTGTATTTAAAACAGTCCTATCGTTTAAATGTATCGAATTCAAGGATATTAATTCAAAAATGATATGTAGCATCCCAGTTTTCCAAATGCAAAAGTTTGAATTGCAAAACATGTCACTCGTATAAGAAAAGAGTGATATAGTACTCGATCAAATTTACGAACTGGCTCTACATTTAGAAATCTTATTTGGAAAATTTTAGCCCACAGTTAAGGGCAAGAGAATCTAAGTAGATCGGTCTTCAGAAACTCATAAATTTCACAAGCTTCAAGACAGGCTTTCAATTTCCTGCTCGACCGTCAGTCATTTCGCTGAAGGGTGGATGAAGAGAAAAGAATAGATTATCTTTAATTTTATTCAGTCTCTTTTTCCTTGGTCGATGGAGAAAGGGATAGGGGGAGTTTCAGTAGAAGCTGAGAAACAAAATTTGGATATTTTGAATAGCTAGGTGGAGCAAAACTGAAACGTTTTTAAAGACAAACTGCATTTGTAACTTTGTCATGAAATAAAAGATCCCATTTTTAGTTGAGTGTTCAGTGATTGAGAGAGGATAGATGGTTCTACTTATGGTTTAATATAAAATGAGTAACTATCCTTGATAAGTGTGTCATTGTATTTAATAAAGTATTTTAAGGGTCTTAAAAAGTAGTAAAGTTATTATTGCCGTTAATTAGAACTAAATATGGCGAATGAAAAAATACTGTCCTTAATTTTGTTCAGTTTTCTTTTTTATTCGGTGGAAAGAGAAAAAAAAACTTTAGTAGAATCATAGAAACAAAATGTGGATATTTTGAATGGCTGGATGGAGAAAAGTACACCGTTTTTAAGACAAACTGCGTTTGTAACTTAATCATGAAATAGGAGATCGCATTTTGAGTATAGTGTGCATTGATTGAGAGAGGATAGCTGCTTCTACTTATGTTTTAACTTTTTATCTACCGCATTATGAATTCATGAAAATTTTACATTCTACGTAAATTTAGCATTTTACATAAATTGTTTAAACTAAATTAAAATCTTTTTATATATATAAAAATCTTCTTGCGTGTGTTTGTCACTGAACTCCTCCTAAACGACTGCACCGATTTTAATGAAATTTTGTGTGTGATCCAGTGGATTCGAGAATGGTTTAGATTCACATTTCATCGAAATTGATTCAGTACTTTTTTAGTAATTAGGCAAAAACTAATAGTTAGTGATTTTTCGCTAATTAAAAGTGTTGAATAAGTTCGCTGAATAGAGTGCGGACGAAATGGCTGAGCGGTCTAAGGCGCCAGATTTAAGCTTTAGTTCTTGAAGAAATAGATCGTGTGTTCGAATCCCACTCCTGACATACACGTATGATTTGCAATTTCTTTTCTGTATTATAATTTTAATTAATCGACTTCAGAAAATCTTTAACTTTTAACTAAAAAGAGAAAAATAAACTTTTCTATCAAAAATTGAACAGACTTCAAAAACTACTGCAAAGTGAAAAATAATTTCCTTATATAATTGTAATATGAAATTAAATTAAGAGCGTAGTATTTATCGTGCGTATTATATTAATATTTATGCACATTTATTTGATTTTTTTAAATCAGTGCCAGGACGACGTCTGTCGAGTCCACTAGTATTTACATAATCATTTAATAAATTTTTGAAGGATTTTAGAAGGGTTAATTAAATTTGAATGTACAGGGATTTTGTGCAGTATTTATAACCCCACTCAAATATTTTATTTTAAATTGATTGAACTGAAGTTTTTTGTAGAATTATAAAATGTACAAGTATGATGTTCTTACAGTATAAATATAGACACATTTCCGAATTGAAAAATCAACATTCCTCTCCCTTAGCGCCAAGAAAGCTGAAAAGATACAAAGGCAGAAGAAATCATCCTTTTAAAAATACTTTTGTTTTATGTAACCAATAATGCTTTTGAAACAAAATAAAGTAAGGTATCTGTAACTCATTCTAAACAGTATTACAACTAAATGACTTATTAACAGAATTTTATAAGTATTTTTTTGGTACTTATAAGGGTGATTCTCAAAATAGGGGACAATTTCAAAAATGAAATCTTAAAAAACTTCTTTTAAACTTCACTTACAGACCTTGTTCTGTTTTGAAAGCAATAACAGAAAAATTCAGTAAAATGTAAGGAAAACTTACTAGATTTATACGAATTTGTAGTCTAGGTGTCAGTTACGAAAATTCTTTTTTAGAAATATGAAATTATTACGTAAAATTTTACAGAAAAGTTTAATTGATGGATTTTCCTTACTGTGTGGGGACAGAAATTGTGTAATACAGTGCTCCATCGTCGCAAAGCGTCTCCGGATATGCAGTGAAATGCGATATAACTGAAGGCATAAACTTTCAGAAAAACAACATGCAAATATTTTTCTTTGTTCGTCTACAACGAGTTTCATTATATGGGTGATTCTCAAAATAGGGGACAATATCAAAAGTGAAATCTTAAAAAAATTACTGTTATCAAAATTTCTGAAAAAAATATGTGTTGTTAATATAGTATTAGGTATACTTTACATGTGGTCAGCAGAGCTAAATATTTAAAAATTAACTTAAAAAATAATTAGTATTTTTTGAGCCATGCTAATGACAAAACAAATTGCATGGAATAAATATATTAAGAAATTTTTATTTTCTTCCTGTTTAAATATTTTTTTTCTACGTTTATTAGCCTTCCTTTTCAGCAAATAGTTTCCATTTTTACATATATACATATAAGGAGAATAAAAACATTACCAAAGAGCAAACTTTGTTTACATGAACAACATTCTGACACTAACAGTGTAAGAAGCTGTCTTAGTGATTTTCTGACAGATTTAATGCATATTATAGGGATAATAAATGTAATACCTAAATTTATATGTAAAATTAAACTTTAAAAAGGATACAATATAAGTATTGGTTACATTTATGCACATGGGAGTCTTTAGCATGGACAGAAAAACCATGCTAATGACACTGATATTTGTCCATGCTAATGACAAATTTTAATTTAAATAAGATTATGAGCCATAATATAATCACAATGCAATAGTCCTTTCTGGGGCTTTTTAAAACACAAAAGGTCTATGCAATTAAGTAAAATAAAAATTTTAACTATAAAATAAACATGAAAATTATTATCCATTCTAATGACATACAATTGATGTACTCGCCTCATATTCAACTTCTATTCTTAAAATACAATACATGCTTCTATTTTCAGGCTGGAATAAAATGGCTACTTGTTGCCATGGAGAAACTTTATATTTTCAAAGTATTGTCATATGTGAAAATGAAATTTTGAATAATAAACAGCTGTTATAGTATGACCTTGTTTTGAAAACAGAATATGGAGGACAAACTTTAATTCTGTTTTTATATACTATAATTTTATTTTTAAAAAGAAATTTATTGGATAAATCCTCTCCTTGATTAATTTAAAGAAAGAATAACATTTGTTTTATTTTATAAACATGATATTAACTCTTGAAAAAGCTAGGTATATACAAGGCACAGCTGCTGTGGACATCCATGCTAATGACATTTTGAACATTTATTCTGTTATTTTAAGGTGTTTTTAACTAAAAAATGAGTAATTCTTGAGTGCAAATAATGAATAATATTAAGACAAACATATCTAAATATAAAAACATGACAGAAAACCTCTCAATTTTTTTTGTATGCTGAAAGACATAAATTGTCCCCTATTTTGAGAATCACCCATAAGTACCATTGGTAGATAAAGGGTTAATATAAAGTGAGCAATTACGTACGATAAGTGTATGATACTATTTAAGAAAGCAGTTTAAGAAACTTAAAGATTAGTAAAATTAATATTGCAGTTAATTGGAACTAAATATGGCGAATGCAAGAATTGATTATCCTTAATTTGTTCAAATTTCTTTCATTGTTCAATGGGAAAAAAATCAGCAGATGAACAAAATTTGGATATATTTCTAATGTTAAAATGGAGGAAAATTAAAACGTTATTCACGAAACACTGCGTTTTTAACTTTGCCGTAAAATGCGAGGTATTTTGAGCACAATGTGCAGGGATTCACAGAATATAGATTTTTCTGCATTTATATAAAGATAGCTTCGAGAACATCTTTTCAAGAAAAAAAATCATAGCAAAGAAAATATTGTAATTGATGAAAACTAAATATAGCGAAAGAATGAAATAATAGATTTACCTTTAGTTTTGTTCAGTCATTTTTAGAACAGTTTTCAGTGATTAAGAGAAGATAAAAGGGATAAGAGGTTCTGCATATGTTTTTTATATATACAATCGAGTCTCTCTATAACAATACTCCATACATCGAATTTCTCTATATAACGAATTTTTGGTAGGAACGTTCCCCTTTTCCCATGATTACATTAAAAACAGTCTCTATATAGCAAAATGTCGATCTCCATATAACGAATATTTTCATAAAATGTTCTTTATTCAGTGGCAAAAAAGCTTCGAAATCACATGAAATCAATTTTCCATCACTTATCTCTAATTTATCGTTCAATGCTGGTTTTTGTATATTACTTCTCTGCTTGAATCTCCTTGTTCTTTAAGTCAAATATATTATCCCCCCCCCTCTTCCCACACACCTTTTAACATCCCTCTCAAAACAGTGTTAATTAGATAGTTATACATTTAAGAACGGGATCAATGGGGGTAATTGAAGAAAAAACAATTTACAATTGCTTCAAAAAGGCTGAATTTTGTATACTAGAGGATAATGTGTATTCTGAGGACGAAGAAGATACGACGTGTGCAAATGGAAATCAATTAAGGAATTTGGAGGTGTCAATAATATCTCTCTGATTTTTTTGGGAGTGGATTACAATCTCACTATTGCACAGTACTGATACAGTACTTACTGATAATGATATTGTAAGCAGAGTTATGAACAATTTCAAATTCTTAAACACATCAAAAACAACAATTGTTCAAAATTTACACATTAAATAGGAATTTTAACGCTATACTCTATGCATCGAATTTCTCTATATAACGAATTTTTTACTGGAACAATGGATTTCGTTATATGGAGACTCGACTGTATATAAAAACATAACAAATGACCAATTACCTATGTTAAACTGTTATAGAAACTGAAAAAAAAATGTATATTGTAATATTATAAATGGCGAATGAATGAAAGGTGAAGTATAATTTATTCAATAAACATTATATATGTAACTTGTATAAAATAGGAGATCGTATTTTTAGTTAAGTGGGCAGTGCTTGAGACTTTTGCATTTGCACTTACTTGTGAGCTGTTATAGCTTCGATAACGTCTGTTACGTAACTGTCGAAAAACAGAAGTAATGTTGATAACTCAGTTAATTAGAACTTAATATGGTGAAAGAGAATATCCATGAATTATCCATAATTTAGACGTGTCTATCGACTGACATAATTTTACGAAAGGCTGTTCGTCATTCTGAAAATTTCGAACATTGTAAAATTGATAATTATTAAAAATATACATTTTTTCATCATATGAAACTCTCTCGGCGCCTTTAAATATTCTTGTCACAAACATTAGTGATTAAACTCCATATCACAAACTGCAACTACAGTTGTCTTTAATAATCCACTCCAAAATAAATATTATAGCTCTGTTACAAATAATTATAAAAAAAGATACAAATAAACAGAAAAAACTTCTTACGTTTTCTAAAAATAGATTTTGATTATTTTAGGTTTAAATATATTCAACTTTCACTTAAAGTTCATAAATTTTAAAACGCGAACTTGATCCTTCTTCCCAAAAAAAACTTTTTTAACCTTAGACTTCTGGGGACAATAAATTGTAATCATTTCTTCCCTAATGCTTTTAATCATGTACTGATTTATGAGTCTTAGCTACTTAAAATGGTAACTGTTTTGGATATAGTATCGTAATAGAAGTTAGTTTCTTCAAACTAACATGGAGTTTTGAATAAATTATAAATTTATTAGTGTATTTTTATTGACTAGTAATTTTATGCTATAACAGATGTTCATGACTTTCAGAACAAATTACACCTTCATGTAATGTTTTAAAAGTAACTAAAAGTAAGCTTAAAGTTTTTTAAATATAAATAACTATAATGTATTAAAAAAAATCTTATACAATATTTACGACTTTAAATTCATTTTAAGAATTAACGCTATTTTATTAATAATGTACATGTCTCTTGACGGATTAATTATTCATTTAAGTTAAAGAATTCAATGGTTATTTTTGGTAGTATACATTTCGTAAATAACTCAAATAAAAAATTAGTACTAAAAATTTTCTTTTAGGTTCTAAAATTTCTGAATAATTAATTCTTTAATTCCCATGATAGAACACGTTCTAGAAATTATGTAATTCATAAAATCTGAGTTTACACCAGAATGTTTCAATGGCTAACTTCGATTTATTTAAATTCGGAATGTCTGTCAATAATGAAAGAAAATATTGCCATTTTAATTATCTAGTGGAAATTAGGAAATACGAATTAAAAAATCTTAAAATGTCTCGGACGGTTTAAGATCTAGAGGATCAAAGAAACGAGTGATTTGACAACACTGCTTGCGGAATGTATAGCGTTATGTACAAAATATTTGGCTATATACGATTCCTTGTAAAATTGATCCGTTATTGTCAATTGTATAAACTAGTCGTTGGGAAACACTGAAATACTTTACTCATCATGGATATGCATGATAAACGTGACTTGTTGACTTCATGAACATTAAATGATCTATTACTGAATTTTGTAAAAGAAATATCCTTAAAACTCCAAAAATAATAATCATATGAACAGTTTACTGCGCCTGATTGAGTGTCTCATTTCTAATTGAAATACACCTTTGAATTGAAATTAGAATAAAATATTGTGTCATGAAAAATCGAAGAGTGCGGGAAAATATTATTAGAAATATCTCAGCAACTCATTATGCGATCGAAAATAATTTTTTTAATCCAATGTTTTATTTTTTTATTTACATATAATAACCATGTAAAAGATACAAATAAACAGAAAAAACAGTTGTTACGTTCCTTCACAGTTAATTTGAATTATTTTCGGTTTAAATATATTCAGCTTTCGCATAAATTTTAAAACGAGAACTCTATCTCCCTTCCCAAAAGTACCCTTTTAAATCTTGGACTTCTGGGGACAATAAATTGTAACTATTTTCCTCTCCTAATGGTTTTAATCTGATTTATAAGCTTTTGCTAGTTAAATGGCAACAGTTTTGAATTTGGTAGCATAATAGAAGTTATATTTTTCAAACTAATGAAGAGTGTTGAATAACTTATTAATGTATTAGTGTATTTTATTGACTGGTAATTTTATGCTATAAGAGAGATTCGTGAATTTCAAAACAGATTAACATCTTCATGTACTGTTTTGAATATAACAAAGTTTTTTATTTATAAATCAATTAGTATAATATAAATACATTCTAAGAATTAATTCTATTTTATTAATATTATGCAGGTCTTTTGACACATTAACTATTCAATTATGGTAAATAATTCTAAATTCTGTTTAGAAAATTTCAATGGTTATTCTTGGTTGTAGACATTTCGTGAATAATTTAAGTGAAAATCAGTATTAAAAATTTGCTTTAATGAACTCTAAATTTTGTGAATAAACAAAGAAAACCCAAGTTTTGACAACACAATTTGCGAACTGTATAGTGTTATAGACAAAATATTTGGCTGTATTCTCAACCCCTTGTAAAATTGATTCATTATCGTTAATTATATAAAGTAGTCGTTGGAGGCCACTATTATACTTACCCATTATGGATATGCATAATAATCGTGGCTCCAAAGATCATGAAGAAAAATCGTGGCGTAAATCCAAAATGATAATCATATTAACTAACAGTTTACTGCATACGTCCGATTAAGAATCTCATTTCTAATTAAAATATACCTTTCAATTGAAATTTGAATAAAATACTGTGTCATGAAAAATCGAATAGTGTGGGGAAAATATTACGAATATCTCAGCAACTAATAATCCGATCGACTATAATTTTATTTATCCAAAATTTGATTTTTTTTTTGTCTTTATATTTACAAATAATAACCATAAAAAAGATACAAATATACAGAAATAAACAGTAAAATTTACGTTCATCCATAAATATATTTTAATTATTTTCAGTTTAAAGCTATACAACTTTCACTTGAAGTTCATAAATTTTAAAACACGAACTTGATCTTTCTACCCAAAAGCAACTTTTTTTCACCTTAGACTTCTGGGGACAATAAATTGTAACTATTTCTCCCCTAATGCTTTTAATCATGTACTGATTTATGAGCCTTAGCTAGTTGAACTGGCAAAAGTTTTGAAGATAGCAACGTAATAGAAGTTATACTTTTCAAACTACCGAAGAGTTTTGAATAAATTATTAATTTATTAATGCATTTTTACTCACTTCTAACTTCATTTTTATAAACAGATGTTCGTGACTTTTTGTACGGATTACATCTTAGTGAAATGTTCTAAAGGCAAAAAGTTTTGCGTTATAAATCAATTGCTGTAATATAAAAAAAAACGAATTTAAATACATTACGAATTGAAATACATAAGAATTAATGTTATTTCATTAATACTCTACAAGCAGGGTTCTTGCTGACTTTTGATCAACATTAGCAATTTGGCAAATAAGTAATAAAAAAGAGTTACCAAATGAAAAGAAATGATAGCAAAATAGATTAGGAGTGAAAAATGTATTTTTAACCCCTTATAGTATCCCTGTTTTTCAAATGTTCTATAAAATAGCCTAATTTTTTGTAATTGTTTATAAAAAAATATCTGCTATATAAACTATTGCAAATGAGTACGTTCTAGATGTTTCCTAGTCCTAAATATGTAAAAGTTTCAGACATTCGTGTAGCAGTCTAAATAAAAATTAAAAACATCTATCGTTGATTTACCGTTGTGAAAACATGCTCTAAAATTGCTTAGATTTCGACTCGATGAAAAACATTGATTGGCCAATGATTATTTTCCTAAAACTGATAAATAGCGGTGATAAATGCGGTGCAAATGGCTAATTTTTGCACCGCATTGCAGCAAAAAATTCCCTATTTGGCACTTGATACAACTAGTTTTGTGTATGTTTTTATCGGTACGACGCCAGTACACAGATAATGATTAATTGACAATAGATAAATATACATCACATAATGATTTCTGTCTTTGACTGTTGCTAAACAGAATTGGTGTTGGTCTCCATAAATAGATCATTGTGAATGGCCCGATGCGATAGAACATGTAAATAAAGACATAGGTATGTACCTATCTCTTTATTTGTGTGAGAACATGTAAATCATAAACATTCAATCTTTTAGCAACTTGGATAAGAATCTCCACTGTATATGCATACACACGAAAAAAGAACAGAAATTGAGCCCTTGCAATTTAGCAAATCTGATTGTTCTTTTACTCGCCAAATGGAGGATTTTGTCGCGATTTGGCGCAATGGCAAGCGACAGCGAGAAAACTGTATACAAGTCTCTTGACGCATTAATCATTCATTTATGTTAAATAATTCTAAATTCGTTTCAGGAAATTTCAATGGTTATCTTTAGTTGTAGAGAATTTGTGAATAATTTAAGTGAAAATTAGTATTGCAATATTTCTTTTATGAATTCTGAATTTTCGGAATAATAAAAGAAACGACAAATTTGACAACACTGCTTGCGGAAATAACTCTAGGGGCCGTTTATAAATGATGTTACGCATGTTTTTCACATTTTTGAATCCCCTCTCCTCCCCACTTTCTCATAAAATTTCACACATCACTTTACCTCCTTCCCACTCCTCTTGTCACATGTGACGCTATATTACGTAAACATATATTTGGAATTCAGAAACAAAGCACTACGTTTTTGATCACATTTAAAATTTTGTTTTTAAACTTTAACTATATATTTCAATGACATTTGTGAGCTTAACAGTAAAAATGATTCGTATTTTGTATGAAATAAGGTTTACAAATAATAATAACAACATAGAATAGTAATAAATTATTAATATGACAGAGCAATTGAAAACAGTAGCATTTTGGAATTTGAAATAGAATTTAATATTTTTGGCTTTAAATCTTATTTTATGAAAACAAAATATTTTAATTTAAAAATAACCTCATACTTCATAATTTAATCTGCTGAATTATAATGATGTTATTGCAACCAAAATGTGTGATGTCACATTTCTTTTTGCCCCCTCTTATTTCCTTGTCACAAACTGTCACAATTTCATAAACTCTTTCCCTCCCTTCAAGCTTGACATAATTTATGGATGCCCCCATTTGCGCTAAATCTTTGGCTGTATACGCATAATCCTTTGTAAAACTGATTCATTATCGTCAATTATATAATCAATCATTTATCGGATTGAATAAATCGACAGTCCGAAAAAAATTCCGGATAATCGAGGTTACTGAAATTCAGTCGGCTTCTTCTCATTATTACACACTAAGTAAATGACAAATTTTAAGTCTCTATCTCAATTTGTTTTGGAGGCAGATCGTTTATACACACACACACCGACAGACTTACGGCAATTTTTTTTCAAAATGTTGTTTGGATTCTCCAGTGTCTGAAATGTGTAAATCCACAAAAAAAAAAAAGTTTTCAAATCATTAAAACGATTACACAACTTACTGTATACTATGTATGAAGAATAAGTAAAAAACTTATTTGTATAATTTTTTTTCTAGGTAATTCTTACTAAAACTATTCTAAGCTTTATCCACTATACTTTGTAGATTTGCAGTTTTTTTAGCAAGTTGTTTTAATTACTTGTGAAACTTCTGTATAGCTGGATTATGACATAAAAAATGCTGTTTCTGTCTGTGACAGGTCTTCCATATCATATTTCTTAGAAAACGAGTTTGTTTTCAGTATCGATATGGTTTCTCTATTCCAAAAGTAAACTTTGTTTTTAAATTGTTAATAGAAAGGAGGATTTCTGTAAATGTAACGTGTAAAAGATATCCTCATATTTTTAAAGGTGATTTGTTTGGAGACAGTTGGATAGAAACAGGTGTACATGTATATATGAACGTTAGAGTAATGATATACTAACTATACAATGTTAATTATAAAGTAGTAGTTCACCTTTACATCTCGTCCGTTTGTTTTTTACGTGTTCTCGGAAAAGTTTTTATTTAATATACTTTTTTTTTTAATTATGTTTTGTATGTCTGCATATTTTTAAAAAAATCTGCTTGCTTTTTAAAAGCTCTATCTGTTAATTTGCGTATTTACAATTGTATTAGCAAGTTGTTTTATTCAAATTACTTATGAAACTTCTAAATAAGTGAATTATCACACGATAAATGCTATTTTAGAATTTGACAGGTCTTCCGTATTGTATTTCTTAACAATCGGGTTTGTTTTGTGCTTCAATACGGCTTCTCTATTCCGTAAATTAAATTTGTTTTTAAATTGTTAATAATTTGATAAAATTTGATAAGGATTGTGAAAGTAGAAGTAAAAGATAATCTCATCTTTTTAAATATAAATGTGTTTGGAGACAGAACCAGAGGTACACGTATATGGGAATGGTAAATAGAGTCATGGTATACCAACTATGCGATGTTAATTTTAAAATAGTAGTTCACCAGAATATCTCTCCCATTTGTCTTTTTTATACGTAGGGAAAGATGGGGATACTTGAGCCACTTTTTTAATTTTAATTTTTTTTAAATTTTTTATAATTCCTTAGAACAAAATAAAATATTGAAAATGAAAATTTGATAATTTTTCTTCAACTGAAAACCATTTTTAATTAATTTTGAACTATTTTTCTATGTCTAATTAATTTTTACTTTTTTTAATATCGTGGCTCAAGTATCCCTATGAAGGGGATATTTGAGCCATGGTGAAGGCATACTTGAGCCAGTACGGAAAAAACCTACAAAAGTAATTTTTTTTCGCTTCATTTTTGCACAAATATTTTACAGAATGGTAAATTATGATACATAAAGTCCTTCAAAACCAATTGAGAAAACAAAGCTAGTAATACAATTTTTAGTCGTTATAGCTGGTCATCGAAGGATCACTGCAAAATCTTTTTACTTTTAGCTACATGGTAACTCAGTAGGGCCCTCTGTTGGTGACAATAGTCATTTCTTTGATTAAAGAAAACTTACAGTAACAGATGATGTTACAAATTCACTACAAAATATTAATCTTAATATATTATATTAAAAAATAAATATTTTAATATGTTGGACCTGACAAATTGAAATATTAGAGAGTATGGTTTCTAAAATAGTTTTAAAAAATTTTTAATGGAATAAATTAAATTGAAAACTATGTTTACATTTATCTAAACAGGCTATTTTTTTAGTCAAAATGAAAAGTAAAATGGATATTTTCATTAAAAAATATACATTTTTAAACATTTTTTTTCTAAATCATTATTTTTTAAAGAAAATAATTATCAATTAGTGAATGAAAGGACGCAATTTTATTTTTTGTTTGTTTCATCCATGTCTTATTTCCTAGTGGGGATGGTTGAGCCATGGCTCAAGTATCCCCATTACCACCATTTTTGTTTATCAGAGTTTTACTAAGTAAAGCATGCAGCTATTTGAACTAGTTTAGATTCAAAATACAATTGAAATTATAATTATTAAATTTATCCATATGACTGCAACTTTAAACAAAACTTTTAATAAAAAAAAAATAAAAAAAACATGCACCTAAATATTTAGTTTAGATAGGGAAAAACAACTATTAATCACCATACTTTCAAAATGGTACCAAGGTGTGTGATTTCTTTTTAACATGTTCAGAACTATAAATATGTTACCATATTGCCAGTTTTAGAAAGAAAAATTAACCAACTGTAAAAATAGGGGGGGGGGGGGGCTCAAGTATCCCCAGTCTCCCCTACTCGTAAAAGTTTTCTTTAATCTACGTATATTTTAAAAAATCTTTTTTTTTTAAATACGTCTTTTTGAAAAAGCTTTATCAGCTACTTTGTGTATTTACAGTTGTATTTGCAACTTGTTTTATTCAAATTACTTGTGAAACTTCTTAATAGCTGGATTATCACATGAAAAATGCTGTTCCTGCTTTTGACAGGTCTTCCGTATCGTATTTCTTAGTAAACGAGTTTGTTTTGGGCATCGGTACGGCTTCTTTATTTCGAGAATTAAATTTGTTTTTAAATTGTTAACAGGAAGGATGATTAGTGTGACTATAACACGTAAACGATAACCTTATCTTTTTAAAGATAAATGTGTTTGGAGATAGAACCAGAGGTGCACGAATATGGGGGTGGTAATTTGAGTAATAGTATACTAACTATGCAATATTAGTTATAAAGTAGTTGTTAACCATTATATTTCGACCGTTTGCCTTTTTTGTGTATCCTCATAAGTTTTCTTTAATCTACATATTTTTTAAAAATTTACTTGTTTAAAATTATCTTTTAAAATTAACGCATAAATATAGTTTTTATGCCGTATTTTTTAATATTTTTCTACTTTAAATACATTATATTCATTTAATTTTAACTTGAAAGTATTTTACACATATAACAATCACCTGTCAATAATTTTATTTGAAAGAATTTTTATTCTTTGGGCTGTTTCAATAGTTGGCAACAATTTAAAATTTTCTTTTCTAAAATATGAAAAAAATAAATCTTGAAATGCTGTAAATTTGAATTTAAAATAGAAATTAATCCTCCAAAAATGAGTCAAATTAAAAAATAAATGCACTCTGCACATAAAAAAATTCCTAATATATAACACGATCTAAAAACGATTAAGTTCCTATGTATAGTTTTTGATTTTATAAAGATTTTAATGGATCGATTTTGACCAACTTTAACATTGAATATCTTTTATAATAACTATTTGATTTAAAATCTGTTTGCACTTGGGTATTTTTCAAACATTTCTTTATAATATCACTAATTTTCTTTTTTTCTATGCAACAGGTGTCTTAATAATAACGAAAGAAGACCTCCAGTCACAAAATATTCAGTGTCAGCGGCGGTGACAGTGCTAATTACTTTTTTTGAATAGATAGATATCTCTATCGCGGGTAGCTTGATTACCAAGGATTAACGAGTTTGCATTTTAAACAATAAAAATAGTCCAGATTTGTTCCTGCTCAGTTTTCCATTACAAAATCAAAACTTCATCAATAAATGAATTAATAGGGATAAAATATATATTTAATGGAGATTTAATCAAACTACCTGCTTAAACCAGTTAAATTATCAGAATCATAAATGCTGCTGTAAGTATCGAAATCTTTGATTTCTTTGCCTATTAAATACGTTGCAAATACGAAAGTATAACTTTTAAATTTTTATTTGAATTTATTATTGCTACGAATCCTATACTTTCTGATGTTGTTATTAGGCAATCTAAAAAATATATCAAATTCGAAAAATTTATTCTTTTCTTTAAATAAAAAAACATGGTTTTAAAGTTTGATCTTGGAAGCCCATTATTCTCTTAATTTTGATACGCATTGTATGTTTTCTGTTTTGGATACAATCCAGACTCTGATTATCACATTTTTTAAATTTTTTACAAGTATATGGTTGTAATGCGAAATAACGCGGAATGTTATATTTGTGAAAGGTATTGCATTGTTTAACTATGATATACTTAAATAGTGTATGTTTATAGATAACAATGAATTTCATGAATTAACAAGTTTGGGTCTCGTATACTATTAATAGTATGTCTTTTAATTGAGCATTATTATATATTATTATTATATATTATATATATTATTATATACTATTTATGTACAACTATTACATATTTCATTACCTATATTTAGTAACGGTAATATATGTCAATACATTTATTATGGCTTGAATTATCTATTGGTAAATAATAATGATAATAATAATAAAAGTTTGCATAATTCCTTTTTCACCGCTGGGGATTCTTTAATTTTAAATAAATATTTCCCTCTTTAAAAATATATTTTACTTTTCGAAATGAATCGCATGTGATGAAACGCAAAAAAATTATGAAAAGTTGTGATATCTGTAATATCTTATTGTAATACGATATTTTCGAAACTTAATCAAAACTCTTCCACAGCATGTTGTCATAGGATTTCAATAGCAAGCAAAATTGATTTCAGACAATGATGAAGAGAAAATTATCTCCATATCAGAAGGTTTTCTTGTTTCATAATAAGTTTATTCAAAATTTGATGAAATATTTACAAATATGTACAATACCAGACATTCTGGTATTTCCACTATTATTCAATTAATATGACATTCCAAAGATCCATTAAATTCAACAACTCTCATAATAAACTAAACTAAAAAACATTCCAAAACACTGGTCGTCAAGACAACGAAGCTAGTTGCCACTTAGCATCATATAAATACATCGCTCGCTCGCAGGCGAGAAACAAACGTCACTTTCATCGGAGGAGATTTCGCAACAAATGAAATGTCCGATCAACTTCACTATGAACTCTACTACCTATAAAATTATCAACTCAGCTACATATAAAATTATGAACGTTTACATTAATTTCCCCCCCAATTAAAAAAACGTGAACCAGAAAGATTTAATGCATTTATTTTGTTTTGTAAATTTCGAGCTTTAGAGCTTCTCGCTTCTATAATATCTTAAGTCGAGCGTCAGGGTCAGTTTTTCTTCTATCATTTCGTAGGAAAAGAGTATATTTTTACAGATCTCCAGAAAACAATTTCTTAAAAACTTTTTTTCAAGAAAAAAAAATAACTGTAGATAATAAAGCTGTATTTTTATTTTAAAACATTCTAAGCAGCTTAGTTTTTTTTTAACATTAAATTTGTTTATTTTAAAACTTGCTTTGATGGCTTATTTTTTCTGCTAATTGCATAATCCTTTTTATCTTGGGCTTTTAAACATGGATAATATTTAATAATATAAAAATTATTGTAAAGAATTCAATGTACTTTTAATTTTTTATCTTTATGTTTATAAAAATATTTTCATTAACGTAAAATTTAAAGACTCCAAAAACATTACTTTGCAAAACTTTATCCCCAAAAGATGTTTAAAAGAATTTATTAGGGTATTTATAAAAAATATTTGATTTTTATTTAATGTTAAATGAATTTAGGAGAAAAAAATATTTAGTAAGGTTTAGATTACCTTTGTAAACAAACCCATTTATTGAATATAGTGAAACAACTTTTCTAAACGAGGTTACTTGATCTAGCCCATGGAGCAAGGAAAAGTTGTATAAAAGAACTTTATTTTCAGATTTAAAGTTAATTTTTTTATATAAAATGAAAATCTAATTTCCTTCGATTTTGCTCTTAACTATCATGAGTTTAATGTCTTCTGTAATATTAGTATTTTTCAGTTCCTGAAAAATCCAACTGCTAGATGCCCCATGTATCAACATTTATGTATATTTCTGTATAGAGATGTATACGTACATACACAAAGATATGTACTGTATGTAAACAGGTCTATATGTATTCGTCGGTTAAAAAAATATTTTTTACCACTTTCATAAGTAAATTTATGCATAGATTAAAATATTATACAAAATAAACGCACCAGTAGTGTGGCAAATAAGGATATTATCTATTTATTATTAAGGTGTTAAGGGATTCCAAAAGATATATTTTTTCAGTCTAATCCTACTCTTCATGTATCAGAATCAGCATTTAATGTTTCAAAATATTATCTTCGGAAAAAAAGAAAAAAAAAGTTACATTTCTCAATGCTTCTGTAGTAAGCCAAGTAAATTTTGGAAAATGTGTTAATTTTTAAGTTTTTAAGCTTATACACCAAATTATTTGCACTGTAATAGAGCATAACACCATAACAATTATTTAATTAAAAATTAAGCATAATAAAGAAACAATGTTTCAAATAAGAACTTGTCATAAAATCTGCATTTGCCAAAAAATGTCTGTAATCGAAGACTAGAAAATAAACAAATGCATCAGCAGAAGAGGAAAATAAAACAAAAAACAATAAAACAATTCTAAATGGCTTATTGAAAGCTAACATTTAGCGATGTTACTCAGTAAGATTTCTTTCATTCATTTTTTTTCTGGGATTGTTTTTAAATTTAAAAAATGAGTGGCCTACTATATGTGAGTTTATCTTATATCTTGTACACCATTTGATCCATACCATTTGATTTGTATTACACTAATTCGTCAGAATCAATTTTAAGTAAGCGATATCAATTTCATATAAGATAAATTTTCTTATTCTTTTTCGATTTATGAAACAAATTTGGCATTAAAAATTATTACTAAAAATTGCAGGGAAATGGAATCAATCTGCTCTCAATTATACAAAAAGGACAAAATGAAATGCATCAATCACAAAGCGGTAATATATTCTGAGGCTGAATGCTATTGGATATTTAATTGCGCGCTTTCTTACTGTCAGGCTTTTAAAACTTTTAATAAAGATATGCGATTTGTCATTTTGATGCATTATATCCGTAATTGAGGGGTTAAGAACTGGTAATTATTATGCGGCGTTTAATTGCTTATCCGAAAAGATTATCACTCATTAGCTGGAAAATTAGAGACTGGGGAACTTAATCGATCAGATAATGAGAATATTTGAAACGTTTTATTGTAGGTACTTTGAGAATTTTTTGCTGAATAAAAGTATTAAATTTTTACCTGGAGAGAATATGAAATTGATACATTAACGAATTAAAAAAATGATTATAGTCTTTTGTAAAATAGGTTAAACCTTTTAGAAAATAGAATTTTATTAAACTGAACTGAAGATATATAACAGGAGTGAACGAATAGAAAATGTAATGACTGAAATGAAATTGTGTAGTATTTTTTATAAAACACCCCCCCCCAAAAAAAAAAAAAAAAAAAAAACATTGAGAGCCATGTTCGTCCCCGGTGACTGAAACTGAACTTTCCGTTTAGATGCATCAGTCACTGGTGACTGGCAGTGTAAAATATGGTATAAAACTAAAAAAATATTGTTTTAAGTAATTTAGTAAAAATTTATTTATTAGAAGATTAGATCATTAAAAGTTAAGTAAATTTTAAATTCTGACGCAGCGTAAACGGAAAGTTCAGTATCAGTCATCGGTGACTGACGTGGCATTCAACGTGTAAACTAGAAAAATGCATGCATTAAAAGTAACAGTATGTTTGACATCCCTTTTTAAAAAAATAAATTACAAATAAGGATAATAGTGATTGTTTCAAATAAATTCACATGTAAAGACATTCTTTAAATTATGTGGGTTAAAGTTTTCATCAAATATTTTAAGAAAAACAATGCGATGTTTTCGTACATACCAAGATTGTCTCCAATGTAACAACAATGGATTTCTTCGTTTTATTTTTATTTTCGTAAATATACTTTTTGTGGTACCAGGAACTTGATGAGCTACAAACTAAGCATTAATACAGGGTAGTTAAAATTAAACTGACAGTACTCAGAGGCTCATAACTCCGGTTCTACTGAGCGGATCCGAATGAAACTTCAGATATGTTATGTAGATCATGCGGCCGAGGTTTTTGTAAAAAAAAAAGTTTCAAATTTCGCCATTAGGTGGCGTTTTAACAATATAAAATGACAGATAACAATTCAAAAATCAAAGATTGACGGAATATTTTATTTATTTACACACCTGTGTGCTCTATGTGCATACCTTATCGGTCAACAATATGCTGAAAGCGTACCACCGCGTTATCAACGGCGGCACGCAACACATCAGTAGGAATCATGGAGAGATGGCGTAGGATGCTAGCTTTTAAGTCTGCTGAATTAGTTACACGCCCTTGATACACATGATCTTTCAGAAAACCCCACAGCCAGAAGTCGGAAGGTGTTCGGATCTGGTGACCTTGCTGGCCAGGAAAAGAGGAAAGTACGCGAGAAGACACGCTCATCAGAGAAATTGTCTTGAAACACATTTTTTACGCATCTCGCCGTATGAGCAGTTGCCCCATCTTACATGAATATTGTGGTTGCCAAACAGCCTCTTTGTCTTAACGCCGGGACAACATGATTCTCCAGGAGACTCCTGTATCGATCACCTGTTACTGTACGCCTAACAAACCCGTTCATCGTGACTTTTAAATTCGCTTTTATAGCGAAATTGCTCTAACTACTCATTTACATATGGTTTTAGCACTACAGCGCCATCTAATGGCGAAATTTAAAACTTTTTTTTTTTTTTTTTTTTTTTTTTACGAAAACCCCGGCCGCATGATTACATAATATATATCTGAAGTTTCATTCCTATCCGCTCCGTAGAACCGGAGTTATGAGTCTCTGAGTACCGTCAGTTTAATTTTAACCACCCTGTACAAAAAAAATTGTACTACATATCCATTCAAAAAATCATATATTTAAAACTGATAAAAAGAAAATAAAACTGTAATTTTTTATGAAATTAGCAGACATTTGAACAGATTGTTTATTACCTATATTATAAATTACAGACAACACAAGTTTTACACAAATGTAACATATGATTTAGAGATAATACACATTTTGTAAATATTTGTTCGTAAAAAATTATTGGAAACTCTTTTATTTCCGAAAATCGATTGGAAATATTCACACCTAATACAGTAAATTTGTTAGATACATCTAAATGTTTGCAGTCTTCATAATATTAAAAAAATCTTTTCTTCTTTGAAGACTTTCAAGCAGAAATTTCCGATTTCTTTAATTCTGTATTCTGATTTGAAAGTTAAATACTCCCTTTTTAGGTGCGTTCGTAATTATGTAAATACGTAGCACCTATTGTTGTCGCTCAGTCCGTCTGTCTGTCCGTCCGCATATAGCAACGCAAAAACTACCCAACCGAATCGTTTGAAATTTAAAATACATAATTATACCATAATTTTGTCGAGTCATTTCAAATTTTATGAAAATTGGATGGATAGATCAATTACAGGGACAATCAAAAGAATTCCGTTGCATTACGGTCAATGGGGAAAAATTTTTCAAATGCATTTTAATCGTTTGAAATTTAAAACATATAATTATTGCGTAATTTTGTTGAGTCATTTCAAATGTTATGAAAATCGGATGCATAGATCAATTACAGGGACAATCAAAAGAATTCCGTTACATTACGGTCAATGGGGAAAAATTTTCAAATGCATTTTAATCGTTTGAAATTTAAAACATATAATTACTACGTAATTTTATAGAGTCATTTCAAATGTTATGAAAGTCGGATGCATAGATCATTTACAGGGACAATGAAAGGTATTCCATTACATTACGGTCAATGGGAAAAAAGTTTCAAATACATTTTTATGATGTTACACTCATTCGAACATAATAGAATCGGCATGAATCTATGAAATATTTTCTAAAATATGCATTCTGTACAATCTGTGATGCAAAGAATTTTTATTATTAAATTACAGGGTCACACAAAAGTATTCCACTACATAATGCTACACGGGGAAACATTGTTTGGGGCGTGTTTTAATTATATTCAACTATTTCACATTTTATGAATAAGATATACGTTTCTGAGGTGTAATAAAATTAATTTTCGCATATTTACAGAAATACAAAGATTTCGACTACTATACTGTATCCGAAGTACGCTCTACTATATCAGCAAGATCTGAATATTTTTAAAACTTCGTTATCGTACGAACGCACCTCATTTGCTAAGTTCACGTGCAATTTCCAACTTGTTATAATTATTTATAACTTTTCATTTGCTACATATTTTCTCTGACCAAAAGAAACTTATTGTACTAACTAAATATTAATAATGCTGGAAAAATAAAAAGGTTTACTCAATAGCATAATACTGAATTTCTAAATAGTTCTTAAGACTATTTACTCACAAAGAATTTTTTCAAATTGTTATCGATATTGATAGTATAATATCTTTTATTAGAGCGTTTTGTTTGTATCGCCAATATGCATTATTTTTACTCTATTAATTATGCGATAGTAATCTAAAATATAAATGGTATGCATTACGGATTTCATTAGATTTGACTTTAATAATTATGCAATCAGGTAAAAAAAATGTTCTTTCAGATTATTTTGGTAGAAGTTGAATTTATCAACTACTGTGTATTTATTCACACAAACTACTCATATACAATGAAAATACTTCTTATTCTACTGGCTGTATCTATCTTTGAAGAAACTCATCTTGAAAGATACTAGTATGCTGTTTAGATCAAATGACGACCTCAGAAGCCAAGGTGTACGAGTGACAAAATGTCGATTCAGAGGAAATTGAGTTTAAAGATAAATGATGTTAAATTGGAACACCAATAACAATTGCCTAAATTGAAATAGGAAACATCTGCATGTTGTATTCTAATCTTTGAACTCTCATTTCAATAACTGTTAAAAAATAGAGTACAATTTTCTTTAAATGTATAATTAATCAATATTGTTTGTTTTTCGAAAAAAGTGGTTTATCTCTATAACTACCCAAATAATAAGAAAATGACCTATATTTCTTTACCTGAAAAGAAAAAAAACATATTTCAAGATACTCTGTGCACTTAACTCAATTTTTCAATTTTGTCACTTATACCCCTTGGCTTCTGGGGTTCTTATGTTTATTTATGGACAGAAATGTACGAACAGTAGACTAATGCCTAGCACATTTACCTGATCTTGCTGATTCATTATCACAATCGCACATCTAGAAAGTCTTTAGCAACGCAATCAATTTCATGCGTAAAATGTGTCGCATGTACTGCGTGATAATTTAAAAAGTAGTGATTTTGGTAATTTTTAAAGACAGTCCAAACAGCATGCTTCAAATGTTGAGTTTCCTATAGTACCAGGGTAATTCAAAATGAACACAGCGATTTTAACCTCATCAGACCTGAGGTACACAAATGTTTACCTCCATTCTTTTCCTCATAAAAACTAAACTGTTCGAATTTTTTGCATTTTTACTTTACTTCTATACAGCTGAATGTTTTTTGCTTTAAAACAAAATTAATAAATGTCAGCACTGATGAATATTACCTCATAAAATAAACATTATTTTCATCCGAGTTTCGAAAATACATTTTGGCCAAGAAAGTAAGAATTAGTCATGATTATTTAACTTAAATGCTTTACAATAAAAAAAATTGAGAATTTGCTGATCATTTACTTGTTTAAAGACCTCAATTTTGTTATTACGTAAATTTGTATTACTCATTGTTAAACTGATGTTTTAAGGGGATTAGTACTTTTATATCCATATTTGTAAACCTAAATTACCAGTCTGCTAAAGTACTGATTTCATAAAAATTACTCTTTGTGTCATCTATGGTGTCATTTCGATTATGCAAAAGGAATAAATATATATTTGTAGAGTTATTTTATGCTCAGGTCTGAAGAGGTTAAATGGCTATATTTAAGCGAGGAGAATTTACCGATAAGAATTATAGAAAATGTAAAATAAAGTTTAAAATTTTGTTTACACACTTTATAAATGTTTTATGTCTTATACTTAATGTATATGTAATGTTCTATATAATGTTCTGGGCCCCTCGGACAAAATCTAAACATCCTTTATGTTCAAACATCAGATACAACATTCATGTTTCGTTAGTATTTTGGAGCATAATTGTGCGTTAGTTTCTCAATTATCATTTCTGTCATTAGTGTAACGAAGATTTTGTCAGCGGTACAGTCAAGCCTCACCAATTATTAACAACATGCACTTATGGTGTCAGATGTTTGAACAAAACGAATATTTTGATGTCCTGCACGTGACTATTGGGAAGAACGTAGAATATTTATTAAAGATGTAAAAAAAATTTTGAGTTTTCTTTTACGTATAAAAAACATTTCATATTTATTTACTTAGAACAGGTGTCACAAATAAAAAATTAAAAAGTTGACATGTTTCGGTTCATTCATAAGAAACGTATTCATAACACATAAAATCAGTAGAAAACTAAATGACACTGGATATAAATATAATTTAAAAACCCAAAACACAAAACACTGCGCCCCCTATGATCGTGAATAGCAATTGCCATCGCGGCATATAAATATAATATATTTTGATCATATATTAAATTTAATATGTATAAAATTAATATTAAAATAAGTAGAAAACTAAATGACACTGGATATAAATATAATTTAAAAAGACAAAACACAAAATATTGCGCCCCCTATGATCGTGAATAGCCAATGCTACTGAGGCTCCCCCTATTAGACTCACACTCTAAATATTTATTAAGTAATTCTAACCACAAACTCGGAATGTCATAAGAATAAGAATCATTACAAACCCTATCCCTCCTAGAATATATCTCTATCGATTCACGGATGATTAATTTTCGGAATAAACTTGAAATGAACACTAATCTACTATCTTTAAAACAAATCTTAACCCCCCTCTTTAAAAACAATTTTGATAACGCAGTCTTATCCCTACCAAATTTTATGTCACATTCATGCTCTTTCTTTCTAACCTCAAACTTTCTACCTGAAAATGAAAAAGGTGAAGTGATTTTGTTTTTAGTTTTGAATGAACCGAAACATGTCAACTTTTTAATTTTTGTGACTCCTGTTCTAAGTAAATAAATATGAAATGTTTTTTATATGTAAATGAAAAAGGTGAAGTGATTTTGTTTTAGTTTTTAGTTTTGAAAAAACGAAAGCTAACAACAGTTTTAACATTTTTTTACATTCTGTGTAATTATTTTTGATAAATTCCTTACTATAGAAAATTTACAGCCATTTGTAATCGCTATATTCATTTTGAATTATCGTCTATTTTTCGTAAAAACGCCGCTGCTGCAAAAGTCACAGGATTACAACTTATTTACGCACATTTCTAACAACATTTTACAGGATGGCTACATGAGATTTACCATTTGCACTACACTGTAAAATAGATTATGTATAGAGAATTTAGAATAAAGGTTATTGGGTTTGAAATGAGGCTATTTCTGTAAATTGTAACAGGTCCACATCGTATCCAATAAGTCTAACGAGATTTCTGAGCAAAGTAGATGCTATGTTTTAAAATTTTGTTCTTGAGAAAGTTTCTTTTAAAAATTGAAATTTTGTTTTCTCTCGTTAGCTCAGTGTTTCAAGTACACATCTGTATATTTTTCTTTCAAATAAATAAATACATTTATCGTATCTATAATGAATGCGGAGACCGAGCGCCCAAAGTTACATTTTCCTTTATCACTTCACTTGTCATGATTAATTATTCAATTATGCTATTTCAGGTTAGTATAATATTGGTTTTCTCATTTTGCTAGAAATAGAATTCTGCAGAATTTAATTATAGTGTATTTTTCCATGCAAATTATATGCATAAAGAGCAGTTATTTGGCATATTCCATTAACTATTGTTTATTCATTTAATCATATAATGAAAGATATAGTAGTTTATCTTATTTTTAGAGGCTTTTAATTCAAATTCCCCTTCTCTTTAAAATTAAATCAGCTAAGAAAACAAAGCTTACTTACAACCTTCTGTTTTTTCTCAACGTAATATTTTATACAATAAATGAAAGATTAATTTATCTAAAAATTCATGTTCCTCATCTCGCAATAACCCTTATATATGCATGAAAGTTAGAATAGTTTTTTTACTATTACTTATTCATAATTCATTGTTTTCAGCTGGATTGGATGTATTTAATTGGATGCTGGATTGGATGTCTATATGCTGATAATTTAAAAAAATAACAGGAAAGAAAAAATTATGCGTCAAGTATAGATTATGAAACACGTATAAAAACGAAGTTTAATTCTTCATTATAGTACGAACGCACCTTATTTGCTACGTTTGACGTGAAATTTCAGACTCATTTTTCTCAAAATTATTTCTGCCTACTCAAGTTCATTTAGGGTGAAACATCCTCTATCTGTGGCTAAATTAATGGATTGTGACCCCATCTTATTTGGAAAATTTTTGTTCTCTTGGTGCCCAATATTAACCCTCTGAAATTGTCGCATGAATTTGGCTACATCCTGCATAAAAGTTTTACAGAATATAAAGCAAATTACACCAATGCTTTTAAAATAGATAGTGAAAGGAATAAGATAAGACTTTCTGTACTCTGGAAACAATCACCATGATTTTTTTTCAATTATCCAAACTTTATTATAAAGATAATTTATCTCTAATTTTTCTCAATCATATGTCCTTTTTAATTAACATGCTTTGCCTATGCAGTTTTTCACCTCATACTTTTTTTGGCCTCTTTACTTTTCAAAGTAATTTTTGGAAAAGAAGTTTTGTATAATTTTTACATTAAGAGTGTATTTTGGATTAGTGGAATGAAATTTCATATCAATCTCACCAGGGTATTCTTCCAAGGTTACAGAATGACAGTAAAATTAGTTTCATTTAAAAAAGTTAGTAGATACTATACATTTAATATATTTTTTTCCAATAACTAAATAAAAAAGAATTTCTGTATGAAACATATTAACGATATAATTTTGCAATACATTATGTATCTTATTTAAAAAACGATTTTTTTTCTTTACATTATATTTCTTATGAATTAATTTTGTATTATTATATATATTCTTTTGTAAAATAAATATGGGGCAAAAACATTATCTATTTTACTTATTTATCTTTAAGATTAAACGTTAATAGATATTTAAAAAAGTTAAGATTTTATATTTAATACATACCTCCCCCTCCCCCCAATAATTGAATCAAAAAGAATTTCTGTATAAAAAATATTAACTATATAATTTTGCTATACATTATTTATCTTATTTGAAAAATTCATTTTTTATTTTATATTACTTACATTTTTTATGAATTAATGTTGTATGTAATTAATGTAATCTATGTTCTTTTGTGCAATAAATATGCGACAAAAAGTTATCTTTTTTATTTATTTATTTATTTGATTAAACGTTATAGAGATTTTAAAAACATTAATAGATATTTTTTTTTTTACATTTAATACATTTTCCTCCCAATAACTAAATCAAAAAGAATTTCTATATGAAGCGTATTAATTAATTTTGCAATACATTATTTTATTTGAAAAATTGATTTTTTATTTATATTATTTGTATTTCTTATGAATTAATGTTGTATTCTTTTATATATCTATTGTGAAATAATTATGTGGCAAAAAATGATCTTTATATATTTTCAATTGTTAGACTTTTTTTTAAAATCCATTTTAAACAGATTAAAGATTTTTTATTATCATACTATTTTATACCGTTAATTTACTATTTTGTCTTAATTTTTTTGTTGTATTTCTAAATTCTTAATACATTCCGGATTTCCAGGCATTTGCCAGCGGAGTTTTACCTTCCTAATTTCAAATTGGTCTATCATGCAACCAATCCAAATTATAGATTTATTACAGGGTATCCAGCAAATAAGACCCCAATTTCAAAATTGAATTTCTCAAAAACAAAGGTCGATAGAATTATGCGGTAAACTGTTTGTTTATTAAGTAAGCTGTAAAAATCTTATACAGAAATTTCGATGGGTGACTGTTTAGAAAAGATTATGTTCTGTTTGCAAAGAATGCTTGAGTTGACATTTTTCTTGATTTGGATTCCTTGCAGAGAACGAGTTTTACGGCATACAGTACCATATTTTAAGGATTTTTGGAATAATTTTTTTTTTAATTTCAAAATTACAAAAGTTTAGTTCGATACATCTTTAAAATATTGCATTGTAAGCCAAAAAACCCGTTCTCTGCAAGTAATCTAAAACACGAAATATATAAAATCAAGCTTTCTTTGCAATGAGAGCACAATATTTTCAAAATATTCACCGATCGAATCTTCTGTATAAGATTTTTAGAGCTTGCCAAATAAACAAACTGTTTACCGCATAATTATATCGATCTTCGTTTTTGAGAAATTTATTTTTAAGATTTGTGTCTTATTTGCTGTGGACACCCTGTAGATTCTTCTAATAATTTACTTTGTCTTTTCACCGGGGACCTTTTTTCTAATCTTTTAATTTCTATCTCTTATAATTTTATGATAGACCATACTGTGCAGTATAGTTCCCCTTTTTATCATGCCTCATAATGTTTAGAATCAATACCCAAATACTCTAACTGTATTTTGCCACTGAGAATCTCCTGAAACAGTGGTTTAACTTTGCAATACATATACGTTTGACGTCTGAATTTAAAAAGCTATTAAAAGATTGAATAAAATAAACTAAGACAGACATGTATATATATATATATATATATAAGTATATATATAAAATATTTAATACACAAAAAATAAAAATGCAAATAAAAATTTAAAAATACAAATGTAAACTTTTCGCCAAGCTACTCGCGAGGCATCATCAGTACAAATATCGATTGCATGACAAACAGTGTAACTAAATGTAATTGTTCTTGATTTATTTTATATATTTAATTTTATTTTTAATTTTTTGTTTATTTTATAGTAAATATTTTTTGGTCACTTTAAAAAGAGATTCACCGTGATTTTTATATAATTTTAACTAAACAATAAATGACATTTTTCCTTGTGACTAACGGAACAAATAATTGATAATTTTTCACAGATGAGACTTTGAAACCAATCTATAGGGCATTTGGAAACCTCTGTCTCGGAGGAGAAAAATGCAAACCCATATTTCGAACATCTTTCATCTCTAAGTCATGTATTTCATCAAAAACCCGATGTAAATGTTTTTCTGTTAAAGATGAAATAAAAAATTCCGCGAATCAATTTCTTTATTTCCTGATAATACTTATCTGTTAATTTTTGCCGACAAAGGTTTTTTCTTAGAAACATCACAACGTAATCTATATTTAATATTACCTTGATTAAACTTCAGATTTCTCTTTTCTGCGTATAAAAAGAGATTTGAGGCTAATGTAAGTTTGTAGAGTCTACATAAAATAAAGGCATTCCACAGAACGCACTGCGCTTCTTGGAATGAAATGTAAAGAATAAAAGCAACGCTTGAAAGATAAGTCAACTAAATTAAGCTGAGTGCCTCTATGTGATTAAATCCTAAAGCAATTCTTAGGTACTTAAAGCAATTTACTTAATAAAAGATTTTTTATCTTATGAAATTTTTTCTCGGAATTTTTTTATGCGATTTTCTTTTGTAACTTGATATCAAGATTACTGTTGCTATAATACTAATAACAATTTTAGGAATTTTTCGATATTTTGAAGAAACGGTATGATGAATATTATCTGGACTTACATAGCAATGACAAGCCTTATATTACGAACAGTGCTATTTTATCTCTACATATATTAAATGTCATACTTGCCATACTGTAATATTCACTTTTAAATGATGAGATCATAAAACAGTATTAATCCAAGAAATTCCGATTACATTGAGATTAGTCTTACTATCAGAATGATATTCTGATTTTATATTTCCTTCTGATTTGATTTTTTAAAGATTTATTTTTAGTACTGATAGCAACATTACTGGTACAATAATATAAAAAATTATTTTGACATAAATCGCTTAAGGAGACGGTGGACGTTAAAACTTTTTTCTTTAAATTTTTACTCTAGTAATATGAAATTTTGTGTATATATACATTTAACCAAAAGCATATAGAACACCTTCAAAAAAATTTCAATCTTATTAAAATTTTCAATTTTTTTAAAAAAAGTTAAATTTTTAAACAAAATTTTAAAATGCTTCTCGTGTCGTAATTTGAGATATTTTCATGCTTTTGCATTTTTATCATTTACAACTCTATTATATACAAATTAGTGTAAGATTTTTTAAATCGCTTAAATAGTTAATTTTTTACAGATTCTTTTTCTAAATTTCGTATCGATTTTCATCAAAATTTTACCTTTTAATAAGTAAAAAATCAAATTTGACTGACTTAATGAAGACGAATTTAAAAAAGCTTCAGGATACTTCCTTATCAATTTCATAAATATTGATCAAAAATTATGTCGCAAGGAGCATTTCAAACATCTAAAGACGCTAAAAAATTAGTCTTGAGAAAAACAGATTTAAATTATATAAATAGACTTATCTTTATTATTTACTTCTTAAAACCTTCATAAAAGATATTTTACTAAGAAAAAACCTGTTTTAGTACTATTATACCACAGAAATATACCTTTTTTGCGACGATTTTGCTCAAATAAAGGTCCACTGTCCCCTTAAAAAACAATTCTTTAATAGCATTTTTGCAATAGAAACTAACAGTTTACTCAATGACTAACGGTTTAGAAATTACCATTGGCCACCGTTGAGATTGGACACGCTGTATAGTACTAATATTAAAAATAAGGAATTTTTGTGTTTAATCTTAAGGAAAATAAGTTTATTATATAAAAATTTAGTTTTCGCTTTATTTGCATTAAATCCTTTATGAGACTCCGTTACACTAACTTTCTTATCTGAATTTTGCGACTTTCACCGCATTATCCCTGAAGAAATAGTTTGTATTTTACACAATAAAGTTAAAGACCATTTTAATAATAGTAACTTGATTTTTTAAAAGTGTTTTTGTTTACATTTTCTATGTTCAAATAGGTAAAAAGCGATTCTGGTGTTAAAACTTTAAACAAAATTAAGAGGATAGTATATTTGACTGATAATTCCGGTGTAATGTCGTTATTTATGTTAAAGATGATATTGAATACATAAAAAAACATTGCATCAAATCTGACGCTAAACTTGAAGATATTTGGGATAAAAAAAGTAAGTCTTCATAAATTAAAAAACTGGTAATAACTACCTAACTTGATAACTTTGTAACGGTTAACACACGGTGGGCGTCATTTGTAACGGTTGGGTGCTCGCACTGACTGTTGAATGCAGACATAACTCGGAACATAAGATAAAAACAGTTTATTAAAAACGATAAGGGCTCAAAGGGAGTGGAGCAAGTCTGTAATTTTAACAACTGAGAACACTACTAAAAGATTAAACCCATACTCACAGCTCCGGAACTAGCTCAATCGGGGCACACTTCAGATTACTTCTCAGCTATCTTTCGGCTAAGCTGCTAGATAAAATCTTCTTAGACAGCCCGTGGCTGTATATATTTCTTTATTAACTTGAACTAGGCAACGTAATTACTATTAACTTCTTACCACCGGCCAACTTCTCGAGTCGAATTCCAAAACTCCTTGTCAACTCACTGGAGGCTCGCCAATACTTGATATCGCTTACTCTAGATTCACTACTAGCTGTCCAATGCCGCTAGACACACTCCTAGCTGGCTAATATCGCTAGACCCACTTCGCTAGACACACACTGCTAGACGCCACTAGCTGGCTATGCCGCTAGAGACACACACCACACACACTCAAACTCAAAGCTTTTATATGTTGCAAACTGAGATACTACAAATTTACATATTACTACTAACCGCGACCTAACTGTAGAATCCGAAAGAGACACACACGCTCTAAAAAGTTAAAGTAAAAGAGAGAATAGATGTCTCTTTCACGCTTACGCATGTTAAATCATTGACGTCACGATCTCAAAAATGCTAGAGTGTCTCTATTACAAAGGTCACTTCCTCACAACTTTTTGTTCAGATTTTAGTCGAAACAGTTCTTCCGTAATAAGTTTAATGTCGAAGCTTTAATTATATATCTTTCTCAATTTTGTGAACACGTTTTTTTTTTCTAAAAAGTATGTTCTACTTTTTAAATTTGTGAAAAAAGATTCTATGCTGAAGAATCTATTATAATATAATACAAAGCAAGTTGGACGTTTGACACTTCCAGTGCCGTGGCAATGCTTATGTTACGTCAAAGATTATAATCAATATGGCAAAATGCTACAATTAAGTATGAATTAGTTTCAAATAAAAGTATAAATATTAATTTTTAAAAACTTTCTTGAATTCCAAATTTAAAATAATCATTTAGGTAATGATCTGCAATTAATACACTATTGTAATTCCTTTAAAAGTAATGTTTTCGGAAAAAATTAACACATTTAATATTTCAGTCAGCAGTTTTAAATTAGTATTTTTCAACATTTAATGTAAAAACAATCTATCGGATAATCGTCTGCTATCAAGATTTTTGCCATTAGTAAAATGAACATAGGTGATGTAGGCAAAATAAACAAAGGTGGCATGCAGCGGAGTCGCCGGTTACACACAGGTGAGATCGGTTAGTTACCAAAGCGCTCAGTACTGCTAACCGATACACAACTAATGTCGTTCATCGGTAGCAAACGAAGTGACTGGTAAGACACCGAACTAACGAAGAAAAAAAATCTCAGTTGGGTCACGTGTTCGGTTTCATGAACATTTAAGACAACAATAAAATAATTACAACAACGTAATACAAGTGGCACTACAAGTAAATGATACCAATAGAATTCAGTGAATCTGTCACAAGGTTACAAACTGATCACTTACCGTGACGTCATTTAACTTGTCACATTGGTTGCTTTGGTTAGGTCTGCTGAACGCGCCTACACAGTGAATACTAAGTCAATACTATGATTTCGAATGAGACTTAATTCCAACTTTCATGGATGGTCAGAAATACAGAATAAATACTACTTCGAAATTCATTATAATTCTAAAACGTACGTAATTCATTAAGCGATATGAGTCATAATATACCGACTGAATAATATGTTTTGGACTGGACTTAAAATACTTAAAACTTGTTTTAAAATATTTAAATCAGCATTTTCCAATAATTTAATGTAAATTTAATTAACGGAATAATCGTCTGCCATAAATAGTTTACCACCGGTAGTAAAATTAACAGTGAATATGTTTTCCACCTTTTTATGCTGGTCAGAAATATAGTATGAATACTACTCCTCTTTCGAATTTAATATAATGCCGAAATGTACGTCATTCCCTTTTCGTCCGGAGCCGTTAAACAATATGAATTTCCTTTATACATGTCTGAATGTTTTAAGATTAACAGGTTTTGGTGTGAACTTAAGATATTTAACAGATATTTGATAGATTTAGATTAGTATTTTTTTCATTTAATGTAAAATAAATTTAACAAATAATCGTCTGCTAGAAACAGTTTGTTGCCACCGGTAGTAAAATTAACAATGAACATGTTTTCGAATGGCATTTAATCTCATTTTTTATGTGTGGTCAGAAATATAGAATCCTCTTTTGAAATTCATATAATCCCGAGTCATCCGGGATTATTCTGTCTAGCTTTTACTTTTTTTTATACCCAACTAAAAAAGTTTTAAAATTAAAATGTTTTAATCTATCGGATAATTGTTTGCTATAAACAATTTGTTACCACTGGTAGTAAAAATCAACATTTACCAAATAATCGTCTGTTATAAACAGTCTGTTGCCACCGGTAGTAAAATTAACAATGAATATGTTTTCGAATGGGACTTGATCCCACCTTTTTATGCGTTGTCAGAAATACATAATGAATAATACTCCTCTTTCGAAATTCATATAATTCTGAATTGTACGCGATTTTTTTTTTTTTTTAGTCCTAGTTTCTTTTTTTTAAACCCAATTAAGTAAGTTTTAATGTTTCAATCTTTTGGATAATCGTCTGCTATAAATAATTTGTTACCACCGGTATTGAAATTATCTACGATTACTTGATAAGTATACACTTAATAATTTTCTAATATATTTTCGAATGGCACTTAATCTCACCTTTTTATGCGTGGTCAGCAATACAGAATGGATATTATTCTTTGGAAATCTATATAATCCTGAATTATACGCGATTATTTTTTGTCCAGGAATTCCTTTTTTGATACCCAACTAAATAAGTTTTAAAATGTTTTAATTTATCAGATAATTGTCTGCTACAAACAGTTTGCTGCTACCAGTAGTAAAATTAACAACATTTACCAAATAATCGTCTGATATAAGCAGTTTGTTTCCACCAGTAGTAATATTAACAATCAATATGTTTTGAATTGGCACTTAACCCCACCTTTTATGCGTGGTGAGGGATACAGAAAGAATACTACTCCTCTTTTGAAATCCATATAATCCCGATTTATACGGGATTATTTTTTGTCCAGGATTTCCCTTTTGTATACCCAACTAAATAGGTTTTAAAATTAAAATGCTTTAATCTATCAGATAATTGTCTGCTATAAACAATTTGTTACCACTGGTAGTAAAATTAACAACATTTACCAAATAATCGTCTGCTCTAAATAGTTTGTTACCACCGGTAGTAAAATTAACAATGAATATGTTTTTGAATAAAACTTAATCCCACCTTTTATGCATTGTCATAAATACAGAATGGATATTACTCTTTCGAAATTCATATAATTCCGAATTGTACGCAGTTTTTTTTTTTGTCCTGGAGTTTCTATATATCCGACTGAATAAGTTTTAAAATTAAAATGATTTAATCTATCAGATAATTGTCTGCTATTAACAATTTGTTGCCACCGGTAATGAAATTAACGACATTCACAAAATAATCGTCTGCTCTAAATAGTTTGTTGCCACCGGTAGTAAAATTAACAATGAATATGTTTTCGAGTAAGACTTAAACCAACCTTTTATGCGTGGTCAGAAATTCAGAATGAATACTACTCCTCTTTCGAAATTCATATAATTCCGAATTGTACGCGATATTTTTTTTTATCTTGGAGTTTTTTGTACCCGACTGAATAAGTTTTTAAATTAAAATGTTTTAATTAATTGAATAATCATGTGCTATAAACAATTTGTTGCCGCACGGTAGTGATATTAATAACATTTACCAAATAATCTTCTGCTATAAACAGTCTGTTGCCACCGGTAGTAAAATTAACAATGAATATGTTTTCGAATGGGACTTAATCCAACCTTTTATGCGTGGTCAGAAATTCAGAATGAATATTAACTCCTCTTTCGAAATTCATATAATCCCGGAATGCGCGTCATTTCCTTTTTGTCCAGATCCATTAAGCGATATAAGTTTTCTTTATACACGACTGAATGTGTAGATACATACATATATGGAGTGGATGAGTCGATTTTCGTGTCGAATTTGTCAGAAAGGGGATTAAAAGATGTAGCTTTCTCCCCATCATGTCACCGAACAGAAATGCTCACCGATTTCAGCTTTCGTATTGATTTTCCCGACCTCTGAATCGTTAACAAGATCACGTGTTCCCTTGCAACTCCGTGAATGTTAAATATGAATGATGTTCTTTTCATTTTACTGGATCTCAGTAAACAAGGGTTAGTGCTGATAAAAGAAGATCTGTACTGGTTTAAATGAAAAGAGGGGAAAAATAGAATCTCCTTTTTAGATTTGAATATGTAACTCTCGAAATTCGAAGTTTAGTGCAACATAATTCTTTATTCTAGTATTTAAAATCTAAAATGTTATCTACATTGTAAATAAATATAAAAATATGTGACGGAATGAAATTTTCGTCTTGCTTTTAACGCACAATATTATAATATGAAATATATAATACACGATTCTCGTTCATTTTAAAAATGGAATCGTGTATTTATATAAATAAAGAAAATATTCCCTGAGGAAGAGTCTGATTAAAGGCTTGAAAGTACTAAGATGTTTTTAAATAAAATTAAGTATTAACATCTATAATTAATTATTTAATTGACTTTTAAATAAACCTGAACATTTTAAAGTTCATATATTTTTTGTTATCTACATGTATACTAACCTATCCGAATCTGGCATATTTTTAATAGTACATGTTGATACTACATGTCTTTTAATGGAGTATTATTTTCGTTTTAAGAAATAAGGTACCCTGGGGTAATAACGCCACGTTAAGGTTCTGCCAATTTTCACAGCTCAGTTTAGTTTGTATTTTTCAAACAAACATATGATTTGATACAGCAACTCATTGACTATCTGTATAAAAAAATAATTTAACAGATATGTATTCATAAAATGTAATGGCGTGATTTCTTGACCAATGCTATTTGGCGTTATTACCCACCTATATGGGTAATAACGCCATGCAATTAAAACTATGAAATAAGACGGAATAATTGCATGTAGATTGCCCAATTCTAAAAATACAAACTCTACAAACTTAGAAATTTGATAAATTGCATTCTAAGCTATTGAAAATGTTAAATTTTTTGTGAAAGTGTAAGAAAAATAAAGGTGTGGTGTGGGGGGGGGGATGAGGCAAAAGAATATCAGACCGTGAGCTTCTTTTTGCTTAAAAAAGACCGCTTAAATAGAATTATTAGAAACATTGCACAGTTTTAACTGTGTTTATTTGAATCAGTATTTAGGATGTAGCTCGGCCACTGAAGGAATCAACCGGGGTATTAATGCCAAGGATTGGCGTTATTACCCCGTTATAGTTATTGCGCTATACATTTTAAATTACAATTTATCTCGAGAAGATATCTAAAATCTTCAACAACATTTTGAAAGTCCATGAAATGTACTACAAATTTATGTAATTAACAAAGTATTTCCGGATAAAAAAAATAGTCTTCACATCACAAAACGTACCTCGCAAATTTTAGATCAAGCGTTAATTTTAGTTGCTTGTAAAAACAATAAGGCCTAAAAATGAAACAAATTAACTTGAAGCTGTTTTTGCGATTTACATTACTCAAAACCCTTCTGCGCGGAGCACATGGGTGTCATTTACCAGATTATTTCATAATTATGCAAAATATTAGCACTTGGCGTTATTACCCCGCCTGGCGTTATTATCCCAGGGTACCTTACTTTTGTCATATTTGCATGTAGTATGTGTCTGTGCACTCACTATATGATTTTATTTATGTTTAGGCATTTATTAATAGTAATTTTTACTGTTTGCTAAATTCTCTTTGCGCAGTTTGCGATTCTTTTATTTTAAACAAATATTTCACTAGATAAGTTTAAAATAAAAGTTACTTTCCTGCATGAGTTATGAGTAATGAAGTGCAAAAAGTATTAGATTGTTGTAATATAAGTTAAATCTTATTATAATACAATAATTTCTAAACATCTCTAAAAACTCTTCCTTAGCCAATTGTCATATGAATATTATCTGAACAGTACGCAAAACAACAACATTCGTTATCTTTCAGACAAAGGGATATTCATTAAATACCAAGTAATCTATTTGAATAGCTAGAATTAATAAAGAATACTGCCCAGTTAAACTGATAGCATTGAGCTCACAGGCTACAAATACTTTTTGTACATTAAAGCCTTATATTTTCAAGGGTTATTTCCGTTCGAAAAAAAAATTAAGAAGGGGAAACAGCTCTCCCCTTTCCTCTTTTTTATACTTAATCATTGAACCTCCTATACTATCAAAGACATGCTTTATCATATAAAAAATCTATATCCAAAATTCAGAGCAAATGAGATAATTCTTAATAAAAACCCATTTAGCATTTATATAATTTAAAAGGAGTTATCCCCCTCTTTTATACTCAACCATTAAACTTCCAAAACTATTCAGAGATTTGAACGAAATCTGAAAATTCTGCTTGAAAAACCCATTTATATAAATTAAGGGGGGGCATTAGAACCCCTGTTCCCCCTATTTATACTTATTCAATGAACACCTAATAACAGTCACGGAATCGCCTCATCAGAATGATCCTAATCTAAATTTTGAACGAAAACTTAATTCTGCATGAAAATCCCATTTATATGAATTGAGGGGAGGGGCATGAGCCCCCCGTTCCCCCTCTTATACATATCGAATGAACTCCAAAAACTAATCAGGGAAGCGCCTTGTCAGGATATACCTACATACAAAATATCAAGTGGATAGGATATTTTTATCATGAGTTGCCGCGTTTCGCACGAACGAATATACAGAACGGATGGGCACATAAGCCCTCAGGCTATGATAGTCTGTGAGCTAATAATGCTAAAGTAAGGGGAATTTTTTCTAAAAAATTAAAAGGAACCGAAAGGATTAAAGTAATCTGCATTATGTTAATAACTATTAAATGTATCCAACTGTTGTCGAATCCCCTAGATTTGACTTTCCAGCTCTTGAAATTTAAACTTTAGAGGAAAACCTTAGGAAATTCTTTTTTACGTTCTAATATTAAAAGACTAAAATGTTTATATGTACAGTCACAGCAAAATAAATCTTGACACTTGCGATTTTAGATGTTCTAAAAATATACATAAGGAATAACTCCAAAACTCCTGATGTATAAACAAAATAGTACAGGTTATGTATTTTAGATAAGATTTTATTTCCGAAATCCAGTAGGGGACCGTCAACAAGTTGAAAAGAACGAATATCTTTTGAATAACCCTGTCAAAACTAATGTAGTAATAACGTTCAAACTGTAGATTATGATTAAGTGGCTTATAGTAATAAACTGTGTTCATTTTTATGCTGATAGCATGTATACTCTTAGAGAAATTAAGGTTTTTATAAAAACGACCCCAAATTTTACCAAGTTTTTTGCTTATAATTTGCAGAGCTTTAAATAAAAAACAATGTTCTTTTCAGAAAATATGAGAAACAAGATTATACATAATACCCTGTAATCAAAATTTAAAAATATTAATTGTATGAAAAATGAGCAGGTTTACTAAATAAATTTTCATTGCGCATGCGTCAACTCTATTAAAATTTCATTTGCATATTGTGTTAGCTAAATATATAGAGCAACTTTTGTTTAAAGTTTCAAAACTATAGCTTGAAAATTCTGAAAGTTATCGTCGATAGAAGATCAAAATCTGTTGTTCCCAAAATTATGCAAAAAGATGAGGAGCTGTATCCAAATGTAGTAATACGTGCAATGCTGTGTAGCGACTAATCAATGGAATATGGATACAGCCCCTCATTTTTTTTTCATTTTAAGAATATCGGATTTTGGTCTTATTCTTTAGACGATAATTTTCAGAATTTTCAAGCTATGATTTTGAACCTTTAATGAAAGTTGCTCGATACATTTAGCTAACATGACATGCAAATGAAATTTTTATAGAGTTGTCGCATGCGCAGTTAAAATTTATTTAGTAAACCTGTTCATTTTTCATACCATTATTAATATTTTTAAATTTTGATTACAGGATTTTATGTACAATATCGTTTCTCATATTTTCTGAAACGAACATTGTTTTTTTATTAAGAACTCTGCAAATTATAAGCAAAAAACTTGGCAAAATTTGGGATCGTTTTTATAAAAACCTTAATTTCTCTACAAGTGTACAAGCTATCCGAATAAAAATTAACACAGTTTATTGCCGTAAGCCACTTAATAATAATCTGCAGTTTGAACACTTTTGCTACATTAGTATATTTTGACAGGGTTATTCAAAAGAGATTTGTTCTTTTATCTGTTGACGGTCCCCTATTGGATTTTGGAAAAAAATCTTCTCAAAAATATATTACCTGTAACTGTTTTCTTTACACATCTGGAGTTTGAGTGATTCCTCATTTATATCTCTAGATATTTAACAAAACATCTGAAATCGCAAATGCCAAGATTTTTTTTGCGGTGACTGTATATTATTCTTATAAATATTACTTATATCTAATTATTGTCGAATCTTCTGTTGATTTGAAGTGCCAACTCTTGAAATTCGAAGTTAATTCAAAGCAATTGGATTCTTTTCTTCAATTGTGATATTAAAAGCCTAAAAGTTATCTATATTAATGTTATCAACTGATTATACTTATAAATTTTATCTATATCTAATTATTCCCGAGCCTCCTTTAGATTTGAATTTGCAAGTCTTGGAATTGAAAGTTCAGTGCAGGACAAATGGAGATTACTTTTTAGGTTGTGTATATTACGTGTTAAAATTTAGTGCAAAACAATTGGAAATTCCTTTTTTCGTTCTAATATTAAAAGACTAAAATGTTATCTATATTAATGTTATCTATATATTATACTTATAAATATTACCAATATCCAACTATATTTTTAAATCTTCTATTGATTTGAATTTGCAACTCTTTAAATTCGAAGTTTAATTGAAAGCAATTGGAATTTTTCTCTTCTATTGTGATATTAAAAGCCTGAAATGCTATCTATATTAATGTTATCAATTAATAATTTTTATAAAGATTACCTATATGTATTCCTTTAGATAAGAATTCAAAGTTAAGTGCAAGGGAATTGAAAATTATTTATTACATTGTAATGATAAAAGCCTAAAATGTTATTTGTGTTAATGTTTCATATATATTACATATTAAAACATTATCTATATCTAATTATTGTGAAAATTTAAACTTTAACTAGCCTAGTGATATTTAGTACACTAGCCTAGTGATATTTAGTACCTAGTGATATTTAGACCAACGAATATCATTGTATTAAATGGAATTAATGCAACGTGGAAGAGTGGGGGTTACTGGGTGTCCCAGGATGGATTTTGCAGCTCATTGGGAACATCCAGTGTAAATCGGGATATAGAATAAAACTAATCATAATATCTAGTTGCGGACGAACACATAAATTTCACAACGCCAGTTCAAGGTTAAACTTTACTGAAATTTTATTTTTATCCGATAATGCCTAAATAACTTCAATTTTCTTTATGACAATTTTTCTGTAATAATCCTATCAAATAAAGTTCAACCTTTAAATAAAGCAGTCATATAATTTATTTCGTAGAAGCACAAAAATCTATTTAAAATTAATTAAATGCATTTTATTAAACTACCTAAAACTAAATTTCAAAAACAAGCACTTTTGAGCTTCTAGCTTGTTTATCATCTGGGTTACAATTTTAGCAACCAGAAGTTCAGTTCATTTATTTGTACTTAATTGACTGTTCCAAAATTTAAACAAAAAACGGAGTATGGTCCTGTTGTTTGAACTATTCATAAACTTCCCAAATTTTCAGTTTGAATTTTAGAATAGCCTATCAAATATAAATGAATTAACTGGATAGTTGGTTGTTAACGATTTTAAAGCAGATGAGTATGTTCGTTGCTCCTAAGTACTTCGTTTTGACATTTTAGCTGGACAATGTGTATGCATTTAAAAAAACCCCTCCATTTTAGAGCAATTTTTAAATATATTTTTTATGAAATAATTTATGACTTCTTGCGTTAAGATGAATTAAAAAATATAGTTTATAGTTTGATTATAACATTTAGTTTATAGTTAGATTATAACATTTTCACATAATTACAATAAAACTTCTAAAACTTTAGTATAAACACCAAATAACATTAAATCTCAATATTTTCTTAAGGAGAATTTTAACATAAAACCGTTTTGGAAAATTATGATTATTGTAATATAACTGCAAAAGTATTTCAAGTGTTACCTCGTATACTAAATTAAGATTATACTGTTACAAATGCTACATAACATATTTCCGTATCTTTAAGTTTAGTACCTTAATTTTAATATAAATGGCAAGAGAAATTTATTGAAGGGAACACGAATAGCTCGAATTGCTCTAAAGCGCTTTCAATCAACGAATTATTAAGATTTCGGAATTATTAGAGAATATTTTAACCATTGAATGATTTCCCATCTTGCATTTCACAAGAAGCTTGTTTCGAAATAATCGCAAGTAATGCGTAAACGAACTTAATAAATGGAAATTTGCTGTCTAATAATTTAAACGAATTGATTTACCTCCGAGCTTTCGATTTAAGTTCATTTTCAGTCTGATTTCGAGTATTCTCAAGAAATCCAATACACTTCCGAATACGGTAATCAAGTTCATCAAATCGTTAATTTTCCCACTGACTTGAATTTTACGAATGTTGACAAAGGCAGGTCCGTACTTGAACATCGTATATACCGTCCTAAGCAGAATTAATGTGAATAACATTAATATTTATTTAATACTTAAAGTAGTCTTTGTTCCAATGTATCTAAATATTAAAGAATTTCGAACGCCTAACTCATTTGTATTGCAAATATCTCGGAGTGAGTTACGGGAGTATAAATAGAATTAACGACACTGTTTGCGCTGCTAACTTACTCAAAGTATTTGCATCGCAAATGAACGTTTGATTTATCTACTGTACATTTTGTGTAAAATGCTTAAGTTAAATCTATTATGTTGTTCGTGCAATATAAAATTAAAATCTCAAACGTTAATCTAGTTGTAAAAATATTTTTTAATCACTGATATACAGGGGCGCCCAAAAAGATTAAGTTACCTGACGAACTATGTCGATAATTTAAGTTATGCTCCAAGTATTTGATTGCAAATGAATATTTGTATCATTTACTGCCCATTTTGTGCAAAATGTTTTATCTAAAACAAAAGTTTTGTCTAAATGTATTATCTTCTTGTACGAGCGGCAAAATTAAAAACAAAAAATGAATGTTGCTCTAAAAACATTTTTTAAAAATCAAAATACAGGATGACCCAAAAAATTGAAACAGGCTTTAAATCTTATATATTTCTTAAAGTAGTAATTTTTCTTTTTATTTATTTAAATATTTAAGAATTTCGAACGCCCAACTCATTTGTGTTACAAATATCTCGGAGTGAGTTACGGAGTATAAATAGAATTAACGACACTGCACTGATAACTTACTCAAAGTATTTGCATCGCAAATAAACGTTTGATTTAGCGTTTTGTGTAAAATGCTTGCACTAAATCTATTATAATTCTCGCGCGTTATAAAATTTAAATACGAAACGTTAATCTTGTTGTAAAAGTAGTTTAAGTATTGGTATACAGGGGCATCCCCAAAAAAACTAAGTTAGCTGAAGAAATATGTTAATAATTTAACTTATACTCCAAGTATTTGCATTGCAAATGGCTGTTTGTTTCACCTACTGTACATTTTGCGCAAAATGTATCCGCGAAATCTATTATCTTCTTGTACGCTCGATAAAATTAAACTACGAAACAAAAATCTATCTCTAAAATTAATTTTTCAGTATCAAAATAGAAGATGATCCAGAAAGATGGAAGCGGGTTTTAAATTTTAATTATTCCTTAAAATAGCCATATTTTTGGTGCATCTAAGTATTTAATAATTTCGAACTATTAACTAATTTATATTGTCGAGATCGGAGATTGAGTTACGTAATATAAATAGAAATAACGGAACTGTTTGCGCGGCTAACTTAATCAAACTATTTGCATAGCCAATGAAAGTTAGATTTTAGAATTTTATGTATAAGGCATATGCTAACTCTATTATATTGTCCTGAGTGATATAAAATTAACCCTTCTATGCACGATTTTCTTTATTTTTATGAAAAAATTACATGAAATATAGATATCGGTCTAATAAACGGAAAATATTAAAAATAGTTATTTCAAATTTTCAGCTAAAATTTGATATTTTACGGCGCGTACCCTATATACATAATTGAGGTTTTAAAAAATTATATTGCTACATTTCAACATTAAATGATTTAAAAATAATTAATTTTATCTGCTTAACACTCAGCAATATTCTTCATATTAATATTTTATTGTATTTAGCGAAAATTTTGACTTAATAGCATGATCAGTTTCAAGTTTCCGAAGAACAAAATCTACTTGGTTCAAATTGCAAATGTTCGATTTTCATTTCATCGACTTTAAGTTACTCTACAAAATTCCGTAAAGATTCTATGAGTTAAATTTCATACCATTCGGTTTGGTAGTTTTTACGATGTTATACACAGACGGACAGACGAGACGGACAGACGAGAGGACCACTATAGATAATATGATTACGAAAATACCTGAAAAGTAAATTAACTGTATTTTAGAAGTTCCAAACATCACATATGACAAACTACTGCTATAAAATAGTACATAGTAAATAAAAATATTTAACCCTTTCCGGCACACTGTGCCCGGTCTGGGATACCTAATTTTAATTCCAAACTCGCAAACGGCACTAATAATATTTTAGCAAAGTTTTGCTTTTACAATAAAAGCTTAAATTAAGGAATTTAAAATATCTAAGAAATTCGTTTGTGAATTCCGGTGCCAGTCGATAATTTCTCACTTTACTAACAGATTTAGCCCGTGCCGGAAAGGGTTAACTGTTATTTATATTTTACGTTCATTTTCTTCATCACAGAAACGTTTGATAATCTATAAATTATACAACTACATACAAAATTTATAAATCACACATCCAAAAATTCAATTTGCTCAATTTCATTCCTTATGTGCCATTTATCAACTGCGGTTATTGAATCATTCAAAGCTTCAAGCTGGGAGTGAGAGAAAAAAATAAAGTAACTTAACTGTCCTTTGGGGGTTCCAAACATCATCACAACTGGCAAAGGAAATATTTTCTATCGCCACAAATCACGCAGTCTATCTAGCAGAAAAAAATATATATGTCAGAATATGTCCGAAAGAGTTTGTATCAGTATAGAGCAGGAAATACTTTTAAGAGTTTTTTTTTTCAGTATTTATTAATCTTTTTAAATTTTGGTTCGATTTCCAAAAAAACTTTAAACGATTCAAGAAAATTGCGCAACGATTCTATACGTTGAATTTCAAATCCTTCGGTTAGATAGATTTTACACTGTTATATATATAGACAGACGGACAGATGTGACGACGACTATAGGTGCTACGTACAATAATTACGAAAGTAATAAGTAAGTTTACTTTAGATGTTCCAAGCATCACTTATGACATGAAAATTCCGCTGTCATAAAAGAAAAGTATGCTATGAAAATGTACACATCAAATAAAAATGCTTAACTGTTATATTTTACGTTTATTATTTCATGCAGAAACATTTGATAATCCATAAATAACACAACTATAAACAAAATTTATAAACCACACATCAAAAATTTCAATTTGCTTAAATTCATCCTTACGTATCATTTTATCAACTGCGGCTATTGAATCATTCAAAGCTTAAAGCTGGAAATGAGAAAAAAAATAACTGTTCTTTTGGAGCTCCAAATATCACCACAACTGGCAAGGAAATATTTTCTCTCGCCACAAATCACGTAGTCTTTCTATCGGAAAAAAGATACGTCAGAATATGTCCGAAATGATTTGTAGCAGTATATAAAAAAATACCTTTTTAAAGATCTTTTTAAATTTTGGTTAGATTAAAAAAAATTGAAATGATTCAACAAAATTCCGCAACGATTCTATATGTTGAATTTCAATCCATTCGGTTTGTTAGTTTTTGCGCTGTTATACACACACAGACAGTTGGACGGGCGGATAGACATTTACTATAGATGTTACGTATTATGAATACGAAAATATCTAAGAAGTAAGTTAATTGTACTTTAGAAAGTTCCAAGCATCACATATGATGAACTTTCGCTATCATAAATAAAGCTATCAAAACGCTATAAAAAGGTACATAGTAAATGCAAATATTTAACTGTTAGATTTTATGTTTATTATTGATGACATTACATTTTCATTATAGAAATGTTTGATAATCTATAAATTATACATGCATACAAAATTTATTAACCACACATCCAAAAATTCAATTTGCTCAATTTCATTCCTTACTTGCCATTTATCAACTGCGGCTATTCAATCATTCAAAGCTTCAAGCTGGAAGTGAGAGCAAAAAAAGAGAAAAAAAGTAACTTAACTATCCTTTGGGGGTTCCAAACATCATCACAACTGGCAAGGAAATATTTTTTATCGCCACAAATCACGCAGTCTATCTAGCGGGAAAAAATATATATGTCAGAATATGTCCGAAAGAGTTTGTACCAGTATAGAGCAGGGAATACTTTTCAAGTGTTTTTTTCAGTATTTATTAATCTTTTTAACTTTTGGTTTAATTTTCAAAAATCGTTAAATGATTCAATAAAATTGCGCAACGATTCTATATGTTAGATTTCAAATTCCTCTGCTAGACCGATTTTATACTGTTATATATAGACGGACAGATGTGAGGACGACTGTAGGTGCTGCGTACTATAATTACGAAAGTATGTAATAAGTAAATTAACTGTACTTTAAATTTTCCAAGCACCACATATAAGAAAATTCCGCTGTCATAAAAGAAAAGTATGCTATGAAAACGTACACAGCAAATAAAGATACTTAACTGTTACTTTTTTTATTGTTATTTCATTATATATATTTCCTGTAGAAACATTTGATAATCTATAATACAACTACATACAAAATTTATAAGCCACACATCCAAAAATTCAATTTGCTCAATTTCATCTTTACGTGCCATTTATCAACTGCGGCTATTGAATCATTCAAAGCTTCAAGCTGGAAGCGAGGGTAAAAAAGTAACCTAACTATCCTTTGGGGGTTCCAAACATCATCACAACTGGCAGGGAAATATTTTCTATCGCCACAAATCACGCAGTCTATCTAGTGGGAAAAAAAAAAGATATGTCAGAATATGTCCGAGAGGGTTTGTAGCAGTATATAGCAGAAATTACGCTGTCACTCTTTCAACCTTTTGGGCTGCTAACTCTTCACGTTATGTCCTCCCTCCCCTCTCCTTTTTTGACACACTGTAAAATTCGTGTAAAGATCTAAAAAAGATGGAGTTAAATTTTAAAATATTCTCTTTCAAAATGGAGAAATCAAATCTCTTGAATCTTACATTTATTCAAATAGGAAGGAAGCAGAAAGCAATTTTAGAAGCTGCAAAGTTATAGGTTTCTATCCCTTTGGGAATTTAGACCTTGATAGTCTAGTATCGATTTTTAGATTTTTTTTGTGGTTTATTTCATTTTTATCATTTGGGTAAGGAATAGTTTTTATTTAAAATTCTAATACTCTTTGATCATAAATGGCATTGAATAAATTACCATATATTTCATATATTGCTCTTTTTCATTATAATGTATTTAGGGGGGGAATTTAGTGTTCATACTTTACCGATAATCGATACGGACGTACCTTTATTAGAATTCAATCGATACTTATGCATTTAATCGTTGGGAAAATGAGTCGTATTCGGATCTCTTGAAAACAAAACTACTTTAGGTTTAACTTTCGATAGAGAAGCGGTGGGTGTTATTTTTTATTATTTTATCATAGAGATGAAATCTTTCCTAAATATACACTTCGCCATAAATATATAAATCACTTTAAATGAAATTTACAATATTTTTGAGATTTAAAAAAAAAGTTTAAACTTTTAAAACGAATTTTTAAATACTGCAAGTATCTTAATTTGTGATATATTTCCTCGATTTTACATTTTCGTCGCTTAAAAATTTATTACAAAAAAATCTGCAATTTGAATTTTTAAACACTTTATTAGTTCAATTTTTAGAGGGATTCTTCTAAATTCCTTATCGTTTTTCATAAAAATTTTGCCTTTTAATAAATTAAAAATCAAATTTAATTATCTTAATGAAATCGAATTTTGGCATAATGTGTCATGTTTCTATTCACGTAGCATGAAAACTAGTAAGAGCTGATGAACATGTCTGATGACCAAAAGAGTTATCTTAAAACATGTGAAATTGACAAAGATAAATACAAAATACTCAATATAAGATTTTAAAAAATCATTAAAAAACAGGTTATTTACAGCAGTTAATAACATAGCGCACTAATTTTTATGATATAGTTCAAGTTTCAAAAATTTTTTTTCGACTAGGGAGATCATTTTTTAGGCATTTTTAAATAAGACTTAGCATATGAAATTGAATAAGATGACGTAACGTCAGAAATTCAGTGCTATTTGTAATATTTCAATAATGAAAATTTTGCATGAAAAAAAAAGGTGACACTTTATTGGCAAAAACTAAAATTGGATTTTATTCTCGGACTATAAGAACTAATGTAATATTTGATTGTTGCATAATCACTAATTACAACAATTTTAAACTCTAGATTCAAAATGTTATTTTTCTCATACTAAAAATAACAGAAAAAACATTTAAAAAATAACGTTTATTTTAAAACTGTAATGTACAGTTTTATTTCATAACCATTTTAAATGATCCTTGTAAAAATTTTTAAATATTAATTCTAGGTTTTATATAACTCTCAAATTTGAGAGAAAATTCTAAAGTAATATAAAAAAATAAATCAATCTTTATATTTCTCAAATAATTTCAAGTAAATCTACTCTTGAAACAAAATATCAGGGTCATGCATACTTCTAAAATTGCAAAAAATCCGTAATTTTCAGTTTCATCTAAAGAATTTTGTTTCTATATTCTTGTTTTTACTTTAACTATTTAATTCTTTTGTAAATCAATGTTTGTTTGCATTCCAATCTTTCTTCACATCCTGTCTTTAGTCTTCGATTTATTTCGTAGTCCTTATTCTCTCTCTACGAAATTTCCTCCACGTCACAGAGTTGATGAGCGTGAAAAAAGGGTAAATGGAGCCTGACTCAGTTATTCCCACTGCTGTTCCTAACTGTTTAAAGACATTACTTTTTCGTCTTCGTGAAATATCCTAGTGGAACTTTCTTTCGCTGCATAAATCACGTGAGATATCTATGGCCATAGTTCATGAGTTTAACATCCAGAATGTGGCAGTTGTTGCTCTTAATTTACTTTAGGAAAAGAAAGAGTTGGAAGTGACAGTTTTTAAGCAATACTTGTGTTTTATTTATTGTTTGACGCAAACACTAGAGGAAAAAGTATTATGTAAAATACACTCGCATAAACTTTGTATCTATTGTAAGTGAACAGACAACAACGAACCGACTAAACAACAATTAAAGATGCTGCATACATATGTAATTACGGACGCACGTAAAAACAATTTAAATTATAGTTAAATTAAATTATATAGCTTGCGTCCTCATACTTTCTTCACATCTTGTCTTTAGTCTTCGATTTATTTCCCAGCCCTTATTCTCTCTCTACGAAATTCCCTCCACTTTTACAGAGTTGATGAACGCGAAAAAGGGTAAATGGAGCCTGACACTGTTATTCGCACTGCTTTTCCTAGCTGTTTGGAGACATTCCTTTTTAGTCTCTGCGAAATATCGGAGTTCAACTTTCTCCCGCTATGTAAAACACCTGAGATATTTATAGCTATAGTTCATAATTTCAGCGTAAAAAATGTGGCAATTGTTGCTCTAGAGTTACTTTTGGACGAGAAATGAGAGTTGGCAGTGATACTCGATAAGCAAAGAGTTTTATCGATAATGTAAAATCGATTAGAAGAAAAGCAATAAAGTTTGCTTAAATTTCATATGGAATTATATTCCTGTCAATGGAATATTGTTGTTGTGGAATACCATTTGCATTTTATCTATAAAATGTAATGAAAATTGATTTGTAATTTGTCCTATTAATTTGAATAAATGTGAAATTTAATAAGACGTAAACAAAATCATTTAATTTTTTTATAAATAGTTTATCGAAATTGCATCCCTTATTGATATTAGGTGCACAAAACTTTTCGAAATTACTGGTGTATCAAAAATAGTCCTATGTGGCAGTAGTATGAGCACAACAATGTGAAGAAGAATTTAATTTGGTTGTTTAAAATATTTCCTTTAAAAGTTATATAATCCTCTTTATAAATGCGTGTATATTTCTATCGCAGGAAAAATAAAATTAATTTTCTTTTTCATAATTCTTTGCTTCAAATTGTTCTTGAAATATTTTTTATGAATATTATTTAAGTTTTCTCATTTGACATGAGCACGCTGGTAGTAGTCCCTTTTTGTCTTTCTACTGATTTTCTATTTTTCTTTACACATTTGTTTGTATTCCCATGCTTTCTTCACATTGTGTTTAATCTTTGATTTATTTTGCAATCCTCATTCTCTGTTCTGTGAAATTTAAATCCGTAGTATTTCTGTTTAATATATATATATATATATATATATATAAAAAGTCTTTTGTATTTCCCTTTTATATTTTAACCGTTTTGTTTTTATTATCAAAATTTATCTTGCAATGTCATGCTTTCTTCACATCCTTTCTTTAAACATGGATTTATTTAATAGTCCTTATTCTCTAACTGCGAAATTTATTCACGTCACAGAGTTGATGAGCGTGAAAAAAGGGTAAATGGAGCTTGAAGCTGTTATTCCCACTGCTGTTCCTAACTGTTTGGAGACGATCCTTTTTAGTCTTCGGGAAATATCTGAGTTCAATTTTCTTTCGCTTTATAAATCACGTGAGATATTTATAGCTATAGTTCATGATTTTAGCATCGAGAATGTGGCAAATGTTGCTATAGAATTACTTTTTGAAGCGAAAGTACAGTTGACAGTGACACTCTATAAGCAAAGAGTTTAATCACTAATCTAAGATTTATTTGAAGAAAAAATAAAGTTTGTTTAAATTTCATATCGAATTATGTTCCTGCTAATGGAATACTGTTGTCCATTTGCATTTTATCTATAAAATGCAATGAAAATTGGTTGGCAATTTGTCCTATTTATTTCAATAAGTGCGAAATTTAATAAGACGCAAGCAAAATCATTTAATTTTTTCATAAATAGTTTATCGAAATTGTATTTCTTATTGATATTAGATGCAGAAACCTTTCCGAAATTATTGGTGTCCCAAAAATAGTCCTATGTGGCAGTATTATGAGCATAACAATGTGAAGAATTTAATTTGGTTGTTTAAAATACCTGCTCTAAAATTTATAGAATCCTCTTATAAATGTGTATATATTTCTGTCGCAGAAAAAACTAAAATCAAATAAATTTTCTTTTATGTAATTTTTTGCTTCAAATTGTTCTTGAAATATTTTATGAATATTATTCAACATTTTCTCAATTCACATGAGCACTCTGATACTAGTCCCTTTTTGTCTTTCTACTGATTTTCTATTTTCCTTCACACTTTTGTTTATATTCCCATGATTTCTGCACATTGTGTTTAATATTTGATTTATTTTGGAACCCTCACTCTGTTCTTTGAAATATCCATAATTCCGCAGTCTTTCTGTTTAATATATTAAAAAAAACTCTCTTGTATTTCCTTTTATAATTTAACCGTTTTGTTTTTATTATCAAAATTTGTGTTGTCATGCTTTCTTCACATCCTCTCTTTAAACATAAATTTATTTAGTAGTTCTTATTCTCTAACTGCGAAATTTTCTCCACGTCACAGAGTTGATGAGGGTGATAAAAAGGCAAATGGAGCCTGACACTGTTATTCCCACTGCTGTTCCTAACTGTTTGGAGACATTCCTTTTCCGTTTTCGGGAAATATCCTATTGGTACTTTCTTCCGCTATATAAATCACGTGATATATTTATAGCTTTAGTTTATGATTTCAGCATCGAGAATGTGGCAATTTTCCCCGCTAGAGTTACTTTTGGAAGATAAAGAAGAGTTGGAAGTGACACTATCCGCAAAGAGTTTTATCAATAATCTAAAATCGATTAGAAGAAAAAAAATGTTTGCTTAAATTTCATATCAAATTATGCTCCTGCTAATGAAATCTGTGTTGTGGAATACCATTTTCTATATTTTACCATTTACTAAAACACTTCAGGAAAATTAATAGGTATTTTATCGAAATTATATTCTTTATTGATATAATGCAGAAGAAAGCTTTCCGGAATTACTGGCATCCCAAAAATAGTACTGTGTGGCCGCAGTATGGAGCATATCAATGTGAAGAGAATTTGACGTGGTTGGTTATAATACTTGCTTTAAAAGTTATAGCATCCTCTTATAAATGCGTATGTTTTTCTGTCTCGGAAAAGACTAAAGTAAAATGTATTTTTCTTTTACATAACCATTTTCCTCAAATTGTTCTTAAAGTATTTTACAATGAATAATATTCAGTTTTCTCATTTGACATGAACACTCCGATAGTTCTTTGTTGTCTGTGCACAGATTTTCTGTTTTCCTTTCCGCGTTTGTTTGTATTCCCATGCTTTCTTCGCATTCTGTGTTTAGACTTAAGTTGTTTTGCAACCCCCATTCTCTGTTCTACGATATTTGCATAGTTCCTTAGTTTATCTGTTTAGTAAAAAAAAATTACTGTATTTAGTTTTTTTATCTTTAAATGTTTTATTTTATTATCAAATTTTATTTTGCATTTTCTTGCTTTCTTCACATACTGTCTTATGTCTTAGATTTATTTCGTAACTCTTATTCTTTCTCAGCGAGATTTCCTCCACGTCACAGAGTTGATGAGTTTGAAAAAGGGTAAATGGAGTTTGACACTGTTATTCCTACAATGTTCCAAAATCTTTGGTGACGTTCCATTTTTTTCTCTTCGGGAAATATCAGAGTTCAAATTTCTTCCGCTATACAGAGTGTGGCCAATGGCTAATTTCTGAACCGTGAGTCATAGACATATAGTTCAAAATGCAAAAATGCTTTAAAAAAGGTAAAGAATTGTTTTTCACGCGATTTAGATAAAAATGTTTTATTAAAAAATTATGAAAATTAAATTTTTATACGGCCTTATAAGCGATATTTAGTAAATTTTTACCACTCCTCTAATAAGTAATACAAAAAAAGTCCCATTCCTCTGCGATTAAAACTAACCGAATAATATCTTTTTAAAGTTGAAGCTTCTTTTTTGCTGCAAATTAGGGGTCAGTCAGTAATTTACTGGAAGTAAAATAAACGCAAGATATAAAATTTAACATTAGACATTGAGAATAAAATAATTTTTACAGTATTATTTTTAAATTTATGTTGATGATTACATATTAAAGCAAAATTTGTACTAAAAATATAAGTAAAAAAATAACAGAAAGTTTGTTAATTTAAATTATCAAAAGAACAGTCACAATTTGTTACAAAATAACATATATTTAAAATTCTATTAGATTACTTAACCTAACAGAATTTGGTGTAGTCCTATAAAATAAATAAATGGTACGCACGTAAAATTGTATTAATTTTACATAGTCATTGGATGTAAATAAGTATGTAAATTGAATCTCGATCAGATATTTGGAAGTGAATTAAAATTTGAATACAAATTTTGAACTAGGGAAATATACGTACGAACGTTTTAAGTAAATTAAAAACTTATCAAAATAACAAACCTTTTTAAAATAAAATCGTGATTTTCCAATATTTGATTTTCTCGATAAAGAGAATTTTAAAACTCACGTCTTCAACAATGTTAACAAATCCGGAAGTTAATTAATAAAAATTAACATTACCGTAAAAAGTCTGATGGTAGCACCTTCAGTTAAATTGCTTTAAAAATATCTCTTTATCTTATTTAAAACATTTTTGTAATTGGAACTATATGTCTGTAGCAAATAGCTTAGGAATTAGCTATTGGACAGCGTTGGAAATGGACGCCCTTTATAATACTTTTAGCACTTAGTGTACGTTCCCTTAAAGCTTCGTCTAACTCATTCGCTTTCAGCTACAGAAAAGTGGTTTAAGTCATGAAATTTAAAGTTTCATAACTCTATCAATTTTAATGTTAGATGAATGGGACCTGTTTTGTACTGCTTGATAGGGTGATAGAAAATTTTTGCCAAATATCGCAATAGGACCGAGAGACCGTATAAAATGTTAATTTTCGTAATTTAATAAAATATTATTTTGATCTAAATCGCTTGAAAAAAATTCTTTACCTTTTTTAAAGCATTTTTGCAATTGGAACTATATGTCTATGACAAACGGTTTAGAAATTAGCCATTGGCCACCGTTGAGAGTGGACACACTATATAAATCACGTGATATATTTATAGCTATAGTTCATGATTTCAACATTGAGAATGTGGCAATTGTTGCTCATGTAATTTTCTTATGGAAGACAAAGGAGAGTTGGCCATGACACTATAAGCAAAGAGTTCTATCTACAATCTAAAATCGATTAGAAGAAAAAAAATGCATGCAAATTTTATATTGAAATATGTTCTTCCTAGTGGATACCTTTTGTTTGTGTGTAGAACTACTTGCAACATTTAATCTATAAAACTCAAAGAATATTGATTGGTATTTTGTCCTATTTGAATAACGTGAAATTTAATAAGACGTAAACAAAATAATTTAAATTAATTGTATTTTTTATGTTGCATGTATCGATACAATACCATTGCGATTTAAGAAGGCGAAGAAACCTTACTCGAATTAGTAATATTTCAAACATCATACCATGTGGCAGCACGAATCATATCAATATAAAACAGAACTCGATGTGGTTAGTTAAAGTATTTTCTTTAAAAGCTATAGAAAACTCTTATAAATACACATGTATTTATTTAAAAAAATTTAAAATAAATGTTTTTTCTTTTAAATAACTGTTTTGCCTCATTGTTATTTTTAATGTATATTACTTAGTTTTATCATTTTAACACGTGGGATTCTGATAGCAGCTCCTTTTTGTCTTTCTCCCAATTTTCCATTTTCATCACCGAGTTTGTTTGTATTCTTATACTTTCATCACATATTCTGTATAGTCTTAGATTTATTTTGTAACTTTTATTCTCTGTCTACAAAATTTCCTTAGTTCCGTAGTTTTCTGTTTAATTTAAATAACTCTGCTGTTTTTTTTTTTTTACGTTAACTTTTTGATAATAAATTTTGATTAAAAATAAATTCTCCATACTTTCTTCACATCTTCCTTTAGTCTTCAGTTTATTTTGTAACCCTTATTTTATCTCTACGAGACCTCCTCCCCGTAATAGTTGAGTAGCGTGAAAAAAAAATGCAAATTAAGCCTGGCACTATTATTCCCACTGCTGTTCCTAACTATTTGTAGACATTCCTTTTTCATCTTCAGAATATATTTTATTGGAACTTTCCTCTGCTATATAAATCAGGTGAGATATTTATGGTCGTAGTTCATTAACTTAGCATCCATAATGTGTGTAATTGTTGCTCTGGAGTGTTGCACAAAATGAAACTTGGCAAGTGATATTTTAACCTCTTCAGACCTGAAGTACACAAATGTATACCTCCATTATTTTCCTCATAAAAACTAAATTGTTCGAATTTTTTGCATTTTTACATTACTTTTATACAGCTGAATGTTTTTTGCTTTAAAACAAAACCAATAAATGTCAGCACTGATGAATATTACCTAATAAAATAAATATTATTTTCATCCGAGTTTCGAAAATCCCTTCAAGACATAGTGACCAAGAAAGTAAGAAATATTCATGATTATTTAACTTAAATGCTTTACAATAAAAAATTTTGAGGATTTGCTGATCCTCAAAATTTGAAATTTACATGAAGAAATAAAAACAGAATGATGTAAAACAAAATTTACTTGAATTGATATTCTTAAAACAAATGACTAACAGACCGGAAGGCGGTAGCACAGACAATCATCTCACTGGTTCATGGATAAAATTCTAGGATTAGTTAAAAAAAGAGATTCTTATATTAACTTTTTCAGATCTGAGGTACACAAATGTGTACCTCCATTATTTTCCTCATAAAAACTAAACTGTCACAATTTTTTGCATTTCTACTTTATTACTATACAGCTGAATGTTTCTTGCTTTAAAACAAAACCAATAAATGTCAGCACTGATGAATATTACCTAATAAAATAAATATTATTTTCATCCGAGTTTCGAAAATACCTTCAAGACATAGTGACCAAGAAAGTAAGAAATATTCATGATTATTTAACTTAAATGCTTTACAATAAAAAATTTTGAGGATTTGCTGATCCTTTACTTGTTTAAAGTCCTTAATTTTGTTATTGCGTGAATTTATATTATTGATAGTTAAACTAGTGTTTTAGGGGATTAGTAGTTTTATATCCATATTTGTAAACCTAAATTACCAGCCCACTAAAGTACTGATTTCATAAAAATGATTTTTTCTGTTATCTATGGTGTCATTTCGTTTATGTAAAAGCAGTAAATATATATTTGTAGGGTTATTTTATGCTCAGGTCTGAAGAGGATAAAGCAAATATTGTTATAGATTAATTGAAGTATCGATTAGAAGAATTTAAAATATATGCGCATATATTTTTTAAATTAATAATCTGGTAATTATCTGAAACATATATTCTTGCCAGTTGATTATTATTTTCAACAATTTATCGATAAGACTAAAGAATAATTGATTAATTTTTGTCCTACTTGTTTGAATAAATATGAAATTTAATGAGTACAGAATAGAAAATTTTGGAATGAAAATATAATACTAAGCAGTTTGATATGATTTTCATAAAATTTGAAATGATTCAACAAAATTCTGGAAAGATTCTATACATTAAATCTCAAACCATTTGATTGGGTATTTTTCACCCTGTTGTAAGTGATCAGACAAACGAACGGACTAGACGACAATTAAAGATGCTGCGTATATATGTAATTACGGACGTACCTAAAACCAACTTGTATTATATATATACATAAATTTAGTAGCTTGCATTCTCATTCTTTCTTCACATCCTGTCTTTAGGCTTCGATTTATTTCGTAGTTCTTATTCTCTCTTCGAAATATCCAACACGTCAGAGTTCATGAGCGTGAAAAAAAGGGTAAATGGAACCTGACTCTGCTATTCCCACTGCTGTTCCTAACTGTTTGGAGATATTCCTTTTTAGTCTTTGGGAAATATTTGAGTTCAAATTTCTTCCACTATATAAATCACGTGATATTTATATTTATAGTTCATAATTTCAGCATCAAGAATGTGGCAATTGTTGCTTAAGACTTACTTTTGAACGAAAAATGAGAGTTGGCAGTTGATACTCGAGAAGCAAAGAGTTTTATCGATAATGTAAAATCGATTACACTGAGAAAAAAATATGGTTCTGGCATATAGAATCCAAGTAATGGCTTTAGTAAAAATAGTTCCATGTCATCCTTATAAATTTTAGTTCCATTTCTTAGAGAGTTCCAGAGTCTCTTACTAGAATTCAAGTACGTTTTCCGATATTTTTGCTGTCAAATTTATCTAAAAATCTCTTCAAATAGATGCGAACTCAAGAGATTTGATTTAGTAACTATAATTATAGCTTAAGAAATCAGTCCTAAAATCAAGCGATAATTTCTTGCTACTGAAACGGTTCAATGTCGTTTCGTCTCCTAGAAAAGAGACTAGAAATGTCAAGTCATTTCGCCTATTCAGGTTAGTTGTTTACCCTACTCGCATAGTTTGGACATCTATATTTCTAGTTTAAGTATTTAGAAAGTGAATAACTATTCGTTCTAGTTGAACGCGGCATATTTTTTTTCTCAGTGTAGAAGAAAAACAATAAAGTTTGCTTAAATTTCATATGGAATTATGTTCCTGCCAAGGGAATATTGTTGTTGTGGAACACCATTTACATTTTATTTATAAAATGTAATGAAAATTTATTTTTATTTTATCTTATTTATTGGAATATTTATTATCAAAATTTATCATGGTTAATAATGTGTAAATAAATGTCATGGTTACTTCACATCCGGACTTTGAACATCGATTTATTTAGTAATCCTTATTCTCTCTCTACGAAATTTCCTCCACGTCACAGAGTTGATGAGCGTGAAAAAGGGGGTAAATGGAGCCTGACTCTCTTATTCCCACTGCTGTTCTTAACTGTTTAAAGACATTACTTTTTCGTCTTCGTGAAATATCTTAGTGGAACTTTCTTTCGCTGCATAAATCACGTGAGATATTTATGGCTATAGTTCATGATTTTAGCATCCAGAATGTGGCAATTGTTGCTCCTGAGTTACTTTTAAAAAGAAAGAGTTGGAAGTGACAGTTTTTAAGCAATACTCGAGTTTTATCTATTGTTTGAAGCGTTCACTAGAAGAAAAAATCTTATGTAAAATACACTCGCATAAACTCTATATCTGATTAAGTTTTTGCAAGTAGAATACTATTTTCATCAATTTATCTATAAAACTCAAGGAAAATTGTTTCTTAATTTCTCCTAATTATTTGAATAAATGGAAATAAGGAAAATGAGGAAATAATTTAAATTGTATTTCTTTAGGATACATACCAATAAAGAATGAATTTTTGACAATTAATTAAAACATAATTAGGGAACTAAAGAATAATCTATTGAGGTTTCTGATAATTATTTTTTAGAAAGGATTTGCCAGCTTTATTTAACAGATTTATTTCTGCCATAAAATAAAACCCAGATCTTCATTGTAGATACTAGATCTTATTCTTGGGTCCGACATTACTAGGGTCTAAAAATCACAGTAATTAGAAGCGATGTGGATACATCAATATGACTTGGATGTGATTCATTAAACAACTTGACTTAAAAGTTCCCAAATACAGTCAAACCTCGTTAACATGAAACTCAAAGGGAATCAAAATTTTGTTCACGTTAACAGTAATTCATGTTATCTGGATCTTTGCATTCGTTTTTATAGGGGACTAAGAAAAAAAAGTTTATGTTAAAATCAATTCACGTTAAGCGTGTTCATGTTAACGAAGTTTGACTGTATTTTTTTATAATATGCATTTTTATACATGTAGCGATTTTTGTATTTATGTTTAATGGAAAACCAAAAAAAATGATTTTTTAAATCAAATAACCTTTATTTCAAATTGGTATTTTAATATTTATAATAAATAGTTTTCCAAGTTTTCTCATGACATTAAAAAGCCTAATAGCAGCTCATCTTTAGTTTTCTATTGACCTTTTCTTCCTTTTTTTTTGGGGTGATGATTTTAATAGTCGGGAAAACGGGGATTGTTTGGTTGCATTTCTTTAATTTTTTCCCTTTTTTTTAAATAGTTTTTTCTCCAGACTTAGGTTTATTTCGTAACCCTTATCTCCTGTTTGCAAAACTTCCACCTCACACAATTTAGCAGTGGGAGAAAAAAAGGTAAATGCGGCTTTACAATGCTGTTCCTATTACAGCTCTTAACTGGTCGTAGACATTCTGTTTTAATTTTTGGAAAATATTTTAGTGGAACTTTCTTCCACCTACACTCTAAAAAAATCTGTAAGGTTACTAACAGTTTCATTGGAAACTGGGATTCCTAGATTTTTTTATGTACCTGCAACCCAGGTTATAGATAAAATTTTAGTAAGATAACAATAATTTTAGTAGATTCGATTGTAAAGTTCGGTTTCTGCAGCTTTAAAAAAATTAGTTTTGTATTTTGCACCTTTTCTTCTACAGTGTACCCATATGTTACGTTAGTAAGCATACTCTCTTAAAACGATAGAGTGGATTATGCTTCCCAGGAAAGAGCTGTAATTTATTGGATCGTAAATGAGTTGTTTTTTAACTTTTGCTCATCTTTATTTAAATTACTCATTTTGGTTTAAATTGCTTAAAAACAACTCGTTCATTTGAACTAATTCAACTCTTTACGAGAAGTTGACTTTCAAATCGTGAGATGAGTGTATTTCAACTCGACTTGAATTATTTTGTGGCTGGGGTTTTAAGAGTTCAGATTTCGGCAACTTTACGTCTGTAGGATTACAGAATTATGTGATCGTACACTGTAAAAAAAAAAAAAAAAACCCTCTAAAGTTATTAAATGTTTTCTAAGTTGGTTGGTTGATTTTTGTCGTCCGATTATCTACGCTTGGGATATAGGACCAGGGGGAGTGCCCTCCGTGGGGGGTCTTTCTAAGGGAACCTAACCCGTATTTACGCAAGGTTCGAAGAAAACCACGGAAAACTCCGGACGGTTAGGCCGACAGCCGCGATTGGGTTCGAACCCAGCACCTGCCGTCTACCAGTTGAGAGGTCCCAACCTCTCGGCCACTGGTGGGGCAAATGTTTTCTAAGAAACTGGGATTCTAGAAACTTTTATGTAACGGAAACAGCAAATATTCGTGTAACAGATACAGATTTGCACTGAAAAAAAAATTGTATGGTTACTAAGAATATTTTAGGAAACTGGGACTCCAAGATTTTTTTTTTTTATGTAACTGCAACCCTGGTTACAGATAAAATTTAAGAAAGATAAATGTAATTTTTGTAGACTCGTTTGTAAAGTTAGATTTCTGTGGCTTTCCAAAATTTAGTTTTGTAGATTTACATATTTTCTTGTACAGTATACAGTTAAAATCTTAATAACCATACAGAATTCTGCAATTTTACATCTGTAGGATTACAGAATATATATATATATATATATTTAATATTACAGTGTAGGTCATGATCCAAAGTCCAATAATTGCTCTGTAGTTACATTTCTGAATGAAACTTAGAAATAACAGTAGAACTAATCAGGGAATTGATTATTTGAATTATTGAATATTACTGATTATTTGAATTTTACGTCTGTAGGATTATAGAATTATATGATAGTACACTGTAAAAAAAACTCTAAATTTACTAAATGTTTTCTAGGAAACTGGGATTTCTATAAAAGTTTATGTAACGGAAACGGCAAATATTCGTGTAACACACAGATTTGCACTGAAAAAGAAATTGTATGGTTACTAAGAATATTTTAGGAAACTGGGACTCCAAGATTTTTTTTTTTTTATGTAACTGCAACCCTGGTTACAGATAAAATGTAAGAAAGATAAATGTAATTTTTGTAGACTCGTTTGTAAAGTTACAGATTTCTGCGGCTTTCCAAAATTTAGTTTTGTAGATTTACATATTTTCTTGTACAGTGTACAGTTAAAATCTTAGTAACCATACAGAATTCTGCAATTTTACATCTGTAGGATTACAGAATATATATATATATATATATAAAATATAATATTACAGTGTAGGTCATGATCCAAAGTCCAATCTTTTCTCTGTAGTTACATTTCTGAATGAAACTTAGAACTTAGAAATAACAGTAGAACTCATCAGGGAATTGATTATTTGAATTATTGAATATTATTGATTATTTGAATTGGCTTTATCTGAAGAAAAAACAGATGCATAAATTTTAAATACAGTTAGTTATGAACTTTTATTACTATTATTAGAATTATTAATTAACAAAACACAAAGACGTCCGAAGGAACGCATAGACATACGTTAACTACCATTACTATATGTAGATTGCAACAAAAGTAAGAATAAGTAATACTCACTGAAAATACATGTACTATTAACCCTTTAGTGTCCGATTTCTTTTCAATTTTTAGAAAAAGTTACTTTAACGTTAAAAACATTTAACGTTAGCTATCCAACTAGATTGATTAAAGCTTAACAAATATTTCATTGTCATAAACATAAAGAATATTGTTGGTTTGCGTACTGTTTAGTTCATATTCATATGACAGTAGGCGAAGGAAGAGTTCTTGAGGATGATTAGAAAAATACTATAGTACAACATGAATTAACTGATATTACAACTTTCTAAAATTTTTTGCGCTTTGTTACACGTAATTCTTTCGGAAAAGTAACCTTTATTTTAAATTTAAAGAGTGAAATATATGTGAAAAAATTAAAAATTGAAAACAATGCAGAGAGAAATAAGCAAATATTTATTATTACTAAATGCCTTAATGTTACCGAAGTTATATAGTAAATTAATAAACACATACAAACATTACTACATGTACTCTGTAACAAAAGTATTTGTTAAAATAAAATTGTACTCAATTAAAAGACATTTACCATTGTGCACCAGACAGTACAATGTACACCTGTGGCTAGTACACCAGACCCGAAAAGGAAAATAGCATACTTGACACGAACAGATTAAACATACCCGTAAGACATAGTGACGTCACTGCAACTTCGTTTTGACGTCACATTGTGACTTTGTGACCATCGATTGTCGATGTGACGTCACGTGACGTCGATGTGAAGTCGCAGCGACTAAAATGTGAAGTCGTTATGGCCGTTTTAGAGCTTTTTTGTGACGTCACATTGTGACCACTTTGCGACGTCACAATATGACCAATTTGTGAAAAGTGTCATTTGTGACTACTTTGATATTAACATTGTGACGAACTGTGAAAATGTTTTTAGAAAGTCACATCTTAGTCACATTGTGACGTCACTGAGTGGTGGCATTTTCGTCACAGATGTGATGTGACCAACGTGACTCACAGTGACGTCATTGTGACGTCACTGTGAACATGCATGCTATGAGGGTATCTTTGTCTACACAAATATATCAATGTAACATTGTATTTCTTTCATGACTAATATAAATCAACCCTCTGGATCCCAAATCGCCTGAGACTGACCGAGATATTTTAAGACATTTTAATTCGTATATCGTAATTCCCACCAGAAAATTAAAACAGCAATATTTGCTTTAACTAATAAAAGAAAATTCCGTATTTAAATAAAACGAAATAAGTTATTGATTTTTTTCTGGTGTAAACTATATAATTTCTAGAACGTGTTCTTGCATGGGATTTAAAGGGTTAAATAATATTGTAATCATCCACTGAAGCAATATTTTTGTTTCCTAAAATATCACTGTTTAAGAAGAAAAAAGTTTGGTATCCTTGGATTTAATGAGAATTTCAACAGAAAAGCATCTCCAGGCACTTTCTTTAGCTAATGATTCTCGAAATGGGATTTTCTTCAGTATAAACAGTAAAAACCAATTATCGGGCTCACGAATTTCTTTTGCTGATAGCTGAAGAAGTGTTTGAAAGTTGCATTTTATGATCAGAGGAATAGGCTTTTTTTTTTCAACAAGTGAACTGATGAATAAAAGGTTACTGGAATCGCATGTTTTATACGAAAAAGGTTTCCAAAATTTTATGCCATAACATTTTATTAAATTTCTGCCCGGGTATTTGAATTTGGGGTAATTTTAGAAGCGCTTTCAGCACGGACCAGCTGCATAACTGAATATAAGAGAGGATTATATATATTTTCTTTTAATGAAGTTTAATTTTTAGATATGTGCCTTTACCCCTACTTATCCTACATTATTAAAAATGAATTCGGTCGGTATGCAGAATTTACATGAACTTTTATTTTAATCAAAACTTTTATAAATTTTTTGCTGTTTTGTGTATTTTTTAGATTAATCCCCCCCAAAAAACAACAACAACAACAAAAAATACTTTTGTATTAACTATTGGAATTTCACTATTTGTGACAATGTTTGTGAATGTTATCATTTCAGTGTTAAAGCACGTCTGTTAAATTCCCGTTTTATTTTTTTCGTGAGGGTTTAATTTCGATTGTCAATTTAGTTATGGAATCTTACTCGAAAGGAAAAAATATTGAATTATTTATTTTACTTTAAATGCAAATGGGTTAATCATCTTTAATTGGGTTCTACGCTGGTATTAAACAAAAAATCATACTTTAAAATTATTTTGAAAAATACTAGTTGGTTGTGGCACTCCCAAAATTTTCTTTTGTCTCATACAACATATTTCAAACAGTAGTAAAAAAATAATTTAATGTTATTAATTCTATACTATGCCAAGTTTGATTTTCATGTTGAATTTATAGTTCTGGCAATTAATCTGAGTAAAAATAAGTTAAACTCGATCATGAAATTTAATAAAAGCAATAGTTTTTCGTTATTCTGTTATAAGTCAGCTGATTGTCGGATTAGTAATATGTGAAGTTCAGTTCGCTTTACTAGCCATCGATATAAAATACAACTAAAAAAATCGTTATTACAGCGTCCCTTCCGGCGGAAGTTTTCCAAATTAAAGTAGGACCTGCTTACTATACTCCCAAAAATATATTTGTATGATTTTATCCATACCTTCACATGTTTTTCAATTGTACAGTGGTACACACGTACAGATAGTCTTTTGTGTAAAAAAAATTTTTAGGGATCTCTGGTTCAGTAAAATGTGCAAATCCGCCTGAAATCGTAAAAAATTCGATTACAATAATTTCTTCTATTATACATAGATGGAAGAAAGCAATATTAAATCAAGCTGTAATTTTCAAAAATTGTATTTAAAAGTAATTTTTTTCGTATTTGACGTTGCAAAAATTGCAATTGTTCCAATTTTAAAAGATAAAAAGAAATTGCGGTAATTCATTGGATGTTTTCATCATTAATACCACGTCGGCATTACTCACGGTTATGTTTTTAATTTGTAACATAAATGTTGAGGGTAACTTTGATTTATAAATGTTTGTTGTGCTGCACGTTATCAATGAATTTTGGTTTATTGAGCATTTAAAGAAATGCTTTTAATAATAATATTCTGAAATACTGAATTTAAAGTAAAAAATCGTGTTTACAGTGTTAGTCAAAAGATTTTCAAATGCGAATGCAAATCTTTGAGATCATTTATTGAAAAATCATTGAATTCTTTCTAAATTTGGGTTTCTAGTTTTGGAGTTCGAAGGGGATAAATAACGCCTGACCAATGTACATCAAAATATTCTAATTTTAAAAAATAAATTTCTAAAAATAAGCGCAAAATAATGTCAATCTTATTTTTAGCGCAAAGAAACATCAAAAATTCATAAAACCCAATGTATACTAATTCATAAAGTCGGGATAGTACAAAACTAGAGTTAGTTTTGTTTAAAGTAAGGCAAAATAACTGGATTTTAATAAATTTTAAAAAGGTTCTTTTTTATAGATTCCAAATACTTTTCCATTTTAAACATTCCTTTTATTTTTAATTACTTACTCTTATGAAATAGTATAATTTGTCAGTCTTAAATATGCATTTTTTTCCTCCAAAAGCAATCATATTTGTAAATCATTTCAATCTCTGTCTTAACGTCAAATTTTAATTAAATCTTATCTTTTGAACCCAATTTAATTTATTACTTAATCACATGAATATTAATTAGTTCATATGATAAACATCCTGAAAATTCTTTTACGATCTTTATCTCATAAGTTAATTTTACTTGTAGCTAAAATGATTGCTTGAGCTTACGCGAAATCTTTATTGAATTATTCTGTTTTTAAAGCATGTACACGAGAATACTTTATACGTGAATTGAAAATTAATACCGTGCCTATAAGGAATAATTTTGCATTAGGGTTATCAGAGTTAATCAAGAATTCTTATAGAAAAATGCTCTGTCTTTACACCCACGCATATTTAAATAAGGCAAGGGAAAATCTTCAATTACTGCAAGATTTTCTATCGCAATCTCTTGCATCACTGATTATGCGAATGGATAGTAGCTATTTTTACGATAAATTAAGGAATATTCTAATGGTTCAATATTTACCGAAGTCTGCTGATTAAAATTTTGGCTAAAACTTTTTTTTCTACGTTTTCAAGAAAAGGGGTGGAGGATTAACTTTTTTTTCTGAAATTGTTAAAAACTATTCTAAAGTACTAAAATATATCGAAACATAATCCTAGTTTTTATATTTAAAAACATGAATGGTTAGTACTAACATAAAAACATTGATGGCTTACTGTATGGTCCCAAGACATCTTAAAACCTAAAATATCAACTTTAATGGATCATTATTTTTACGATAAACCGATGGATATTATAATGGTTCAATATTTATTTAAGTCAATTGAGTAAAGCTCCTTTTCTTATTTTTTATAATTATAAATATGGTCAGTTAGTAGTAGTATAAAAACACTGGCTGCGTATTATACGTGCCAAGACAAATTAAAATCTAAAACACAAAATGGATTATTTTTGCGATAAATCAAGGAATATTCTAACGGTTTAGTATTTACTAGAGTTTGCTGATTAAAGTTTTGGCTAAAGCTCCTTTTCCTACTTTTATTATTTAAAAACATGAACAGTTAGTAGTGATATTGAAAACACTGTTTTACTCTATGGACCAAAACAACTTAAAACCCAAAACTTCAACTTTTATAGATTAATATTTATGCGATAAGTCAATGAATATTCAAACGGTTCTATATTTATCGAAGACTGCTGATTTAAAATTTTAACTAAAGCTCGTATTTTTCTATATTAACAACGGGTACAAAATTTTGCACTTTTTTAATCTGCATTTCTTATTAATCTTTCTGAAGTCGGAAAAAATATGGAAACGTAATCCTCCTTTTGTTATTTAAAAATAGAGACGGTAGTAGTAATAAAAAAAACACTGTCGGTATATTGTGATGGCCAAGACTATTTAAAACCTAAAATATCAACTTTTGTGGATTTCTACTATAAATCAAGGAATATTCTAATGGTTCAACATTTACCAAAGACAAGATAATATTAATAGACATACATAAGACCATGATAAATTTACTAAAGCTGATTTAAGTTTTGAATAAAGTTCTTTTTTTCCCTACATTTGCAAGGCGTGAGAAATTTTTGAACTATTTTTTAAACTGTACTTTTTATTAACCTTTCTGAAGTACTAATAAATATGGAAATATAATCACACTTCCGTTATTTAAAAACATGGACGGTTAGTAGTAATAAAAAAAAAATGCAATTTTCAGAAGCAGATAAATATTGAAAAATGAAATATAAATTTTCCATTAAGAATTAATTTGTTGTCATTCTTAAATTTTACCTACTTCATGAGAAGAAAATCTTCCTACTGATTAAAAGGAGAAAATATCTGCAAATTTCTATTCAATTAAGACCAGTTTCACATACTAAATCAATTTTTTAAGGAAATGTGTAAAAAAAATGTAAATACTCAAGATATCTGGTATAATTATGAGTTATATTGGTAGTTATATTTAGTTGTATCGATTGAAGGATCTACTTGTATCGATTGATCAGCAAAAAAACCATATCTTCTTATATCATATTTCTTTATTTTCGCCCATATCCTTTTTCGTTACCTCTACTGAACAAATACGATTTATTAAATCCAAATAAGAAAGAGAACAGAAAACACACATGCAGACGCAAACTTAAAAAATATATATATTATTCTATTAATCTTTCCTTAGTGATATCTCCTTTTTATTTTCTTTTTATTACGCTAAATTATTGGCATATTCACTAATTTCCTATTCCTTTATAATATCTATCATCAATTCTGTTAAAATTTCCTTAAATTAAATTTTATCTTATTCAATTTACTTAACTATAAAGCTTTTAGTTTATTCCTAAATTGCCTCATAATTTTTAACCAATTTTTGTTATTTACTGTGAATTCTAATGTTTAATTTTTTTTTCTTTTTACTTATTTTTATTCTAAGATCTTTCTCGCCTTAGTATATTTGTTTACCCTCATATTTTTACCTCATCGCGCATTTTTAAAAGAACACTTTGCATAATATTTCTCATTGGACTTTCTTGCGTGACGTTCTTGTTCCTTATCAGTCAAACTCGCGTGACCTTATGATTTGTAGCATTGTGTGTTTGATCAAAAAACAATAGCATTTGGTGAAAACACAGAATTTGTGCGATTTTCAACTTGTTAAGCTCCCTTATGATTACAGATTTTGTCACAGATGTCATATCACAACATTGGCGCTAGTTCCCCCCCCCCCCAGCCAATTTGCCGAAAATTATGTTTTTGAATATTGCTATAAGTATTAATATTTACGATTTATTGTGATACATACAAGGTATCCAGCAAATAACACCCTGATTTTAAAATTAAATTTCTCAAAAACAAACATCGACAGAACTATGCGGTAAACGGTTTGTTTATTAGGTAAGCTGTAAAAATCTTATATAGAAGTTTCGAACGGCGAATCTTTGGAAAAGATTGTGTTATGATTGCAAAGAATGCTTTGATTTGACATTTTTCTTGTCTTAGATTGTTTGCGGAGAATGAGTTTTGAGCTTAAATTGCCATTGTTTAAAGATTTTCGGAATTAAATTTTTAAAATTTCGAAATCCAAGAAATTTAGTTCAAAAAATCGTTAAACTATAGCACTGTAAGCCGAAAAACTCTACCTCTGCAAGCAATCTAAAATAAGGAAAATGTCAAATCAAAGCATTCTTTGCAATCAGAACACAATATTTCCAAAATATTCACCGTTCGAAACTTCTGTAGAAGATTTTTACAGCTTATCTAATAAACAAACCGTTTACCGCATAGTTCTGTCAATCTGTTTTTCAGAAATTTAATTTTAAAATCAGGGTGTTATTTGCTGGACACCCTGTATATTTATTATTAATTTTATCATTTATAATTGATTATTTATTGGTTCAACTGTAGTTTCCCTTTTTTAATAAATTGTTAAAAAAAATTAACCGGGTTACTACGTGAGGCATAAAATCGCCACTTTGTTTCGATCGCGCAAATGTGGTGCGTATATGACATCTGTGCCCATATTTTTTCATTCGAAATTTCTCTTATTGTCATTTTGATTGTCACAGCAAGACTTGATCTTCAACATTAAAGTGAGAACTGTTTTACTTGATATGTTGTTAACAAATATTAAAATCTATACGTAGATGCCTTAGTTATTTCATGAAGACACTCAGAGACGAAATTATACTTTTGCCTATCAGACTACAACTTCAAGTCCTGTATTAACGACCGGTAAGGTGTCTATGTTCATCGAAAGAGTTCACGCATCCCTAAATGGAATTGCCATGCGTTCGATTGAATTTTTACCGCAATATTTTCTGCAATACTACACACATAATATATAAAGTAGCAGCCTCAGAAGTCATTAACCTAGTTCAAACATTAAAAGTTTTAAAATAGCAAATAAAGCCTTTGTGCAAAAATTGTATAAGGATAGAAAACCAATGATTAAAAAGGTACAAATAATTCCTAAAAGGTGTAGCATACAGCTGTTTTGAATCTACTATCGATATTCTTCATCAATGCTAGACAAAGCGAGACTCAGCGTGCTAGCTCAGTTTTGCTTTTTTTAGCATTATAAGTCTTGCACTGATGAAGAATCTCGATTGTAGATTCGAAACGGCTGTTTGATACATTTTGTGAATTATTTGTGCAAGTCTATTCGTTGGTTTTCTATCCTTATACATTAAAAGATTTATCCAAACTACAACAACTTTATTACTGCAATGCTGAAACATTTTGGATTACGTAATAGTAAATTTACATCAAAAATTGTAATGCGAATTCAGTAAATCAAATCCTAATAATGCAGTAGCTATTGAAAACTTGTATTAAAAAAAATACATAATTTGCAGAACAAATTGAAAAATAATTCCTACATTCTTTAAACCTGAGAAGGAATAAATATAAAAATTTTTATTCAGATGCTTCTTCATCTAAAGTTTTATAAAAAATATGTTTAGACCAAAAACTTTAAAAAAATAAAAATAAAAGTTAACTTTAAGTACTTTAAGTACATATTATTTATCAAGTATCGTATTACATATATAATATGAGGATGATATATAAAATTATGTATAATTAGCTTTGCAAATTTATATTTTGTTTAATACCGATAGCATTAATATAGTCAAAAAATCTTCTAGTTACATCATTTTTTCCTTATTTCCGCTCACATTTTTATTCTTTACTGCTACTGAACACATACCAGGTATTGATTAAATCCTAATATCAAAGAGAACATAAAACACACATGCAGACGTAAACTTAAAAAGAATATATAAAAAAGTAGCAACCTCACAAATCTTTAACCCAAGTCAAACACATTGTAACAGAACATTCTACTTTTTCTTTATTCTTTGTCCAAAACTTATCTCAAGCAAAAGGTAAAAGATTATTTTCTGTCGCAATAAGTCACATGATTTATTTCCCGGAAAAAGATGTTTGGAGCGATAGCTCAGATGGAGAAAAAGCGATGTTAGAGAATTAAGATATCTTCGCGGTTAATACGGAACATAGTATTAATATTATTAAATATAATAAAAAGATGGGGAATATAAGAAATTGTTTCAGGTCCTAGTATAAAAATCTGGTAATAGTTTGACTTAACAACTGTTCGATAAAAAAATATATTAATTTCCATTTTCACTTTTTAGAGGAATAATTTTACGCGCGTTCGTGATTATATAAATAAGTGGCACCTACAGTCGTGATCTGTTCCGCACGTCTGTATGTCTGTCTGTCCATTTGTATGCAAATATCAGCGCTAAAAATACCCAACCAAATGGTTTGAAATTTAATGCATAGAATCATTGATTTTTTTGAGTCATTTCATGAAAGTTGAATCAAAATTTAACCTGATATTGAAAATTTCCTTCATTCTCTTAAATCATATCGTGTATAATTAATTTAGATAAATTTCTAATAACAATGGCAGTGGCGTTCTATTCAAGATGGAATCGTATTGTTTCCATGTTGCTGAATTCAATATATATAGCTGCAATTCAAGGCATTTTTGCATTAGAGTACATCAATTATAGCACCAAGATCTGAATATTTATAAAACTAGCTGTAGTACGAATGTACCTCATTTTCAGCGTTTGCCGTATAATTTTCAGTTTTTTTTTCACTCAACACTTACAAAAACATTGGCGATTATCCTAACACTATATCCCTCAACCCTTTTTATCACCGTGTTACAGATCTGGAACGTACCCGAAAATCAATAGCACTTACACATGAATCTTTAAAACACGATTTTATTGGTTGTTTCTATTTTCCAACACACTAGTTAATACAAATTGATCACTGATATTCTCAACAGACGCTGATATTGAGTTAATTCTTCTTACCAAACAGTCCAGACATTTGGTCGAAAATAAATGCAAGTTTTAGTGTAGCTTTGATATTTGGTGCCTTTGTGTTTTTTTTTTTTTTTTTTTTTTTTGGGGGGGGGGGGTCGCTGAATACGAACCTGAAGTTATCCAACAGAATTATCCCGGGAAACACGTTTTTTGGCAAAGAACGTGCAAAAAACGGGACTTTTCTTTTTTTCTTAATAACTTAAAAATTATGCATTTTACATAAGTCCTCAATACATAAATTAAAGAGGACAAAATTTTCTACATTTTACATATTGTTTTTTCTCTGATCAATCGTTTAGTCGTGACAGTGCCACAAAAATGTATGTGAAAAACAAAAAATCCTGATAAACGGCACGACACTGTACGTCGACGAAACTTGAAAAACAACCATTCTACGCAAATTTTGACCACTTGATTCTAAATATAATATTATTGACTATATTTTATAACTCAAATGTTCATTGTTTCCTTCATCAATAAAAAATAAATAACAAGAAAAATATAAATCATGCGTTAAGCATAGATTATGAAGCACTTTCATGAAATCTTTAATAAAACTTCGTTATTTAGGGAAATAAGGTTCTGTATATAACCAAATATCTATTCTAATACTTTTGAACGAGGCATTTGCTTGAAATTGCAATTGCCTTTTCTTCCATATCAATGTATGACTACAATTGTTATCGATACATTGTTATTAATGCGTAAATGTATAAAGGTATTGTTAATGAAAAATCTAATATTAAAATTGTTAACGAACATAATACATGAATTGTCCTTAAAAAATCGTATTCAATTGCTCTGTGCAACAGGGGAACACCTATGCAATTACAATGTTTAAAAGTTAATATATTTAGGATAAATTATTTTTTCATATTCTATAACAAGACAACATTCACCAAAAAAAGAAAAAAATTGTATTTCGCATCTAAATGCTTTCAAATTATATTACAATTAATACGCAAAATTATTGTTAATGAATAATCTTATACATTAAGTATAATATGCCTGATTATTGTTAAATGAAAAGTCTGATATATTGGAATAACTAAATGACTTCTATACTTCCTTTTCAACTAATTAACATTTCAAGAGTTTAAGAGGCTACACTAGTCACTATGAAAGGTGCCGATGATAATTTAAAGTGTATGGGGGCGTCATTTTCAAATATCTCGCTCAAATTATTTTTTTACATTTATTTATTTATTTGCACAGGACAGCTAAGGACAACCTACCGCTCGGCTAGTTTTTACTTTTTTGATTTTGATTTCTAATTAAAAAAAAAGAAAAAAAAACTACTTTTGGAACCGGTTAGAACCGGTTTTGAAATTAAAACTATCATAATATGAAAAAATAACCAAAATCGAAAAAATAAAAATTAGACCGGTTATATATCATCCTCAGTTATCCTATGTAAAAAAAGTAAAAATATTAAAATTGGAGCGAGATATTTGAAAAGAATGTCCCCATAGTCTTAAAATTATCATCCGGTTCTTTATAGAACTATATAGGGCTTAGTAGCACATTGATTAAAATTAGGAAAAGCGACTGTTTTATAATAAAAATAGAATCTATATTGATAAAATAAAGGGTATAAAACAATGCCATTTTTAATATTATTTCCTACCTAGCGTAAATTAATTTGTTACTAACACTTTAGTTAGCGTAAAACTGCAATTATGCTATTTAAAGTATTCGTAGTAATGATATACAAACAGAATAATAACGCTGCATTTAAATTTTCACAATCGATAGAAGAAAACACTGCGCTACGTACACAATGAAATTTTCAACAAACAGTTTATTAAAAAAGATACAAAATTAATTGGTATTTCACGAGAGTCACATTCAGCGCAAGTATCTGAGAAGTGCAAATATCGGATACAAAGTATAAATAAATATCACAAGTTATAACACAGAAGAACAACCCGCAATTACTTTTATCCAAAGTTTTCCGCAGCAAAAGTAATTGCGCAGTTTTAGAAAAGCCCGTGTAATTGCACTTAACGGAAATTTCCCCCCTTTCGAAACCAAAACTTTAATTTCAACTCTTCATAAAATCAACTCTTCCAGAATATGTTCATAATTAAAACTTGTACTACTCGGATTTCAGTATTAACCAACACTTTTGCGTAAACATCCTCCTCCAAACACAGCAAGGAGGACAGTTTATAAATAAGTTTTCCTTTGCTCGTTATCATCACCAGGATCAAATTTCCATAGATTAAATTAACAGATACGGTTACCAAAGCAACCACTGAATAGAATAATCATACTTTGATCATGTGATCATCTGATGAAAAGTGGGAATTTATAAAGTTTTAGCTTACATTTTCACTCTCTTCCCTTCTTGTCAGTTACGCAATTTCGCATAACAAGATTCCTTCAATTTACATCAAATGGAAGTTATTAAAACACGATGCGGCAAAGCTTTCGTTTGAATTATCCGGCTGTTAAAGGGGGATAAAAAAAAAGAAAGCTTTTGATTAAGTTTTCGCTTCTGTGACAAGTGGTAGAATAACATGTAAATAGAAAATTATTTTCTAAATCTCGTATTTTGTGAAATATAAATTACATTAATTTTAAAATGGAAATCAAAAGTGACTTTCAACCAATTCAGATATATCTGACAGTTTTGGTTTTCACCTTTCTCTCTTTCTCCTTCCTTTGGCGATGGATTTATTATTCATGTTTGAATTAGCATTAATTGAAATGCTAAAAATCCCTTTTGACATTCTGAGTATATAATTTACGGTAGAAAACTTGTTTTCCCACCTGAATCAAATTTATTGATTTAAGCGAGTTGTAATGGTAATTTTAAATTTTCTAAACAATGGATTTGTAACACAACATATTTTATTATGCATTTCTATTTCGCTTATTTTTTCCGTTTATTATGCTGTCATAATGCAACAGTTTCTATTGCAGTAATAGTTTACCATAATTACTATTATACTTTGCATCCCCCTCACCCCCCTAATTATGAAAGCAAATTTTAATGTAAAACAAAGTACCGCACGAATAAATGGCGTATAATATGACAACTTAATTTGAATAAATATGATTCTAATTGCATATGCTATGAGAATATAAATTTCTTTAAATTTTCAGGACATGTATCATTTTGGTTTCGGTAGGAACAAATTCGTTATTTTCTTTACTGCATTTTTTTTCTCTCTAAACTGATCAAACTTTGTTTGAGAACATTCAGTTACAACAATTTTGACACTCGTATTTAACAACTACTTCGATCCCGAGTTATACCGAAAACCTCGGCCGAATGCTGAAACGAATTTCATCTTCAATCATGATTGGGCATCTCCTTAATAATGTACAATCAAATATTATCATGAATTGCATTTGAGATTTCGACCGAGGTTTTCTAAGTTGATGTTGATGGTGAAAACAACATTAAGTGTATTCGTAGTTTTATAAATACAAAGCACAAATACGTAGCAAATGTTTTGGTTAATCAGCTTTTTTTTAAGAAAGAAAAACTGTTCTAACAATGGGTGCACTATAATAGTACAGTTTTTAAAATTAAAGGTACTTTTTTCACATCTACAAAAGACAAAAATTGGCATAATTTTCATAAATATTTTCCATTTTCTAAATTCCAAATCAAAATTTCAAAGTATACAAAATTACTTTCGGACTTCCCTAGTTTTTTTTTTAATTTGACAAAATTTACTAAGTTAATTTTTGCAATGCCGACCTGAAGCTTCTCAAATGATAACCAAATATTTTAGTCCAGGCATTTGGTACTCAAAAAGACAAATAAAAGAAAGTTTTGGTGTAATCTTGATATTTGGTGCCTCTATATTTTTTTGATCGCTAAACATAAGTCTGAAGTTATCCAAAAAAATTTATCAGGAAAAACTTTTTCTGGCAAAAAACGTGACTTTTCTTTGTTTTTTCTAAGTAACTTCAAAATTATGCAATTTGCATAAAAGTCGTCAATGCATAAATTAAAGAAGACAAAATTTCCCACATTTCATGTTATAAAAGTTTTTTTCTCTGATCAATCGTTTAGCCGTGACAGTGCCGCAGAAATGTGTGTGAAAAGCAAAAAATCCTGAAAAATGGTAATTACGGCTCTTTACGTCGATGAAACGTGAAAAACAACCATCCAACATAATTTTTGACCACTTAATAATACTAAATATAGTACTTTAGACTTACCTTTCTTAAAAAAAAAATTACTTACAAACAAAATCGAAAAAAGAGCAATGTACAGACGGACGTCAGCTATAGCAATGCACCCCAAAAAACTGTCGAAATACAAACGAGTTATTATAGTAATGAGTGGAAATTTTTTCCCAGAGAGAAAATTCGCCTTGAATATAACGTATCAAATGAAAATCAAATTTTGAATTGTTTAAAAGGCGCAAATGCCAACCTAGTGAAAAAGATTCCATGCCGGGAATCGAACGCGGGCCATCAGTATAGCGCACTGACGTTCTACCGACTAAACCACATGGAACGACACCCAGCAAGGAACTTATAACTATTACAAGTTGGCAAGGCTACAAATGTAGCACAAGATAGAATATAATCCGCAAGCCACCGATCTGGGGCAATCACGAAACTCGTATTCACGAAACTCGCAAGGAACTTATCACTTGTAATAGTGATAAGTTCCTTGCTGGGTGTCGTTCCATGTGGTTTAGTCGGTAGAACGTCAGTGCGCTATACTGATGGACCGGGTTCGATTCCCGGCATGGAATCTTTTTCACTAGGTTGGCATTTGCGCCTTTTAAGCAATTCAAAATTTGATTTTCATTTGATGAGTTATTATAGAGTAACGAGTTAATATTCTCCCATGGATTTAGAATAAGCAAGCGAATGTCTTTGGCTGCAGGGACACGAGCCTTAATGTCATTAAACCATTACCAGTTAAAACGAAATGATAGGAATTAAACGGAAAACCGATTACAGAAGATCACCACTAGTTATTTAAATATAAATTAACCTATCGAAATATTTCGAAACCAGAACAAATGACCGTGTTTTTAAGAGCCTGAGAAGTCTTAAACGGGTTTTGTCGAACGCAACTGGTTGGGGTCGAACACTTAATACATTAAAAATATGTACAAATGAACTATGAGCTCTTTTCTGTGAAATCTATTGAATTATTTTAAATCTATTAAATTATTTTTCTATGTGTGTATTATATTTGGAATAATGAATGCCATATGGCTATATGAATTTTAAATTTCTATTACGTAATGAAAATATTTTCATCTCCATTTTGAAAATAATAGAAATGTGTTTTTGCTTAAGTATTTTTCTATTATCGATTATTATGCTCTCATAGCCCTTAATATGTTTTATTTTCTTTTAGGTAAGTTCAGCTGCAGATTCAATATAAACTATCTAATCTTTCTGAAAATAAAATCTGAAGTAAAGATGTATAGGTAATGTTATTTTTTTATGTTATCATATATAAAAAGTCTGATAAAATATTAGATATGGCTATGTACGTATTTTTTTCTGTATGAGAAGAATACTGAAAATTAATAGTGAAGTTTTATGTCTTCTTAACCTTTTCTAAACTGTGGTTATAATAATATTATCAATCTTTATTTAGATTTTTTACACACGTATGACACTTTAGATTATACAGAGAAGCATATTTTTTTTTTAATCATTTCAGGAGAATAGTAATTGTTATTTCAAACGTTGCTGTTCTAAAATTTGCTGTTCTAGAAACTTGACCATTTATCTATCGACGGTACTTATAAGTACTATTAAAATTACTTATTATTCAATTCTTTTAATATGTCAATTAGTTGTAATACTGTTTAGAATGAGTTACAGATACATTAGCTTATTTTGTTCCAAAAGCATTATTGGTTACGCAAAACAAAAATATTTTTGAAAGGACGATTTATTTTGCCTTTGTATCTTTTCAGCTTTCTTGGCACTCAGGGAAGGGGGGGGGCGGTGAGGATTTTTAAATTCGATAATATTTCTATATTTATATTGTAATAACACCATATTTGTACATTTTATAATACTACAAAATACTAAGAAAACTATTTAAAATAAAGGATTTGAGTGGGGTTATAAATATTGCGCAAAATCCCTGTAAGTTCAAATTTAATTAATCCTTCTAATTCCTTCAATCCTTATAAAATCCTTCAAAAATTAAATGCTTATGTAAATCTTTTAATTTAGTTTAAACAATTTACGTAAAATGCTTTAGAATATAAAATTTTCATGAATTCATAATTCGGTGGATAAAGGATTAAAGGAACAATCTCCACAATATTTTTAATGACTTAGGTGTGAGAATCGCAACCTACAAAACAATCGTCACAAAAGCGTTACGCAAAGTCCATTGGTAACATTTATTTTATAAGAAAATCGCTGTTCGTATTGCTATTTTTTTTTAATTCTTTTAAAGCAAAAACATTCAAATGTATAATAAAAAGAATGCTGCCCAGTTAAACTGATGGCAGTGAGCTCACAGGCTACGCATACTAATTGTATATTACAGCCATATATTTTTATGGGTCAATTCCGTTCGAAATAGAAATTAAGGGGGGGACTTCCCCCAGATAGTCCCGTTTTATACTTAATTTATACCCGTTTTATACTTAAACCCTATAACTAATGAGGGACATGATTTATCATATAAAATTTTTGAACAAAAACTGAAAATTGTGCATGATAAAAACATTTATATCAATTAGAGAGGGGAATGAACCCCCCCCCCCCCCGGTTCCCACTCTTTATACTCATCGAAAGAACACCTAATACTAATCATGGAAGTACCTCTTCAGAATGATCCCACATCTACGTTTTGTACGGAAAGTGATAATTCTGCATGAAAAACCCATTTATATCAATTAAGGGGAGGAACATTAGCCCCCGTTCCCCCTGTTATACATTTCGAATGAACTCCAAAAATTAATAAGGGAAGTCCCTTATCAGAATATACATATATTCAAAATTTCAAGTGAATCGGATATTTTTATCATAAGTTATCGCGTTACGCACATATAGAACGGACGGGCACATAAGCCACCAGGCTTTTGATAGCCTGTGAGCTAAAAAAAGAAATGGTTTTAATTTTAAGTACAGAAATCATACGTCGACTAAGGTAAAATTTTTAAATTTGGCATTTTTGTTTTGAATCAATGCATAAAAAAATTATTGTGGATAGACTATAATCTTAAATTTCATGTTAAAAACAGAGCAACACACTTTTTTTTTAGTTTTATTGCACGTTGTTAGAACTGTCGCACGTCATACATTATAATGCGAGCAGATCTTGTCTGTGTGCATATAAATTTTATTTCAAACCACTTTTAAAGATTTTGACTAATTTTTCTACCCTATCGTTTTGGGGTACGAGAAAACCATTAGTCTAGTTCGGAGAAAATAAGATTAATGGCTCAGTTTGGGATCACAACGGTCCAGTACATTTAAACGGGATTGAATTCTGAAACAGTAGAATTATTAAATATTTGGCAGTAAACGAAGTTGCAAAGACGACAACATTTCACAAAATATACTACATTTAACAAAATGTTAGCGAATTTTTTAGAGGAAAATTTACTTTTAAGATTACCACCCGTAAAACATGGTGACGTCACTGCAACGTCGTTCTGAAGTCACATTGTGACTTTGTGACCATCGATTGTCGATGTGACGTCACGTGACGTCGATGTGAAGTCACAGTGACTAAAATGTGAAGTCGTTATGGCCGTTTTAGAGCTTTTTTGTGACGTCACATTGTGACCACTTTGTGACGTCACAATGTGACCAATTTGTGAAAAGTGTGTCATTTGTGACTACTTTGACATTAATATTGTGACGAACTGTGAAAATTTTTTTAGAAAGTCACATCTTAGTCACATTGTGACGTCACTGAGTGATGGCATTTTTGTCACAGATGTGATGTGACCAAAGTGACTCACAGTGACGTCATTGTGACGTCACTGTGAACATGCATGCTATGAGGGCAATGCCAAACTACGCGAACGCTGCTAAGTGAATGAACGCTGCAAAATTTGGCGAAATTTTACGAAAAAAAAATAATTTTGAAAATCAGAATTAATTTTCTAGCCATCTAAGTGTTTGCAATGTAATATTCCGTACACTAAGCACCAGGTTTCACTGCAATATGAGCAATAATTAAGATAATATAATTATATAGATTTAATGAAGTTTCTATATATTTTAGAATGATTAATACTCTTTACATTCATATTTGTAATTAAGTTTTTTTTATATAATGTTGAAAGAATCATATTCTCTAAGCATTTACCGGGTATCCCAAAAATGACTAATGGTTTTTAAAATTCAATAACTTGCAAACGGTGACAGCTATTTAAAAAATTTTTGCAGGAGGGTTATGTATAATGTCAGGAGTTTTTTTTATCTTAATTTTTTATTTTAGTTCGAATTTCAAACAATAGGTGGCGCTGACGGCGATTGAAGGCCAGGTCGACGCTTTACTCAGCACTGCTCACCTGGCCTTCAATTGCCGTCAGCGCCACCTATTGTTTGAAATTCGAATTAAAATAAAAAATTACGGTAAAAAAAAAAAACCTCATACATAACCCTCCTGCAAAAATTTTTTTAAATAGCTGTCACCGTTTGCAGGTTATTGAATTTTAAAATCCATCGGTCATTTTTGGGACACCCGGTAAAAGAAAATGAAGAGAAATCAACATTACAATTTTATCCATTTGCAAGACGGTCAGAGGGTTAAAAATGTCGAATAGGAACTGATATACATGATTCAACCTGTCGGTACAAAGAGTGCTCTTGAAAGAGGAATTCATCCAATTAGGATACTTAACCTACTATTAGATTCACGGACTTTTAGGCGAGACAAACTTTTCAGTGGATTTTAACTCCAACATTTTCCCGTTCAAAGGGGGACAAGGGTAAAGCCGGAAAACCAGTTTCTACTTGTGCCAGGCTTTAATATTTATCGCCTACTCATATCAATCGATTATCTCTGATTCGTTGAAACGCTCGATGTTGGATGAAAAATCTGGTCTGGACCAGACTATTTTGCGACTGCCGAAAAAAGTTGGGGAGACATTGCAGTTTGCTATTACACGGGATGTTGGGAGGACATTTTCTAAAATGTTGGAGAAAATCGAGTGTTGGCTCAAAAGTCTTACAGAATGTTGGTGAATCTAATAGCGGCTTTATAGAACTTTCTGAACACATGTTTGGCGCCAATTAAATGAATGTCAAATTTTTGTGAATATTGGCAAAAAAAAAATTACTTTCAGAAACTGAAGAAAATTTCTGGAAATTTCCAATAAGAGCAGAGATATGATTCATCTAATCAACAGCTAGAATTTGTTATATCGAGAAGAACAAAAGAAATCGAGAAGAAAGCGAAATTTCACAAAGAGCGGCTCGGTCTTTATCTCTTTTTACTAATAAGGATGATGGTTTGTTTTTGTATGAAGCAAATTATCGATGAATATTGCATAAATACAAAAAGTATTTAAGTATAAAATTACTGAAAATAAGTCTCTATTTATAAAAAAAAACGAACTAGTTTCTTGATTCGAACAAGTATAAAGACTCATATAACGAGATAAAATAGACAGTAAATCAAGTTTATTCAGAAAAGCTAAGAGTACATAATAGCTCAAGTTAAAACAAATTAAGGATTTATTTCCGGATTTATCAACTTTTTTTTTTCTTAACTTTTCGAAAGAATAGTTAACTTCAAATAAAGAACTATAAGTGCATACGATCAAAACATTCTCGAAACTAAGCAGGTTTAAATCCTATTGTATGTTGTTAAGCCTGTTTGCCAAATGCCAAAGATTTGAAGAAAATAGTTTTACTGAAATTTCATTTATAGTAAGATTAAAAGGGCCATGAAATTGAAAAGAACATAACATTATTTATTTTATAGTATTTAGGATGAAATATTTTTCTTTTAGAGTATAGTTAAAACTGACCTGTGTGAAGAATTTTCGATGAATTTAATTTTCTACCACTGAAACAGAAAAAAAAAAATGTCATTTTACAATGTATTAGAGAAAATTTTTCCTCATTTATTTTGTTTATCTTATGTATAAAATCTCGTAATATTATTTGCAAAAAAGTTTGTCCAATCAAATACAGGATCATTATGGAAAGTTTCAACGCTAAAAAAATTACATGTAGATTATACCGGGTGTCCAGTAAATAACTGACCCATTTTGAACTTAAATAACAAATAACCGGTTTGAGATAATAATGCGCGGTTTGCGGTGTTATTATTAGAAATTCAATAAATTTTTAAACCTGTACTTTGTTAATATAGTTCAAATTTCGGAAAAAAATATCGCGCTGGCGGTAACAGGCTGTTTGAATAGAGACATGACTCTAATTTTCAGAAATATGAGATTTTCGGCTGAATCTGAATCTATATGTTGTCGAATCTGAATCTATATGTTGAATCGACTCTCGAATCAGCTTCAGAAATAAAGTACGTTGGTTGGAAAGTGATTTAAAATAATATTTATGATTAAACCATATGTATTATTCTTCACTTCCTCAGTCCTGAGACTGAGATATTATTTTAAATATTATTATATTACATTAACAAAGTGCATATTTTAAAATTTATTTATATTCTAATAACAATACAGCAAGCCGCGCATTTGTATCTCAAACAGTTTTTTGTTATTTACATTCAAAATGGGTCAGTCATTTACTGTGGACACCCGGTACATAGAACATACAGGGCGTTACAAAATTCGACAGACCTATTCAGGGAGGTGACAATAGGTAGGATGAGATTAAAATGCAAAAAAGAGCATGGAGTGTAAAGCATATGATTTCATGGGAGGTGCATTTTATAAAAACGTTGCAGAATTTTATCGATTAATTTCAGATTACCAGAAAATTGAATCAAATCTTAAGAATATATGAATGAATATTCTTAATTCTATTAAACACTATCATACGTTATTAATGCCATGATAGGTCATGATTATAGCCCTCATAGCATGCATGTTCACAGTGACGTCACAATGACGTCACTTTGGTCACATCACATCTGTGACGAAAATGCCACCACTCAGTGACGTCACATTGTGACTAAGATGTGACTTTCTAAAAAAATTTTCACAGTTCGTCACAATGTTAATATCAAAGTAGTCACAAATGACACACTTTTCACAAATTGGTCACATTGTGACGTCACAAAGTGGTCACAATGTGACGTCACAAAAAAGCCCTAAAACGGCCATAACGACTTCACATTTTAGTCACTGTGACTTCATATCGACGTCACGTGACGTCACATCGACAATCGCTGGTCACAAAGTCACAATGTGACTTCACAACGACGTTGCAGTGACGTCACCATGTCTTACGGGAGGTTACCATGTCGACGAGGTTCTATTTAAGATAGTCCTGTTGCTTTACTGAATTTAAAATATAGAATCTTATTAAATTTTTTATTTCATGTATTTTTCCATAAGAATGCAGCAGTTATGGCACCAAGATCAGAATATTTGTAAAAAACGGTTGCAATACGAATGGACCTCATTTTCTACGTTTAATGTGAAATTTCTGCCTTCTTTAAATAATTAATATATCAGAAAACCGCTGAAAAATGATTTCAAATATTTTTTTTTATTTATACATGTACCAAATTAAATAAGCGAATGTAATAAAATATTTTTGTGTAAAATATTACTGCTTAAAAAGGATAAAATGGCACCCGACTATAAAAATAAAACTAATTACGACATCTAAATTTTAAAGTTTCAAAGAAAAAAAAAAGATTAATCACATCGTTTCATGTTTAATTTTTGCATAAAAACTAATAGCTTTAATTATTGTATGTTATACCTACAGCATTTTCACACTGCATTCTTGTTAATCATCATAAATTTAAGAATAGAGATTTAAACAAAATAAAATAGCTTTAAAATGTTAATGAATGTATTAGGATTAATTTTGTATTTAAAAAAAAAAAACTTCAACTAGGTGGAAGGAAATTTTCTTGATCAAAGTTTTTTTTTCTAGTTCAAAATCAGTATCGCGAAAATAACCCGTCGTTTATGTTTTAATTATTCGCTTTAATCATTAACAAGGAAAAAAGAAATTTTTAAATTATACGGCTGAATTTCGATGTAGGAGAGTGAGTACCTTAAAAAATGTTAAATGGTAATTTTTTTTTCTTTTACAAAATAGAGATAATTCAGTTTTTTTTTTGTGAGATAATTTATCAATAATTGGAAACATCAGTTCCAATAAGAGCTGAGAGGAGATTGTTGTAAAACAAGTAAGAAAAATCATGCGTTAAGCATAGATTATGAAGCACTTTCCAACACTTAATGAAATCTTTAACAAAACTTTGTTATTTAGGGAAATAATAGTGTATAGCCAAATTTACCCAAATATGTATTCCAGTACTTTTGAACAGCCCTGTATTTCATATGTCAGTTCATATAATGGGAAAATTTAGTTTAGCAAGAAAATACCCAGTAGCTTGAAATTTCTTTTTCAGCAATTCATACCATTAGATGTAAACATACTTTTGTTCAGCCCAGTAGTTTACATTCTACCGTTATTACACGTCAGCATTAGGCTAAAATTTACTGTAAAGTAAAACACTTCTAAAACAACTGAAATCACATTCTCATAAATCATCATTCATAAGCGTCCATGTACCGAATTCTTTTCGTGTCCCTGTATATCCTTTTATCTATATTCTGCAAACATTTCTCAGTAAATTGAGTGAAGCTCAGCGTAAAAATGCATAGCTTATTTAAGAACCACGCTTAAATAATTTACGCTCATATTCAGTAACGTTGGTGAGCTCTTTTGAGTAGCCCTGTATATCAACTATAACATTTATACACACCATATAATGTGCATATATTTAGCGAAATATGAACGTGCATATCATAATTAAAATACATTTCATCCCTCCATCAGCCATCATCGGACACATATACGGTACTTCGGAAAGAATATACTACTTGAAATCTTTTGTATGGCCCTGTAAATGCTATGTACTTCATATTATGCAAAACAGTAGCGTATAATTTATATTAAGCTTCAGTGACATATTTCAATTTTATTATACATGAAAAAGCTTAATATATTTAAAATATGTCACACACAATTCCCCCTTTTACCATTATCTAATGGAATTTTGTGTGGCCCTGTAAATGAATAATAGCTACATTTTCACCTTATATTTTATAGAATGCATATTTTAATATGTTTGACAGGGTATAACATCTTTAAAATTCCTTTGAAACGATTTTTCCCCATAGGCCGTAATGTAATGTGAAAATTTTAATTCGCCCTGTAGATAAACTACTCATGGTAGAAACTTCATTTTCGATAGGACTTGTGCTAGGATAAACGTCAATAACGCCCTAAAATTTCATGGCAATCAGAGTATATTAACGATTTTTCCCATGGACCGTAATTTAATGGAAAACTTTTGATTCGCCCTGTAGATAAACCAATCATGGTAGAAACTTCATTTTCAATAGGGTTCGTCCTAGGGTAAACGTCAATAATGTCCTAAAATTTCATGGCAATCCGAGTATATTAACGTTTTTTCCCCATGGACCGTAATGTAATGGAAAACTTTTGATTCGCCCTGTAGATAAACTAATCATGGTAGAAACTTCATTTTCAATAGGGTTCGTGCTAGGGTAAACGTCGATAACGTCCTAAAATTTCATGGCAATCCGAGTATATTAATGTTTTTTCCCCATAGGCCGTAATGTAACGGGAAATTTTTGATTCTCTCTATAGATAAACTAATCATGGTAAATACATCATTTTCAATAGGGTTCGTGCTAGGGTAGATCTCAATAACGTATAAAAATTGCATAGCAATCCGAGTACATTTACGGGAGTTAGAGCGAGGACAGACGGCCATCCGGCCAGACGGCCAGACAAACCGAATGCATAAGCACTTTTCAACTTTGTTGGAAAGGGCTAAAAAAACTAAACAAACAAAATATAAATACATAAGATGGATATTGTTAGTCAAACGTGGCAAATGGGGTATGTTCTTACAAAAACTAGTATTAAAAATATTATGATATTGCAATAGCTGTTGCGCTCTTAAACATGATTAAAAAATTTATCACGATTCTATTTATTCAATTCAGTAATACGAAAATAGTAATATTGGGTCTTTAATAGGTGTTCATGACCTGTCAAGGGATATCAGTGTATACTAATTCATTAAGTATGATAAGATTTAATAAAAATGAAGAAAACATTTATTGATTTCTGTTTAGGTTTTATTCGATTCTCATAAAATTCGAAGTGACTCGACAAAATACTGCAACGATTAAATAGATTAAATTTCAAATGTTTCGATTGAGGACGGACCGAAGACGATTAAAAGCATTACGTATATATATATATATATATATATATATATATAGAGAGAGAGAGAGAGAGAGAGAGAGAACAATAAAAAAGTTTAGCTTGAAAAATAATGCTCATGAAATGACGCCTTTTTAAATACTTTAAAAGAAAAATACACTGCTCAAAACAATTAAAGGATATTGCAGTTTTAGGTGGATTTTGTATCTGGGAAACTTTTTAGCTGATTAATGCATGGTCGACAGACATAATTGGTTATATGATAATAAATTACACATGCTTGGCAGAAAAAAATGCATTTTATTGCGTATTTGTGTACAAAAGAAAAAAAAACGCAATTTGTGCATTTGAGAAAAAAAGAATAAGAAAAATTGTTTTCTTCAAAGAAAATCATTTTCAGTAGGGGGTATGGTTTCCACGGGCGGCCAGCAACGTTGAACACCTTTGAGGCATGGACTCAATGAGGCTATTAATGACGAGTTCAAGTATTCTGCCCCACTCTTCCAGAAGAGCCCTTTTCATTTTTGGATAGTTTGTGGGGGTTGTTGGCGGACAGAAACTCGTCTTCCTAGAGCGTCCCAAACGTGCTCGGTTGGATTCATGCCTGGAGAACACGCTGGCCATTCCATTCGAACGATTCCTTCCTCGAAAAGGAAATCCTCCACCAGGTTTGCACGATGTGGCCTGCAGTTATCGTCCATTAAAATGAAGGTATCTCCGATTGCTGCAGCGTAAGGGACTACAATAGGTCTGAGGATCTCATCCCTACATCGGCGACCAGTCAGAGCTCCATCTCGAATGATATAGAGGTCAGTGCGCCCGTCAATGGAGATGCCACCATACACCACCACTCCTCCACCGCCAAATCTGACACTTTCGTGCACGAACGCAGGATTATTCCTACTGCCACGGTCCCTCCAGATGAAAAGACGCCTATTATCTGGATGCACAGAAAAACGGGACTCGTCAGAAAACAGAATATTGCTCCATTCATTTCTCCTCCAGTTGACATGCTAGTTTGCCCATTCCTTGAGGTCGCGACGATGCCTTGATGTTAATCTAACACATACCATCGGTCGGAGAGCATACAGACCTACAGCATGGAGCCGGTTTCGGACAGTCTGAGTTGAAATCGTGGTGCCTGTAGCCGAGCGAAGGTGTTGTTGAAGAAGAGTAGCGTTTATGTTTCGGTGTCTCCGAGCTGTTAACGCTAAATACCGATCTTCATTGGGCGTTGTTGCCCGTCTACGACCTTGTCCTGGTCTTCGGCCTGCACATCCACTCTCCAAAAAACGGTTCCAGATCCTGGAAATGATACTTTGTGACACTCCAATGGCTTGCGCTCTTCGGCTATAGTTTGGCCCCATTCTAATCTACCAACAATTCTCGAAGCTTCTGAATCTGTCAAATGACTTCGCTGAGACATCGTACTCATCGAAACAAAGCCATCACTGAATGCCGATCATCCTTGTCTTCATTCTCTTTTATCCAGTTGAAAGTCAAATTTCATTCGCTGCCGCTGAAGCGACGTTTTTGACGTCGAACTCAAAATTTGCATACTCCACAGTTTGAAAACCAGTAAAATTTGCATTTGTGATTCTCTTCTTCTATTTTCGGCAAAAAAATTTCGTTTACATCTTTATTTTATATAAAATTTCAAATATCCTTTAATTGTTTTGAGCAGTGTACTTTTAAAACATAATGAATTGCGACATCTAAATTTAAAAGTTTAAAAAAAGAGAGATTGATCGTCACGTTTTATGTTTAATTTGTACATAAAAATTGATAGCTTTTATTGCACCAACAGTACTTTGAAACTGTGTTCTTGTTAATTATCATAAACTTTAAGGTATAGATATAAAAAAATTAAACCCTGGAGCTTTAAAATATTAATGAATGAATTAGGATTAATTCTGTTTTGAAGAAATTTTCAACTAGGGGAAGGCAATTTTTTTTATCAAAGTTTTTTTTTTAGTTTAAAAACAGTATAACGAAAATAACATGTCATTTAAGTGTTAATTACTCACTCTAATCGTTAGCCAAAAGAAAAAATTTTACATACGCCTAAAGTTTGATGTAAGGGAGCAGCTTTAAAAAATGTTTAATGGGATTTTTTTAAATTTACTTTTACAATATTTTTTCCCCTATGCAAAATAGAGATATTTATAATTGAAAGTTTTCTTCGCGAAACAATCTATGACCAGATCAAATAAGAACTGGAAGGAAATTCTTATGGAAAAAAAAAGAAACAAAATAAATGCAAACAAGTATAAAAGTGCACGTCAAATGTGGCTAATAGGGTTTGTTCGTACTAAAGCTAGTTTTTAAACATTCAGATGTTGTGCAAAAGCTCTTTCACACTTATTCAAAAATTTATGAATTCAGAATCTATTACGATTCTATAAACTAAATTATTTCATACGGAAATAATGACTCTTTTATTAGGACGTCATCACCATACCGACCTAGAATCATGACCCATTATAGGATATTATTAAATTAATGACGTTCTGATAGGATTTAATTGAAAAGAAAACTGTTATTAATCAATTTAAGTTTTGATTCGATTTTCATAAAATTCGAAATGATCTGATGAAATTGTGCAACGATTATATGGATTAAATTTATAAATATTCGGTTGGAAAGTTTTTGTTCTTTTATAGACGGACAGATAGACAGACCATCGGACGACGTGTATAAAAACGGTACGTATGTACATAATTACGAAAGCACCTAATTAGAGAATATACCAAAGCAGGCTTGGAGTGAAAGACATTACTTCTTAAAATGAATTAAATGATATCGTACTTCTTAAAATAAAATGAATTACAACATATAAGTTTTAAAGTTTGAAAGTAAAATAAAAAGGTTAATTACTATGTTTTATGTTAATTTATAAATAAAAATTGATATCTTTAATTACGGTATATTATACCTACAGCATTTTGACACTGTATACTTGTTAATTATTATAAATTTTTAAAATACAGATATAAAAATTAAACCCCAGAGCTTTAAAATGTTAATGAAAGAAATTAGGATTAATTTTATATTCAAAGAATTTTCAACAAGGTTGAAGGAAATTTTCTTGATCAATTTCTTTTCCTAGTTTGGAAGCAGTATGATGAAAATAATGCGTCATTTATGTGTTAATTATTCACTCTAAGCGTTAGAAATGAAAAAAGTAATTTGCCAATTACGGCTGAATTTCGATGTAAGGGAGTGGGCACTTTAAAAAAATCTTTAAGGAGACGGACCTTTTTAAGTGTGCAAAATCGTCTATAGCAAAATTATCGCAAAAAAACTCTTTCTGTGGTATAATAGTACCAAAACAGTTTTTTCTTATTAAAATATTTGTGAAGGTTTTAAGAAGTAAATAATCAGGTTAGTGTATTTATATATTTTAAATCTGTTTTTCAGCAAACTAATTTTTTAGCGTTTTTGATTTTTTGAAATGCTTCTTGCGACGGAATTTTTGATCAATATTTTTGAAATTGATAAGGAAGTATATTGATACTGTCTAGAAAGAAATTGTGTAAGCTTTTTAAAATTCGTCTTCATGAAGATAGTCAAATTTGATTTTTTACTTATTAAAATGGCAAAATTTTGATGAAAATCAAAATGGAATTTAGAAAAAAAATCTGTAAAATATTAACTATTCAAGAGATTGAAAAAATTTACACAAATTTGTTTATAAGAGAGTTTTGAATGATAAAAATGCAAAAGCAAGAAAATATCTCAAATTAAGACAGGAGGAGCATTTTAAAATTGCGTTTAAAAAATATATTTTTTGAAAAAAATTTAAAATTTTAATAAGATTGTAATTTTTTTTTGAAGGTGTTCTATATGCTTTTGATGAAATGTATATATGTACAAAATTTCATATTGCTATGATGAAAATAATAAAAAAAAATTAACATCCACCGTCCCTTAATGGGAATTTATGAAATTACTTTTACATGATTTTGTAAAAAGGCAGAAATTGTACGTTAAACGTAAAAAATGAGGTGCGTTTGTACTAAAAACAGGTTTTTATAAATATTTACATTTCTTTGCAATAGCTGTTGCACTCGTATACAAAAATGAATGAAAAACTATATCTAGGGTAACATCCCCAGTAATTGTCACTTTAAGAATTTGCCTTTAAACTTACTTCAATTTTCATTACAAAGAAATAAGATATTTACTTGGAAATATTTTTAAATCAAAGAATGCATATATGTGCATCTATTTTGCCCACTAAAAGCAAAAAAATTTGAAAAAGTATTTTTATGAAAATATATTTATAAAAAGTTGCTGAAATCACCAGTAATTGGCACCTAGAGCACCAATGTATGACACCTTGTGATCCAGTAATTGGCACAAATTTATATTTAAAAAACTTTACATTTTGTATTAATCGCTTTAATTGCATTAATCGCATGTTTAATCGCTTTAAATGAATTTACTGTAGATGAAGATGCCGTATTTCAGGTTTTTGAGAGTAAGAAATCAGCATATTAGTCTGAAATGTGAGCACTTGAAAACAATACAATATACTTATATTAATACCCAGTAATTGTCACGCTGTTCCCAGTAATTGTCATATGCAGCTTTAATAGATTCCAGTTACTGATAATATTTCATATTTTCAAATAAAAACAAATGATAAACAAAATTAGTCTATAACTTTAAAAGTACTTCCAAAATAAGTGATTTAATCTCAAATTCCTTGCGAATTCCTTGTAATTGGAATAGGTGCCAATTACTTGGAACTAGCAAAATTGAAGCACCATTAATTGGCATCCATCATTAATTCAGAAATCCAAATATTTGTGTCGAAAATACTTCTACACAATTAAAGTAACCTTTTTTAACTAAACAAAAACTGTTGTCAATTAAAATTTAAAATATATTATAAATCATATAATAATGAATTGAGAAGCATGCCTTCCTTAAAGCAAAGAAGAAGCATTTGCAACAAAAATGGCTAATTTCATACAAGCCATAATTGTTTCTCTTTACTAGGCACTATTGTCATCTAGTAGCATAAATGAAAGTTATAATCTTTAATCGTAAATGAGCATATAACTGGTATATGGTCTTGCATTTTTAAAAGACTGGATATAAATCTTATTTTAGGACATGTTTGTAGGATGTGCCAATCACTGGTGCATGCCAATTACTGGGGATGTTACCCTATTACGATTCTCTAAATTAAATTCAGTAATACGGATATACTGGGATTCCATTACACATTGGACGCCATCAACGGGGCTACATAGTATCATAATCAATCATGGGATATCATTGAATTAATGTGTCTGATAAGATTTAATAGAATGAAGAAAACTGTTATTAATGTCTATTTAAATTTTGATTCAAATTTCCGAAAATTTGAAACGATAAGACAGAATTATGCAACAATTATATAGATTAAATTTCAAATTATTTGTTAGTTTTTCAGCTGTTTATAGGCAGAAAGACACACAGACGGACCAAACGACGACCATAGGCGCTATATATTTATATAATTACGACTGCACCAAATATAATAGAGTACAATAAATAGTTTTGAGTGCAAGACATTGCTTCTCAGAAGGAATTAAATGATACCCTACTTTTAAAATAAAAAAAAATAGCGAAATCTTGAATTTAACGTTTCAAAGAAGAAAAAGATTAATTACCACATTTTACGTTTAATTTGTAACCAAAAAAATCTAATAGCCTTAATTACTACCGTATTTACTCGTGTATAACACCCACTTAAAAAAAAAATAGGGCAAAAGTCCTAGGTGCGCGTTACACATGGAATATTTTTTTATTGCTGGATGTAATCTAACGATATATGTATGAATCAAGAAATGTAATCAAAGGAGAAATGATCACTCGGAAAATCATACTTAATTGAAGTATTATTGCATCTTTATTTCATTCCTTGCCCTTTTTTATACAACAGAGCTTGTAACATCATTTAAACGCTAATTGGCAACTCTGATTGCCGTCATTCACTCCCTACCCGAAGTCTAAAAATGTATTTTTGCCTTGTTTTCTGGCCTGATGTAATATTTATTTAAACTTTATTTACTGAAATTCACTTGGATGTCAAATTTAACACTAGAACGCCCGGAAATTCTACTCAAGTTTGAAAATAATATTTCTCACCAGAATTTTTATTCAAAATTATTTAATTGATTTATTTAACGTAAATTTGCGTGGATTAGATTTAAATTATTTCAAGAAAATTTTTCTGGTTCGAATTGAAATTTAGTTACATGATTGGAGTCGAATCGACTCCATCCGGGCGTTCTAGTGTTAAGGTGCACGCTACATACGAGATTTTAAAAAATCGCCATTTTTCCTTGTAAAGTACGGGGTGCACGTTATACACGTGTGAGCGGTATACGCGACTAAATACGGTATGTATTATACCTACAGCATTTTGACACTGTATTCTTGTTAATTATCAAAAATTTCAAGGACAGATTAAAAAAAAAAAATAAGCCCTAGAGTTTTAAAATGTTAATGAATTAATTAGGATTAATTTTGTATTTAAGAAATTTTTTAACTAGAGTAAAAAAAAAAAAAATTAATTAAAGTTTTTTAGAGTTCAAAATCAGTATCGTGAAAATAACACGTCATTTATGTGTTAATTATTCGCTCTAATCATTAACAAAGAAAGAAGAAATTTGTTAATTACGGGTGAATTTCGATGTTGGTAAGTGGGCAGTCTAAAAAAATGTTTAATGGGAAATTTTTTGTTTACTTTTAAAGATTTTTTTTTCCAATGCAAAATAGAGATAATTAAAATTGAAAGTTTTCTCCTCGAAACAATCTATCAATAATTGGATTACATCAGTTCAAATAAGAACTGAAGGGGATTGTTATAAAATAAACTAAATAAACAAATTGAAAATAAAAATTGAGAAATTGTACATTAAACACAGAAAATGAGGTGCATTTGTACTAAAACTCATTTATGTAAATATTTACATTTAACTAATAATAACACATTGCTCAGTGGTGCACAAAACAGGAATTTTAATATACATTTGTACATATTAAAATAAAACTTTCAACGTTTCGCGCCGTCTTCTGCGGGCGTCTTCAGGAAAATATGAAATGGAAGGACTACGTTTGCATCTTGATCGAGAGATAATATTTCTACTAAATTAAAATCTAAATGAATTAAAATTTTAAAAAAATGTTGTCATTTACACTTGGGTAAAAATTAAAATATTGCAAGGAAATAAAAATTTTAAGATTTTATGATGTTAATTTTTACCCACGTGTAAATGGCTAAATTTTTTTAAATTTTAATTCATTTAGATTTTAATTTAGTAGAAATATTATCTCTCGATCAAGATGCAAACGTAGTCCTTCCATTATCATATTTTCCTGAAGACACCCGCAGAAGACGGCGCGAAACGTTGAAAGTTTTATTTTATTTTAATATGTACAAATGTATATTAAAATTCCTGTTTTGTGCACCACTGAGCAATGTGTTATTATTAGTTAAATTTTATGGTGCAACTGTCCTATATATATATATTTATTTACATTTAGTTACAATAGCTGTTACACTTGTTTGCAAAAATGAATGTAAAACTATATCTATTACGATTCTCTTAATTAAATTCAATAATACGGAACTAATCAGACTCCATCATATATTGGACGTCATCAACATGGCTACATAAAGTCATAATTTATCATGGTATATCATTGAATTAATGTGTCTGATAAGATTTAGTAGCATGAAGTAAACTGTTATTAATGTCAATTTAAGTTTCGATTAAAATTTCCTGAATTTTGAAACGATAAGAGAAAATTATGCAACGATTATATAGATTAAATTTCAAATCATTTGTGTAGTTTTAGAGCTTTTATAGGCAGAAAGATACACAGACGGACCAGAAGACGACTATAGGCGCTACATATTGATATAATTACGAACGCACCTAATAATAGAGTACAATAAATAGCTTTGAGTGAAAGACATTGCTTCTCAGAAGGAATTAAATGATACCCTACTTTTAAAATAAAATGAATTGCGACATCTTGAATTTAACGTTTCAAAGAAGAAAAAGATTAATTACCACATTTTACGTTTCATTTGTAAACAAAAAATCTGCTAGCCTTAATTATTAGATGCTACACTTACAGAATTCTTGTTAATTATCAAAAACTTAAGTATAGATTTTAAAACATAAATAAGCCCTGCAGTTTTAAAATGTTAATGAATGAATTAGGATTAATTTTGTAGTTAAGAAATTGTCAACTAAGTGGGGAAAAAAAATCAAAATCAGTATCGAGAAAATAACACATCATTTATGTGTTCATTATTCACTCTAATCTTTAGCAAAGAAAGAACAAAATTTGTTAATTACCCCTGAATCTCGATGTTTTTAAGTGGACAGTCTAAAAAAAGTGTTTAATGGGAAATTTTTCGATTACTTTTAAAGATTGTTTTTCCTATGCAAAATAGAGATAATTAAAATTGAAAGTTTTCTTCGCGAAAGAATCTATCAATAATTGGATACATCAACTGAAATAAGAACTGAAGGGGACTGTTATAAAAAAACTAAATAAACAAAATAAATATAATGAAAATGCAAGAATGAACTAATAAGAATCTATACTAATAAAATCCGTGGGCCTCTGTCTGTCTGTCTGCTTGAAGCCGATTACAGTTTGTAACGCGGGCGAGTTGGAAGTCGCGAGAGGTGTCTTTCGATTTGAAAAATTCCGGGAAAGTCATTTCGGGCATTTTCGAGACCGTGGGACCAAAATTTAAAAAGTTATGAATTAAAAACCGGTCGGGAATCGGAACGGAAAACGTCACATTTCCCAAACGGAGCTCTCAGGCAGAACACTGCGCCACCTTGCGGTGATAGACTAGAACTTTCCCCTTTGGCTAAAAGAAGAAGCAGCCGAAAACCCCCTTTTCTCCCGTCATTTTGTCAAAGAATTTATAAGAGAAAAATAACTGACTGGTAAAAAATGTTAAACACGGTTTAATTAATATAATAAGTACAACAATTTAAGCACAGCAAGATATGTTCACTAATAGGTAATAGTGTTGCTAATTAATATTTTGAGGATCTCAGATGTAACTGGCTATTCATATATTTATTCTGTATGTGAGTATTAATCGTTGTAGTTCATTTTCATACTTTTTCTTTTTGGTAGCATACACGAATATTGTGTAACCTAAGATTTACGCGATTAATACTAATTTCTGTTAGTACAAACGGAAAACGAGCTGCCAAAATTATTTGTTAGTTCTGTTCTTTGTGATATTAATGAAATTACTTATTTTTTTTAATAGCAGTCTTTTGCAGTTTTTAATACCGAAACTTTTTTTGTGCGTATTTTTTTTAAACCATCATGCAGACAGTTTTTAAAGTAGAAAAAAACTGATTACATATTCAGAATCTGCGTAAAAGTCTGCTTCTGATGAACCAAAAAATACGAGAAAATGTCTTATGGGCGCGCAGCGTCAACCGTGCAAAATATTTTTAACAGGACGATGGCGACCATGGCGCGTAGCGCCCACTGTGCGAAATCACATATTTTTAACGGAATAATGGGCGCATAACAACCATAGCTCTTTAATTTACTTTTTTTGTGCTTGAGGATTCGAACACCAAGACTTGCTTATTAAACTAATTTTTTTGCTTATTATATACTGCTTAATATCGAGGTTCGTTTGGAAAAAGTGGCCCAGCTAGCGGGCGTAGCTCGCTAGTGTATTTATTAAAATACAACATATTGCTCATTGGTGCACAAAACAAGAATTTTAATATACAAAATATCAGCGTTTCGCGCCGTCTTCTGTGGGCGTCTGCAGGAAAATATGATAATGGAAGAACTAAGTTTGCATCTTGATCGAGAGATAATATTTCTAATAAATTAAAATAGATATGAATTAAAAGTTTAAAAATGTTGCCACTTACACGTGAGTAAAAATTAAAGTATTGCAACGAAATAAAAGTTTTAAGATTTTATGATGATATGCCATGTTTTTGGAATATTGTAGGATAAATTATCATTACATGGTTTATTTTCTCGCGCGATGATTTCGATAGCTTCAGGAAATTAATTCAGGATAGATTCATAGATTGATAGATTCAGGAAAATTTTGATGAGGCCAAAATCATAGTTCCATGCATTAACCCAGTTCAAGGTAAAATAAGAGAATCTATCGAAATCATCGAGCGAGAAAATAAACCATGTAATTATAATTTATCCTACAATATACCAAAAATATGGCATAACATCATAAAATCTTAAAATTTTTATTTCGTTGCAATATTTTAATTTTTACTCACGTGTAAGTGGCAACATTTTTAAACTTTTAATTCATTTCTATTTTAATTTATTAGAAATATTATCTCTCGATCAAGATGCAAACTTAGTCCTTTCATTACCATATTTTCCTGAAGACGACCACAGAAGACGGCGCGAAACGTTGATATTTTGTATATTAAAATTCTTGTTTTGTGCACCAATGAGCAATATTCTGTATTTTAATAAATACATTCTTATTAGTTAAATTTTATGGTGCAACTGTCCTGTATATATTTATGCAAGAATGAAATTGGAAAGTTCGCGTCAAATGTGACAAATGAAGTGCGTTCGTACTGTAACTAGTTTCATAAATATTCAATTCATGGTGCAATTGCTGTAGCAAAAATGTATTTATTAAATTATGATTCAAAAATTATACGAAAATGAATCAGTATAAACGATTTATTACGATTCTATATAATATAAATTAAGTGATAGAGGAATAATAGGACTCCATTTTAACCCTTTCGGGTGTGATATACAATTAATAGTACATGTCATTTAATGGAGTATCATTATGTTTTAAGAAATTCTTTTGCTAATACAGTCGAGTCTCTATATAACGAAACTCCATACATCGAATTTCTCTGTATAACGAATTTTTAATAGGAACGGTCCCCTTTTCGCATGATTACACTAAAAACAGTCTCTATATAGCGAAATATCTATCTCCATATAACGAATTTTTTCATAAATTGGTCTTAATTAATACAGTTTTTAAAAAAAGCTTCGAAGTTATATGGAATCAATTTTCCATCTCTTATTTTTGATTTATCGTTCAGTGCTGAGTTTTTTTTATAAATATTACTTCTTTCCTTGTTCTTTAAATCCAACAAATTAATCACCCTCCCCTCCCATACACCTTTCAACATCCTTCTCAAAACAGAGTCAATTGGATTGTTCCACATGTAAGAGAGGAATCAATGAGAGGCACATAAGAGAGGCCTTCAAATGGAGGAAAATGGTAACTACAATTTTTCATTCCTTGCTAAAATTTGAGCATTTATTTTTATTTATTTATTTGAAAGCGTAACAATTTTAAAATCAAAACAACAAAAAATTAGATTTCTTCGTCTAAAATTAATGCAAATCTTCCTTATTTGATTTTCATTAAGCTTTCAAGTAAATGTCTGTTCTCTTTTTTGAAACTACTTAAATAATTAAGAAATAAAATGTTAATAAGCATTTCAAATTCTTAATTAAAAAGATCAAAAATAATATTTGTTCAAATTTCACTCATTAAATACGATTTTTAACATCATTCTCTATACATCGAATTTCTCTATATAACGAATTTTTTACTGGAACGATGGATTTCGTTATATAGAGACTCGACTGTATTTTCATGAATGTAATGTTAGTAAATGTCTATGCAACATGCCTTCATTTATATTCACTCAGTTTCTAATAATTATTTTTATTTATTATCTTTGCGACGTTTGCTATTCTTTTATTTTAAACACACATTTCATTCTTTAAATTTAAAATATAACTTACTTTCCTGAAAAAGTTGTGTAATAAGGAGCAAAAAGCATTATAAAGTAGTAATGTAAGTTAAATCATATTGTAAAACAATATTTTCTAAATATCTCCAAAAATTCTTCCTAAGCCTACTGCCATATGAATATTAATTGAATAGTACTCAAAACAACAACAATCGTTATCTTAATGAAATATTCATTAAGTACTATTTAATCTATTTGAATAGCTAGTGTTAATGTTATTAACGTAAAAGTTAATTCTTTCTAAAATCTGACAAAAAAACTCGCACCCAAAAGGGTTATATAGAACATCATAACCAAGACAAACTAGAATCGTGTCCTATCGTAGGATGTCATTGAATTAATTATACATAAGAGTGAATACAATAAAAAAAATTATTAATGTCTATTTAAGTTTTGATTCAATTTTCTGAAAATTCTAAATGATTCGGTGAAATTCTGCAATAATTATAAAGATTAATTTTCGAAACTTCGGTTGAGTAGTTTTTGTGCTGTTAAAGGAAGTCAGACAGATAGATGGACAGACCGACATCAAAAATAGGCGCTACGTTTTTATATGTTTACGAATGCACCAAAAAATAGAGTGTAATAAAATATCTTGGAGGGCAAAACATTTCTGTGCTGTATTAAATATTACTGTACAATATATCTACAATAATTTGTCACTGTATTCTTGTTAATTATTATAAAATTAAAATTAGATGTGTATCTACAGGGTGTTTTTTTTCTGACGCTATTCCTAGCCGCCGCTGGCTCTTATAATAACTGGAATGGTGCAAAATTTTATAAATAGATTAATAAAACTATGGGGAAAAAATTCCAACAAAAAATAAGTAAATGAAAAATAGATACAATCACTGCCGATACACTGGACACCGGAAGAAAAATCAGAAACAGACAAAATTAATAATTTGTATAAAATGTCATGTTTTATTTATGATATAATCTTTCCAAATGAGGAATTCGGCCACATTCAATGTGACCACCATTCTCTTGCACCACACTTTGCATTCTTTGTACAACATTTTCGACTTCCGAGCATGACATGTCAAATGGAATAGCCCTTCTTTCTGGTGATAGGAATTATTTTGTTTTCTTTTAATCTTTTTTTTCCCCTTGGTTTCATTAGTTTCCTTATAAATTGTAAAGCAATTCTGGTTATTAAAATTAGCTACAGAGAGTTCTAAATAGCGTCATTAAAAAATGTATATGTAATAAACCGCAGACTTATAAAATGTTAATGATTGGACAAGGATTCATTTTGTATTTAAGAAATTTTTAACTATGCTAAAAAAATTTCTTGATCAGTTTCTTTTTTCATGAAAGTAATATTTTATTATGTGTTAATAATGGACTCTAATCATTAACATATAAAAATAAAATTGTTAATTATCGCGAAATTTCGATGTAGGAGAAAAAAATCAAAAAAAAAAATTTAATGGGAATTTTTAGAAGTACTTTTATAGTACTTTATTTTTTTATTCTTCAAAATAGAGATAATTAAAATTGAACGTTTTCTCCGCGAAACAATCTATCAATAATTGGACACATCAGTTCAAATAAGGGGATAATTGTTATTAAACTGAATACATAAAATGAAAGTAAACAAAATTGTACGTCAAACCAGACAAATGGGGTGAGTTTGTACTATAAGTAGTATTATAAATATTCAGATCTGGGTGTAATTACAGTTGCACGCTTGCGGAAAAATGAAAGAATACAAAATTCATTAGGATTCTTATAAATTAAATCCAGTAATAGGGTAGTAATAGGACATCATAATTTGGACATCATCATGGCAAAGTAGAATCATTTCCTATCATGAGATATCTTTTGAATTAATAACTTGTGATAGGATTTAATAGAATGTAGGAAACTTTAATTAATATCTATTTAAGTTTTGATTCGATTTTCATAAAACTTGAAATGACTTGATAAATTTCTGCAAAAATTATATAGATAACATTTCAAACTTTTCGGTAGCATAGTTTTTGTGTTGTTATAGGGAAACATACAGACAGACAGACAGACCAAATTATATACTTATTACGAAAGCACTTAATTATAAAGTATCATAAAATAGTTTGGTGTAAAAAAAAAAAAAAAAAAATTACTTCTTCTTAAGAGGAATGAAATGATACTAAACTTTTAAAAGAAAATAAATTAAGACATCTAAATTTTAAACGTTAAAAGATTAATTACTATATTTTATTTTTTAATTTATAAATAAAAAAACTGATAGCTTTAATTACTGTATATTTATACCTACAGCACTTTGATACTGTATTCTTGTTAATTATCATAAACTTAAAAATACAGATATTAAAAAAAAAAAACCCAGAGATTTAAAATGTTAATGAATGAATTAGGATTAATTTTGTATTTAAAAAATTTTCAACTGAGTTGATGGACATTTTCTTGATAAAAAAATTTTTCTAGTTCAAAATCAGTATCACGAAAACAACGCCTCACATATGTGTTCACTCTAATCATTAGCAAAGAAAAAATAAATTTGTTAATTACGGCTGAATTTCGATGTACGGGAGAGGGCACTTTAAAAAATTGTTTCATGGGATTTTTTTTAAAATTACTTTTAAGGAATATTTTTTTCCCTGTGCAAAATAGAGATAATTAAAATTGAAAGTTTTCAGGGCGAAACAATCTATGAATAATTGGATACACCAGTTAAAACAACATCTGAGAGGGATTGTTAAATAATCTGAGTAAACAAAACGAAAATAAAAAGGCGTAGTTTAATAAACTATTATATGTTATGAAGCTATAATACTATGTTAATATCTTGAATGAAAATCTTTCAAGGAATTTTTACTGAAAATTTTGTAACAGCATAATTATAGTGGCGATTTTATTTTATTTCATTGAATATAAGTATGAAATATAACTTTTTGTTTTTAATATTTTAACATAGAACCGAGATTAGCGATAGATGTCAAATTAAAAAGGGCCGGCATGTTCGTGCGTAACACTGACGTCATTTTCATGGTAGTAAAACAAGGCTATACATTTTTTATTGTATTTTCTTGAACTTCAAAATAATCTCAGATTTTAAATTTTTACAACGTAGATTAGGTGAAGAAAAAATATTAAAGTAAAAATTATTGGAAATCTCATTAGATTTTACTCGCTGTTTGTTTTTAAAATAGCTTTTAAAATTAAAAAAAATCTATCAGTATTTCGCACAAAAAATTACGAAACAAATTTTCCGTTTGTACTCAATATAAACAGCTCAGCATTCATTCGCAACTTATATTACAAAAAGAAATTAAAAGGTCCACCATCAATAAATAAAGCACAAATTTAAGATATGTAACAAGACGAAACGAAAGAATTTATCAACCAATAAATAAAAAGTTAAGACATGTAACAGAACGGCGTGATTTTACCATTGAAAAGCCTTATTGTAAAGAGCGATGTTAGGTAATTTTTCGACTAATAAATGTTGGTGAACGCCAATACAAAAAATTACTTTATATTTTTTTAATTGCATTTAAATGTACATTTCATATGCATATAGATACATGATTTTTGTAATTCTTTTTTAAATAATGTACTAAATAACAAAATCTATTTGTTATCAATATGAAAAAAAAATATTTTTCACCTGTATTCTATAACCCGTGTTTATCCTTTGATGTTCTTTAACTTCTAAAAATGAATGTACATTTTAATTTATATTGTCAAGAAATTGATGAGATTAATACTTGAAGTGTTGGAGAGCGCAACTTAGTTTTACATTCTTCAACCTTTACAAGAAGAAAGTGTTATACATCGTGAAAAATTTAGACTTCCGGTTTTTCGGCGGATTTATACATTTATTATAATGTCCTAAACAAAAATTGAATATTTTTAGTAAATCTCTCTTCAGGAGTCGCCCCACAAATGGCCGAGAGGATTAGACCTCTCAACTGGTAGACGGCAAGTGCTGGGTTCGAACCCAATCGCGGCCGTCGGCCTAATCATTCGGAGTTTTCGTGGTTTTCTTCGAACCTTGCGTAAATACGGGTTAGGTTCCCTTAGAATGACCCCCACGAAGGGCACTCCCTCCAGGTCCTATATCCCTAGTGTAGATAATCGGACGACACCAAATAAACCAAACTCTTCAGGAGTCTGATACAAATTTTGTAGCCGTTCTTTTTCAGGAACTAATGTCCAGGTTTACATCAAACTTTACATAAAAAGATGCTGATAAGATTTTAGTGTGCATCGCCTGACAGGGGACGCTTGCCGCTATATTTTTCACAGTGTCCATATATGTAGCACATAATGTTTAAAATGTATTATCAGACCCAGAGTCTGCTGCTTTTTATGTGTTTTCTAGATTTTATTTTAAAACTTATTGAAAAAAAATTTGGATCATATATATAATATACTTTATGTACATTTAAACATGCGATATTGCTCATTTTTTTATAATCACTGTAGCCCCACTTTTGGCTGAAAGGCTGTGCTCTCGAAACTGGTAGGCGGGAGGTGCTGGGTTCGAACCCAGTTGCGTCCGTCGGCCTATCCGTTTGAAATTTTGCGTGGTTTTCCTCAAACCATGGGTAACCTTGTGTTCCCTTAGAATTTAAATCACTGTCTTAAAGAGAATATTAGTTAAATTATGTGGTTCTAATGGTCTTATGAAAATTTAAATGAAAAAACAAGAATATGGACAACGATGAAAGTTTATGTTGTAAATTACGTCATCAGAGGCATAATATTCACAAATATAAGCATAAACCAGTTGGTTTCTGTAAAAATACAAGCTTTAAGCTAAACATTGAACCGTTCTGTACTCAATCGACTGTGGAACATGAATAATAAAAGAAAACCCTGAACATTGGATAACAACAGAAGCTACGAAATGCAAAATAAAAAAATATTATATAGTGTAATGAAAAATAATAAATTGTCCATTACCGTACTAATCATTATAATAATTAACAAAAGTTTTAACACTATTCCGAGTAGCACGTGTGCATACATTTTAGCTATCGACCAAGGTTAGTTTTATATGTGGCAAGAACTAATGCACAGAATTTCACCAAACTTCATATCCTATTGGACATTAACATAAAGAGACCTTTATTAGGTTTGAGTATAGCCCAACAGGTGTCGCTGATTTTTTGTCGATTTTCGCAATACCTATGTCTAAAAATAGTATGGAATTGTCATTTTAATTTATTTGTATATAATTTTTTACACGCTAAAAAGTTTTACGATGGCACCAACATATTTGTTTCACATTTTAAAATAACAAAGTTGGTTAAAAAGAAGTTGTAGTCATACAGCTTTTTATTTTATTTTATTTATTACTGAAATGCATACTACAGATGTATCCATCTATTTAAAATGCAGCCCCCTCCCCAAAAAAAGGACAGACAAAAGCATACATACACAGATATGTCTCATACAAACTAAATACAAACACGAATTAAGAATCTTTGAAGACAGTAAAAGACATATTGAAAACATCAAAATGAGCAGAGAATTCATGAAATAATTTTGTAAAATTTATATAAAGAGAAATTACTAACATAAAAACATTTAAGAAATGGTAATGTAAAAAACTGAGTACGCTAATCAAATTGTGCGCAAAAACACTAATATATAATTTTTTAAAATTTATTCATCTAAAACTTAAGTTCAAATATTTCTTCAGCTCAAAACGAAAAAAAACAATATTAATTTTACAGAAAAAATTCCCAAACAGGAGGTAGTGATTGCTAAAAAAGTGTTTGTTTTTCGGAAGAATTCTCTATTTTTTTCGAATTTACAGACAAAATGTATTAAGAGACGTTACAAAGACCACTGAAAAAGAAAATTAGTCTAAAAAATTCCGTATTCACAATTAAAAACTAATATATATATTTTTCCCCATTAATCTAAGGAATAAGTTGAATTCTTCTTCAAGTTTAAAACGAGATGCAAAACTGAAAATATTTAAATCTTGTTTATACATTAGTAAAAAATTACTACAAAAAATTATTACAAGATTTATCAAAGATTAGCCATATTTGTTCTACCTTTTTTCTGGGTTTTAAATTGCCGTTTTCTCTAATTAGAAATTGCCAAGTAGTTTTACTTTTTAAATTACACTAAACAAAAACTTCCAGACTGTTTCAGTGCCTTGATTATAAAAGGGAAAAATTCTTTCATTGAAGATTCTTTCTCAATTTAATTGAACTTAGTTTTGTTTTAAAAATTTACTTTTCACATTGTTATTTTACACTTTTTTTTTATTCCTATGGAATCAGATTTACTTATTTACACAAAGTTAGAGCGTTTCCATAAAATAAACACTTTTTTACTAATATAAATTTTTTCGGTATTTTTTTAGTAAGTTACAGTATTATGCATTCATTATTTAAAATGTTCAGACACATTAATATATTTTTTAACCATTTATCTAAAAATTAAGTTTAGTTCTTTTAAATCAAAGTGGGGTGAATCTGCATGAAATTGAAAATACTTTTTAAAAAATAGCACATATTTTTAAAAAAAGCGCATATTTAAAAAAAAAACACATATTTAAAAAAGCACATGCTATTACTTACTAAGAACACACACGAAATTGAGTAAAAATAACCCATTTTAGTTACTTATTAAAAAACAGGGAAATTTAGTGCGAGGGAATTTAGAGATAAATAGCAAGTAACACCCTCGTTTGGACATTCTCAAAGCTTCCACATTGCGTGATTGTGGTTGTTTACCTCTTAAAATTCATGCCGCAGTCGAAAAGTGGCATAATAGATTATCTTAGGTAATCGATAAAGATCGCGGTCAATTCGAGAAAAAAAAAATTTCCGCTGAATTTTCATCTTTGACGGTCATTATATTTTAGCGTGTTTATCATTTTATATTTCATATTTGTGAAATAAAATGACTGAATATTTGTAACAGCTTTTAGTAGTCGCCTTATAGCTTTACTGTTATATTTCTTGAATTCGCAATATACACTAATTAGGCATTGCAAAATAGTTTTATTTTTAAAATCGCACAAAACAAAAACTCAGACTGTCTCGATTATAACAGGAGAAAATTTATCTAATGAACATTTTTTCCCGATTTAATTGAACTCATTTTTGCTTCTGCTCACTTACGTCATAAATCATCTGAATTGTTTATTCACGGTATTCTCAAACACTGATATTTTTTTAATGCATCGAACTGAAAATGGCGATAAAAATTCTTTTTTCAGAAGTATTACATTAGACGATAATGTGTAAATTGAAATTTCAAGTTCTTTAATCAAAACTTTTGTCTCCTTTTCAAATTGTTAACAACTTTATGCAACAACTTATTCATCGATAAAGGAATCAATTTCATAAAAATCAATGCGGAATTACAAACAGGACATATTGGTTACAGATTTATTTCCATATGCTGACAGATTGTATCCCAAAAAGAAATGGATATATCAGCAATTAATCAACACAGTCTTGGACACCATGTCGATTGTCTGACATTTATTATGCGAGAAGACTGGCCGCCTTCTTCACTGAATCGAAGTCCTTTAGACTATTGCGTGCGGGAAATTTTAGAAGATAAAGTATAAAGCAAAATACCCACAAGTTTGGCCATTCTCAACGCTTCCATATTGCGAGAATATGTCCGATTACCTCTTAAAATGATCTGTGTCGCAGTCGGACAGTGGCATAAGAGATTATCTATGGTAATCAATAAATATGACTGTAAGTTTGAGTAAAATTATTTTCCAATAAATTTTCATCTAATATTCATTATATTAGCGTATTTAACATTTTTTATTTCACATTTGCAAAGTAAAATGACTGAATATTTGTAAAAATATTGGGAGTACAAATTAATTCTGTCCGTTTTTTTTACGTTAAAAAAACATTTTATTTATTATCAAAATGAAAAAACATGTTATTCAAAGTATTGTCCATCGTTAGCCACAACCTTTGTCCATCTTTCTGGCAATTTTCGGATTCCATCTCTGAAAAATGAGTCCTCTCTGGACGCAAACCATGAATCGAGCCATTCTTGAATTTCTTCGGAAGAAGTGAAGCGGTGTCCAGCCAAATCGTGATGCATCCGTCGGAACAACCAATAATCAGAAGGAGCAATGTCTGGCGAATACGGCGGGTGGGGTAGGACCTCCCATTTCAACGTTTCCAAGTAATTTTTAACGACAATTGCCACATGGGGCCAGGCATTGTCATGTAACAAAATTACCTTGTCGTGCCTTTCGATGGTTTCTGGCCTTTTATCACGCAATGCTCGGCTCAAACGCATTAATTGCAGTCGGTAGCGTTGGCCAGTAACTGTTTCGCCAGGTTTTAGCAGCTCAGAGTACATTATCCCAGTCTGATCCCACCAAACGCACAGCATTACCTTCAGACCATGAATATTCGACTTTGGCGTTGATGTTGACGTCGATGGCAATGATTCACCAGGCCGAGCATAGTATTTTCTCTTCTTGGGGTTATCGTAGTGTATCCACTTGTCGTCTCCGGTAACAACTCGATGCAAAAAACCTTTCCTTTGTTGTCGTTCGAGCAGCAGTCCACAGATGAAAAATCGCTTTTCAACGTCGCGCGGTTTCAACTCGTATGGGATCCAATTTCCTTGCTTTTGAACCATTCCCATGTTTTTTAAGCGCACGAAAATTGCTTGCTGAGTGACTCCCAACGATCCTGCAAGCTCTTGTTGCGTTTGGCACGGATCTTGATCGAGCAATTCCTCCAATTCGGTGTCTTCGAACTTTTTCGGCTGGCCCGGGCGCTCCTTGTCTTCGACACTAAAATCACCATTTTTGAAGCGTCGAAACCACACTCTACATGATTTATCAGATGGCGCAGATTCACCATATACTTCCACAAGCGATCGATGCGCTTCAGCGGCACGTTTCTTCCAATTAAAAAAGAAAATCAAAACTTCCCGCAAATGTTGTTTATTTAGCATAAAACTCGACATATTGAATGCTCAGAAAACCAATGTTGTTGTATAAAACTCGAAGCTTCGTTGACTGAATATGGTTGACAAAGGTCAAACCTTTCTAACAATGCCAAAAACATCTATCATTATTCAGTAAACAAATCAGCCAGAGACATCTATTGAAAACGGACCGAATTAATTTGTACTCCCAATATTTAGTTAGCTAAGTTATACTTTTGCTTTTATATTTCTTTAATTCGCCGTTTCCACTAATTAGACATTGAAAATAGTTTTACTTTTAAAATAGTACTGAACCAAAAACTTGCAGACTGTCTCAAAGTCTCGATTGTAACAGGAGAAAACTTATCTAATGAACATTCTTTCCCGATTTAATTGAACACATTTTTGCTTCTGCAAACTTACGTCATAAATCTTACGAATTCTCTATTCACGGTGTTCTAAAACACACTGGTTTTTTTTCTCTGCATCGAACTGAAAATGGCGATAAAAAATATTCCTTTTTGCAGAAGTATTACATTAGACGATAAGGTGTAAATTGAAATTGAAATTTCAAGTTCTTTAATCAAAACTTTTCTCTCCTTTTCAAATCGTTTCCAACTTTTATGTAATTTGATTTTGTTCTATGCAGAAAATGAACTCAACTAATAAGTTTTTCATTCAGTCTTTCATTCTCTTCCTTCTATTTTTTTTTCTTCTTTTGAATTCCATTATCACAATTCAGACAAAAATTAATCAATGCCTTCTGCATTACTTTCGTTCGTTTTATACCTCTGATAGTAGGTATGTCTTTAAGACTCCCTTTTTTCCCCCTCTAAAACATTTTAATGTTATTCCATTTCTCACGTGTCAAACTAAATTACTATCCAATACTTTGTAATAATTTTCAGATAAAGATCAGTTGGAAATTTTCTTCTTAAATATATTAACGGAAAGAAAGAGTAGAAAAAGAAACGAACTTCTTTGATTGAAGTTTCAGATTTTAATAAGGTATAAAGAAGAAAAAAACCTTTTTGAATAAGATCTCTCTAGTTTATGTATTTTTTATATTTGTTTTAACAATAAAGTTCCTTTAACTCAATGAAACATACCTTTTCATAGATAAAGGCTGATAGAAATGTTCGTTAGTTATTTTTATGCTCCAAAATAAATATATTGAAAATTAAGATATTTACGGATTAAACTAAAATATTAACTTTTGTTGCTCAAAATATTTTACTAATCATATGCAATATCGTGCACATGTTTTTTTTTTCTAGTTAGAATTATCCCAGTGTGTACAGAGTGTCTATGCCGATTATGGACAGCAGCTGTTGAAAATAGAATATTAGCAAATTGTTAAATTGTTTAGCCAATTGTCGTCATTGTATGAAAAAAAATTGTTTTTTTAACAATTTTCTGATGATGGGGGAAAGATCTTTCGTAATTTATATGTGGTCTATTATATTAAAAAAAAAAGAAATTTTTGTAACAGAACATAGTTGCTACCCTACAGTTCTATATTATTTCTTAAATTCGTCGTTTTCACAAATTAGATATTAATTGATTAACGATTTATTAACGATTATTAATTTTACATTTAGAATCGAACACAATAAAAACGTGGAGACTGTATTAAAATCTAGATTATAAAATTAGTAATTCTTCTAATAAATATTCTTTTCTAATTTAATTGATCTCAATTCAATAACAATTTTAATTTTTCTTAAGAAAGGTGTTAAAGTAAAAATATGTAATAATAAATACATTGACACGTGACAATACATTAATACGTCCAAATTTAAATTTGGACGTACTAACACTGCCTTATCAAGAACATATTTAAATGAGGAGATAAAAATATTGTTTAATCAAAGTAAATTATGTTTCATTTCTAATTGTAATCGTAAATCTATAGTAAGAGAGTCTATTGAAATTTATACGCGTAATAATCTGGTTTGTAATGATACCGTTTCTTTTATTATTCCTAAGTTATGGTTAGAATTAATGAATAAATTCCTCGTGAGGGCTTGAATGGGATGAACCAAGTTGGAATTTCTTTTGATCATGGTCTATTTTTATTTTTATTTAATTTTTTACAATAGCGCGCGTGTTTTTCGTGTTTTTATATCTCTTTGTCGCGTGTCAATTGTATTGACCGTGAAATAGTTTGTAATTTTTATTTTTAGTTAAGTTTTTAGAACATGGTCTATATTTTAATTTAATTTTTGCAATAGAGCGCGTGTTTTTTGTTATTTATATCTCTTTGTCGCGTGTCATTTGTATTGTCCGAGAAATATTTTGAAATTTTGTTTTATTTATATTATGACTATGGAACTTATTTGACGGTTCCGAAACATGTCAATGTATTTTATTTTTACTTTAACACCTTTCTTAAGAAAAATTAAAATTGTTATTAAATTGTTTATATAAAAGGTGAATATTTTAAAATCTGATGATTTAAAAAATCATTTGGATTTAATTAACTTTTTATCATAGTTAATTGATCTCATTTTTGCTTTTGAAAACTTACGTCATAAATCTTAAGAATTTCTTGTTGAGTAGCTTGTTAAGTGTGCTGGTCAACCAGCTTCCAAATTCTCCTGCATAATGTTCAGAAAATGGGCGTTTAACGCATTCTTAAACTCAAAATATATCCTGGAAAAATTAATACTTCAAACTTATTTTTTCTATGTACTCCTCTTAATAGATGTCTAATTTTTCTCAGTTTTCAAAATATCGATAAAAGCTACGCTTAATTCTACAGGAAATGTTAAACTTTTACTTCCAGTTTGTCAGATTTTAAAACATAAAATATTAAATTAATCAAAGAATTTAGAAACATTTTAAGAACCAAGACAGAAAGAAAATTCGTTACGAGGAGAAAATACTGTTAAAAGAAGTTTAAAAATTTAATTCCCTGAGGAAATGTAAAAGTGCATCAAACGCCCATACGCTTAACAATACGGAGGAAAATTCGGAGGCTGAGTAACCAGCACACTTAAGAACAGTATGTTCATAAAAGAATTTCCAATTTCGATTCCAGTTATGATCAATATTAACCCTTTATGCACTGGCGGTACTTTAAAGTACCATTGAAAAAAACTTTATATAAAACTTATTTATTCTGTCTGTTAATAAGTTTTTCATTCTTTCCTCACAAAATGCACTTCTCGATGAAATTTAGGTAGAATAGAGTAACAGTCAAAGCTAAATATTTTCAAAAAACGGTATTATTGTTTTTTATTTTTATAGGTATTTCTTTTCTTTCTTTAAATAAAATTATATGAAACATATTCAACTGCAAAAGCATTTCAATTTATAGAGAGGATCATAATGGATTTAAACTCATTGCTTTTATAAGAGTTGTGATATTTTCAAAAAAGTAATTTTGTTTAATTAATTTGATAATTTTTGTAAATAGTTCACAAAAAATTATAACTACCGATGTATTTAACCAGTTTTAATGAAAAAAGCATATTTAAATTCCACATTATTGTTATTTAAAAATTCCAGTATACCTTCAGATATCAAAGAAGATAATTATTGAGGTGATCAATTTCTTGATAAATAATTTGGTAAATAAAGGGTTAAAATATAGATGACCTGTTAAGACAAAAAGATAACCTTTATAGTGAAGCAATTCCATGTATCAAACTTTGAGAGTTTTTTTCTCCCGAAATTCAATAACCAAGTTGAGTGTCATGCCAGTCACTAATGATTGGCGCTGAACTCAGTTTTTGGCCACGTCGGTCAATGGTGACTAACAGTCTAACTATGATATAAAACTAAAATATTTATTTTTTATGTAATTACTGAAAATTTATTTAATAATTAAATAATGTCATATTTTAAACTGTCAGACAACGGTGACTGACGTGACCTAAACGATAGAGTTAAGTGTAAATCACTGTGTCACTCAATGTGATAAAACTATTTTATTGTCCTAATTTAGAATCTTTTTCTTTTTCCTCTGACTTTGGAACACCAATTTTTTCATAAGTATCATGAAAAAGTTTTTAAAAATTTTAAACCAATTAAAAATTTTAGATTTAAGCATTACAACGATATTTAAAAAATAAAATAATAAAAAGAATATTGCCCAGTTAAACTGATGGCATTGAGCTCACAGGCTACGCATACTAATTGTACATTACAGCCTTGTATTTTCGTTAATTCCGTTCGAAAAAAAAAAATTAAGAAGGGAAAACAGTTCTCCTTTTTTTATACGTAATCATTGGACCTCCTAAATTATGAAGGACATGCTTTATTATATAAAAAATCTGTATCCGAAATTCAGAGCAAATGAGATAATTCTTAATAAAAACCCATTTAGCATTTATATAATTTAAAAGGAGTTATCCCCCTCTTTTAAACTTAACCATTAAACTTCCAAAACTATTCAGAGATTTGAACGAAATCTGAAAATTCTGCTTGAAAAATCCATTTATACAAGTTAAGGGGAGGGGCATTAGAACCCCCGTTCCCCCTGTTTATACTTATTCAGTGAACACCGACTTTACACACAATTTTAAGGTCTCATTCCCAATACTTAATCAATTCACCAACAAAAATGTTAGCATCTAAAAGTCTCTTATTTACCAGAAGATGATCCCTTCTTTCAATAACTTCAATATTTTCAGCATTTTCCCATAATTATTCAGTGTCCAGAGGCTAATGCCACACTAATGACTATTTCTGGCGCTGCCTTACTAATATATTCTTAATTAGGTACTTACATATTGATGAGCAACTTGGCTGCTATATTACCGTTTCTAGAAGTAGCTGTCTAATTATTGAGAGAATTTTGTTGAAGCTGAAGAAACGTCTGTAGATTTCCTGGAAGAAAATGCAGAGCCGCTATACGAAACTATTCTTCATATATTTTGTAAACTATGATTTCAGCAATTTATGTGAAAAGGGTTCCTGATTTTTCTGCTTCTCAAGTTTTTCTTTTTCTTTTTTTAATGACATACGAAAAAAAAAAGTTTTTAAAAACATATATTTACACCAATATTGTATTAAATAATACATTTCTTACATTATTAATAAAATAATATTATCAAAGTTAGTTTAAATTAAAATTATTGATAATTTTCCTTTCCACTTTTATAATGTAAGAATCGCAGGTTGGAAAATCTTGTACCTTTTTAAAGCCATCTAATTTGAATAACTACAAATTCAATTTTTTTTTAAATTTAAAGATTGCTTTTGCGCTATAAATTTGTATTGCTAATTATCAATTTTAATATATAGATGACAAAAACGGTATACCTTTATAAAAAAGCACTACTATGCATCAAACTTCGTTTTCTTTTTCAAATTTAATTAAAACTGAAATTATAATACTTGTCTAGAATCTTTATTTTTATCTACTCTCAAAAAAACTTCCGTCTTTTCACAGAAAATGTACTGGCAGCAATGCTGCCAGAAATTGTCTGTAGATTAACGATTTTCCGTTTATTTTTTTCTCCGTCAAAAGAGGAAAAATATCCGTCACTTGAAGAAAGTTTGGAAAAAATCAATGCGGAAGAGGTGGGGATCGAACTGTCGACCCCAGCATTACAAGGCCACCGCTTATCCTCGGCGCCGCGCTTGCTCATGATTATAGTGCTTTAAAATAGAAGCGTTCATTTCATATGGGTGTGGTTTGGTGTATTTCGTTGAAAAGCTTTTAATTTTGCAATTAATCTCGAAAAGATTTCATCTTTAATGAAACTGTGGCTGGGTTTTTTTTTACGTTTAGTATTAATATAGTATAAAAATGTGAATTTTAAATATATTACGTAGATTGTTAGAGAAAAAACACGGATGTTCTATTTTTATTCGATAAGATTTTTTTTAATAATATCAATTTTTTTTCATTTTTTTTTAAATAAAATATTTTTTAAATGTGTTCACTTAAAGTATATTTTATATGTGAATATTTATCATAGAAATAACTTAGTATATTGAACTTTATTCAACTTATCCAACTTTGAATAACAGATTGTGAGAATTTTTGAACGAATAAAGAAAGTAATTGTTATTTATTTTTAAATTCGAAAACATTTTTATCTTTTAAAACTAAATTAGACATTTTAATCAATAGAACATTTTTGTTTTTCATTTAAAAAATAAATTCGAATTTATTACTAACAGACCCAATGCGCATGCGTGCTAGATATAAACGGAATCTTTTCCTCATATTTCGACGTTCGGAATGAACTCGTAGAACAAATAAATTTTCTGGGAGAACAGAAGTTATTTGTGAAAAAATAACGATAACTTAGTGTATATTGACGAACTTTTCTGGCAGTGTATACTGCACAACACCAAAGACTTTCTTTTCTAAGTATCTATAGAAAGTCTTTTAAAATTTTCAAACTAATTTAAATATTTAAGATTTAAGCTTTACAACGGTATTTTAAAAAAATATATAAAATGCTCTATCTATGAGAAAACAAAACAAAAACAACAAAAGTGAATATTTTAAAAATTCTTGTTAAATACTTTATCATTTAAACTTTTAGAATGAAAATAAATTGCATTTTAAAACTAAAAAGGCGGTTAGTTTTATGGTCTCATTTCCAAATAATTTAGTCAAATCACCTACAAAAATATTACCATCCAAAATGTCTCGTATTTACCAGAAGATCATCGTTTATTTCAATAACCTGGATATTTTTCAGTATTTTCCGATAATTACTCAATGGCCAGGGGCTAATGCAAGACTAATGACTATTTCTAGCTTCTGCCTTACTAATATCCTTAATTAGGTACTTACATATTGATGATCAACTTAGCTGTCATATTACCCTTCCTAGAAGTAGCTACTTAATTATTGGAAAAATTTTGTTGATGCTAAAGAAACATCTTCATATTTCCTGGAGGAAAATGCAGCGCCGCTAGGGAAGACTGGGGTACAATGGACTACTTTTGTTAACTTTGACTGTTTACTCTTAAAATATTCATTTAAAAAAAAACTCACATGCAAGCATGTTATCTATACATCATAGTTTAGATTACATATACTCAAAAATAACAATTATGCATACTTTTTTTAATATATATTTTTAAATAGCAAGTGATAAAATGGACCATTGTACCCCATGGCCGGGGTACAATGGTCCACAGCATGGGGCTCTCTGGATCACATGTAATTCTGAAAAAATATATAAGTATAGTACATTTTTTAATATGAAGAAGCAATAGAATAAATCGAATTTGTTTATTCATGTCATAACCTCATAGATATAATGTAAGTTTAACGATTATTAAGGATAGAAAATGATACATCAAAAGATATTTGTGCCATTGAGAGCCTGCTGCTTTCTACTGAAACATTAGAATCCGGAAGAATCATTACATTATCGTAAACATTTACAAGAGATTCATTAACATTATTGGAAAACATAAATACATTTTGGTTTAATTTTTTCAGCACATGAATCTCACAAACACAGAATCATCCTCATTTTTTCTATTACTAAATCAACAAAATTAATCTGATTTTTTTTTTGTTGTTGTTGTTAAAATTTAATCAAAATGTAATTAACAACTAACTTTTATTTCATTACTAAAATTAACATCATTCTGTGAAATTTTATCATCACTGTATTCTGTATCACTATTGAATAGAAATATTCAAATTTGAAAACATATTGTATAGATGATATTTCAAAAATGCACTACACAATATGAATCATTAGTTTATTTACTTACTAAAAATAAAATAATTTATTAATTCTTAATTCCACATATAATTTTTTATTTTAAAATCCCAGAATACAAGACTGGGGTACAATGGACTATAGTCATTGTACCCCGATTTCTGGTGGTCCATTGTACCCCATATGTGACTTTGACAAAAACTTGATAAAAAAAAGTAGTTTTACATTCATTTTTTTTACTTACAATAAATAGAGTTATATATTGTCTTACCTTTTTATTGTGCTCAGCAATGCCTTCCAAATTACAAATCCTTAACGTAAAAAGTAGCATATGTTTCACTGAAAATATTTATTTTACCTGTCTCAAATCAACTATCAAGAATAAAGTAACTAAAATGGCAGCTATGCACATGGTTTTAAATTTCTGTTCACTACTGCAGGGCTGCCATGTATGTTCCAAATATGAAGCATTCAAAATCTGAAATAATATCAAAGATAGGGGGTGGACCACTGTACCCCGTGGTCCATTGTACCCCAGTCTCCCCTATGCGAAAATATCCTTCTTAATATTATTTTGTAAACTAAGATTTAAGCAATTTATATGGGAAGGGCTCCAGATTTTTCTGCTTCTCAAAATTTCCCCTTTTTTAAAATGACATGTGAAAAAAAAAAAAAAAAAAAAAAAAAAAGTTATTAAAAACAATTATTTGCACCAATATTATATTAAATAATACATTTGTTACCTTATTATTAAAATAATATTATCAAAGGTAATTTAAATTAAAATTATTGATGATTTTCTTTTCCAACTTCATAATGTAAGAATCACAGGTGAGAAAATCTTGTACCCTTCTAAGACCATCTAACTACAACCTCAAATTTTAAGAAATTTTAAAGATTGATTTTGCGCCATAGATTTGTAATGTTAATTATCAATTTTAAAATATAGATAACTCAAATTTCTTTTTTATTTTCAAATTTAATTAAAACCGAAATTATAATATTTGTTTAGAATCTTTTTGTTTTTTCTGTATTGAGAAACACCAAAAATTTTCTTTTATAAGTATCTATAGAAAGTCTAGATATTTTAAACTAATTAAAATACTTAATATTTAAGCATTAAAACGGTATTTAAAAAAATATATAAAAAATGCTCTATCTATGAGAAAACAAAACAAAAACAACAAAAGCGAATATTAAAAAAACTCTTAAGTAAATACTTTATCACTTAAACTTCTAGAATGAAAATAAACTGCATTTTAAAACGAAAAAGGCGGTTAGTTTTGTGGTCTCATTCCCAATAATTTTGTCAAATCACCTACAAAAATATTAGCATCGAAAAGTCTCGTATTTACCAGAAGATGATCGCTTCTTTCAATAACTTCGATATTTTTCAGCATTTCCCCATAGTTATTCAGTGTCCAGAGGCTAATGCCACACTAATGACTATTCCTAGTGCTGCCTTACTTATATCCTTAATTAGGCACTTACATATTGATGACCAACTTAGCTGTCATATTACCATTTCAAGAAATAGCTACCTAAATATTGGAAGAATTTTGTTTGAGCTAAAGAAAAGTCTGCCGATTTCCTGAAGGAAAATGCAGAGCATCTATACATAAATATCTTTTATATATTTTGTAAACTAAGATTTAAGAAATTTATGTAGGAAGCATTTCTAATTTTTCTACTTCTTAAGTATTTTCTTTTATCAAAAGATATGTGAAAAAAAACAAGGTATATTTAAACCAGTATTTTATTAAATATTACATTCGTTAAATTATTATTGAAATAATATATTCAAAGGCAATTTAAATTATTGACGATTTTCCTTTGCACTTTTAAAATGTAAGAATCGCAGGTTGGAAAGACCTGTACCTTCTAAATTCATCTAATTTAAATAACTACAAACTCAAATTTTGAAAATTTAAAGAGCGCTTTTGTGACATAAATTTTTAATGTTAATATTCAATTTTAATATATAGACGACCCGTTACGACAAAAAAGGTACAACATTATGAAAAAAAAAAGCTTTTCTAAAAAATCAAACTTTTTTTAAAAAATTAATAAATACTGAAGTTATAATCTCTGTTTAGAATCCTTTTCTTTTTTCTCTGTACTGTGCAAAATCAACGACTTTCTTTTATAAGTATCTTTAGTAAATCTTTAAAAATCTTAAACTAATTAAAATATTTGATTTAAACAGTGCAACGATATTTAAAAAATAAAAACTGATCTAATTATGATAAAGTGAAACAACAAGAAAAGTGAATATTTAAAAAACTCTCGATTAATACTTAATCGTCTAAACTTTAAATGATGATAAACTGTATTTTAAAACGAAAAACGCAGTTAGTTTTATGGTGTCATTACCAATTACTTAGTCAAATCACCTACAAAAATGCAAAAGTCTCGTTTTCACTACAAGATGATCGCTCGTTTCAATAACCTCTATTTTTTTCAGTATTTTTCAGTATTTTACTCAGTAGCGATTTTTCAAAATTTTTGAGTTTGTAGTTATTTAAATTAGATGAATTTAGAAGGTACAAGTCTTTCTAATCTGCGATTCTTACATTTTAAAAGTGCAAAGGAAAATCGTCAATAATTTAAATTTAAATTGCCTTTGAATATATTATTTCAATAATAATTTAACGAATGTAATATTTAGTAAAATACTGGTGTAAATAATTGTCCTTATACCTTGTTTTTTTTTCTCACATATCTTTTGATAAAAGAAAATACTTAAGAAGTAGAAAAATTAGAAATGCTTCCTACATAAATTGCTTAAATCTTAGGTTACAAATTATATATAATTATATTATCAATTCAGTGGCCAAGGGCTAATTCCAGAGTTCTCTCGTTAAATACTTAATCATTGTAACTGTTATAATGAAAATAAACTGCACTTTAAAACGAAAAAAAACAGTGAATTTTAAGGTCTCATTCCCAATAATTAAGTCAAATCACTTACAAAAATGTTAGCATCTAAAAGTCTCGTATTTAACAGAAGATGAACGTTTCTTTCTATAATCTCGATATTTTACAGTATTTTCCAATAATTATTCAGTGGCCAGAGGCTAATGCCACACTAATGACTATTTCTAGCACTGCCTTACTTATATCCTTAATTAGGCACTTGCATGTTGATGACCAACTTAGCTGTCATATTACCGTTTCTAGAAATAACTACCTAATTATTGGGAGAATTTTGTTCTAGCTAAAGAAACGTCTTCAGATTTCCTGGAGGAAAATGTAGAGCATCTATACGAAAATATCATTCATACATTTTGTAAACTAAGATTTCAGCTATTTGTGTGGAAAGCATAACTGATTTTTCAGCTTCTTAAATTTTTCTTTTTTCAGAAAGATGTGTGAAAAACAAAACAAACTGATATAAAAAAGCTTTTTACTATTATTTACACCAAATGTTATGCTGATAATTCTTGAGTTAAATCATAAAACTCGCAGCATGTCCATAGAGAGTAGTTAAACTGTTATTTAAGAGTCTTATGTTGAAGTTAACTAAATGAAATATATAGCTATATTACATACAACATAATAAATTGTGCATAAACATTTTTATTCGATTTAAATTGAAAATTTAGTATTAATAAGGTTATCAATTTTGCATAAATTAAGCTTCAAATCAAAGACAGAAGTGATTTATATATAATATCAATGCAACATAATCATCAACAGTTTCCAATTCACTGATTAATTCAAGTCTGATAAATGCGGGACTGGTAAATATAAATTGGATCCATATCAATCTGATTAGCACAACTTTTTTAATGCAGGACTGAATCAATTAAACCTAATTAATAAAATAATAATAAAAGTGAGATTCAAATATCCATGATTCATATATTTCTGTCAAATTGAATCTAATGCTAATCTGATTAATACAAGTTTATTGAATACATGGGTGAATCAGTAATGTCTGATTAATTAAATAATAAATTAATTAAAGTTCGATTAATAAAAGGTGAGATTCAAACACACATGGTTCATACATTTATGTAACATTGAAATCTATTGCTAATTTGATTAATACAAATTTATTGAATACAGGGCTGAATCGAATAAGTCTAATTAATAAAAAATGGGTTAATAAAAGTTCGAATAAAATATGATTCATGAAATTGTGTCAAATTGAATCGATACTAATCTGATTATACTGGCTTATTTAATACAGTGCTGAATCAAGAAAATATGATTAATAAAAAAAAATATTTATAAACACATATGATTCATACAACTGTGATTCAAAAGGTTATGTTTCAAAGGTTTGAGATTTGTCATTCAAAGGTTTGGGATTCCTAGGGTTGCGATTCCTGAGGTTGCCATTCATAGTGTTCTGATTAATAGGATTGTGATTTATAGAGTTATCAAGTTGAATCACTACTAATTAAAGTTTATTTAATACAGGGCAGAATTATTTAGGTCTGAAAAATTTGGTTAATAAAAGTTGACAAAAGTAAAATTCAAACACATTGAATTCATTGGGTTGTGATTTACAGAGTTGTCAAGTTGATTCAATACTAATCTGATTAAAATAAATTTATTTAATGCAGGGCTAAATTAATTAGTCTGAAAAAGTTGTTTAATAAGAGTCCGATTCAAACACATTAGATTCATAGAGTTGCAATTCACACAGAGTTGCGAGAATTCTGATTAAAACAAGTCTGTATCATTAAAGTATTATTAACACTTAATTTTCATAACTAATCACCTCTTTCGTCTTTCTTGCAAGCCTAAATTTAGATAAGCTGTTTCAGGGGGATTTCTACCTCATTAGACTATCTAAACTCAGAATTTCCCCAGTAAGTTCTTTTTTAAAACTAGTAATTCCAAACCGAACGAATAACAATCTCACTAATACAAATTTAATACAGGACTGAATCAATTAAGCCCGATTAATAAAAAAAATGATTAATAAAAGTCCGATTCAAACACACATGATTCATACAGTTGTTTCAATTTGAATCTAGTACTATTCTGATTAATTCCTGTTTATTTAATACAGGGCTGAATCAATTAATTTTGATTAATAAAAAATAGGTTAATAAAAGATTTAGTATTAATTTAGATTCAAATATGTGATTAATGAAGTTGTGTCAAATTTAATCAAAAAGAATCTGATTTATACAATTTTATTTAATACATAGCTGTATTTATAAAGTGTGATTGCTAAAAAAATAATTTATAAAACTCAGATTTAAACATATATGATTGATCATATGACTCAAAGGGTTGCAATTCCGAAGGTAATAATTCATAGGGTAGTGATTCATCGGATTGCGATTCATAGGGTTGTGATTTATAAAATTGTCAAGTTGAATCAATATTAATCTGATTAAAACAAGTTTATTCAATACAGTCCTGAATCAATTAAGTCTGAAAAAAATTATTACTAAAAGTCCGATTAAAACACGTCGGATTCATAGACATGAGGTTTACAGAGTTGCAAGAATTCTCATTAAAACCAGTCCGGATCATTAAAGTCTTATTAACGTAGGCCTGAAAATACTCTACAAATCTGAATCTTAAGAAAACTACTAAAAACTTAATTTCTATAACTAATCACCTCTTTCGTCTTTCATGCAAACCTAAATTTAGATAAGCTGTTTCAGGGGATTTCGACCTCATTAGAATATCTAAACTCAGTAATTTCCCCACAAAGTTCCTTTTTAAAACTTTATCCCCTCCTCCTTATGCAAATCTGACATCAAAGACATTTCAATAATGAAGGCGAATTTTAATAAGTTTCACTAGCCACCAATTTATTAATTTGCTTGACCGGTATCTGCAGTATTGAAATGTTATCGGAAATCCTAGCGGTTCCTAGCAGTCTGCATTTACTAAACGAGTTGTTGGTTCGTTAATATATCGCATCGCCGACATTGGCTACTTTTAGTGTACTAGTTTTCTGCAATAGTATAGATCTAGATTGTTCCACTTAAAGTGTTTCAGAACTGCAGATACGCCTGGTTCTTAATCTTTAGTACTAACTAAGCAGTCGTCATTATAAGTCATGATCAAAAGGATGGATTGATATGCAATGTAGTGTGTAATTTGAAATATGTGGCTTTATGAGCTTCATATAAATGTTAAATAAAATTGGGAAAATTTTAAAACCTACATGAAGTAACTTGCATATTCTTTTCAATATTAGTTATATAATGATTTATACAAAAATCTAGGTTTTATAAAAGTAATGCGTCTAGATATTTTAAGAAAAATTCATGAAGATTAAACGTGACTGACAAAATTTATTTTTCGTACAATAGGTCACGCCCCATCATGGGTCAAGAAATTCTGACCTCTCAACTGGTTGACGGCAGATGCTGGGTTCGAACCCAATCGCGGCAGTCGGCTTAATCGTTCGGAGTTTTCCGTAGTTTTCTTCGAACCTTGGATTTCCTTGCGTAAATACGGATTAGGTTCCCTTAGAAAGAACCCCCACGGAGGGCATCCCACCCCCTTAAGGACATATATCCCTCGTATAGATAATTGGCCGTCATAAAATAAACCAAACCAAACCGTACAATAGGTCCTCTATAATGTCAATAGATTTATTGTTATTTTATATATGTGTTTAAATTTATTAAAATATTTTTTCGGGCACCAGATAAATTCAATTTCGGTAAATGTGCGGATTACACATTGTCTCTTTTATTAAAACTACGCTATAAATCGATGTGTTGTCAATTTTTTTAGAATAGAAATATGCAGATGAACTAACATTTAGAGAAAGACATGAAATAGTGGTTGTTGTTAGCACTTTTCTTAATTTGTTGAACATATCATTCATTCAAAAATTTAGGTTTTTAAAAAGTAATACGCCTAGATATTTTAAGGAAAATCCATGAAGATTAAAAGTGACTGTAATTTTTTTTCGTACAATAGTCGCACTAAAATGTCAATAGATTCATTGTTCTTTTTTATACATGTATTTAAATTTGTTAAAATATTTTTCTGGGCTCCAGATAAATTCAATTTCGATAAATGTGCAGATTACACATTCTCTTTTATTCAAACTATGCTATTAATTAATGTGTTGTCAATTTTTTTAGATTTCAAATGTGCAGATGCACTAACATTTAGAGAAAGACATGAAATAGTGGTTGTTGTTAGCACTTTTCTTAATTTTCTGAACATATCATTCATTCCCAAGAAAAGTGACACATCTCGACAAAAGTAAATTTTACAGGAGAGGCAAAAGAAAATTTACATGATTCTACTGTAACACGAAATGGCGTAAATGTCATATACGCACTACATTTGCACGTGTTTTTCCCTCGCCAATTTGGCATTTCACATCTCTGCCAAGCAGAAGATCCGTTTAATACGTTTATAACATTTGTTAGAGAAATAAAATGGGAAAAATTAAAGAATTCAGCGAAATGTGCTAATTAAATGATCAGACTGCATGCATTATATATGGCCATAAGTATTAACATTTACGATTTATTATGAAAATTATATTTATTGTTTTGATACATAACTTATTATATATATCTGTTTATTATTTCCTTTTTTATTCAGGTTTAGTTACTGTTTTTTTTATTTTAATTATTTTTATTATATACTATATCAATAATCATTTATGTCAAAATATCATTTATTTATTTTTATTTTCCTTTTTATAAATACTAGACTCTCATTTTTTCACATTATTTTATTTTTATATTTCAATAATAAAATCACATGCTGCTATTGCATGCAATTTGTAACTTACATTAAAAAACAAAATTTTCGCCAAATTGGCGCGGTAAAAAAACACGTGCAAATATGGTGCGTATATGACATCTGTACCCGTGAAGTTATAGGAGTTAGCTTCGAATACAGAAGTAAAATTTTAAACCCTTAAAAATAAAGAATAGAATGATTAAAAGATTGAATAAAACAAACTAAGACTTGAATACATTAAAATAATTAAAACTTATGTATAAAAAATAAAAATACTAATAAACATTTAAAAATACAAAAAGTAAATGTTTCGTCAAGCTACCCGCAAGGCATCATCAGTACAAATATCCATTGCAGAACAAACGGAGGAACAAATTAAAAACAGTTACAGTTAATTATTTTATCGAAATAGATAATATTAACAAGGGACAGAACGATCCTCAATCATGGCTGGCAATCCCAAATATGTAAACCAGCCTTCGAGGAGTAATCAACCGTCACTGTTACAACCCGATTTTAAAATACTGGTGTTCGAAAACTACGCGGTGTGTTTCGTTTGAAGACAATGCTGGACACAATTTTAGAATTTAAATCAGCACTTTTCAGAGTACCGGTATGTTTCTTCAGATGAATTTCTAAAGACCTTCCTGTTTCTGCCTGTTCAGAAAAAAATCGCAGGATTTAAAAGAAAACGAATGCTATATATAAAATATATGAATACAAAATAATAAATTTAATCTTGAAAATTTAGTAGAAATGGCATCTATTTCATAATCGCTGGATCTTTTGTAATAATATATCGTTTATCTCTCTTCTGAAGGTATTGTGATATTCGGTTTCCCGATACTTCACGTATTTTTCCTGTATTTTCACCTGACAAATACGGTGTAATAAGCAGATACTGCTATATTCAAAACCATGAAATATAACACGTATACATTAAGGTCAAATTCTGTACCATTGCAGAATTTAAAGGAAAGCGAATCCTTCATATTTCCTTTTAATTTTTCTCTAGATTAATAATAAATTCGAAAACGAAAATTCCGTATAAACGGCTATCTTTTACATAATTACTAGGCTGCTTCTAATAACGTAGCGTCCATCCTTCTATTTAAATACAAATGACGTTACATATCTTTCCATGCTGCAGAAAATTCCATCTTTTGATAATTGCGCATTCCATTAATATTGAGCACCCCTCGAAAAAGAAAGGCCTGTGTACATACTTTGTCATTCGAGGTGGAATTCCAATATTTTCCACCATCTTTATAATTACTTCACGAGTGGTGGACATGTTCCGGCTAATGACTAAGCCCTGTTTTTGGTAATCTCGCTAATTAGCCATTTATCTCATGGTGATCTACTCGGACATGGTTAACATGTCTCTCTCCGGGGAGAATTGGATTATTGCACGCATGAATAAAAACACGTGGGTGACCATTAAGAACCAAGCTGTGTCTATTTTTCCTTATTCATAATGTAGATATTCACATTAAAATTTTATATCTTGGACCAAAATTAAGAAAAATGTGTATGATATTGAAAAAAGCTAATCTGAAATATTAAGTAATTTATTTAGCATTTAATGTAAATTATTTAATACATGATTTTGAACTTTCTTTTAAAAGTTAATTATTTGGATTTTCGTTAATGATAAATGTGACCAATATAATGCGTGGATGAATATTATTTATGAGATTTTAAATTAATAGAAATATATGTAAATACACCGGTCAGTTTTCTAGGTTACTAATCACGAGTCTTATTAATTGCCTCTTTATAACATTTAATCATCATGCTTTTATTTTTTTTTTAAATAATTCTCAAAGTGTACGTCAAAAATGGAAAATATACCACATTTATACTATAATTCGTTTTATAACTATTCAGATATTGGTGAAATAGATGTTGCACTCATATGCATGAATTCAAAATTTATTACACTTCAACTGTTAAAATTCAGCAATAAGAAAATAATAGGATACAATTTCCATGGTAACCTAGGATAATTAACTTTTATGGGATATCAAAGAACTGATTATGAAGAAAGTTTATTTAATATATTTTTAACCATTTGAAAAATCGTTGTTGCTTTCGGTCTAGAGATGTCTGAGGCATAACTGAATTCTTGTTATGTCCGAATTTTATTCATTTTCTGACTGTTCCATGTTTAATGTCCAGAAATCGGATACGTCTGTTGCCATGATGACATGAAAATATTAAACCAAAAGAAAAAAAAACAGAAAAGAATGAGATACAACGTTCAAACAAAAGTACATTTTTCACGCTAAACGTAAAAACTGAAAATGTACGATGTTTAGTAGTTAAAATTCGCTATAACGAGAATTGTAAAACTGAAATTTCATTTAAAATTTGTTTATGATTGTTCCAGGAATATTAATGTTTAATCCACCCGAAAACGAAAATTTCACATAAACGGCTATCTTTTACATAATTAGTAGGTCATTTCTAATAGCGTAGCGACCACCCCTCTATTTAAATACAAATGACGTTATGTATATATTTTTCCAGGCTGCAGAAAATTCCATCTTTTGATAATTGCGCATTCCATTAATATTGAGCACCCTCGAAAAGAAAAAGCAGCGTGCATACACTGTCATTCGGGGAGGAATTTCCAATATTTTCCACCATCTTTATAATTACTTCTCGAGCGGTGGACATGTTCCGGCTAATGACTTAGCCATGTTTTGATAATCTCGCTAATTAGCTTTTTATCTCATGGTGATCTACTTGGACATGATTAACATGTCTCACCGGGAAGGAATTGGATTATTGCACGCCTGAATAAAAACACGTGGGTGACCATTAAGAACCGAGCTGTGTGAGTTTTGTTAATTCATGATGTAGATATTTGCATTAAAATTTTATATATTGTACCAAAAATAGGAAATATGTTTTTAGCGCTCTGATATAGAGAAAGGCTAATCTGAAATATTAAGTATTTAAGGCAAATTATTTAAGATATGACTTTGAACTTAATTTAACCAAAACTATGAAAAATACGTATAAGTTAATATCGGTAAAAGCTAATCTGAAATATTAAGTAATTTATTCGGCATTTAATGAAAATGCAAATTATTTAAGATAGGATTTTGAACTTAATTTAAAAGTTAATCATTTGAATTTTTGCTAATGATAAACGTAATCAATATAATGCGTAGATGAATGTGATTTTGGAGATTTTAAATTAATAGAAATATATAAATAGGCCGGTCAGTTTTCCTGACAACTAATCACGAGTCTGTCATTAATTACCTCTTTAAAATATTTAATCGGCGTATTTCAATCTTTTTGAAAATAATTCTGTAATTTACGCTGGACGTGGAAAATGTGGCACGTTTACGCTATAAATGGTTTTCTAAATCTTCAGATTTTGGTGCAATAGATCTTGCACTCGTATGCAAAAATGCATAAATTCAAAATTTGATGAAATTTTATTGTTTAAATTCGGTAATAAGAAAATAATAGGTTACAATATCCATGGCAACTTAGTATCATTATATTTTATGGGATATCAATGAATTAATTATGAAGAAAAGTTTTATGTAATCTATTTTTAACTGTATGGAAAATGGTTGTTGCTTTCGGTCAAGAGATATCTGAGGAATAACTTATTTCTTCTGATGTCCTGATTTTTTTCATTTTCTGACTGTTTCATGTCAATTGTCCAGAAATGGGATTTATCTATACCCATGATGGCAAAAAATAAAAATAAAAATAAAAATAAACACCAAAAAAATTCGGAAAAAGAATGAGGCACAACTTTCAAGCAAATGAAATTTAAAAGTACATTTTTAAACCTATACGACCATACATGGTATTTTTACCCTATATGTAAAAATTGAAAATGTGCGATATTTAAAAATTAAAAATTCGATGAAACGAAAATTGTAAAACTGAAATTTCATTTGATATTTGTTTATTATTGATCCAGAAATATTAATATTTAATCTACACGAAAATGAAAATTTCGTATAAACGGCTATCTTTTACATAATCACTAAGTCCTTTTATAATAACGTAGCGTCCATCCCTCTATTTAAATACAAATGACGTTATATATTTTTCCAGGCTGCAGAAAATTCCGTCTTTTGATAATTGCGCATTCCATTAATATTGAGCACCCCTCGAAAAAGAAAGGGCAGCGTGCATATACTGTCATTTGGGGAGGAATTTCCAATATTTTCCACCATCTTTATAATTACTTCACGAGCGGTGGACATGTTCCGGCTAATGACTTAGCCATGTTTTGGTAATCTCGCTAATTAGCTATTTATCTCATGGTGATCTACTCGGACATGGCTAACATGTGGGGAATTGAATTCTCTCCGTGGGGAATTGGATTATTGCACGCCTGAATAAAAACACGTGGGTGACCATTAAGGACCAAGCTCTATCAGCAACGACGCTATTACATAGCGTCGGTGTTGGCTCTGTGTGCTTTTCATAATTCATAAAGTAGATATTCACATTAAAATTTTATATCTCGTACCAAAAATATGAAAAATGAGTGCGCGTTGAGCTAATCTAAAATATTAAGTAATTTATTCGATATTTAATGCGAATGCAAATTATTTAAGATATGTATCTGAACATAATTTGAAAGTCATTCAATTAAATTTTCGTTAATGATAGACGTAACCAATGTAATGCGTGGATGGATATTATTTTGGTGATTTAAATTAATAAAATATTTAAATAAACCAGTCAATTATCTTCATAAACATTCACGAATGCATTTTAAGAATATACGACCCTATATGATATTTTTACCGTATATGCAAAAAATGAAAATTTGCGATATATATAAAATTTAAAATTCGCAGTAACGAAAAATGTAAAATTGAAATTTCATTTGAAATTTGTTTATGATTGGTCCAAGAATATTAATGTTTAATCCATCCGAAAATGAAGATTTCATATAAACGGCTATATTTTACATATTTACTAAATCCTTCATAATAATGTAGCGCCCATCCCTCCTATTTAAAAAAAAATGACATTATGCATATTTTTCCAGGCTGCTGAAAATTCCATCTTATAATTGCGCATTCCACTAATACTGAGCACTCCTCGAAAAAGAAGGGGGCAATGTGCAGCATACTTTGTCATTCGAGGTTGAATTCCAATATTTTCCACCATCTTTATAATTTCTTCACGAGCGCTGGACATGTTCCGGCTAATGACTAAGCCCTGTTTTGGTAATCTCGCTAATTAGCTATTTATCTCAGGGTGATCTACTCGGACATGGCTAAAATGTCTCTCGGGGGGAAATTGGATTATTGCACGCCTGAATAAAAACACGTGGGTGACCATTAAGAACCGAGCTGTGTGTTTCTTTATTCATAATGTAGATATTCAAATTAAAATTTTACATCTTGTACCAAAAATATGAAAAATTTGTAAGCTTTGATATCGGTAAAAGCTAATCTGAAATATAAACTAATTTATTCAGTATTTAATGTGAATGTAAATTATTTAAGATATGATTTTAAGCTTAATTTAATCAAAACTATCAAAAATGTGTGTAAGTTGATAGCTAATCTGAAATTTTAAGTAATTTATACGGCATTTAATGCGAATGCAAATTATTCAAGGTATGATTTTGAGTTTAATTTAAAAGTTAATTATTTGAAATTTTCGTTAATGATAAACATAACCAAGATAAAGCTTGGATGAATATTATTTTGGACAATTAACCCATTCGGGTCCTATTGTTTTACGTTAAAGTACTTTGGCGTTAATAACAGTAACATTTCCGACCCAAATAGATTATTTACATTTTATCGAATATTTCATCGTCTGAAATATAGCGAATCTTTTTGTTTTGAGTACTATTTAAATAATATTCATCTTGTAATAGGCAAAGGAAGAATGTTTTGAGATGTTTAGAAAATATTGTTTTATAACTTATAATAAAACTTTCTATGACTTTTTGAGCTTTAGTACTAATGATTCTTTTAAAAAAGTAACATTTTTTTTTAATTTAAAGAGTAAAATATATGTTTAAAATAAAAGAATCGCAAACGGCGCAAAGAGAATTAAATAAATAATAGTAAATATTATTACTAAATACCTAAATATAAATGTAGTCATATAGTAAATGCATACACATATACTAACATTACTACATGTAAACAATAACAAAAGTACAGGGTGGTCATAAAAAAAACTTTGCCGGTATATGGAGCTCTAGCGCCCAGTCCGCTGAACCTATCGAAGTGAAATTTCAGGTATAGCTATTCAGAGGTATGAGCTCGACATTCTGTGAACGGCAACAAAATGGCGATCACGGTTACGGTTATAGTTACAGAAACTCTAAATTTCCCAGTGGCAACACCCATTTTTTTCATTACAAAATGCTCAGCGCATGCGAAAATCCTAAAGAGCATTGGAACTGTACGTGTATCGCAAGAAATGGATACGTTATGCACGCACATAAAACTGTTCTGCGAATCCCCCCCCCCCACACCCATAAAAAAAACTGGATTGGGGCGGAAGGAGGAAATTTGTTCATGATACGGAATCAGTACACTAATCTCTGATTACAAGACAGATCGGAGAAAAGAAAACTTTTATTTTGATTACACTTTTTCCACATGGGTGCCATCACAGGCAATTACACATTGCATGGTAGCGACTGCGGACAATACAGCCGAACGTTACATCGCATGAGGGATGTTTGCAATTTCACGTTTGATAGAATCTTTCAAATCCGGCAGAGTTTGCGGATTGCACTTGTACATTCTAGATTTTAGATATCCCCAGAACCTGAAATCCATAAGAGTGAGGCCGAGGGATCGCGGAGGTCATTGACATTACCAGTTAAGGTGAAATATGCCGCGTCCGTTCATAATATGCGAAGAGGCCGATCGTTATCTCCATCACATTGGATAAGAAATTCATTAACAAAGTCTATATGTTGTTGATGGTCTCTCACTTCCAACATCTGGGCGCGCTGGAACCGGTAAGGAAACATGCGGAATACAGAGCGCAATAACTTTAAGACAATTGATTTCGGTATATCAAATACACGAGATGCACCTTTTGTAGTTTGCATGCGTTCACTGGTCACTATGTGATGCACTTTCACAACGGTATCCTCAGGAACAGTTGGCCGTCCGGATCGGGGACTATCCACAGATGCAGCCAATTTTTTCGGATTTCATTGCCAAATCAAAAAGAGCTTGTGAAATGCTTAGGCCACGTATTCGGCGATGGTTTCGACGATAAAGGCGCCAGGTTTTCGCAGAATTCATCTCATTTTGATAATAGTTTTACCAACTCACCACGAACAAAATCATTTTGTTGGCATATTCGAGTTCCGTCTGAAGAACTAACATTCCCGCTCCACTTTTTATCCGTTTTCTACGCTGACTCTCTGGCAAACGACGTTTCTTAGTTGCTATTTTGTCTTTGTCAAATTCAAATTGTCTTCGTGTGCCTTGGTCGTGTTTTTTTGGGGGGCTATTCGTAGAGCTGATTTTGTGCGAGCATAACGCGTCTGTTCATTGCAATAACCCTACCGTTCCAACGCTCTTTAGGGTTGTCGCATGCGTTGAGAATTTTGCGATGACAAAAAATGGGTTTTGCCATTGGAAAATTTCGATTTTCTGTAACTATAACTGTAACCGTGAGCACCATTTTGTTGCCGTTCACAGAATCTCGAGCTCATACCTCTGAATAACTATATCTGAAATTTCACCTCGATCGGTTGAACGGACTGGCCGCTAGAGCTCCATATATCGGCAAAGTTTTTTTATGACCACCCTGTATTTCTTAAAACAAAAACATAATCCAATAAAAGACATGTATTATTAATAGTACATTAAATCCGAAAGCGATAAATTAGATAAATTGACATTAAAATATTATGTCTTGTACCAAAAATATGAAAAATGCGTATGCTTTGAGCGGCCTGATATCGAGAAAAGCTAATCTGAAATACAGTCGAGTCTCTCTATAACGAAACTCCATACATCGAAATTCTCTATATAACGAATTTTTAGTAGGAACTGTCCCCTTTTCGCATGATTACATTAAAAACAGTCTCTATATAGCGAAATATTTATCTCCATTTAACGAATTTTTTCATAAATTGGTCTTAATTTACTCAGTTTTATAAGGCTTCAAAATCATATGGAAGAAACTTTTTATCACTTATTTTTGATTTATCGTCAGTACTGAGTTTTTTTTTTCATATATATTACTTCTCTCCTTGTTCTTTAAATCCAACGAATTCATCCCATCTCCCACACACCTTTCCACATCCTTCTCAAAACAGAGTCAATTGGATTGATGCACATGTAAGAGAGGGATGAATGAGAGGCACATAAGAGAGGCTTTCAAATGGAGGAAAACGTTAACTACAATTTTTCACTCCTTGCTAAAATTTGAAATTTTTTTTTTTTTTTTTAGAGCGTATCAATTTTAAAATCAAAGCAACAAAAAATCAGATATCTTCACCTGAAATTAATGCAAGTCTTCCTTATTTGATTTTCATTAAGCTTTCAAATAAATGTCTGTTCTCTTTTCTGAAACAGCTTAAATAATTAAGAAATAAAATGTTAGGTTATTATTTATTTTTGAACATTTCAAATTATTAATTCAAAAGATCAAAAATAATATTTGTTCAAATTTCACACATTAAATGCAAATTTTAACATCATTTTCTATACATCTAATTTCTCTATATAAAGAATTTTTTACTGGAACGGTGGATTTCGTTATACAGAGACTCGATTATATTAATTTATTCAGTATTTAATGTGAATGCAAATTATTTAAAATATGATTTGTAAACTTAATTTAAAAGTTAATCATTTGAATTTTCGTTAATGATAAACGTAAGCAATATAACGCATAGATGAATATTATTTTGGACATTTAACCCTTTCGGTTCCGATTTTTTTTTTCAATTTTTAGAAATTTTTTTTTCGATAATAAGATTAACACTTGCGACCCAAATAGATTAATTACAGTTTAACGAATATTTCATCGTCTGAAATATAACGAATGTTGTTTTGTGTACTATTTAAATAATATTCATCTTGTAATAGGCAAAGGAAGAATGTTTGGAAATGTTTAGAAAACATTGTATTATAACAAGATTTAACATATATTACAACTTTCCATTACTTTTTGCGCTTTATTACATATGATTCTTTCAGAAAAACAACTTTTAATTTTAATCAGTAAAATATATGTTTGAAATAAAAGAATCGCAAACGGCGCAAAGAGAATTAAGTAAATAATAGTAATGTTAAAACTGTTGTTATCTTTCGTTTTTCAAAACTAAAAACTAAAACAAAATTACTTCACCTTTTTCATTTACGTATAAAAAAACATTTCATATTTATTTACTTAGAACAGGTGTCACAAATAAAAATTAATTTTATACATATTAAATTTAATATATGTCAAAATATTATATTTATATGCCGCGGTGGCAATGGCTATTCACGATCATAGGGGCGCAATTTTTTGTGTTTTGGGTTTTTTAATTATATTTATATCCAGTGTCATTTAGTTTTCTACTGATTTTATGTGTAATGAATACGGTTCTTATGAATGAACCGAAACATGTCAACTTTTTAATTTTTATTTGTGACACCTGTTCTAAGTAAATAATAACAAAAGTATTTGTTAAAACAAAATGATATTCCATTAAAAGACGTGTACTATTAATAGCACAGAGAGATTTGAAAGAGGTAAAGTAAGTATTCACATTAAAATTTCATATCTTTTACCAAAAATATGAAAAATGCGTATGGGTGATTCTCAAAATAGGGGACTATTTCAAAAATGAAATCTTAAAAAAATTACTGTTAGCAAAATTTCTGAAAAAAATAGGTGTTGTTAATATAGTATTAGGTATACTTTCCATGTAGTCAGCAGAGCTAAATATTTAAAAATTAACTTAAAAAAATAATTAGTATTTTTTGAGCCATGCTAATGACAAAAGAAATAGCATGGAATAAATATATTATGAAATTTTTATTTTCTTCCTGTTTAAATACTTTTTTTTCTATATTTATTAGCCTTCCTTTTCAGCAAATGGTTTCCATTTTTACATATATACATATAAGGAGAATAAAAACATTACCAAAGAGCAAACTTTGTTACATGGAGCAACATTCTGACACTAACAATGTAAGAAGCTGTCTTAGTGATTTTCCTACAGATTTAATGCATATTTTAGGGATAATAAATGTAATACCTAAATTTATACGTAAAATTAAACTTTATAAAGGATACAATATAAGCACTGGTTACATTTATGCACATGGGAGTCTTTAGCATGGACAGAAAAACCATGCTAATGCACTGATATTTATCCATGCTAATGACAAATTTTAATTTAAATAAGATTATGAGCCATAATATAATCACAACGCAATAGTCCTTTCTGGGGCTATATACTATAATTTTATTTTTAAAAAGAACTTTATTGGATAAATCCTTTCCTTGATTAATATAAAGAAAGAATAACATTTATTTATTTTATAAACATGATATTAACTCTTGAAAAATGCTAGTATACACAAGGCATAGCTGCTGTGGACATCCATGCTAATGACATTTTGAATCTTTATTTTGTTATTTTAAGGTGTTTTAAACTAAAAAGTCATTCTTGAGTGCAAATAATGAATAATATTAAGAAAAACATATCTAAATATAAAAACATGACAGAAAACCTCTCCATTTTTTTTTGTATGCCGAAAGACATAAATTGTCCCCTATTTTGAAAATCACCCGTTTGCGTTGAGCAGCGCCCTGATATCGAGAAAAGCTAATCTGAAATATTAAGTAATTTTTTTTGGCATTTAATGCGAATGCAAATTACTTAAGATCTGAATTTAAATTTAATGTAAAAGTTAATCATATCGAATTTTTGCTAATGATAAACGTAACCAGTATAACGCGCGGATAAATATTATTTTGGAGATTTTAAATTAATAGAAATATATAAATAGAGGTCAATTTCTTGATAACTAATCACGAGTCTGTCGTTAATAACTTCTTTAAAATATTTAATGATCGTGCTTTTATCTTTTAAAAATTAAGTCTGAAATAGTACCTCAAATATGGAAAATGTTGCAGGTTAATATGTATAATTATTAAGATTTTAGTGCAATAGCTGTTGCATTCTGCATGCAAAAAAGCATGAATTTACAATTTATCTCAATTCTATTGTTTAAATTCAGTAATGAGAAATTAATAGGACGCAATCTCCATGGCAACCTAGGATTATCACCTATTATGGGATACCAATGAAAGGAATCATGAAGAAAACTTTTATTAATATCATTTTAAGTTTTGAATTTTGGTAAAATTTGTAATAATTCGAAAAAATTATGCAACAATTTTATATATTAAATTTCGAACTATTTCGTTGGGTAATTTGCGGACAGACTGACTCAGAGATAGTGACAGATTATTGCATTAAACTTAATGAGAACAATTATATGTTATTAATTGCAGTTACATTTACTTTATTATTTCACTCTGTGTTCATTTAAATATATTGTATTTATTACGCATATTAAATGAAAAGTGACGAATGAGCACAGAGTGAATTATAAAGTCAATGGTACTGCAATTAATTATAATATATCTTCTGTCATTAAGTCTAATCCAAGAAACTATTTCTACTTTCAACTGAAATAATTACTGGCTTACTCACTTTCAAAACGAAATTACGTATTTGTTAGTCACATATAAATAACAATTAGTTATAAATGTATTTTCTCATGAAGAACCTCGATGTGGTTTGAAAGTACTAAAATATTTTAAATAAAATTAACTATTAACATCTTTGATTAGTTTAATCGCTTTTAAATAAAAAAATGAACGTTTTAAAGTTTATCTGATATTTTTTTATACATTAATAGACTAAGTAGACTCCTAAGAGTCTGGTACATATTGTTTAGGAAAACCTTTGTCACGGCATTTGGGATTAGAGTTCTAGCTTTGGCAATTTTCGCCCAGCTAGAAAAAAAAAAAAAAAAAAAAACCCTCACAACTGAAACGCCAACCTTCAAGATAACGTATCTAATTGAAAAAAAAATCTCCCCTTTTTTATGACATAATTACGGGTTATTCAGGAGATTCTGTGTTACTATTAATTCCATGATATATACATATATAATATAAATAATTTATACGTAATTTATATTTAAAATTTTTTTATATAATATGCACTTAATATGTATTAAAAACAGTTAATGTATAAATATAAATATATATAGGACAGTCGCACCATAAAATTTAACTAATAACACATTGCTCAGTGGTGCACAAAACAGGAATTTCAATATACATTTGTACATATTAAAATAAAATAAAACTTTCAACGTTTCGCGCCGTCTTCTGCGGGCGTCTTCAGGAAAATATGAAATGGAAGGACTACGTTTGCATCTTGATCGAGAGATAATATTTCTACTAAATTAAAATGTAAATGAGTTAAAATTTTAAAAAAATGTTGCCACTTACACGTGAGTAAAAATTAAAATATTGCAAGGAAATTTGCCATTAAATAAATATACATTATTAGTTCAATTAATGTATATTTATTTAATAGCAAACACAAGAAAACACACACACACAGAGACACACACACACAAAAAAAAAAAAAAAGCACCCATAAAATTTAACGATTTGACCTTGAATGACTTTCCCAATATGATGAAATTATTCTAAAATAAAAAATTTATTCAATTTTTTGCTAAACTCTATCCTGTTTATTTTTCTGTTTATATGTTTCTTGTTAAATTATTACTTTATTATTTATAATAATAATTTTAATAGTTTAAATAATTGACATCGTTTTGTAAATTCCATCTACATTGATTTTTTAACACTTTCCTACAAAGTTGAACCAACAAAGTGCTTATGAATTCATTATGTTCATGTTTTAATTCTCGTAAATATACTCGGATTTTCAAACAACTGATAAAGCATATTTAGGGTAAAAAAAGCATGTTCGGTATTGAATAAGAAATATGTACGATTAATGGTTCATTTACAGGGATACGCAAAAGAATTCCATTGCATTATGGTATATGGAGAAAATCATTTGGGCGGGATTTGAATCACTTTACACAATTTCAAATGTATTGAAATTGATATAAATCACTTAATTTCACTACAATCATGTTGAAACAGGGCATTTATAGTATTTTTTATTAATTTACAGGGACACACAAAAGAAATCGTTTTCAGTACTGTCTTTGCGTAATAGTTGCTGGAGAGTGCATTTTAAAATTCGTAGGCGTTTTAATTTAATTATTTAAATATAAATTATGTATGTTATATACAGGACGGCACAAAAGTACTCGCATACCATTAGGAAATTACGGACAGGGAATTTTCTGATTTATATATCACTTAAATGAGTTAAATTTTTGGAATGCATGTTGTTAATAGATACAAATCTCTGTATCTTATACAGGGCTACATAAAAATTCGGATAATTTTCCGATTGTAGATGTGAACAGATATAATTCGGTTTTGAAATGCGTTATATATTTCCATATGATGAAATGAGATGAAATACTCTAGTTTTTTAAACGGAGACATTTTGTTACATTAATCTGAATGCGTTGGAAAGTACATCATAATCTGTCCTTCATACATGATTTTCTTTCCTTGTTTGATAACAAGAAGTTAAACATACCATCTATGCGTTTTATTTATAACAGTAACAAAACGGATTCGATAATTAACTTATTTAAAACAGTTTAAATTTTTACAGTCTGGGCAGAAACTGTTTGAGAAATACATTATTACTATGCTAATTTTAAATAACGGATCGATTAGGGAACATTTAAAAATGATGCTTTAAAATCAATTCTAATTTTTATCTTACCTTAAATATAGATTTCTATGCCGTCCATATTTACATTTTTAAAAGCTAATTTAAATTATGTGGGGGAAATTCTTTTACTAAATTTATACATTTTTGTCTTTAAGTGAATTTCTAAATTCATGCTTAATTATTTACACAATTTAAATAATTCTCGAAGGTACGTTTCCTTTAAAAAAATCTTAAATGTGTTACAGGAAAAGGATGATTTTAGGATATGCTAAATTTACATTTTAATTTGTATCAAAAGGCTATTTTTATGTGTTACATATAGCGAAATAGGAAGTCTAAGAACTTTAATGGATTTTTAATCATTCACTTAAGGGAATTTAATAAAACAAGAAGAATTCGTAATTATTTGCACACATAGTGCTATTTACTTTTGATGAATATGCATAAAATTTAAAATCAGCTTGCGAGAAATATAAAGTATTTCAAAAGTCATTAGTTTTTATTCTACATTCTTAAAACATCTTAAATAATATCGAAATCGATGCATTCACTTATTTTTAAGCGTTAATTCTAAAGTAAGTTGTGTAAATATATATATTTATTTCACATGTTTGATTAATTAAACATTTCAATTTAAGAGTGTCCGGGACACATTTAAAAAGGATTTTTATTTATTTAGTTTCGAAATTTTTTGTGATGGTTAACTATATAATTTGAAAACAAAATTATGTCATAAAACTTCTATTTTCTTCTTCAAAAATATATAAATATATATTATTAATATTAATATAACATATGTAGTTTATTTTTTAAAAGTTTCATTAATAGTAGATTTTTCATTTCACCTTTTCGTGACTGATTTTTTTTTTTTTTCAAATTTTCGAAAAAACAATAACGTTAACACTAGCTTTCCAAATAGATTGATTGGTGTTTAATGAAAATTCCATTGTCAAAAATACAATGAAAGTTATTGTTTTGTGTACTGTTCAATTCATATTCATATGACAATAAGCTAAAGAAGAATTTTTGGAGATGTTTAGAGAATATTGTAGTACAATAATATTAAACTTATATTACAACTTTCTAATACTTTTTGCGCTTTATTACTCACTAGCTGACCCGCCCGGCATTGCCCGGGTCCGTATTAACAATATTAAACGAGCTTGAAATTTGTATGATTTTATCATTAACTCGTTACATGCAGAAATGCATTGTCTGAAATACGTAGCCACTGACTGTGTGAAAAATCGGTTTTAAAAACAACTAATATTAAGCTCTAAAAATACTCAAAATGAGCAATGAAAAACGCGGGAGGGTATATGTATCCAACGATTGCATGATTTTCGTGTAAAAAAGTTGATATTTACCCGTAAAAATCACTGTTAAGTCACGTAACTAATTATTATTTTCACATACAAATCCCAAGTGAAATATTTTGAATTTCAAACTAATTATATCACTCTTAAATCCGACTATACCAGGAATGAAATCGATACACGATGGCAGCTAAAAGGTTGGTATATAGTACTATAATTTCAGAGCTATTTAACAAAAGTAAGTGTTATTTTTAATCAAATCTTGCTTATAGGTTCACTCTGTGTATAAATTCCTAACCTTAAACTTTTATACCGTAACCAGAACCTGCCTGTAACCTAACAGCGACTTAACAGTACCCTACCGTAAATTTAATATAACAGAAATGTAACCTAGCCTAAATGTATTCACTTTATTGTAACATATCCTTATTCTAACCATAACATAAATGCAATTTAACTTTAACCTAACTTTAACCTAAATAATATAATAGAAAAAACCATTTTAAAAAATTACTATTTCTTCGTAAAATATGCTTCAGCTGTAATTCGTTTCTTTCAATTCGTTTTATTAATACAAAATTCCTTCCTCGTACTTTTGTTTGAGACATTAAAATTTCAGCGATAAATGGTTTAATATTGCAAACCACGGAGTAAGACACTTCTTACTCCGTGTTGCAAACCTTTTTTCGGTTTACTTCGCCTCCACCTATTTTTTGCTCCATGGTGTACAGCAGCTGTGATTAAAAAAAAAATCGTCATTTACACTCCAATTCCGGCAGCACACGAGAGGAATTCGAACGCTCGAGATGACGTCAGGTGAACGCCCCTTTTCGTGTCGTATGCTAACTCGCACGTTCGAAAAAATGCTATTCTGGGATCAGGCTTTCGAATGTTCGAAAGTGATTACGGACGCAAAATGTCGTTCGAAAAGGCGTGAATGGCTCCTCCCAAATTTACGTCATTTTTACTGATTACGATGATCAAAATTACCAGATATCCAATAGAAATTCTTTAAAAAGTAATCGATATAATCATTATCGAATCGTAGTTTCATCTCAAACATTTTCAATGGCGGCTTGAGTGTTTTGTTTATAAATAAATAGCGTTGCGAGGATAATTTTGCTGTGTAAAATTATTTAATTTTTACAATCGGATTAATCTAATTGAAGTTATTATTATGAAAAGATTCTTGCAGAATGTCTGCATACTGATTATTGAAGTGTAATGTACGGAGTATTTTCTTGCTAAACAAACTTTTCACTGAATAAATATTGCCTCATGTATGTGTTGTTTAAACATATCACATACTTTGGCAATAAAAATTCAGTTATTTCTATTTTTGATCGAAGGTGAAAAAAATGGATCTCCAGCACCAGAAGCAAGTCTGAAATATTGTTATACTCCATTATGGAATATGTTATATGCCCTCTAAGAACTTGTTAAATAGGTAGGAAGTAAGTTACATGCATTTTTATTACTTTACAGCTGAAAAATCTTGCTGTTGTAGGAGAAATTTTTTATTTTAGCGTTGCTTAATAACAGTATTTTTTCAATTTAGACGAAATAAATAAATTAAAATACAATGTGGGAATTATAAATATTCAAATGATCATTGTTAGTAGATTAAGTTATCAGTTTTGAATTTGTAGATTACTTTAAAATTATTATTTATTTAATGCTTTTTATAATAATTTAATATAATGCAGATTGTTTTTCTGAAAACAATATGCATTGAGCTTTCGTAACTTTTAACATATTATTTTCTCTTTTGAAAGTATAATCATGAAAAAAAAAAAAAAAATGAAAGTACTTCATATTTTCAAATCGCTTCTTTGAATAACTGAAGAGCACTGAATTTTAATGACTTGTGCATTTTACAAGAATAAATAATGCAACTTTTATTTATGCAATAGTATAAGAAAAATGCAGTTTTGATTGAGAGAAAGCCATAAAGTAATTAATTTATTGTTTATTAAGTATTGCACAAATTGAAGTTTTTCTTGTCTTGATGCTGAGGTTTGTAAACTTCTGCAAGTGAAACTAAATAACTAAAATGTGTATGCTTGGGGGTGAGGAATTCAATCAATTTACTCAGCACTGATGAAGTGATCTTTTGATGGAGTAAGGATAAAAGTTCGTATATTTTTATTCATTCATTATAATGAGTGGCAGGATGAGCTTATTTTAATCATAATGTAAATCAACCAATTTTTAAAAAAAATATTTAAATTGACTTAGCAATAAATTTTTATTTTAAATCAATGTTAAGATATTTTATAAAAGATATGTTTACCCAAAAATACATTTTAAACTTTAAAAGTGGGAGAGGTGTTATTATGCTTATGATTTCTGTGAAAAGTTAATTTCTAGAAAGCTTTCAATGCCTAATTCAATATTACACTACATCAATACTCATCCTTCCTACCAACCTGACATTATATTTAACACGTAAACAAATGCTTTTTTATTTCATTTATCCCCTTCGGGATCAGGATGAGCTTCTTTTACAGAATTTTTAATATTTTATTTGTTTTTTAAAACAGAAATTTTTGCCTAATTGAATCGGGGAAATGCTCGGATTAAATTGGAGATTTTTTGACAAGGTAAAGAAAAAAGTTTATTCATTCATTAATATTTAGTGTTATAATAATTATTTTACTTGGGTGGCAGGATTTGTTAATTTTAATCAAGATTCAAATATTCATATTAAAAAATGATTTAGATTAACTTTAAAAAAAAAAAAAACTATTTTAAATCTTTATCAATATATCTTGTAATATGTTTGTTCAAATATGCATTCTAAATATTAAAAGTGGGAGAGGCTTTTTTAAGTTATTAAAATCGAGCATAACTAGAGGTGGAGAATTTTCTGAAAATCTTACCAGCCAGCAAAATGCAACATATAGTTGAAAATTGTTATAAAAAAATTTACGTCACTGCAAAAATAGCTAATTTCTATTACTACAAAGCATTTTTGCTTTTTTAATACATAAAATTAAGAAATATATATATAAGAAGGGAAAGTTTAATATAGAATAAAACTTTGTATAATGTAATTTAGAAAGTTGTCAAAATATAAACTAACTGGAAAAGAAAAAAAATAACTTTTTGGCATATCTCTGTAGTTTGGATTTTTCGAAGATTACCTAAAATTGTACTCGACCTGTCAGAAAACTCACTCACCAGAGGCGAATAAAATGATGTAATTCCCCAACCCAGAACATAACATTTAAAAATAAAATCACAAGTAGAGAATGTGTAAGTTAAGGTAATAAATAGATAGGATACTTATTAAATTGTAACTATTATTAGTAAGGAGAATGCTCATACAATACAAGACATTTATTTTATTTAATATTTTCAAAAGTTAAAGTAAATTAACATTTTTAAATTAGATCCCTGTTATATTGTTTGTTTTGTTTTACTATATAACAATACTTTTATATGCTTAAAATATAGTTCAGATTAACCATTGTGAATGATTTCTTTTTTTTTTCTTTCTATTTCCAGATAAATTTAGATAAGGTTCTCTAATTATTAACTTTAATGGAGGATATTTTACTTCGAAATTAAAAAAAAAAAAAAAAAATCACAAAAATTCTGCTTAAAGTGTTGAAAGAAATCTTTTTATTATTATTATTTATGAATTTATCAAGATGACTATTATATTTAAAGAATTAAAATATTTACTGAATACTGTGAGTAGAATGTGTTGCTTCTGAGTAGTAAGTATTTCATTAAGAGAAACTAAAAATGAACTTTTTACTTTTTCCCCAAAGGTATCCCTTCAAATGTATTTAGATTTGTAAATAAAATTCACTCCCCCCCCCCCCCCCAAAAAAAAAAAGCTTTTGATAGCTTATCCATTTGTAAAAATGGCTCATATAAGTTAGGCCTCCCCCCCCCCCCTACTTTCTTTTATGTTTAACTTCTTGTATAAACAAAAATGCTGTTTCTAAGCATAGTTTAAATCTATATAATAAAGCACAGTGTACCCGCATAGCATGCCTAACTGATTTTTCCTTCCAAAAACTGTCTATGAAATTGACGCTCCCACTGAGACGAGTATCTTGTCTCTGTGCATCCGAAGCCTGCCAGCAGAAACAGAAATTTGCTAACCAAAGGGGGAAAATGACATTCTTTTTTCGGGGAGGGGGGCAATACAATGTTAAAGTAAAATAAAAAGTGCTATAAAAATAGCAATAATTATTAATATTGTTTCAATAGTTGCAACAAACATTTTTAATTATGCAGTTTTATTGCATGTTTCTTAAAATTTTGTTTTAATAAGAAATCTTAATTTTGTTATGGTATATTAGCCGCAAAATCTGGTTTACCCAGAAGTATTGTAAATGCTAATAGTGTGTTTATTAGAACATAAATTAGCAGAACTTTGCTCATCTAAATGCTTTCATATTGTCAATTATTTTAATGAGTTTTTTTTTTAATTTATGAGACAAACACAATTTTCACTTACCGTCCTTGGACAGGCATCTACACTAGTTGTTAATAATATGCAGCATAATGTTATATAAATAGGGAAGCTGTTACATCTATTCTAAACAAATCATTAATATACAGAAAGCATAAAGTATATGAAGCAAATTTGGTTTACATTCTTGAAATAATGTTTTTTCTTTATATACAATTGCAAGCTTATGCAGATCTACTACTTTTTACAACTGAAGACTTAGATAGCATTGCTTCATCTAATGTGTAATTAATGAAATGTTTAGAATGATATATAAAGAGAAAACCCCACTGTCCCATTTCACCCCATTTTCTCCTACTAAATACATTTGCAAGAAATAAAATTCTTGCAAGTCAGATTTTCAGAATGTTTCTAATCTCTAATTCAATATCACAGCACACCAATATGTACCCCTATCCCCCCCTACTACCTCTAACCCTAACATCATATTTACATGTAAACAAGTGCTTTTTCATTCCCTTTCATCTTATTAAAATAGTTATTGATAGTTCTAAAAATCAAAAAGCTCATTAATGCAACTTAGTTTTTACTTGATATATATAAATTAAATGATTATAAATCTAATTAATTAATAGGGCATATTTTCAAATGGAAAAAAAAGGGCTTTAACAAAATCTCTAAAAAATTGAACCTTTATATTTAGCATCAGAGCTGTTTGACTTTATATGGAGATTATCAGTAAAAGCTTTCAATGTTATTGTTTTCACTGGTAATATAATATTTATATCATTTTTCATAAGTAAAACAATATTTTTCAGCAATTAATGCTTTTATGATTTTTTTTTTCAGTACATTAATAAAAGCATATTTTTATGTTATATCATAACATTTCATATCTTATACATTATTGGTGTTAAATCGCATTGCTTCAGGATAAAATATATTAATTGTAACTGCGTGACAGGGACGTAAACAATTACAAATTTAATTGTGCAATTGATATATTGAGATACTTAATATAAATACTTTAAGAAAAACAGCTATTCACAGTCATTAAGGTAAGGCTGGCAATGTAAATATTTATTTAAACAAGATGCAAATAAGATTAAAAAATGCATGTTTTTAAAAGCAGTAAATTTATAAAAAGGAGAAATAAAATGTAAATGATATGCCCCCCACCCCCTTTTCCATCAACAAAAAAGAATCATTTGAAATCAATTTTTTTGTACAAATATATTTAAAATGCTTCGTCTTTTTATTTATTATTTTTTTAAAATGTTTGTTTGTATTATTACCTTCGTGTTAAATTAAGATTTCTATGAAAAATAACCTTCAAGGGAATTAAAAAATGTGATTTGTTATATACACAAATAGTGTTACTTTTGTTGAATATGCATAAAATATTTAAGTAGCTACAGCAGGAATAATAAAGTGCGTAAAAAATATATCTTGTAATCTTTTAACTCTTAACATTTGAAATGACATTTCAGGAAGTAAAATTTGAAATTATTCTTAAATGTCACATTTGAAGCGTTTGTATAAAATCTATGCATTTTTTTTTTACAAATGGTTGAGCTTTTAAACTGTTTGTAAATTGAAATCTTTCACATTTTAAGAAATTAACATTCGTTGCTAAGGTTTGTCACAATCAGATAATATTTAAAGGGTCACAAAAGAGTTTTCGGATATAATACTGTATCGAAGTACCGTATAGTAATACACCAAGATTTTGAATGTTTTTAAAACTTCGTTACAGGTGAATGCACTTCGTTCAACTTTCAATCTCTAACTTATTGTTTCTGGAACATCCTGTATGTTAGTTACATTCAGATGTATACATGTTTTATACATAAAGTAGGCATACACATGTAACATGCATAAAACACATATAAACACTTACTAAACTTAAAGATCCATACATAAATATATCTTTATAGAAGAAATAAGTTGTTCAACCCATAAGTCTAACATATTTTAGAAATCCAAAAAATTTTTGAATTTATTCTATAAAATATATTCTTTACTTTCATCCGTTTACTAAAATTTTTACTTTGTTCAAATCTTTAACTATACTTGAAACGTGAATACATTCGAATATCGTTTGCAAATTTTTGGATGCTTTTTTATATTTTTTTTAACCTTTATCCTCTGTTGAAAACGTAAAACTTACTTTCATACATATGCAGAGAAAGCTGTTTACAAAAATTTAAATAACAAAAATATTTTACAAGGAGTTGAAATCTGAAAAAGCAGGTCTCTGACATTAAGTGGAATTTTTTATTGCACCGAGAGAAATATATTCACGGCATTACATACTGCATTAATAAAGACATTTTAGAGATTTGTTTCTTGTCATCTTTATTTAAAAATAGCTGAGATAAAGCAGTTTTTAACTGTACGGCGATTGATTTTTATATGGGATTTCAAAGTAAGCTCTAGAAAACGAGATTTCTTCTAAATTTACTTTTCTTGCTGTTCTAACCGTTCTTGCTACTCTAATATTCTTAAAACTAATTTCTCATATCCTTCAGCTGCAAATTCTCGAAAATCTTGACGATACTTTGCTAAATGCATAGTCAAAAATATTACCATAAACGAAGGTTATAGATGAATAATTTGAGCAAATTGTCTATAAAATCCAATATCAACAAAAACTGTAACTGGGCTTCCATAATTGGGTTCTAAACATATTTATTTTCGTGTATTTGCGTAAAATTTGCTATTTTTTTAAGTTGAAATGGAAAGCCACCCTTTCTGTTTCTTTTAACCAGTTGGAAAATGCTGTTTGTTCTCTGTCTAGAAATATCCGAGATAAAGCTGAATCCTTGTAATGTCCGCATTTTATTCGTTTCCTGATCGGCTCATTTTTAATCCATGGCGTTCGTAACGTATGATTCTGTTATTACGTAAGCTACGTTTTGATCACCATAGAAATTATGTTTATTGTTATTAATTTTTTAAATATTGAATTTATTTACAAGTCTAAAATTTTAGTCTTTGAAAACATCCTTTTCCAATATAATTTGTTAAATTTTTTTTCTGGAATGTTCTGTATTAAAAGATTGAATAATATAAATTAAGACAGACTTAAACACAGTTTTTTTAAATAGATAAAATTTATATACAAAAAATTAAAACACTAAAAAACATTTAAAAATACAAAAGTCAACGTTTTGCCAAGCTACATGCAAGTCCTCGTCAGTACAGAAAAACGTTCTGTATGTTACTCTCATACAGATGTGTATATACTTTATACATAAAGTAGACATACATAAAAACTAGGGTAATTACATAGGTAAAACATAGAAAAAAACTTAATATACCAAAATATCCATATATAAATATAGTGCATCTTTATAATAAGGAATAAGCTGTTGAAATTATAAATCTTTCATATTTTTGTAATCCAGCAAAATTTAGAATCTATTACTATAAAATATATCCTTCACTGTCAACTGTTGCCTGAAAGTTTAACTTTGTTCAAATGTTTAACTCTACTTGAAAACTGAATGTATTCGCATGTCGTTTGCAAATTGTTTGATGCTTTTTATATTTTTTTCTAAGCTTCGCCCTCTGTTGAAAACGCAAAATTTACTTTTATACATATGCAAAGAAAGCTGTTTACAAAAATTTCTATTACAAAAATATTTTACAAGGAGTTGAAATCTGAAAAAGCAGGTCACTGACATTAAGTGGAATTTTTGATTGCACCGAGAGAAAAACATTCACGGTATTTTATACTGCATTAATAAAGACATGTCAGAGATGTTTTTTCTTTGGCTCTTTCTTTAAAAATAGCTGATATATAGCAGTTTTTAATTGTACGACGATTGACTTTTACATAATGGGATTTCAAAAGTAAGCTCTAGAAAACGTGGTTTCTTTTAAATTTACTTCACTTTTTGTAACCGTTCTTGCTACTCTAATATGCTTAAAACTATTTTCTCATATCCTTCAGCTGCAAATTCTCGAAAACCTCGACGATATTTTGCGAAATGCATTGTGAAAAATATTACTATAAAAAAGAATACTGCCCAGTTAAACGGATGGCATTGAGCTCACAGGCTACAAATACTAATTGTACATTAAAGCCTTATATTTTAGGTAGCTTTCATTACAAAAAGTAAAAAGCTACCTATTGCAGCCGTCCGGAGGAAAGCACTTCCGGAAAATTTTGGTATATTTTCACCGATCATGACCCCCAGACCCCAAAACCACCCTCCGTTCAAATGTTGACATATATATATATATATATAAAACCATATATATATATATATCTGATTTTTGTCATGCGATAATTAACGTATTTATGAACTGATTTGAATGAAACTTGGTATGTACATAGTACATACAAATGTCTCAACCGAGTTCGTTGGCCAGCATGATCCGCCATTTTATTTCAAAATGGCGGCCATTTTAAATTTTTTAAAAAATTTAAAATTTAAAATTCAATGCAAAAAAATTAAAAGTTGAAAAATATTTTTCTTTTACGTGTTATAACTTAAAACAACGATTCCAGAACACTTTTTATTTTGTTTATACCTTTAGAAATGATTGAGTTATAGCACTTTGAATTTTTCTTATGGCTGACATTTTGAAACGATCTGATTTTTGTCACGTGATAACATGCGTATTTATGAACGGATTTGAATGAAACTTGGTATGTACATAGTAAATACAAATGTCTCAACCGAGTTCGTTGGCCAGCATCATCCGCCATTTTGTTTCAAAATGGCAGATATTTTAAATTTTTAAAAAATTTAAAATTTTAAAATTAAATACGAAAAAAATTAAAAGTTGAAAAATATTTTCCTTTTACGTGTTAGAACCTAAAACAACGATTCCAGAACACTTTTTATTTTGTCTATATCTTAAAAAATGATTGAGTTATAGCACTTTGAACTTTTCTTATGGCTGACATTTTGAAACGATCTGATTTTTGTCACGTGATAACACGCGTATTTATGAATCGATTTAGATGTAACTTGGTGTGTACATAATATATACTGAGGACTGAATCGAGTTCGATACTCAGTTCCATCCGCCATTTTATTTCAAAATGGCGGCCATTTAAAAATTTTTATAAATTTTAAAATTTAAAATTAGGTACAAGAAAATGAGAAATTGAAAAAGATTTTTCTTTTATGCATTTGACCTTGATACAAAGATTCAGAGCATTTTTTATTTCGTTTGTATCTTACAAAATGGCTGAGTTATCGCATATATATATTAATCGATTTCAATATGAGTGTGCATGTGATCCTGAATTAAGATTTCGACCAAGCTCATAATCAGGTTCTACTAATATAACTTAATTTAAAATAAATAAATATATATATAAGTATATGAAAGCTACCTTTTCCTCCCGGCACTGCCGGAAGGACTATTTAAGGGTTAATTCCGTTCGAAAAAAAATTAAGGGGAAACAGCTGTCCCCTTTCCTCTTTTTTTAGACTTAATCATTGAACCTCCTATACTATCAAAGACATGCTTTATCATATAAAAAATCTATATCCAAAATTCAGAGCAAATGAGAATTCTTAATAAAAACCCTTTTAGCATTTATATAATTTAAAAGGAGTTATCCCCCTCTTTTGTACTTAACCATTAAACTTCCAAAACTATTCAGAGATTTGAACGAAATCTGAAAATTCTGCTTGAAAAACCCATTTATATAAATTAAGGGGGGGGGGCATTAGAAACCCTGTTCCCCCTATTTATACTTATTCAATGAACACCTAATAACAGTCACGGAATCGCCTCATCAGAATGATCCTAATCTAAATTTTGAACGAAAACTTAATTCTGCATGAAAATCCCATTTATATCAACTAAGGTGAGGGGCATGATCCCCCCGTTCCCCCTCTTATGCATATCGAATGAACTCCAAAAACCAATCAGGGAATCGCCTTGTCAGGATATACTTACATACAAAATTTCAAGTGGATCGGATATTTTTATCATGAGTTATCGCGTTACATACGAACGTACATACAGAACGGACGGGCACATAAGCTCTCAAGCTATGATAGCCTGTGAGCTAATAAACGAAGGTTATTGATGAATCATATGAGCAAATTGTCTTTCAAATCCAGTATTGACAAAAACTGTAATTGGGCTTCCATAATTGGGTGCCAAGCATTTTTATTTTCATACATTTGAGTAAAAATTGCTGATTTTTTTAAGTGTAAATGGAAAGTCACCCATTCTCTATTCTTTTTAACCATTTGAAAAATGCTGTTTGCTCTCTCTTCCTATAAATATCTGAGAAAAAACTGAATCTTTGTAATGTCCGCATTTTATTCGTTTTCTGATTGGTCCATTTTTAATCCATGGCTTTCGTAATATGAATCATATTACGAAATTATTATTACGTAATTTAATATTATTTACGTAATTACGTAGTATTTACGTAATTTATATTATTTATTAATACGTAAATTACGTTTCGATCATCATAGAAATTATGTTTATTGTTATTTTTTAAAATGTTGAATTTATTTAGAAGGCTAAAATTTTAGTCTTTGAAAACATCCTTTTCCAATATAATTTGTTAAATTAATTTTTTTTTTTTTGGAATGTTCTGTATTAAAAGATTGAATAATATAAATTAAGACAGACTTGGGTACATTTTTAAAAATAAATAAAATTTATATACAAAAAGTTAAAACACTAAAAAACATTTAAAAATATAAAAGTCAACGTTTCGCCAAGCTACATGCAAGGCCTCATCAGTACAGAAAAACGTTCTGTATGTTACTCGCATACAGATGTTTATATACTTTAAACATAAAGTAGGCATACATAAAAACTTAACATAGGTAAAACATATAAAAAACTTAATATACCAAAAGATCCATACATAAATGTAGTGCATCTTTATAATAAGGAATAAGTTGTTGAAATTATAAGTCTATCATATTTTGGAAATCCAGCAAAACTTTGTATCTATTAATATAAAATATATTCTTTACTTTCAACCGTTGACTGAAAATTTAACTTTGTTCAAATCTTTAACTACACTTAAAATCTGAATATATTCGAATATCGTTTGCAAATTGTTGGATGCTTTTTATATTTCTTGTATGCTTTATCCTCTGTTGAAAATGCAAAATTTACTTTCATACATATGCAAAGAAAGCTGTTTGCAAAAATTTCCATAACAAAAATATTTTACAAGGAGTTGAAATCTGTAAAAGCAGGTCACTGACATTTAGTGGAATATTTTACTGCACTAAGGGAAACACGTAATGTTTAAGTAATTGTACCTAACTACCACACCCTCTAATATCTAAAGATAGGATAAATATTATGTTTATCATGCTTACAGTAGATTTTTTTGTTTTTAAGCTTAAAGTTACTTTGAGGAAAAATTATACTATTGTGAAAAAATGATTTTTTAAAAGTTCATATTTTTGTTTTGAAATTTGAAAGTAACCACTTCCTACAAATAAAACTTTTTTTTCGTGCCTTTTCAAGACACTGTAGACTTTTTCTTTGCTCAAAAATCGAAAAAAATTGCATAATATTATTTTCCAGTTTGATCTGAGCCATTTGCAAAAGAAATAAAATACATTTTTTATTTTTATGTTTTTTGTTACAAACGTTTTAATTTTGTACACAAATAATTTTTCGGCCCTTTAATATATACTGTTTTTGTCAAAATTTATTTCACAATTTTGAGATTTTAGAATTCTTTTTTGCCTTCTGCGCCTTAATTTTTGATCAAAATTTCTAAAATTGATAAGGTAGAAAACGATATTATTTACAAACTGTGTCCGCATTTTAAAAGTCGAATCCATTAGGTTAATTGTTTTTTGTAAGTTTAATTGTAACCTTAGATTAAACTTTAATTAATCTTTAGATTAAATTTATTGACTGGCGAAATATTTGACAGTCGATATAAAATTCAACGAAAAAAAATTTTATGAAGATTTTCTATTCGAGATTAAAAATCCATTCACAGATTGGCGTAATACAGTTTATGGTAAGTAAAGGGATCAAAGAAATATCTCCGATAAAAACACATGGCGCATTTAAAAGTTTCATTTGATTTTTTAAAAATCTTAATGTCATAATGAGAAAGAAAATGTCTTTAAAGGTATTCTATTTTTGTTGAAATGCATATTTTCACAAAATTACACATCTCTGATGAAAATTAAAGGTTTGGTTTATTTTATGACGGCCGATTATCAACACGTGGGATATAGGCCCAAAAGGGTTGGGATGCCCTCCATGGGGGGTCTTTCTAAGGGAGCCTAACCCGTATTTACACAAGGAAATCCAAGGTTCGAAGAAAACCGCGGAAAACTTCGAAAAATTAGTGCGACGGTCGCGATTGGGCTCGAACCCACCACCTGCCGTTTACCAATTGAGAGGTAAGAACCTCTCGGCCATTGGTGGGGCTGCAACTTAAAGAAAAAGTTGAAAACTAACATGCGCTGTTCCCTTAATGGGAACGATATAAATTTCTATTAATTTGGGAGTTAGAATAGGAATTAATATTTATCATTTTAATGTTAGCTCTCGGGCTAAATATAGGGCTAATATGAAAAATTGATTTTAAGTTAAAGTGAAAGGACATAAAATTAAACTTTTAGCATGAATAGAGAAATCGGCGTTTTTTTCGTTTGCTTTTAGTGTACAGTTTTAGGGGTAAACTCTATTTAAACAGCAACAGTCGCCTTCTAACATTGACTAATTCTATCGTCTTTGGCACCTATTTCCATTGTTTGTATGTCATGTTGGTTACATAAATACAGATATTCTAACATCTAAATTTTGGTTTAATATTACAAACTTTAATTTCCAGTTATCGCTCTCACTTAGTGTAAAAATATCGATATATGTTTTGGATACAAATGAGACATGCTTCTAAATTTGTTTAAATGCGCCTAAACTAGAAGACATACAAATTAAACTGACCGAAATAATGCCCAGGCCATGGATCGAGCCCAGTTACTTGGCTTACAGGGACAATGCTCTACCAATTAAGCTAACTAGGTCAGCAACCGACGAGCATATCTCAATGAGATAAACTCACTGGTAACATGGGGTTTGTCATGAAGACAATAATAATAGAATAAACCGAAGACAAAATAACTCGCAGGCTACATAGATAAACTATTATTTTCAACACAGCCAAACTGATTAGCAAAGTTATCATACAAATTGAACATTTCTAACTGTGCGAAAAAAAATGCCCATGCCGGGAATCTAACCTAGAAAGCTTGGACATGGGGTTTGTCATGAAGACAGTTTAATAGAATAAACCGAACACAAAATAACTCGCAGGCTACATAGATAAACTATTATTTTCAACACAGCCAAACTGATAGCAAGGTTATCATACAAATTGAACATTTCTAACTGAGCGAAAAAAAATGTCCATGCCGGGAATCTAACCTAGAAACCTTGGTCTATAGTGACAATGCTCCACCATTTAAGGAGTCGTTTGGGCCTAAGATATGCTTCCCTGTTGTCAATCGAGTTAAGGGGTAGAGCACTGGCCGTGTAAACCAAGGATTTGCTTTCAATTCCCGGCCTGGGTGTTTTTTTGCTCAGTTGCAAATATTCAATTCGTGTGAAAACTTTACCAGTCAGTTTGTGTTAAAAATAATAGTTTATTTACAAGATTTGGAATAATTGATAGCAAGGCAAATGTGAATTATAATGAATTTTTTAAATAATTAATATTAATATTTAATATTAATAATTAATAAATTTTACAACATCAATAAAAGAAATCTTGTCTTGTGCGAAACTATTATATTAGTAAAAATTAAAACAATTTATATTTTTGTATAGATGAGTAATTTTCAGAATCAAAATGAGACACGTAATTGTATAGTTCCAGCATGCTTCAGAGAATTATATGTAAATCTTTAATAATACAAGCAGAGACTAAAAATACTTAAGTATTATAATGTTGCTGAGAGAAATCCCTGTTTAACTGATTGTGATTACTTTGTTCAGCCCATTCATTTGACCTCGATAACTAGAATACAGCAAAATCGATTAACACAGTAAAAATATACGAAAAAGTCTAGGAAAATAAATTCGTACAAACAAAATATAGAGGCTTTTTTTCTGCAAGATTCTAAACAAATTAATCAATCATTTCTAACAGGTTTTCGATACGTCTTTATATGTTTGTTTTCGTATGTTATGTAGAAAGAGGTTTGTTTCTTTGATCTTAGTTAACATAATCGATTATTGGGAAGCTGTATATTTTGAATTGATCTGCAAAATTGTCTATACTATTAGATAACAGATGAGACTTCGCGTGTTGAATAAAATAATGCAATTTTATCATTTTACATAGCGCAAATAAACAAGATGTGTAATCGTTTAACGTTTTAGATTAAAAAAAGAAAAGGATATATGGCATTTACTTGTGTTTAATGGATAAGTTTACGAAACACACATCCTCATTTAATAGAGTAAAACGAATATTATATAAACTGGTTGGTCCCAGTTAAGATAAAAGAGTTTGAAAGTCCGAATAAGTAAAACAATTTGGAATATCTTTATACTTTTTTGACATGCTGAAACAGGTTTTGCAATAAAAATTATTTTGAAACTTTTCTGACAGATGATACATCATTATAATGAGGAAAAGTAAAATAAGGAAATTTTCTACCAAATAGATTTTAAATTATTTAATAACAAATTTCACATTTTTAGCTTAACTCTTAAAATTTTACCAAAAAGATGAAAACAAACGCTTTCTATTATTTGTTTTTTCATCAAAATAGTGCTAATTGTGCTAGCACTATGATATCATTATCTCAAACATATTTATTTAAAATGAGTTATTTTTGATACTATTTGCTAACAAAACATTTTTGATATTTAAGCATCATCTATCGGTGAAGTTGCGAACTAATCACTTTAATTGCATAATTCGTTTCCGCGTACCCTAAACAGTATAAATACCTAAATATATTCCAAATAATTTAACCTGCACAGCTCTTATAACACTTCCACTTTAACTATGTATATAATGCGTACTTTATATATTATATTGTATAATGCTTCTATATATGTCGTATATAATGAGTACTAGACCTAAGCACGAACGATACAGAAAGTACACAGAAAATGATTGTTAATGAATTTTAGAAATTAATTTACAGATAAAAAATCCTCTATTTTAGAGAAACAAGTATTAATTTTAATTATCTTGCAAAGGTTTCAGAATCGCAATATTTCTATTCCGTCAATAAAAATTTAATTCCTTCTAAACTGGTTTTAAAACCATTTCAAATCAAACAATGTATTAATATTTTGCTCTTATTTTATTAAAAACAATTATTATTCAACGTCCACATTCTCGACGAAGAGTTATTTAGCATATCTGATGCAAATTATGTGCTAATAGTTCTACTTTTACATGCATAACATATATTTTATACTAAACATTTATTAATTTATTTTTTTAAATTCGTAATTTAATGCGAATAATGCATGTACTACTTTACACTTTAGCAAAAATACTTTTAAGTCATCTAGTTCTGTATTCGAATCTGCATTTAAAAGCACTTCAAGTACTCTTTAAATTATAATTTCGGGAAAACTAATAGTCGTCTAGGATTTTTACGAAATTAAACTTCAGAAATATCCTACTTATGAAAGTTGTGGTGAATAAATATGTAAGTTAACGCATAAAATGTAACATCTATCTAAAAAATTTTGTTCGTTCAAACAATGTTAAGTAAAGCTCTGTAGAAGCAGCAAACCTCTTTTGAGACCTCATTTAGCAATATTCATCCTCTGTAAACTGCCCAGAAAGTTTATCGAATCGTTGTAATGGACCACAAGCATATCTGACGTCAAAGAACGTCACGATGGATTAAAACTAATCAGCTTCTCGCTTTATCCCACAAGCGTTCACCAAAAACCAATCAAATACCGCATCGCTTGTGGGAAACATTGCAAATTCCGCCCCGTGCTAGTGGTCAATTCCATTTAGAACAGATAAATTTTTTGCAGCATGATAACGCAAATGGCGAAATCGGCACACTTTGAAATTGAAACTAAATTGTCGTGCAAGTTAGCCTTTTACTGTATCAAATTTATTAGAAATCAACTTTAAACAAAAAGAAAATTTAGTTCTCATGACTAAAGAACTGCAAATTCTTTGCAAGTTAGTCGAAAATTCAGCTTTGTCTTGTCAAAAATACTAGACAGTTATTTGAAAGAAATAATGCTGCCATGTCATAATATGTGTTTACAAATGCCATATAAGTTTACTGCTTCAAGTCTTTTAATGCATACGCACCGCCAAAGTTCATGTTACCGTTTTTATGAACCTTAACAAATAACTTTCATATTTGTAATATAAATTATTTTTTTCTGGTATTTAACAAGAAAATGCAATGATGACAACTGAAAAAAATTTGTGTACGGAATGCAGTCCTGAAAGTTTTCTATTCTCTGAATATAGTGATTTTTTGCTTTCGTCAATTGCATAAATTAAAAACAATTTTGCATCAGCTTCACAACAAACTACATGTGCAAGTGGGTAATGGTATACTTTGCGGGAGATTGGCTGCAATTTTGTCGAGTCAAATTTCTCACGGCATATAATATGAGGGGAAAAAAATCAAACTTGCTGCTAATGTGCAATCTATCTGCAGTTAATGCAGTAATATTTTGTTTTCATATATTAAAAAATACAATGATTCACTCCTTCCCTCATAAAGAGTTCTCCAGCGTATCCAAAGCAATTTATATGTGAATATTTGCACATTTACATCTATAACACATATTTTCTATTAAAAAAATTAAGAAACATGCGTTTGATTCTGCACTTAAATTATAATTTCTAGAAAATTCATAATCACCTGTGATTTTTACGAAATAAACTTTAAAAATTCCTACTTATAAAAGTCGTGGTGGATAAATAATTAAGTAAAAACTTAAAATCTAACATCTCTCTAAAAATCTTTGTTCGTTCAAACAATATTATGTAGTGTTATGTAGTATATTATTTCGAAACAAATGTCCATTAGCAGCACACCTCTTCTCAGACCTCCTTTAGCAATATTCATTCCCTGTAAACAGTCCAGAAAGTTTATCAAATCGAACTCTTTTCATTTAGAGCAATCAGAAAGTCTTTTGTTAAAGATCGTAACATAAGTGGCTTTTATTGCATTCGTGATTGACAAAAACCCTTTACCGACGAATAAAACGCATATCGAACAATTAATGTACTAATATTTTATCTTTATATTAAAAAAACAATGATTCACTTCCCTAGGATAAGTTCTCCAGCGAATCTGATGCTATATGTATACAAATATTTGTACATTTAGATTCATAATATATATTTTTGTATTAAAAGTTTAAGAAACATGTAACATTCAATTCTATATTCGAATCTGCTTTTAAATAGCGATTTCTACAAAACTCAGCCATCTATGAATTTTACAAAATAAAACGTCAGAAATACCCTACTTTATAAAAGTCGCGGTGAATAAATATTTAAGTTAACTCTTAACATCTCAAAAATCTTTGTTCGTTCAAACAATGTTATGTAGTGCCCTTTAGAAGCAAATGTCCATTAGCAGCACACCTCTTCTCAGACCTCATTTAACAATATTCATCCCCTGTAAACTGTCCAGAAAGTGCATCGAATCGAACTCCTTTCATTTAGAGCAGTTAGAAAATTCTTTTGTTCGAGTTCGTAACACCATAAGTGGCCTTTATCGCAACCGTGATTGACAACAACCCTTTATCTTTTCCCAGGCTGCGAATAAGAGGGGTGGACGAAAGGGGAGCGAGGAGGAAATCGTTCGAAATTCACGTTTGATAGTGGGGATGGGCTTGCTTCCGCGATCGCCAGCTAAATGACCATCATATCCGAATATCCATCTGACGTATCTCAATTCGAAAGATGAATCGTCGCTGACTAGGATTACCAGCTTGGTAATTATGATAGTGTCTCGATGGGGGTTGCTATTTTGGCGTGTTTTCACCAATTACTTTTATGGTGCTTCCAGGATGACAGCGTTAATAATGTTAGATTTGCATTGTTTTAAGTGCTTAATTTGGTAAATTATTATCTATAAAGTTGAACTTTCTTAAATTAGCGACAAATTTGTGTCGGTGATATGTTATTAGGAGTAGGAATTATTGTTACAGTAGATAAGTTTTCGTTTGTTTTACTTTATATGACGTTAATTCTAATTAATATTTGAATAAATTTTTTATAGGCTACATTTTTGTTCTTTGTATACTTACAGAAAGTATTTTATTGATGAATGATAGCTGTTCTAAATATATGGGCGTTTTCAGTTAAAGCCAATGGTAAATTCAGTTTTAGAAGTAAAAAAAAAAGTAGCAATATTACGTCTGAAATGGTAAATGTTTCCAGTTATTGTATATGTTGAAAAAGTTTTTGTTAGTGACAAAAAATAGTTTTTGAGAATTCAATAATTGGAAAACTGTATGAGGAGAGGGGAGGGACGAGGGGTAACCGTGCTTTGGAGTATGTATGTGTGTGAGTATTCATGTAGGTAAGCCTATACACCCAGGTGTGTGTATGTAATATAGGTGGAGATTCTCAAAATTTTTAAGGAGACAGTGACTCCTAAACACAAATATTCCAGTGACCACTAGGGCTTAATTATAAAAAAAAAAGATTTTCGTCAAATGATCGCAAAAAACTTGATTTTGGTTAGAACATCGCTACAAAAGATGCGACTTTCGTCAGAGGTACTCGAAAATAAAAATGGGATTATCATCCGAAGATTGCGGAAAAACGCGATTTTCGACAAATGAATCGCGAGAAAAGACGCAAAATTCGTCAAAGGATGTAGACTTAGAAGCCATAAATTAGTCACCATGTCCAAGAATTTAGAAGCCACGTGGCAATTTGCGACCGAGAATCTGCACCTTTTAATATGTAAGCGAATAAAATTTTACTGTGAAAATTGCCTTATTTAATCGGAGCATTTTCTTGATTTAATAAGTCACAAATTTCTGTTTTTAAAAACCGGTAACAAAACATTAAACATTTCGTAAAAGGCACCTGTCACGTAGGGGTTATGGGAAACCTTCAGTCATTCGAAATCCCCGCGCCGTAATGTTAAACCGATGGGCAAGTTAATTTCGAATTACTCGTTTAAATTTGAATATTTTTAAACGATGGATATGGACATGGGATAGCTGAGCTCGATCTTTAATATGATTGTCTTCTACTTTTTCGATTTTGGTTGCAGATTTTTTTTTTAAAAAAAGGTACTTTCAGTTTCAAAACCAGTTCCAAAAATGAAAGTACACTGTTAAAAATGCTGCTCTCTAGTTTGAACCAAAATTTGATGCTCAGTAGCTTCCTCTATAAGATAGTGAAACCTCGTACCAACATTTGGAGCTTCCAATTTCAACCTCGTTCCAACTACTGGAGCTATGCTTGAAAAGGAGCTCTGTGACGGTTTTCCTGTCACATATTATCTTGCCTTCTCCCCTTCTCATAATCTGAACAATTAAAATCGTAACTTCAAAATTTTAACTGGAAATTACCTCTCTCCCCCTTAAATAAATACTTGTATTTAATATAATGTTGCATTTAAAGTTGTGCGTCAATACTTAGTTATTTCCCCTTTTATAACTTTGTAGATGAAATTAATTCTTTTACAAACTCTCTTTCATATAATGAAAAACATCATTTCGTTCTCTATCATTCTCTTTCGCTCTCATCATTTCTGTTTTAATTTTTATCCCTTAGAGAAAGATCTGTTAATAATTCTTTTCCCCGTCACAATAAAAGTCAACCAAAATTCATTGGTTCAAGCTATCACCATCTTACAATGGCAGCTAATGAGTACCAAAATTGGGTTCAATCTAGGACAAAAATTTTAACAGTGCGCCTATCTTTGAAAGAAAACTAACCAAAATCGAAAAAGTAATAAATAAAAAAGAGTATTGCCCAGTTAAACTGACGGCATTGAGCTCACAGGCTACGCATACTAATTGTACATTGCAGCCTTGTATTTTCGTTAATTCCGTTCGAGAAAAAAATTAAGAAGGGAAAAACAGCTCTCCCCTTTCTCCTTTTTTATACTTAATCATTGAACAGCATGCTTTATCATATTAAAAAACCTATATCCAAAATTCAGAGCAAATCTGATAATTCTTAATAAAAACTCATTTAGCATTTATATAATTTAAGAGGAGTTATTCTCCTCTTTTATACTTAACCATTAAACTTCCAAAACTATTCAGAGATTTGAACGAAATCTGACAATTCTGATTGAAAAATCCATTTATACAAGTTAAGGGGAGAGGCATTAGCACCCCCGTTCCCCCTGTTTATACTTATTCAATGAACACCTAATAACAGCCACGGACTCGCCTCATCAGAATGATCCTATAATTAAATTTTGAACGAAAACTGTTAATTCTGCATGAAAATCCCGTTTATATCAATAAAAGGAAGGGGCATGAGCCCCCCGTTTCCCCTGTTTATACTTATTCAATGAACACCTAATGACAGCCACGGACTCGCCTCATCAGAATGATCCTATAATTAAATTTTGAACGAAAACTGTTAATTCTGCATGAAAATCCCGTTTATATCAATAAAAGGAAGGGGCATGAGCCCCCCGTTTCCCCTGTTTATACTTATTCAATGAACACCTAATGACAGTCACGGTATCGCCTCATCAGAATGATCCTATATCTAAATTTTGAACGAAAACTGTTAATTTTCTGCATTAAAATCCCGTTTATATCAATTAAGGGGGGGCATGAGCCCCCCGTTCCCCCTGTTTATACTTATTCAATGAACACCTAATGACAGTCACGGAATCGCCTCATCAGAATGATCCTATATCTAAATTTTGAACGAAAACTGTTAATTCTGCATGAAAATCTCGTTTATATCAATTAAGGGGAGGGGCATGAGCCTCCCGATCCCCCTCTTATACATATCTAATGAACTCCAAAAACTAATCAGGGAAGCGCCTTATCAGGATATACCTATATACAAAATTTCAAGTGGATCCGATATTTTTATCATGAGTTATCGCGTTACGCACGAACTAACATACGAACGTACATACAGAACGGACGGGCACATAAGCTCTCAGGCTATGATAGCCTGTGAGCTAAAAAATAGCCATACTAAAGATCCAGCTCAGCTATACTACGCAAAAAAAAAATCGTTTAAAAATATTTAAATTTAAACGAGACATTCGAAATTAACCTGCCCATTTTTTTAACATTGCGGAGCGGGAGTTTTCAAGTGTGTGAAGACTCCCTATAACACTGTAGTAGAATTCATTAGCTTATATCTTTTACACATCTTTGAAAAAGACAGAGTTAAAAAGGAGCATAGAATTAATTATCTCAAACTGTTTCTACACGCAATAGTATGATTTTTATAAACTGGGAAATTGTATAGGTATGATTTTTAACATATATTCCATTTTTTCCTCTGAAGCGATTAATAACATAATCGTAAACTAAGATGCCAGATTAACGAGTTTCCTCCATTTTAACTTAATTAAATATTTGGATGAATTCTATTCTAATAAATAATTCAAATATAACATCTTTATCCAAATGACTTATTCATACAATTACTATTTTTTATGACTTCTTTAATTCCTTGCCAGAAAAATGGTCTACGGTAAGAAAATTAAGAAACATCTGTCATTTCCATGTCTAGTAAATTGTTTCTAAAAATTTAATTCTTGAACTGATACTTAATTTTTGTAAAAATATTTTATATGAATTTCGAATGCGGTTTGATTTTTAAAAAATCAGTTTTGATGAGTTTTCGTAAGTTATTGTATATGATATATGTGGTACTTTATTTTAACAGAAAATGTTTTTTTTTATTTCAAATTTGACGGAGAATATTTTTTTTTTAAATGGTTTGCTTTTTAGTTGTAAATTGAAAATAATTTTTTTTTTTTTTTTTACACATTTTTGCAATATGGATATTTTATGTGAATTTGAATATCAAGAAAAAGTTTGTTGAATTAACCCTACACCGTACTATTTTATTTTTATGAAAAAACTATTTGAAATCTATGTAGCGGTAATGTGAAAATTAGTAAAACATTGAATTAACATTCAAAACAGAATAATTAAAGTTATTGAAGAAATACATAAACAATTTAAAAGAAAGGACATATTGTATTTGGCAAACTTTTTATAATAAAAATTATCTTAAAAAATTTACTTTACTTTTAATTACCTACGATATACTGGGAAGTAATTTTTGATGAAAATTTACGCACCATAGACCTTTCAGTATTTCAGTAACATTCTCCTGTTTTTACGACACTGAAGCAAAGATAATAAGTTACTTACTACATGAAAAACTGTATATAATTCTGATCAACCATGGTAAATTCGCTTTCAAAAAATAATTCCTACTTTCATCTTTAGGTGCGTCCGTAATTATGTAAATACGTAGCACCTATAGTCTTCGTTCAGTCTGACCATCTGTCCGCATATAACACAGCAAAAACCATCTATCGAATCGGTTGAAATTCAAAATATATAATTGTTGTGAAGGATTAGTAAATATTAGATTTTGGAAATTTTGGGATTGCACATCTGACAATTTTTTTAAGATGCAAGAGAATAAACATGTACTTATTTCACATACGAACATTGATTTTTAAAAAAAGGTAAAAATACATATTAGAAATAGATAAAAAGTACAAAATGTTATCCCAGCATAAAATGCCGATCACTTTTTATTGTTCGAATGTATTCAGTGATTTATCGGGATGCAGATCCAACTTGTTTAGCCCAGCATTGTAAGAAATGGTAGTCTTGTCCATTGGTCCAATTCTCATTAGCTGTTTTCGCTTCATTGTCTGATGAGAATCTTTTTTCAGATGTGTGTTTCCTTAACCTCGTGCCCTTACAGACACCGGTCTCCGTTAAATGATGACGATCTGTATTGTTTTAGCTCGAAACGCGTTCTTCATTGATTTTTATTTTACGGTGATTTTAAAAAAGTCTATTATTATAATCATTAATTATCGCCAATGTATTCGGTGTTTTTCTGCAGTTTCCTTCAATTTCAGAAAAAAAGTAAACTGGGTACTAAATTCGGGCTTTATGGTGGTTGCACCCGAATTGAACTTTTGAAACCAATTTTGAGTTGGGAATGCAGTAAGGGCCTAGCATTGTCATGCAGAAAATTAACAGCATCATTAAACATGCTAGGGTGTTTGAGTCGGATGACTACATGCAACCATATCAAAATTACGCAAGTAAGAATACTTTTTTAAACATCTTGACATTTCAGTCGCTTTAATGCATGTGCGAACTTACAGGAAGGAACTAATGTATTATAACTTTTCATCCATCATGAGTTCTTTGCTCTCAAACTATCTACTCAAAAAATCGCTTTATATCATTTCGCATCATCTGTTTCTACTGCAAGAAAAAAAAATCTCTAGAAAATAATTTATTTTCAAATACTGCCACTTGTATATATATTAATTCATCCCCGGGAAAATATAAATAATACTACAAAAGTAATATTAATCTTTGATAAATAATAATGTGAACACAAGAAATATTTTTTCATGATCAAATTTCATATAGAAAATCAAAAGTGGCTTATGGCAAGAAATACTATGGCAAAAAAAAAAAAAAAAAAAAAAAAAAAAAAAAAAAAAAAATCAGACAAGCTTGAAATTTTTACTGAATTCAAACAAAAGCTAAAATGATTTTTTAAAAAAAGTGAAAAAGTCTTTAGCATTTCATTCAGCAAAATTGCCTCAACTTTAAAAAAAAATTGTGATGTCTGACCAAAATTTCCAATCAAAGAGAAACACAAATAAATTTCTAATAATATGTTCTTATACATAATGCAGAAAATCAAAGGATAATCATTTATTCATAACGTGAGTAACAACATAACCACAGAGTACGGACAGAGCCTCAACTCGGTTTGAAAAGAACGCCCTCAGTGGAACACTTAAACTAAACCATCGCGTTGGCGATTTTTATCCTCGTGATTTCTGTTTAACTGTAACCATATTCTCGCTTGGCATTTATTGCTGAATGCTGATTTGATTATCGTTGCACACGTGCTTACGCTATTTGATCTTAGATTTCCGCGCTTATATTGATTCGTAATTATGACTGTTATTGTTCTTGAATTTTCAAGTTTAGATTATTAGATCTTTATGTTAAGAAGAGACACATGTATTGTTTGCAAGACGAATACGTCAAAGTTATTTCATATTAAAATAATTCTTTCATAAATTTCAAAACAAGAAGCAGCAAGCCGTCGCTGTATTTTTTTCTTTTTTCCTTTATCATTTGTCGCCAAGGAAGCGATATTTCGCCAAATTAGCAACCTCTCTTATGTTGTTATCGTAGTTTCAGAGTCATCCGCTCGTATCGCTACAGTCTATGCGTAATCCCATGTTAAACAAGTTGCCATTACAGTATATGAAAGTTGATTCTCTGTTCCGTACTTTGTGAACATAACATTATAAGCAACCCCAAATTCTTTTTTTCTAAAACATTTCTTTCTTATAAAAATTTTTTTCTTTTTTTATGTAAGGGAAAGAAGTTAGCTTTTCTTGCTATACAGAGTGATTCATAAAAGATGGGCAGAACTTTAAGGGGTTATAATACACTTAAAGACAAAAAATATTAAATAGGGGACTAAGGGTCCCAGACGTATTCCCAAGGAGATAGGGGGCATTAAAGTTTAGGGTCCGAAATTTCAAATGATTATAAAAAATGGAAAAATTGGTCGATTTGTTTGCGGTTTTTGCAAAAAATTTTCTTTATGCCAGTATTTTCTTGAAATAAAATTTTAAAGTTCAATTTCAAAAAATGCCGATAGGGGGTGCTTTAGACTTTGGAGTAACAAACAACTATTTTTTAACGTTATTTTTTGCATTTCTTTAAATGATTTCGAAAGCTTAGACTTAAACTTAAATTTTGATCTAAAAATCTGAGTCCTAACGAGTAGTTAAGTAGCGTAAACTGAAATTTGAAATTTGAAACCCTTCTCCCCCCAGAACAAAAATCAGTTATTCCCGATCTTTGTGTCGTAGATTAGGCTCTAACTACTGCCGCGTTTTGCTAAAATTATTCTTTATGTCAGTATTTTCTTGAAAATAAATTTTAAAGAAAATTTTCAAAAAATTCCGATAAAGGGCGCTTTAGACTTTGGAGTAAAGAACAACTATTTTATACCGTTATTTTTTGTGTCTCATTAAATGCTTTCTAAAGCTTAGACTTAAACTTAAATTTTCAGCTCAAAATCTGAATCGCTGAGCGTGGTTCAGTAGCGAGGGGAGGGGGTTCAAATTTCAACTTCTGAACATAGTTCAGTTTGCACTACTTAACCATGCCCAACAATTCTGCGCTGTGATACGAGGCAAAAATACAACTTTCGTCAAGGACTGCATAGTCGGAATTCACTCATAAAGGCACTGGCACAGTTGGAAACGTCGCTCATGCAAACGTTAAAGCTCCATTCCTGACGCTAGTCACCGGGTGAAGAAGGAGACAGAAAGTATGCAAATGTCAAATGGGGAAGAAGAAGAACACGTATGCAAAATTTCGACACGATTCAGGCATAAAAACCACTGAACGGTGAGTCAAGTGTAAGTCGCTGTAGTAATGAATCGGAAGATGGTGCCCTTCACGAATAAGGAAAAGGCTGAGATGCATTTAATTTACGGAGCGGCAGATGGAAATGGTGCAGAGGCACAACGAATGTACGGAGAGCGATTTCCCAACAGGCGGTTGCCTAACCGCAAAACTTTCGAGCGCTTGCACAGACAGTTGTCTGAGACGGGATCATTTCTCGCTTCCCGGTCGAATGCAGGTCGTGCAAAAAAGGACGAATCAGTAGTTGTTGCAGAAGCCATTCTGGATGTAGTAGCGGAGCAGCCAAGTACAAGTACACGAACAGTCGAGGTGGTCCTGTTGCTTGGCCTGCTCGCTCGCCAGATCTTTCACCCCTCGATTTCTTTTTTTGGGGACAATTGAAGGCTCTTATGTATGAGACACTCATTGAATCCCCCGAGGAACTGGTCGCCAGACTTTCCGCCGCTGTAGGGGAAGTGCTCGAAAAGCCTGATGTTTTCGCGAATGTTCGCCGTTGTTCTGCGTGCATAACCTCTGGTGGTCACAATTTTGAACATTTATTGTAATTACATGTTAATAAATATGCTTTGGTAACATAATCCTAATTTGTGTCTTTTTACCTCGTATCACAGCATACAGTGTGTGGACATGGTAAACTGAACTGTGCTCAGGAGTAAAAATTTCAAACCCCTCTCCCCAGAAACTTAACCACGTCTAACGATTCAGATTTTGGGCTGAAAATTTAAGTCTAAGCTTTAGAAAGCATTTAATGAGACACAAAAAATAACGGTATAAAATAGTTGTTCGTTACTCCAAAGTCTAAAGCGCCCTCTATCGGAATTTTTTGAAAATTTTATTTAAAATTTATTTTTAAGAAAATACTGACATAAAGAATAATTTTAGCAAAACGCGGCAGTAGTTAGAGCCTAATCTACGACACAAAGATCGGGAATAACTGATTTTTGTTCTGGGGGGAGAAGGGTTTCAAATTTCAAATTTCAGCTTACGCTACTTAACTACTCGTTAGGACTCAGATTTTTAGATCAAAATTTGAGTTTAAGTCTAAGCTTTCGAAATCATTTAAAGAAATACAAAAAATAACGTTGAAAAATAGTTGTTTGTTACTCCAAAGTCTAAAGCGCCCCCTATCGGCATTTTTTGAAATTGAACTTTAAAATTTTATTTCAAGAAAATACTGGCATAAAGAAAATTTTTTGCGAAAACCGCAAACGAATCGACCAATTTTTCCATTTTTTATAATCATTTGAAATTTCGGACCCTAAACTTTAATGCCCCCTATCTCCTTGGGAGTACGCCTGGGACCCTTAGTCTCCTATTTAATATTGTCTTTAAGTGTACTATAACCCCTTAAAGTTCTGCCCATCTTTTATGAATCACCCTGTATACTAAATCTTAGATAAATAAAATATGCACTTAGGTTTTATTTTTAAGAAATCTACTTCTACGCTGTAATTTATTTTTAGTTTTTCTTTAATTTCTTGCTTTTATGTTTAATAAAATCAATATTTTTCTTTTACCAAATCGAACGTACCTATCATTTCTTACAAAATTGTATTCGAGCGTTTTCAAATAGATTACATGTATTTCTTTATATTGAATTCTTATTAAAGAAGTAGTTTAATTCTATTTTTGAAAACTTGAATCCGAGATAAAATCTCGTTTTACTAAGAGCTTTTATCCTGTTATACGATCGAAATTGGTATGTGGAATTTTCTTTTTGTAATTTTTAAGAGTAAATGTACTGAAGGGGGGGTAACTTTTACTGTTTGTGTTATGTTGTTTGTCTAATACACGCAACCAAAATAACTTAAAGGATTATGTATAATTTAATACTAGATTATGAACACACAATTGAGTTACAAACCGAAATGCGTCCAGTTTTATATTCACGACACAAACATGCAATTAAACTCTATTTGCAGCATAATTTAAACACAAATACTTGATTCTATATTGTATAAGCTTGAGAAAAAAATATATGAAGATATTTCATTGAGTTAGTTGATGAATGAATTTTGTAATAAATAACGTGGCAATTATGTACTAAAAAAAACAAATAAAATTCAAACAATTTGATTAAAACGCCCTAAAAGCTTGGATTTCCGCGTCAATGAAATAAATCTTAAGACTTGCTTATATTGCTTAAAATGCTTATATTTTGCAAATACAGTGAAAGCTCTGAATAAATGACACTCCGAATAAGGGACACCTCTATTTCAGGGACAAAAGTTCCAGTCCCATAGCTGTCCCTTATTTAGAAGTTTCACTGTAATAAAAACTCCGAATAAAGGACACCTCTATTTAAGGGTCAAAATTTCTTGTCCCATAGGTGTCCCTTATTCAGAGGTTTATATACAATCAATTATTATACAATATCTATTTATATACCATCAATTATACAATATCATCAATTTATATACTATCACCACAAACATAATACAAAATCTGCAATACAAATATTTGCAACAAATTAATGTAGTCTAATATTTATTACGATTTAATTTAAACAGACTCTGTGTTTTAGCGTATTTAACATTTACAGTATTATGTGACACAAGCTTTATAGCAGCTTGTTTTTCAATGTACCCTTATTTTATGTATACAATCATCACAAATCTAATATTAAATCTATACTTATACTGTTTTTCGTGTACGGAATCTGAGACGAACAGACACAGGACAGAGACGAATAGGGATTCTCTATATGAACGAAACCTTAAAAGTAGTTTCTTAATGATAAATTTTCACGTAGAAATTCAACAGTGATGGCATGAATTATTGCTTTAAAGTTTAACTAGCATAAAACGAAGTGCTTTATCGTGTACAAAGGCAAGCTCTTTATAATTTATTTTACCAAAATTACTTTCTTTTACCAAATCTTAACCCTTTCCGGTCTGGTGCACTATTATTAGAACATGTCTTTTAATGGAGTGTTATTTTATTTTATGAAAAACTTTTGCTACTATTTACATATAGTTATGTTAGTATAGCTCTATGCATATACTGTACGACTTCATTTATGTTAAGGCATTTAGTATTAATCATAATTAATATTATTTACTTAGATTTCTTTGCGCTATTTGCGATTCTTTTATTTTAAATATATGTTTCAAGTATTAAATTTGAAATAAAAGTTAATTTCCTGATAGAATCATGTGTAATAAAGCACAAAATACATTAGAAAGTAGTAATATTAGATAAATGTTATTGTAATCGTTTCTAAACCTCTCAAAAAATTCTTCCTTAATCTATTGTCATATGAATTGAATAGTTCGCAAAACAACAACATTCTTTATCTTTCAGACAATAAAATATTTGTTAATTATTAATTAATATATGTGGATAGCTAGTGTTAATGTTATTAACTAAAAGTAATTTTTTCTGAAAACTTAAAAAAAAAATTCCGATCCAAAAGTGTTGAAGAAACAATTACTTATGTCATGTGTAAGCAAATTTTCCAATGAAAGAAAAAAGCAAATTTCTGATAGTATGCTCTTAAACACAATGAAGAAAATCGGAGGGTAATCATTTATTCATGATTTGAATAACAGCGTAACATTATGAGCAACCCCAAATTTTTTTTCTAAAATATATCTTCTTTCAAAAAACCTTTTTTTTCTAATGTAAAGAACAGAAGTTAGCTTCTCGTGTTATATACTGCATCTTAGATAAATATAATATCCAACATTCCACTTAGCTTTTACATTTAAGAAATCTATTTCTACGCTGTAATTTATTTTTATTATTTTCAAATTTCTTGGTTTTATATTTAGTAAAATCAATTCTTTTCGTTTACCAAATTGAACGTAGATATAATTTCTTTTAAAACTGTATTCGACGATTTCCAAATAGATAATATTGAATTCCGATTTAAATATTTCTTTAATTTTATTTTTGGAAACTTGAATTTGAGATGAAAACTCATTTTTCTAAGAGCGTTTATCCGATTATACAATCGAAATTGGTCTATGAAATTTTCGTTTTTGTAATTTGTGTGAACAAATGTATTGAAAGGGAATAACTTCTGTTTTTCCTCTAGTTTGCGTAAGATACGCAGCCAGCCAAAGTAATTTACCTTTTAACTCTTTGCAATCTACGTCATTTGAGTATAAGCTACCATCAACTACGCGTAATTTTGACAGTGGGCCACCACCAACACCACGTCTTTACACAAATTTTATTTTGTCGGGTCAAGTGTACTATTAATAGCACATGTCTTTTAATGGAATATTATTTCGTTTTAAGAAATACTGGAACTACTTTGATATACCCCCCCAAATCGTAAATTTGGCGACTTTTTTTTTCTCGCCAAGCAAAATACCCATTAAGTTAAGTTAAATACAAAAAATAAAATTAATTAAAATTAAGTTAAATACATTAATTAAAAATAATAAATTAATTAAAAATACATTAATTAAAATTAAGTTAAATACAAAAAAGGAATACCTAAAAAATACAATGAATACATAAAAAATACAAATGAAGGAATGAAGCTGAGTAACAGCAAACCTAAAAGGTCCGTAGGAAAAGTGCGTAGGGAGTGCCAGATTTGGCGCGTAATTTTTTTTTTTTTGGGGGGGGGGATATATCAAAGTAGCACCGAAATACTTTTACTGCTATTTACAGGTAGTAATGTTAGTATATGTATTTATTATGACTTCATTTTTTTTAGAAATTTATTAATGATAAATTTACAGCGCACTGTTTTTAATAAAATATAAAAGAATTACACTAAAAGCTGTTAATTACTTTTAATTCAATTTTCGATAAAAATAATATCTTAAACATTTTAAAAAATTCGCAATAAAAAAGGAATAGGCAAAAAATACGCACGTGTTGGAATACAAATACATTATTTGAAAATTGCACGTTTATAACTAACGATTCCAATACATACAATTATATTTACATTCTAAAATTACTATGCGTCTTTTGAAAAAGGACTTGTTTAAAGAAATTCATTATACCGTTTCATCTGTGCAAGGTGTATTTCTACATTTTATATCAATTAAAGAGAAAAAAATAAGTCACACATAAAAATTAAAATAACTAATTTTATTATATTTCCAATTAAACTTTATATACTCATAGAAATATCCCTAATGCATAATTCTCTTTCTGCCTTTTGTGAGTCTTTTATTTTAAACATATGTTTCACTCTTTAAATTTAATGTAAAAATTACTTTCCTAGAAAAAATATGCGTAAATTTGAGCAAAAAATATTAGAAAGTTGTACTATAAGTTAAATATTACTGTAATGCAATATTTTATAAACCTCTCCAAAAATTCTTCCTTAGTCTGTCATATGAATATTAATTGAATAGAACGCAAACAACAAAATTCGTTATATCTCTGGTAATGAAATATTCGTTAAACACGAATTAAACTATTGGGATTACTAATGATATTAACTTAAAAGCAAAAGTAATTTTTCCTAAAAACTGAAAAAAAAAAATCGAACACGAAAGAAGTTTCCTTCAAGTACACAATTAAAAAAAAAAACACTCTGGTTAAATAACACATTTTATTTTTCTTTATTGGTATCAAAAACAAATTTTGCAATGAAATGTGATGTCGCCGCAGATGCGACAAAGGAGTTAACAATTTTGGATATTGTCCCCCAGCAGTGGCGACAGCGGAGTGCAAGGGTAATAAAAAAATTATGAATAGTTAATATAGGGCAATCGATATAAAATTAAATTGCCATCTCAAATACATAGAATATTGGATACACTACACGAACAAATAATTAAAATCCTAATTTACAGAACAAAGTAAATAAATAAAAAATAACAAAATTGTAATTTAACAAATTACTCTCTTAAAATGTCAGCCAAAAAATAACTCTAGTTGAGCCGAAATTCGCTCATCTCATGTTTTGAAAGGCAGCTTCTAATAAAGAGTTAAAAGAATTCAAGTGAGTGAGTTGTTTTTAAACAATTTAAATCAAGATGAATTATTTAAATAAGCAATCTAAATCGAGATGAGTAAAGCATTCAAAAAACAACTCATTCACGATTCAATAAATTACAGCTCTTTCCTGAGAAGCCAAATCCACTCTTTCGTTTTAAGGGTGTATTCGAAAAAACGCTTTTCCACCTTCAGCAGCTCGAAATTTTCCGATACAATTTCAGACATATTTTTAAAAGTAGAATCATGAAACTTGCTGAGGGGATTCTTGAAGGGACGTATGAGGTGCCGAGTAAAGTCTTTTTACGCTCATTTCATTAGAATTTGATTTATAAGCAATTAACTTCTCTGGAAGACCCTTTTTTTCGTTCCCTTATCTCCCACTTCGGAAAAATCGGTTCAAATTGCCGTTTTTGATTGCTTTTTTTGCAATATTTTGTACATTTATCAAAGAATTGACCTTTACGGCACCTTGTACACTTTCTAAATAAGAGAATCTGCGAGTTTCATGTGTTTGAGAGCAAAAGTGAATTCAAAAATAAATCGGAAAACAAGCAGTTTGAATCGAAATACACCCTTAAGAGTGTACAGCGACTATTTGGAAAATGACATTTTCAAAGATAAAAATTTTAGACTTATAAATAAATTCTATCTTTAAATTAATAATAATCGTAAACATCATTTTTATGATGATCATAACGAGTCATATATTACCTATACCATACATTAAATAACATATTCCTAGTCCAATGATAAAAAAAAAACAGTAGTTTATAGATATACAACTTTAACTATTTAAAATGTGCATTTTTATTGGATGGAAATAATCAGACTGACTTCTGATCACCTCATATTAGGTACGACATGGATTAAACATTAATGTTCCTAGACCCAACACAAACAAATTTTAAATGAAATTTCAGTTTTACAATTTCCGAAACTGTAAAATTTTAAACTTCTGAACATCGCACATTTAAAATTTTCGCACCATGGCGTAGAGAAAAAAAAATGCACTTTTAAATGAAATTTGTTTGAAAACTTTATCACAATTTGATTTCAAATTATTTTTTTTAAATGTTTTATTACTTTTTTGTCATCATGGCAGCAGAATTATTCCATTTTTAGGACATTAAATATGGACCAACCACAAAACGAATAAAATAAGTTGCGGAATTTAACCAATAAAAAGATTCAGATATGTTTGATTTTCTAGTTCTCTATCGAGAACAACAACTATTTTCCAAATAGTTAATAAATAAACTAAATATATTTCCTACTTTGTATAGGACCGAAAAGACAGATATTAAAATATTTCATTCCGTTAATTTTCCACAAATTTTCGTAGCAAATAACTTAAGACGATAATTAAAACATAAAACAATTAAAACAGAATTCAAACAATATGACAAATAAAATACCCTATAAGTTTAGACTCCAGTCAAATAAGATCTAAATAAATCTTAACTTTTTAAAAAGCTTGTATTTTCCATGTACTTTAGCATTTTATATGTAGTTATCGCAAACGCAATACAAAATCTGCAGTACAAAAATTTGCAACTTAAAAATGGTAAAGTCTAATATTTATTTAGATTTAAGTTCGACGGACTCCATATTTTTAGATTATTTAAATAACGTTGTTTGAATTTATTTTTATAATATAATTTATTAATAATATTATGTAAGTAAATGTAACCGGCGTTAAACGGAAATAAAAACCAAATGCTTTTTAATGTGAAAAAGTAAACTACTTAAAATTTCTTTTAACAACATGATATTTTTTAAAGAATGTATAATTCTTCATTTATGATATGTTCTAACGGAAATTTTCAATCAAAAAGAAACGCAAATAAATTTTTGATAACATGCTCGTATTCACAATGCAGAAAATCAAAGGGTAATCACTTATGACGCAAACAACATAACATTCTGAGTAACCCCAAATATTTTTTCAAAAATATTTCTTTTGTTTAAAATACCTTTTTATGTAAAAGAAATAAGTTAGCTTTTCATTCTATGTATTAAATCTCTGATAAATAAAATATCCAACATTGCACTTAGCTTTTATATTTAAGAAGTATAATTCTACCCTATAATTTATTTTTACTTCCCTAAATTCTTTTGGTTTTATGTCTGCAAAAATCCATATCTTTCGTTTACCAATTTAAACGTAGAAACCATTTCTCTCAAAATTGTATTTGAGCATTTCCGAGTAGATTACATGTGTTCCTTTACATTGAATTATATCCTTAGTGTAAATAATCGGTCGACAAAAATAACCAAGCCAAACCAAACCTTTACATTGAATTCTGATTTAAGTACTTCTTTAATTTTATTTTTGAAAACTTGAATCTGAGATGAAATCTCATTTTTACAAAGAGCTTTTATCCGATTATATAATGGAAATTGGTCTATAAGATTTAGTTTTTATAATTTGTGCGAGCAAACGTAATGAAAAGAGGTAATTTCTCTTTTTGTATTTGTCTAAGATACAGAGCCAATCAAAATGACTTTCTTTTAATAAGGGATTCAGTAAAGTATAATATAGGATTAGGATTACAAAATTTAATTATCTCAAATGTGTCCAGTACTGCATATGCTAAAAAAGCAATTATACAAAAGCTGAATTTGCAGAAAAAATTAAAAAAAAAACAAGACATTTTATTTCCTGAAATTCCGTAAGGCCAAGAAAAACCTGAATTAAGATATTTTATTCAGTTAGTTTATCATAAATATTTATAACAAATAACTTAAGACTTATAACATTAAAACATAAAAAAAATAATTCTTGCATAATGTTAATTAAAACACCCTAAAAACTTTTATTCCGTTCAAATGAAAACAAAATTATTCTAAAAGACTTTTTAAGAAGATTGTATATTCCATATACCTTATTATTAATTATAGAATCTTTGCAAACATTATACAAAATCTGCAATTCAAATATTTGAAAGCTAAAACTGGTAAAGGTCTAAGAATTAATATTGATTTCATTTCAACAGATTCTATATTTTTAGCGAGTTTAACTATCGTATTGTTTGAATTTTATTCTTTTAATATATATATTATTAATATTCAATATTTTTCTCTAGGAATATTATTAAAATATAGATTTCATTACTTTTTAAAACTATTTCGGTTAGTAAATGAAATTTCTTATAAGACAAACACAGATGATGATATTTGATGAAAAATGGCCATACAGAAAATCAAATGTGACATATCAGATGAATGCCTGAAACATTGAATAACCTCAAACCAAAAGTTTAATACTTTTTTTTATATGAAAAGTAAACTCCTTAAAATTTCATTTAGCAGAATTAACTTAGTTTAAAGAAAAAAAATTAAGATGTTCTAACCGAAATTTCGAATCAAAAAGAAACGCAAATTTAATGTGATTGTGATTTTATATACAAAGCAGAAAATCCGAAGATAATCATTTATTCATGATATGAGAAATAACATAATATTCTAAGCAACCCGTAATATTTTTTCTAAAATTTTTCTTCTTTTTAGAAATCCATTTTTTTTATGTAAAGAAAAGAATTTAGCTTCTCATGTTACACACTAATTCTTCGATAAATAAATTATCCAACATTCCGTTTAGCTTTTGTGTTTAAGAAATCTACTTCTACGCTATAATTTATTTTTAAATTTTTAAAATTTCTTGGTTTTATGTTTAATAAAATCGATATTTTTCGTTCACTAAATTGAACGAAGATGTCATTTTTTCCCAAAATTGTATTCGAGAATTTCCAAATAGATCACATGTATCTCTTTGTATTGAATTTTGATTAAAGTACTTCTTTAATTTTATTTTTGGAAACTTAAATCCGAGATCGAATCTTGTTTTACTAGGAGCTTTTATCCGATTATACAATCGAAAATGGTATACGGAATTCTTTTTCTAATTTGTGCAAAGAAATGTATTGAAAGAGGGCATTTTTTATTGTTTCTGTAAGATATGCAGTCAGTCAAGGTACCGTTCTTTTAATGAAGGATTATACGTACTTTAATATAGGACGATAAATACAAAATTAAATTACTATCTGTAATATACCAAATATTGAATAATATGTTGAATTGATGAATATATTGGATCTTAAATATATCAAATATTATACACATTATACCGTGGTAATATGATTTATATCACAAACTAGATGATTAAATAATACAACTTTGTATAATTCACCATAAAATAAAAGAATTCACAAAACGCGTTTTGGGTTGGAAATATTAACAGTCCGTCATCAGCCAATGTAAACGCGTGTACGCAAGGGGGCAAGATTACAAATAGCAAAGGCAGAGAGCGGAGCTTGCAAAGAAAGCGACAGATGGCGCTAGTTGAAAGCTAACCACCAATCACAGAGGAGCACATGCAGAAGAAGAAAGTGTCGGAAAATTCTGTTATATTCACGTCATAAAATGGCAACGTTGACTGTAAATTTTTCATTTGAGTCATGTTGCTTTCACGTATATAAATCATATCCTGGGTAACTTCACCATTAGAGTAATTTTAAATTATCTAAGGCAATTTAAAATGGTTTACATTAACAAAAAATGTTTAAATATTTACATTAAATAATTATTCGCATAAAAAATATCCTTTATTAAAATTTATAAAATCAATTATATGCTAATAAAAAATCATTATGAAAGTACTAAAAGAAATATTCATGTAGCGACAAAAAAGAGAACTAAAACTTAAATGATGTTATTGATATTAACCCCTTCAGAAAGAGCACCTTTTTACAAAATTTTTATTCTTTTATCACCGGTTTTTTTAAGACAAAAAAATTTGCCTTACTAAATCAGGAAAATGCACGGATTAAGTAACACAAAATTTACAGTATAATTTTATTGGTGAAAACAACAAAGAACTCCGAGTACCTTATGCGGCTTGTATACCAGTCGCTCGTTTCCAAGGGGTTAAGGCCCCTGTCCTCGCTCGAGGAAACGCTCTCGAGCTAATGCTATTCCTATGGGGAAGCATTTTTCTAATAACTCTTTCGCATTTTGACATTTTTGAATAATTTTTTTTGCATTGGATAGCTGAGGTGCATGTCGACAGCGCACCTTTTTTACTTTTTCGATTTTGGTTGCAGATATTTTTTACAAAGTTAGTTTCACTTTTAAAACCGGTTTCGAAAGTGAAAGTGCTTTTTAAAAAATATATCTGCAACCAAAATCGAAAAAGTAAAAAAGGCGCGCAATCGGCAGGCATCTCAGCTATCCAATGCAAAAAAAAAATTTATTAAAAAATGTCAAAATGCGAAAGAGTTATTAGAAAAATGTTTCTCCATAGGAATAGCATTAACTCGCGAGCGTTTCCTGGAGCGAGGACAGGGGCCTTAAGGATTAGTACGGAAATAACTAAAATATAGTTTCACAATTTTATTCCTTAAGAAATCTTTTATTATTCAAATTTTAAAAAGCACTTTTAATGTATAGCTATTATATAACATTCAGAATGGTAATGTTAAGCATTAAATTTTCTCCCAATAGATTTGAGTTGATATTTAGAATAATTAATACTTTAAACTGAAATAAGAATACTTTTGAGACTATAATATGCAGTAGAATAAATTTTAAAATTTTGCATTTAATGATAAGATTTTTATTCCGAGTGTTTAATTCATTGATTAAAATATTCTTCTAATCTTATAAAAGGCATAATTTCTTTTAAAATGGAACGCTCGTTGGCTTAATGTCTAGAGATAAGTTTATAAAGTAATTTACAGACTCTTAACTCTTTAAGCGTCCTAACCGGGCAGGGGTGCAAAAATCTAGGCGCCAGCTAGCAGTCTCTCACCACTAAAATTTAAAAGTTTTCTTCGCTTAAAATTTAATAGCATTTTTACAAGAGTTTTATACGAAATATAATACGAAAATTAACAATATAACTAATAACACATTGCTCAGTGGTGCACAAAACAGGAATTTTAATATATATTAGCACATATTAAAATAAAATAAAACTTTCAACGTTTCGCGCCGTCTTCTGCGGGCGTCTTTAGAAAAATATGAAATGGAAGGACTACGTTTGCATCTTGTTCGAGAGATAATATTTCTACTAAATTAAAAACTTAATGAACTAAAAATTTAAAAAATGTTGCCAATTACACGTGAGTAAAAATTAAAATATTGCAAGGAACTTTTTTTTTAATTTTAATTCATTTAGTTTTTAATTTAGTAGAAATATTATCTCTCGAACAAGATGCAAACGTAGTCCTTCCATTTCATATTTTCCTGAAGACGCCCGCAGAGGACGGTGCGAAACGTTGAAAGTTTTATTTTATTTTAATATGTACTAATGTATATTAAAATTCCTGTTTTGTGCACCACTGAACAATGTGTTATTATTAGTTAAATTTTATGGTGCAACTGTCCTATATATATTTATTAACGATATAATTTTAGTGGTGAGAGTCTGCCTGCTGGCGCCTAGATTTTTGCACCCCTGTAACCGGGTTTTTCCGTTTTTAGGAATCAAGGGCTTATTTAACACAAAATCCGGTATTAAAGCTAATTTATTGAAGTGAAAAAGATAAATAAATATGTAAGGTTACGAAATAAATATTCTATTGCCAATACATTTCATAGCTACTATTTTACGAATCGCTAAACATGAATGGAAAATTTTGCGGGACGCTTAAAAGGGTTAAGGTTCTTATAAATAGCCTCGTATAAAACTATTAAACTAACGATGGTTTATGAAAATCAAAACATTAAAGATTATTTCAAAAATATGCATTAAAATATTTAATTGCTATAAAGGACGTTAAATACTAATAAAAAAATTAAAAGAGTTTAATAATTTTTACATGTTTCGATTGAATTTACTCAATCATCATCAGAAAAAGAAAATACAAATAAACGCAAAGATGGAAAATTACAAAAAACTATTACAAATGAAATTTAAAATAATTGAAATGTTTTTAATGGACGTATATGAAAACTTCTATTTATAATTAATGCATTAAAGATTATTTTTTCCCTGGTGGTGACTGTGTGAATCAGTCGAAAGTACTCGAGTGTCGACCTTGTAACATCATTTTAAGATCTAAGATAAGATAATTTTTATATTTTAAAACTTATATACTTTTAACATCCTTTCAGTAATATAAAAAACCTCTAATTTTTATTATTATATTTAAATTTTCTTACATTTAATATACATTTACTTCTTTTTAAAAAATGAAATGACTCTTTTTAATATTTCTTTAGTTACCTACGATTTAGAAAGAGAATATATTTTTAAGCCACAGATAATCAATCACTTTTATCAAGTATCATAAAAGAAAACTTAAAACAGATTTAAATTAATTTCCAAAATTACCAATAAATTGTTTGTGTTATTTAATTAATGAAAAACTAAAAGCTGCTGACACTCAGCTTACTTAAAATACTTTATAGTTATTAAATTATTTCCTAGATAGTTTTTAAAAAACTGTCTTTGATTAAAATTTATCATTACAGCTTAAAAATTATTCTAAATTTGATGCCAATTATATACTAATTAGAAGTTATGATGATGACATAGAAATAAACGTTTTTGCCGTGACAGGCAATTAGATGAACTAAAACTTCACCTAGAATACCAATTTAAGGTGAAATAATTAATATTCAACATTATTTCTATAATTGAGTGATTAAAGAAAGTTTAGATCTAGAATTTTATTCTTAAAGAGATTTTTTTTAATTTAAATTGAATTTCCTGAATTCATATATATATATTAATCTGCGCTATGACATATTTTAAAGGACAAAGTTGAACTTTACTACAGAGCATTGTAGTGCGAGTGCATTAATTTAGCAGTTCATAAAATTCAATTATGAAATATACAGAGAGAATACAGTGTGAAAAAAATCGTTAATTAAAATATTGCACTAGTAATTGCTTTGAATTTCATGACTTTCATATACAAACTGTAAATTATTGAGTTGACACAAAAATAAAGGCTTTGTATTACGGATAAACAAATGAATTAAAAGTTTACTTATTATAGTAGCTACTTATTATAGTAGTTACGAACCAATATTAAACTATTTCTAAATTTAAATCATAAGTAGCAATATTTGAAATAAGGTTAAGCTTAATCTATTCAACCAAAGACGCTTTGTAATTAATTTAGATGTATTGAAATATACCAGAAATATATGAAATATGTCTTATAAAAAAAAACACAAAAAATGTCTAATTAAGAATATATATAATCATTAATTGTAGTAGAATGTATCAACCATTGCATTTAATAAAAAATTACCACTTTATATGTATATATGTCCAACTAAAAAATATGTACTTAAAATATGTCTAGTTAAATATAAATATACATAAAACATGTCTATAATTATAATAAATATAATAATCATAGATATATAATATTATACAGGGTGTTTCTAAATTCATGGTACAAACTTTAATGGGTGATAGTATACATCAAGACAAAAAATATTAAATGGGAAACTAAGGGTCCCAAACGTCTTCCGAAGAAGATAGGCGCCATTAAAGTTTAGGGTCCAAAAATTCAAATGATTATAAAAAACAGAAAAATTGGTCGATTCGTTTGCGGTTTTCACTAAAACTATTCTTTATGTCAGTATTGCCTTGAAGATAAATTATAAAGATAAATTTAAAAAATTTCCAATAGAGGGCGCTTCAGACTTTGGAGTAACGAACAACTATTTTTTACCGTTATTTTTTGCATTTCATTAATTTTTTTTAAAAGCTTAGACATAAACGTAAATTTTGAGATCTAAATCGTTGGGAGTGATTAAACAGCGCAAACTGAACTGTGGGGGGAGGTTCAAATTCCAAATGGTTATTAAAAACGGAAAAATTGGTCAATTGATTTGCAATTTTCACTAAAATTTTTCTTTATGTCAGATCAATTGTCTTGAAAATAAATCTTGAAAATTATCTTGAAAATAAATTATAAAGATAAAATTCAAAAACTGCCGATAGAGAGCGCTTTAGACTTAGGAGTAACGTACAACTATTTTTTACCGTTATTTTTTGCATCTCATGAATTTTTTAGAAGCTTAGACATAAACTTAAATTTTGAGATTAAAATCTGAATCGTTGGAAGTGGTTAAGCAAAACTTAACTGTGTTCAATGGGGGTGGGGAGGTTCAAATTTCAAATGATTATAAAAAACGGAAAAATTGGCCGATTCGTTTGCCGTTTTCGCTAAAACTATTCTTTATGTCAATATTTCCTTGAAAATAAAATTTAAAGATTAATTTTTAAAAATACCGTTAGAGGGCGCCTTAAACTTTAGAGTAACCAACAACTATTTTTAACCGTTATTTTTTGTATCTAATTAAATGCTTGTAAATGTTCAAAGTTAAATTTTGAGATCAAAATCTGCATCGTTGTGAGTAATTAAGTAGCGGAAAATTGAAATGTGTTCGAGGGGTGGGGAGGGTAACATTTCAACTCCTGAACACATTTCAGTTTGTGCTTCTTAACCTCTCTCATCGACTTAGAATTTGAGCTCAAAATTTAAATCTAAGCATTTGCAAGCATTTAATTAGATACAAAAAATAACGGTTAAAAATAGTTGTTGGTTACTCTAAATTTTAAGGCGCCCTCTAACGGTATTTTTTTTAAATTAATCTTTAAAATTTATTTTCAAGGAAATATTGACATAAAGAATAGTTTTAGCGAAAACCGCAAACGAATCGACCAATTTTTCCGTTTTTTAAAATCATTTGAAATTTGAACCTTCCCACCCCCATTGAACACAGTTCAGTTTGCGTTACTTAACCACTCCCAACGATTCAGATTTGCATCTCAAAATTTAAGTTTATGTCTAAGCTTCTAAAAAAAATTATGAGATGCAAATAATAACGGTAAAAAAAATAGTTGTACGTTACTCCAAAGTCTAAAGCGCCTTCTATCGGCATTTTTTAAATTTTATCTTTATAATTTTTTTTCACAATAATACTGACATAAAGAATACTTTTGGTGAAAATTACAAATCAATTGACCAATTTTTCCGTTTTTTATAATCATTTGAAATTTGAACCTCTCCCTACAGTTCAGTTTGCGCTACTTAACCACTCCCAAAGATTTAGATTTTGAGCTCAAAATTCAAGTTTATGCCTAAGCTTCTAAAAAAATTAATGAGATGAAAAATGACGGTAAAAAATAGTTGTTCGTTACTCCAAAGTCTAAAGCGCCCTCTATCGACAATTTTTGAAATTTATCTTTATGATTTACTTTCAAGACAATACTGACATAAAGAATAATTTTAGTGAAAACCGCAAACGAATCGACCAATTTTTCTGTTTTTTATAATCATTTGAATTTTTGGACCCTAAACTTTAATGGCGCTTATCTCCTTCGGAAGTCGTTTGGGACCCTTAGTTTCCTATTTAATATTGTTTAACTTGATGTGTACTATCCCCCCCTTAAAGTTTGTACCATGAATTCAGAAACACCCTGTATATAATATTAGATTAATTATATAACACAATTATTTAATCTGTAAATCTGTAATTTTTTTATGATATACATATGTCTAGTTAAAAAAATATAAATAAAATATGTTATATGTGTGTGTGTGTAATATGTCTAGTTTAAAAAGTATTCACAAAATATGTCTTGTGAAAAGATATATGTAAAATATGTCTAGTTAAAAGATAGATATCAAATATTTCCAGTTAAAAAATATCTAAAATATCTCTAGTTAAAAAATATCTATAATATGTCTAGTTGAAAATATCTATAAGATATGTCTGATTAAAAAAATATATAAAATATGTCTAAAAATCTATAAAATATGTATAGTTAAAAAATATATATATAATGTGTCTAATTAAATATATATAATATGTATAGTTAAAAAACTATAAAAAATGTCTATTTATAACATATAAGAATTGTTTTAAAAAACTTTAAATATTTTTAAAATCATCAGCTTAATTCACTAGTGACTTCGATACTTCAATCCAGAAATTATAAATTTTCTGTTAAAATTATCAGTTGATGTCTCAGATCATCATTAAAAATTATAAAATCTCCAATTATCTTTAATTTTCCCTAAGTGAAAAACTCCTACTTTAATTAAAATTCATCATTATAGCTTAATTATTGCTTTTAACTTGAGACCAATTATATTATAATTATTACTAGTTATGATGACACATAATTCTGTGAAATAATGGGATGGAATAATTAATATTAAAGTTTATCAATGAAAGTACTGAATGATAAAATACAAAGTTTAGTTAGTGAGTTTTATTTTTTTAAGTAAAATTATTTTTTTAAACTGAATTTCATGAATGAATTTATGATGTGTTTCTGTCACAAAATCTTTTAAAGAAGTTAAGTATATTCAATCTTCATCATTTTCAATATATTTATTTAAGAAACTTAACTACTTTAAATTTCTTAAACAACGAGTGAAACTACATGCGAAACACAGTTAGAATATAAGTAAGCTTCAATAATGTTAACATTATGAAAGAAATATTTAAATCGCATAAAATATTGAATTGCAATCAACTTATATTTCATTCCACGGACGAGCATAAAAATTAGAAACCTAAAAAATATTTTATATTAACTTTATGCACTTACATTAATTTAACATAATATGGCTTTTCTAAATTAAAAAATATATATATATATATTCGTCTATTTTTTAAATACTTATGTTGTTAGCTTAGTTGCTATTTAGATTAACACTACTTACATGCTGTAAAAATAAGGATTTTACATTACAGAAAAATAAATTAATTTTTTTTGCCTATAATAGAACTTACGATGTAATAATTAATATTTAAAACTATTTCTAATATCTTATCATAACTGAGACAATTTTTGAAATGATATGGATATACTTAATATATTTAACAAAGGCGTTACTGATTTGGTTGCATAAAAAATGTACAAATGCATAGAAATATAGTCGTAAATAGAAATGTACTAATAATATATAAAAAGCATATCTATTTAAAAAGACGTAAAAATGTAAGTAAATCAAAATATTTTCAAATTCGTCAGCTTAATTCATTGATGAATACGATAGTTAACTTCATGGATTGTTAATCTACTGTTGAATTTATTGGTAGTTCATGCCACAAACCATCATTAAAAAGTATGAAATCTCTAATTATCTATTTTTTAATTTTTACATAAATATGAAAAACCTCCCGCCTTAATTAAAATTCATCATTATAGTCTCGTAATTGCCTTTTCACTTGAGACCCATTATATTCTAATTATTAATAACTCTGATGACACAGATAATATTTTTGTAGTGGCGCATAATTAAATAAAATAATGGAATGGAATAATTGATATTCAAGATTATTAATGCAAGAACTGAATGACAAAATACAGAAGTTGGTGGGTTTTATCCTTTAAGTACTTTTCCCCTCCCTTAAACTGAATTTCCTGAATTTATCGTATGTTTCTGTCACATTTTTTTTTTTTTTTTTTTTTTTTTTTTTTTTTTTTTTTAACAAAGTCTTTTACAGAACAAAATTGAATATATTCCCCCTTCATAGTTTAAAAAATATATATTTAAGAAATTTAGCGACTTTAATTTCATAAATTAAAAGTGAAACTATAACCGAAATACAGTTAGAATGTAACCAATCTTCCAAAAATGTTACGTTTGAAAGTATAATTTGCTAATTGAAAGCATTATTTAAATCATCTAAAGTATGAAATTGCTTAAAAAAAAAAAAAAAAAACTATTTCATTCCACGGACAATAAAAAAACCCATATAAATAATTTTATATTAATTTTATGCACTTGAAATAATTTAACATAATATGGTTTTTCTGAATTTTAAAACAAAAATATTCTTTTAGATATTAAAAACTGATGCTGTTAGCTTAGTTGCTATGTAGTTAAACACTACCTACATGCTGTAAAAATAAGGATTTTACATTATAGATAAATAAATGAATTATTTTTTGTCTATAATAGCACTTACGATGTAATAATGAATATTTAAAACTATTTCTATTTTTAGAACATAAATGAAACAATTTTTGAAATGATATGGATATACTCAATATATTCAACCTAAGACGTTACTGCTTTAGTTGCATAAAAATATATAAAAGCATAGAAATATGCATGTAAATAGAAATGTACCAATGATATATGAAAAGTATATCTAGTTAAAAATACATAAAAATACAAGTAAATTAAAATATTTTCAAATTACCAGGTGTCCCAAAAATGACTGATGGATTTTAAAATTCAATAACTTTCAAACGGTGACAGCTATTTAAAAATTTTTTGCAGCAGGGTTATGTACAATGTCAGGAGTTTTTTTACCGTAATTTTTTTTATTTTAGATCGCATATCAAACAATAGGTGGCGCTGACGGCGATTGAAGGCCAGGTCGATGCTCCACTCAGCACTGATCACCTGGCCTTCAATTACCGTCAGCGCCACCTATTGTTTGAGATGCGAACTAAAATAAAAAAAATTACGGAAAAAAACTCCTGACATTGTACATATCCCTCCTACAAAAATTTTTTAAATAGCTGTCACCGTTTGCAAGTTATTGAATTTTAAAATCCATCAGTCATTTTTTAGACATCCGGTACGTAGTTCATTGATGGGTACGATAGTTAAATTAACAAGTTGTTAATAGCTGTTAAATTTATTGGTAGTTCATGCCACAAACTATCATTAAAAAGTTAAAAATCTCTAATTATCATTATTTTAATTGTCACATAATTGTGCAAAACCCCCGCCTTAATTAAAATTCATCATTTTAACCTCGCAATTGCTTTTAACTTGAGGCCAATTATATTCTAATTATTAATAATAATGATGACACAGAAAATGTTTTTGTAGTGACACATAATTAAATGAAATAATGTGATGAAATAATTAATATTCAAGATTATTAATGAAAGAACTGAATGATAAAATACAGAATTTAGTTTTTAAATTTTTGACTTAAGTATTTTTCCCCCCTTTAAGCGTCCTGCAGAATTTTACATGAAAGTTTAACAATTTATAAAATAATAGCCACGGAAAGTATTGATACAGAAATTTTGTATTTTATAAACTTAGATAATTATTTATCTTATGCAATTCAAAAAATTTAACATTAATTTCAATTTTGAGTTCAATAATCCTTTGAATACAAATACTATATATGACGGAAAACCCCGGTTAGGCCGCTTAAAGGGTTAAACTGAATTTCATGAATTGATGATGTGTTTCTAATGCAATATTTTTAAAAGGACGAAGTTGAATAGATTCACTGTTGATCGTTAAAGGAATGTCGGTACAATTTGAAGGAGTTTAAAGATTTTTTTTTTAGTATACTGATGTACATTTATTATGTACATATATATTAGGTAGTACATAATAAAACTGATTTTGGCGAGAAAATAAATGATTTTGTATTTTAAAAATAATTTAATTTTTTGAAGTTTATAGATCTGTAAAGTTTTTTTTTTATACATCACTGTGATTAAAACATTGAAAATTCTGAAAAACATTGAATTTTTTTAAAATCACTTTGTCTCTTCTATATAGTGTACTTAATGAAATTGACTGATTTTACAATTAATGATTTTTTGAAGTATTTATGAGGAAATGAAAGATACAAACATATATTAGTTTTTTTAAACGCAGTAATGTATAAAAAAAAATTTAAAATTCTTTAGATAAAAAAAATAATAAAATTATAGATTTTTACCCAATAAAGGATTTTATTTTCTTATCAAAATTCCATAAATGATTCAGAGAATTCCTAAGAGACATTTAGTTTAGAAATTTAACTATTTTAAAATGCATAAATGATATATGAATCTATAGTTAAAATATAGTTGGAATGTAGGCAGTCTTTAATGTTATTCTTTACAGTTTATTGATAGTAACATTATTTAAATCCTATAAAATATTTAATTATTAAAACTTTTTAATGTATTATACAGGTATTATAAAGTCCATTATAAAAAAATGAGAAAGCTGAAAATGATTTATATTAATTTTGTGCATTTATCATTTGTAAATAATTTTTCCCAGCTTTAAAACGCAAAAATATTCTTACAATTATTAAACATTGCCTACACACTAGTGTAGAGATATTTTTAATTTTTCTACACAGAGAAGTAATTATTTTTAACTTCATTCAAACTATGTAGCAATTTTCATACTTTTATAATGACAAAGAAATTTTTCAGTGACACGTAATTAAATAAAATAAATCAAAAATAGAAATTATGGTAGCATAATTAATAAGTACTGAAATAATTTAATGATAAAATAAAGAATTGTTATTGGGTTTTATCCTTTATTTGAATTTCATTTCTTAAACTGAATTTCATTAATTCATAATGTGCAACGAAGGGAAAATCTGAGAAAAAACAACTGTTGAAAACTTGACTCTCTTTGTCATTTAGTTGAATTTCGTATTTAATAAATAAAACACATCCTTAACCCTTTCAAGTACGATTTATTTTTTTAATTTAAAAAAAATACTTTTATATTAATAATATTAGCACTTGCTATACAAATAGATTAGAGTTTAACGAGTATTTTTTTTTTGTCTGAAACATAACGAGTGTTGCGTTCTATTCAATTCATATGACAATAGCACAGCTGCCAAATTTTACGCATTTTTCCTACCGGTAAAATTTTATAGTAAATATTGTCTTATTTAATAGTCGAAATCTTATGATTAAACAAATGGAAAATCTCTGTAGAATTTTAATGGTGCAAAAATGCGTAAAAGTTGGCAGCTATGCAACAGGCTAAAGAAGAGTTTTTGTAGATGTTTTAGAAAATGTTATATTTACAATAAGATTTAACTGATAGTACAACATTCTAATACTTTTTGCGCTTCATTATACATGATTCTTCCAGGAAAGTAACAATTATTTTAAATTTAAAGCGTAAAATATATGTTTAAAACAAAAGAATCTCAAAAGGTGTGAAGACAATTAAGCAAATATTTATTATTATTAAAAGCCTAAACATTTATGAAGTCATATAGTCAGGGTCCGACAAACCCCGGGCGACTTAACCCTTAACTGCTGTGACAAAAACTGTCGCATAACTACTGTGAGTAGTCTGACAGACCGCTCAATCAAAAGATGAATAAAATGTTAAATTAACTCTCAGAATACTATTTTTGTATTAAATTTTATATACAGGACTATTATAAATAAAATTCAACTATTCAAAAGCCTCTAAAGAAAAAAAAAAGTCTCTAAAGCTCCAAATGAAACAAAATTTGACCATTATCTATAGTTAAACTAAAAATTACGAGTTAAACTCTAAAACATAGAAAACTTAACGGTCTGTGAGACCGCTAACAGCAGTTACGGGTTAGAAAAAATTCTTCTTGGCGACTAACTTTTTTTTTACCTACTTTTTATTTAACAAAAATAACTCCATGCCAGATAATATTTATTTTTAATAACACAATTATTTACAGCAGATGAAAATACACCAATAAACCACTTCGAATTAGACAATGTTTAATTTTACAATAAATGTGTTCATAATATCAAAGAAATGATTCTTCAAGCTTCCTCCCCAAGAATTTTTTCTGGCACCTACGAATTTTCAACTATTGTCTGTCCCTGCACATAGTAAATGTATAGACACATACTAAAATTACCACATGTAAACATTAACTAAGTATGTGTTACAACAAAATATTATTCAATTAAGCCTTTACTGCACGATATTTTCTATTGTTATGACAAAAAAAAAAAATCAAATTTATATATCGGTCAAAAAATAGGAAAAATAATTAAAAAAAAATTAAATTTCAAATTTTCAGCTAAATTTTGATATTTTATGGCGTGTACCCTGTCTATACAGTTACGGTTTTTAAATACTGTATTGCTATATTTTTCAATTTTTACCTGCTTAACACTCTGCAGTTTACTTTATATTAATATTTTTAAGTATTGAGTAAAAACAATAAAAGTAAATTTGGCCTTAAAAGCATGATCAATTTTTTTTTTCTTTTCAAAAGATATATTCTATTTGTGTCAAATGCAACCATCTGACATGGATAAAAAAATGTGTTATTCCATTCTTTCGACTATTTTTGATCCGTTGCAGTGATCATATTGGCGAAATTCAAGGCACGTAATAAAAATTATTGTAATTATGAATTGGACTAGTGCACCATAAATTATACTAATTTTATTGATCAATAAAATTTTAGAATCCATCAAAATCATTAAGCTCGGGCCGAAAGCTTGTAACGATCATTTATCATGCTCCATTCATAAAATATGATACAATATGCTATAATTAGGCAGGTTTAAGCACTCTCAACTAACCTATGCTCGTGGACGTTTGTGTTTACATTTTCAAACTTCAAATTACATTTAACACCTTTATATTGTATCTTGAAGGCGTTCGCAGTAGCGAATGAAACGTTGATAATTTTTAAGTGTATTTTAAATATATTCTTCTTATAAGTGTACCATTTAGTAAAATGTACTTACTTTAGTACGTATTTTTAGAGAATTATTGTGTTTTTAGGTAAGCCATATATGATTTACGGTGCAGTGAAAGATTAAAAGGCATGTACTATTAATGGACATTATTCCCGTGACGTCACAATAAGTAAAATGTTTATTTTTATAGCCTCGAACAGAAAGGAAGAATAAGGTTTATTTATTTATTATATTAATAAATTATTATTTATTTAAGGATTAATAGCTGGGGAAAAATGCTAAAATATTTTTTTTTTTTTTAAATACAATCGAAATTTTATATAACAGTCTGCGTGATTAAGTACAATAAACAGTATTCCTGTGACGTCACACTTTGTAAAATGGTGGTTTTTATAACCTCGAACCAAAAGGCAGAGGAGGTTCATAGCACACCAGACCCTAAAGGGTTAAAACTATCGAAAATATATATTTAGAAAATAAATAGACATAAAAATTTTCACGTATAACAGATTAAGCAAATGAGTAATGAATTCTTTAAATGATATCGAATATTAAATTACTATTAGAACTTTAGTTTATCCTACGGATAATCGCAAAAAATAAATAAATAAATAAATAAATAAATGAACTTTAAATTATTTTCCAATTTTATGAATAAACAGTTTACAAAAATATAATTAAATTTTTCTGTTGCGTTATGTATATCCCATCAATTTATTGAACAGCTATTTTAAAAGTGTAAAGACAATTTTAATTAAATCTGCATAAATTCATAAGAAAACTTAAAAAGAAATTTTAATTATTTTATAAGTTTACTAACTTAGTGCAAACAATTTATCCATAAATTATTTTTAATTTTCATTACGGAAAAAAATTAAAATTTCGAGCAATAATGCTTAAATAGTGCAAGGACAATTTTAATTTATCATCACAGACAAGTAACTGCATTTAATTTGATGACAATTATATACTGGTCCAAAATTATCCTAATGAAACCTTAAACTTCTTGCATCAATGCATAATTAAATGAAAAAAAAGACAATCTAAAATTAATTATGAGATAATAACTTATATCCAAAATTATTACAAAAATAAATGAATTATAATATAAAAAGTATTGGTTTATAAATTTCTTTTCATTAAGGGGGGTCAAGGATACATTATAAAATAATTTTTATTTATTAAGTTAAAATTTTCAATTATTTTGAGGTGGTTAACCATATTATTTATACATAAAATCGCATGATAAAACTTCTCACATTTTAAAAAATAATAATTAATTTTTAAAAAATGGGGTAGATTAAAATCGTTATAAATCAAGATATTCTTTGTAGAGTTATTATTTTTACATTTAAATGAAGAGAAACATCAAAATTTTCATTTTGAGTCAGTAGTTTAAAAATAGTAATTTATTTAAAAATTAAATTTTTTAAGTAAAAATTTAAAAAAACTTAATTTTTTAAATCATATTTTTAAATATATATTATTCTAAATTTGCTGAATCAAAATTAAAGTAAAACAATAAAAAAAAATACATGTTCCAAGTTTGAAGCTTTTATCTTTAACAGTTTTTAAGTTATGGCAATTTAAATCTGAGCAATTGTGAAAAAAACCCTTTTGAAACCCTTTTTTTAATGAAAAACGCATTTTCAGTGGAAGTCATTTCCACGATAGCCATTGCTTGAATACTAGATTTTTAAAACAAACCAAAGCGAAAAATATAATATTTCTTCTTCTAATTAAGACAGAAAGAAGATTTAAACGTCATTTTAAATATTAAACAAGTTGGTAATTGCACGTGAAGCGTAGCAAATGAGGAGCGTTCGTACGATAACGAAGTTTTAAAAATATTACTCTCATATATAAATCTCATAAAATTGTAAATAATTACAATTAACATCAAACAACCAAAACAATGTTCCCCCTATACCATTATGCAAAGGAACACTTTTGTGTGGCCTTGCAAATCAATAACAAATATTCTTTGCACCACAGATTATGCAAAATGTATATTATAATATGTACTTTATAGATGAATATCAATTTTATTACGTTCGAATAAATGTAACACCATTAAAATGCATTTGAAACATTTTTCCCCATTAACCGTAATGTAACGGAATACTTTTGATTGTCCCTGTAATTGAACTATCCATCCGATTTTGATAAAATTCGAAATAACTCGACAAAATTATGTATTTAAAATTTCAAACGATTAAAATGCATTTGAAACTTTTTTCCCCGTTGACCGTAATGTAACGGAATGCTTTTGATTGTCCCTGTAATTGATCTATCCATCCGATTTTCATAAAATTTGAAATGACTCGACAAAATTATGTAATAATTATGTATTTTAAATTTCAAACGATTCGGTTGGGTAGTTTTTGCGTTGTTATATGCGGACGGACGGACAGACAGACGGACGGACTGAACGACAACAATAGGTGCTACGTATTTACATAATTACGAACGCACCTAAAAAGCAGAGAAATTTTTAATAAACAAAAGATTTTTATGTACCCTGAAGGTTTCTTTACATAAAAAAATTTCATGAATTCATAATATTTTCTTCTTTCTAAAGAGAAAAATAATGTAATCGAATTTTTTTTTTTCGATTTCCGGATTTTGACAGTTTTGCACATTTTAGGAGTAAGAGATCCTCAAAGACATGTTTATACAGCATGTATATCTTTCTGTCCGTATGTATGTCCTCGATGTATCACCGAAAAGTGTAGGAAGTCATGCATAGAATTTAACCATAGCGAAGAAGCGGTAGCGGTGATTTCCTTCAGAGGCGAGATAATTAAAATATTTTGATCTTGAATTAAACATAATATTTATTTTATATAAAACATAAGGTACCCTGGGTAATAACGCCACGTTAAGGTTCTCGCAATTTTCACGGCTCAGTTTTAGTTTGTATTTTTCAAACAAATATAGGATTTGATACAGCAACTCATTGACTATCTATATAAAAAAAATAATTTAACAGATATGAATACATAAAATGTAATGGCATGATTTCTTGACCAATGCTATTTGGCGTTATTACCCACCTATATGGGTAATAACGCCATGCAAACAAAACAATGAAATAATTAGGATTAATTGCATGTAGATTGCCCAATTCTTAAAATACAAACTTTCAGCTCTAGAAATTGACAAATTGCATCCTAAGCTATTGAAAATGTTCATTTTTTCATGAAAGTGTAAGAAAAATAAAGGTGTGGTGTGGGGAGGGGGGATGAGGCAAAAGAATATCAGACCGTGAGCTTCTTTTTGCTTAAAAAGGAGCGTTTAAATAGAATTATTAGAAACATTGCACAATTTTAACTGTGTATATTCGAATCAGTATTTAGGATGTAGCTCTGCCACTGTAGGGAATCAACCGGGATAAAAATTTGCAGGGATTGGCGTTATTACCCCGTTATAGTTATTGCGCTGTACATTTTAACTTACAAATTATCTCGAGAAGATATCCAAAATCTTCAACATTTTGAAAGGCCATGATATGTACTACAAATTTATGTAATTAACAAAGTATTTCCGGATAAAAAAAGTAGTCTTCACATCACAAAACATATCTCGCAAATTTTAGATCAAGCGTTAATTTTAGTTGTTTGTAAAAACAATAAGGCCTAAAAATGAAACAAATTAACTTGAAGCTGTTTTTTGCGATTTATATGACTCAAAACCCTTCTGCGCAGAACACATGGGTGTCATTTACCAGATTATTTCATAATTATGCAAAATATTAGCACTTGACGTTATTACCCCGTCTGGCGTTATTACCCCAGGGCACCTTATTTAATCTAGAGTGAGTATAAGTAATTATAGATTTTGTGCACATAAAACAGAAATTTTAGTCGAATGTTAAATAGTTCATATCGCAGGTGGCAGCTTCATCGCTTATAGTTCGACTTTTGACACGGTGTTTTGCTCTGGGCAGCGTAACATAATATGACAAAAAAAAGTAACAAAATACGTAACAAAATAACATAATATACCGGGAAGGTGTGCCAGAGACAATCACCCCATTGAAAATCTAGAATTAGTTAAATTTCGATTCTCATATTAAAACGCAATTTGTCTGCCAAGTCATATCTTGGTGGAAATCACCCCCCCCCCCAAAAAAAAAAAAGATTTTAGAGGTTGTAGAGGGTGTAGAGCTTATAGGTTTACCATTGTGCTTTTATGAACCGAAAAGTTTGAATACATGGAGGATTTGGAGCAGGAAAATATAATGGCAAACTTATGAGTCAACCGCTAAAATCTTTTTTTTTTTTTGTGTGTGTGTGTGTGTGTTTTTCCCCCAAGATAGGACTTGGCTGACTGTGTTTTTAATATGCGAAACTAGATCTAACTGATCCTAGATTTCCATCCATATAATCGGTAAGGGGACTGCGTGTGCTGATGCCACCCTGTCTGTAAGTTGTTTTCAAAGTTTATAGATAAATAATTTGCGTTAATTTTATACAATACTTGTTATTTTTCAGGTTTCATAGAAAAATTTTCTTTAATTATTTAATAATGTCTAATTAGGGCGAAGACAATTCTAATTATTATCATTACGGTTTGTCATTTGTTTTAATTGATGTCAATTATCTACTAATTATTAATCATTATGGAGACCGAAATATTTTTCTGTGACTTGGGAAAATAATTAAAGGAACCCAGAAAAGCAATTATGATAGAATAAATAATATTCAAAATTATCAGAAAAATAAGTTAAGTTATAAAGGAAAGCAGTTTTAGTTCTGTATTTTTATGCCTTTAGGAAAATATATATTTATTAAAATTGAAAATAGATTACATATATCTTTGTTGTCACCATATTTATTTTGTCAAATACATTGCGTACAACGATGAACGAAATATTATTGGGTAGGATGTTTGCCCACATCTGACAGTGTATACTAAATTTAATATGTGAAGTGCAATGACGAATGAAGTATTGTTGGATGTGATTTTTTTATCCACATGACATTGTATAGTTTGAATACTGAATTTATCTAATATGTAGCGTAAAAAGATGAATGGTGCATCGTTGGATAGAATTTTTTGACCTACGTCTGACATTGTATAGTTTGAATACTGAATTTATCTAATATGTAGCGTAAAAAGATGAATGGTGCATCGTTGGATAGAATTTTTGACCTACGTCTAACATCGCATGCTGAATTTATCTAACACTTTCGGGCCCGAATTTTGTTTCAAATTTTAGAAAAAAAAATGGATTGAATAGTGTTTAACGAATATTTTACTATCTGAAAACTAACGAATGTTGTTATTTTCAATACAATTCATGTTCATAGGACAATAGGCTATTGAAGAATTTTTGGAGAGGCTTAGAAAATATTGTATTATAATAAGATTTAACTTATATTGCAGCTTTCTAGTACTTTTTGCACTTTATTATACTTGACTCTTTTAGTAAAGTAACTTTTATTTTAAACTTAAATATATGTTTAAAATAAAAGAATTGCAAACGGCGCGAAGAGAATTTTGCAAATAATATTTATTATTATTTCTAAATGCCTAAGCATAAATGAAGTCATATAGTAAATATATATAGACATGTACTAACTTTATTAAATGTAAATAGTAGGAAAAGTATCTCCTAAAATAAAATAATAAAAGACATATACTACCAGACCCGAAGGGCTAATATGTAACTTACAATGATCAATAATGTGTCGTTGGGTAGGATTTTTTTTTTACCACATATCATATCGCATTCTGAATTTATCTAATATGTAGCGTTGACTCATGAATGATGTATTGTTTGATATGATTTTTTCACTACGTTTGACATCGCATATTAATTAAATATGTAGCATACAATGACAATTGAGATCATTGGATATAATTTTTTTTCTTATATTGCATATTGAAAATTCGTTAAACTTTCCGGTTAAGTATCATATTGCATTATACGAATTCAATAATTTCCAGCTGAGCGAAAAATTGACCAGGCCGGGAGTCGAACCCAGATACTTGGCTTACAAGGCCAATTCCTGTTAAGGTACCGGGGTGAGAGCCGACTAGGATTTTTCGCTCAGCTAACCTTATTGGTCATAGCATCTGGTCTGTCATTTAGACAGTTCAACAGAATAGACCGCAGGTAATGGACCTCCATATGACGATGTGTACGTAGATAAAGCGTTGGTCGCCCTGGTAGCTTAACATCCTTGTAAGACAAATATCTGGGTTGACTCCCGGCCTGGGCAATTTTTCGCTCAGCTGGAAATATTCAATTCGTACCAATCAGTTTGATTGTGTTGAAAATAATAGTATATTGCATTATATTTTTCATGCCAACATTCCTTTTGATGTACGCATACAAAACACACAACGATGAATGGGGTAATATACAAAATGTTTTGAATAGCCTTTTCGCCTGGTACTCATATATATATTTTAAAACGAGTTGTTTGGTTTAAAAAATTGCAGTTATTAATAAATGAATGAAAACTTTATCATCAAATAAACATACATTGCAAAGCGAATGTGTCGCGCTGGTCTACTGGTATTTTAAAGAATTTATTCATAATGTGTCACTTTCATATTATTTTTCAAGCCCTTCGCGACGGGAGCCTTTTACGAAATTTTTAATATATTGTCATCGGGTTTTAAAAACAGAAATTTGTGCCCTATTAAATCGAGAAACTGCTCCGATTAAAGAAGGTAAATTTTGCAGTATAATTTTACTGGTGGGAACCCTCATAGCATGCATGTTCACAGTGACGTCACAATGACGTCACTGTGAGTCACTTTGGTCACATCACATCTGTGACGAAAATGCCACCACTCAGTGACGTCACAATGTGACTAAGATGTGACTTTCTAAAAAAAATTCACAGTTCGTCACAATGTTGATGTCAAAGTAGTCACAAATGACACACTTTTCACAAATTGGTCACATTGTGACGTCACAAAGTGGTCACAATGTGGCGTCACAAAAAATCTCTAAAACGGCCATAACGACTTCACATTTTAGTCACTGTGACTTCACATCGACGTCACGTGACGTCACATCGACAATCGATGGTCACAAAGTCACAATGTGACTTCACAACGACGTTGCAGTGACGTCACCATGTCTTACGGGAATAAACAAGGATTCTCGAGCCTTTTTGCGGCACGTATACGTGTCGCTCGTCCCCAAGGAGTTAAAAAACATCGTTCAATATGAGAGCATCCGATCTTCAGCGTTTAATAAACTCATTACTTTAAAATTCTTAAGTTATAGCAAGCAAAAACGTACATAAAATGTAAGTAATCGGAAATAATTGTAAATCTAACAGTGTAATTTACCGATTATATAAATATATAACACATTAAATTTGCATATTGAATTCATTGTATGAAAAGACTAAAACTGAATGTATGAAATGAAATATTTGTATAAATGGAATTGCAATTAATAAAAATATTCTCTGTTGATTACCACAAGATTGCAGGCTGAATGTACTTAGAAATACACACCAATAACATGTAAATGTGATATGGAAGGAAAAAAGAATGTTTATACAAAATTTTTCCTCGATTGATATAGCCATTCAATAAGCCACTGACATGAGTGTACAACTGTTAATCATAGTAGGACCGCTTCCGGAAAATTTTGCCTTTCACTAATAAGGAAAAGGCTGATATGTATTTTATCTACTTAAAGCCCCACAATAGTCACAGAAAAAGTACTCAAAAAGACCCGGATGATAATGTAAACTCTATGGAAGCGTTCTTTTCAAATATCTCGCTCAAATTTTAATATTTTTACATGATTTTTTTTTTTTTGCATAGGATAGCTGAGGACGCTCCACAACCGGCCTAGTTTTTACTTTTTCGATTTTGCTTATACACTTTTTATATTTTAATAGTTTCAATTTCAGAACCGGTTTAAACCGGTTTTGAAAGTTAAGTAATTTTTTTAAAAAAAATCTGAAATCAAAATTGAAAAAGTAAAAACTAGGCCGGTTGAGAATCGTCCTCAGCTATCCTATGCAAAAAGAATAATGTAAAAATATTAAAATTTGAGCGAGATATTTGAAAAGAACGCTCTCATAGACTTATCATTAGCATTCGGCTTTTACCGCGTGACTAGTGTGTGCCCTTAAGAGCCCACAATAGTCACAGGAAAATTACAGAAAAAGACCCGGATGACCATGTAAAGTCTATGGGAGCGTTCTTTTCTAATATCTCGTTCAAATTTTAATATTTTGACATGATTTTTTTTGCATAAAATAGTTCAGGACGATCCACAACCGGGCTAGTTTTCACTTTTTCGATTTCGGTTATATATTTTTTATATTATGATAGTTTCAGTTTCAGAACCGGTTTAAACCGGTTTTGAAAATTAAAGAAATTTTTTATAAAAAATCTAAAACCAAAATCGAAAAAGTAAAAACTAGCCCGGTTGTGGATCGTCCTGAACTATTTTATGCAAAAAAAATCATGTCAAAATATTAAAATTTGAACGAGATATTAGAAAAGAACGCTCCCATAGACTTTACATGGTCATCCGGGTCTTTTTGTGTACTTTTTCTGTGACTATTGTGGGCTCTTAAGAGCCTACACAGTCACTGAAAAAGACCCGATGGTAATGTTAAGTCTATAGAGGCGTTATTTTTGAATGTCTCGCTAAAATTTTAATGTTTTTTTGAACGATTTGTTTTTTGCATAGGATAGCTGAGGCCGGCTAGTGTTAAGCCTAGTTTTTAATCTTTCGATTTTGATTATATTTTTTTCTTCATGCTAGGATACTTACAATTTCGGAACCGATTCAAACCGGTTCCGAAAATTACAGTAATTTTTTGAAAAAAAAAAAAATCTGAAACCAAAATCGAAAAAGTAAGCAGTTTCGATGATTCACCTTTTCCTATGTTTTATCGTTCTGTTTCCAGGAAATGTTGGCTTCTCTTTCCTCTAAGGAGAGTAATTCTTCAAATACCCGTAAATACTCCCCCCCCCATCAGTAATATTATTTTTTTTTTTTTTTTTTTTTTTTTTTTTTTATAGAAATGGATCGTTATTTTTGAAACACCTTGTACAGTCGAGTCCCTCTATAACGAAACTCCATACTTCGAATTTCTCTATATAACGAATTTTTAATAGGAACGGTTCCCTTTTCTCATGATTACATTAAAAACAGTCTCTATATAGCGATATATCGATCTCCATATAGCGGATTTTTTCATAAATTGGTCTTAATTTACTCAGTTTTAAAAGGCTTCGAAATCGTATGGAATCAATTTTCCATCACTTATATTTGATTTACCGTCAGTGCTGAGTTTATTTATTTTTTTTTATTATTATTATTACTTTTCTCCTTGTTCTTTAAATTTAACGAATTCATCCCACCTCCCACACATCTTTCCACATCCTTCTCAAAACATAGTCGATTGGATTGATGCACATGTGAGAGAGGAATCAATGAGAGGCACATAAGAGAGGCTTTCAAATGGAGGAAAATGTTAACTACAATTTTTCATTCCTTGCTAAAATTTAAGCACTTTTTTAGAGCGTAACAATTTTAAAATCAAACCAACAAAAAATTACAGATTTCTTCGTCTGAAATTAATGCAGGTCTTCCTTATTTGATTCTCATTAAGCTTTCAAATAAATGTCTGTTCTCTTTTTGAAACAGCTTAAATAATTTAGAAATTAAATGTTTACTTTATATTAATTAATATTTGCTTTTAAACATTTCAAATTATTAATTCAAAAGATCAAAAATAACATTTGTTCAAATTTCACACATTAAATACGATTTTTAACATTATTCTCTATACATCGAATTTCTCTATATAACGAATTTTTTACTGGAACGGTGGATTTCGTTATATAGAGACTCGACTGTATTTTAAAGTTATACATAATTACAATGCAAGTGCTTTTACGGAAAGATATTATTCTAAATGAAGTTTTTACTTTTGAAACGTTAATATTTTGTAATTGTGTCATTTATTTTTCTTTCACTTACTCGGATTTTTCAAAAGAGCTTATGAAGAATGAAACTAAATTTTGTGTCTAATTAACAACAACAACAAATATATATATATATATATATATATATATATATATATATATATATATATATATATATATCAGAGTTAAAATTTTTTAAGTGTTATAACACCTTCGGTTAAAATCAGCAGTAATTAACATATTTGATTTTTTTCTCTGCTAATGATTAGAGAATGTAATTAACACATAAAAGGCGAATTATTTTCCATGATACTAAATTGTAAGAAAAAACATTTAAATAAAAAAAAATAAAGTTCCAAGTTGAAAAATTCTTAAATACAAAATTAATCCCCATTTGTTCGTTAACATTTCAACGCTCTTGGTTTTCTTTAAAAATTCTGATAATTAATCGGAATACAATATCATCACGTGAAAGTACAGTCTAAATAAATAAAACTGTTAGTTTTTACATGTAGATTAAGTGTGAAAGATAGTAATCAATCATTTAGAAATTTAAAATTTAGATAAGTTATTTTTTTCTACTTTGATAGCAGGATATCTTATTAAATGCACTTATTTCAGAATTAGTGTTCCAGATATATAGATGAAATTGTAATATGAACTTGTAATATCTAATACAGGGGTGCAAAAATCTAGGCACCAGCAGGCATTTTCTCACCACTAAATTTATTTCGTTATTTTTCATCTAATATTGCTGGTGCTTAGATTTTTTCACCCCTGATCGAACATATGCCTTTGTGTACATTTTAATTGTAGTACATACATTTTATATTATAATATCTTCTAAATTCTAAAACTTCTATAGTGCTACAATTTTTGTACACATTACATATGCATTTTTCAGGTGTGTTTGTCATTACACAAATACGTAATACCGTCATCTTTTTGTTTGCCCGCCCATCTGTCTGTCTATCCATATATAACACCGCAAATACCCCCCCAACCGAATGGATTAAAATTTAATATATATAACTCACAGAGTCCCTCGATTCTCCCGTGTGGAGATGTATCAGTGACAAGGCACCTTTTGGCGAGAGGTCAAGCCTTTACCGATTTAATCCTCCCGATTCCAAATTGATATAACTTCCTCTTTCAATCCGCGAGCAGCTTTCCGCATATCCCCTACCAGAACAAGGACAGGTCTCATTTCGACCAGTCAGGTCGATGTTAGACGATGACTTCACCTACAAGACACCAAGCAAACGAAAAAGACGTATTTTTTTTTTTACAGACCGCCAGAATGACGTAATGCCCCTTTCGTAAACGTTCATTGATGCATTCGAGGATCACGTGAATCCAGCAGTCTGTGAAAAAAATAAGTGGAATCCCAGGTCAAAATTCGTTCTTCTACCAGCAACAAAAATATGCTAGTTATTGCTAGGTATTGCTATGTCTGCTAGATTTTCATGCTATTATATGCTAGCCCGCATCACATGCTATATCGCTAGCTTGCACAACAAAAGCATGGCAAGCTATATGCAAGCATTTCATGCTTATTTCCAGCAAAGTGGGCCAATTACACACCATGAATTGCTGCAAAGTCTGCTGGAACCAGCAAATATGTAATGCTAGTTTATGCTATTTTACTTATTGGGCTATAGCACTTGGTGCTTGTCTAGCAAACAAATACCAGCATGAATTTCAACCTGCGATGCACCGCGGTAGCTTGTCTTTTTCGCTAGCCTCACAAGTTTCTCTAGGATAGGATTTCTGGGTTTTTTCACACTTCTAGCAGCGACATTTTGTAGTGTAACTGCAATCTAGAATTCTGATTGGCCTGCGGTAGAAGGTCATAGAGGATTCCATTAGCCATGTTTAGAATTGGTTGCCGTTGTAATGTCAGCCTCGAATGTAGATATTGACTGATAGATGTAATCTGCCGACATTCTGGGGACTTAGGTGTAAAAATACAGTGCAGTAACCAATACATAGTTTCCTAAATGTAATATATTCTGCTTTATAAGAGAGTTTCTTCATGAAAAGTGAAGTTTTCACAAGAGCATTAGCTATTGCACCAAGATCTAAATATTCATAAGTACGAACACTATCCCATTTTTAACGTTTGACATAGAATTTCGGACTTGTTATAACTTCTGCATTATTTGAACAGTTTGGTACTTGTAAGGCATGAAAGGTCATGTAAGGTTTGGTACTTGTAAGGTCACAGATACATTTATGTGCAAGATTACTCGTAATTTTGCTTTGGTTATTATTTTTCATCTGAATGAAGTGCATCATTTTATGCCAATATAAAGAACTACTTAATAATCGGGGAAATTCATGCATACAGTAGAGACTGTGAAACATATCGAATTATATCTAATATGCAGGGTGGTCATGAAAGAATATCCCGCATCAATTTTATATAAAATAATTTATAATAAACTATATATCAAATTGAAAGTAAACTAACATAGTTTTTCTTACAAATATTCAACTAGTGTACATTTAATTATATGCCATAGATCGAAATTCAAGTGCAGAGCTTCCCGCACTTCAGTTAACAAGTCCGGAGAAATGACATAATAGCCTTGTCTCAAATCTGAAAACGATTAGGTGGCGGATTAAAATAGACACGATCTTTCATATAACCTCAAACTCTAACAGGTTTTGAAATCTTCATCCCAGCGATACGCTTTACACTCAGGAGTGTTTATTTTATGTATGTGCCGCAAAGGTGTCGATAACATAGCAGCACATGCGCTTACATAAAACTGTTTGGGTTACTCTTTTTGTGACTCTGTAACGCTTACAGTTGATACTATTAAATTTTATAACTGGGGTATTCTTTTATGAGTACTCTGTATTTTAATCTATGAGTAAATTATTAAAAACAAAAACGAAAAGCTCAACACGTTAACAAATGACTGAAAATTGATTTTCAATTCGAGAATTTTTGAGATAGATGTAAGGAAATTTTCTTGATGAAAACGTTTCTACATGTATCATCAAAAGTAATGTATCATTTGTATGCTAATTACTTTCTCTAATCGTTGGCAAAGATGAAAAACAGTTAAATACTGCTGAATATTGATGAGGGTTAGTCAGTCGTTAAAAAGAAAGTTTGGTTAAAAGAAATTAAGATTAGCGCAAAATAAATATCCTAAAGAAACTATCGTTACTTTAAATTTAATGTTTTTAATTAATATGTATATAGTTATCTGAATGTCTTTTAAATTCGAAATCAATTTTTTTATTGGCGAATATTTCTCTTTCCCAACATAAATCTTTTTTTCCCATGGCGAATATTTTCTTTTATGCCATATTTTATGTTAAAATTATTTGCATATAAGTCCGTTGAATAAGATAATTAAAAACTAAATTAGACTATTAAATTAAAAATTATAATTCAAATCTACATAACGATAATTCAAATCTATAACGATATATTTTCAGATCCGGCTATTATACAGTACTTCGGATACAGTATAATAGCCAAAATCTTTTGTGTGTCCCTGTAAATACTATCTGATTTTTATTATATAGGAAATAACTTGTAGTGAACTTCATCAACGTATATCACTTTCATTAAACGTGATATAATTTAATATAATTTAAATGCGTCCCAAACAATATTGATTTGATTCATCATTATTTTTTCATGATACATTTTGTTTCTACATTGTAGTATTTTGTCGATGAATTTTCTAATTAGGTTTAATCATTTTTATCTCACAGGCTATCATAGCCTCAGAGCTTATGTGCCCGCCCGTTCTGTATTTATGTATGTACGTTTGTTCATGCGTGCCTAACACGATAACTCATGATAAAAATATCCGATCCACTTGAAAATTTGTTTATAGGTATATCCTGATAAGGCGCTTCCCTGATTAGTTTTTGGAATTCATTTGATATGTATAACAGGGAAAACGGGGGCTCATGTCCCCTCCTTAATTCGTATAAATGGGTTTTGTATGCAGAATTATCAGTTTTCGTTCAAAATTAAGATATAGGGTCATTCTGGTGACGCGCCTCCGTGATTGGTATTAGTTGTTCATTGGATAAGTATAAACGGGGGGATTCTAACGCCCCTCCCTTTAATTTATAAAAATGGCTTTTTCATGCGGAATTATCAGATTTATTTTAAATCTCTGAATAGTTTTGGAAGTTTAATTGTAAAGTATAAAAGAGGGGGATAACTCTTAAATTATATAAATGGAATTTTACTAAGATTTTTTCCTATTTTCTCTGAATTTTGAATATAAATTTTTTATATGATAAAGTATGTCCCTGATTAGTTTAGGGGATTCACTGATTAAGCATAAAAAGGGGAAATTGGAGGAGCTGTTTCTCCTCCTTTTTCTTTCCGAACGGAATTAACCCTTGAAAATATAAGGCTGTAATGTACAATTAGTATTCGTAGCCTGTGAGCTCAATGCCATCAGTTTAACTGGGCAATATTCTTTTTATTTATATTGTTCTTGTGCTATATTTATCACATTAATTCGATCCAGTTTTTAAAGCTTCAATTAAATTTACAAATTTATAAAGGAATTCTTTAACTACACTTTTATAATCATATTAATTCGATTATACTCAAAAGTTCAATTAATTTTACAAAATTATAAATACATTCTTCACTCGCATCTTTTTATTTTTCATCATTTTAATTCGACTTCGTTTAAAACTTCAATTAGTTTTATAAAATTATACTTGATTTCTTTAAAATTATAAACATATAAATCCGTTGAGTAAGATAATTAAATGATATGATATATGACGATTGGTAAGATTTATTATTAGTATGGATGATACATTATTATTTTTTTTTATATTGTAATAGTTTGTCAATAAAATTTTTAATAAAATTTAACATATATTATATTTTTCTACGCTTTATTTATCATCATTTTAATTTGTTTATATATTCATCCCTTCAATTAATTTTACATATTTAAAATGAATTCTTTAATTACACCTATTTATTTATCATATTAGATTATGTTAAAGCTTCAATTAATTTTACAAAATTAAAAATGAATTCTTTGGTTAGCTCTCTATATTTATCATGATATTAATTAGTTTATATGTCCAAAATTTTAGCTAATTTTTAAAAAATTATAAATAAATTGTTTAATTCTTTTTATATTTATCATATTAAATCGATTATGTTCAAAGCTTCAGTTAATTTTACAAAATTATAAATAAATTTTTTATTGCATATCTACATTTATCTTCATATAAATTACTTTATATATCTAAAGATTAAATTAATTTTACAAATGTATAAATGAATTCTTTAATTACATCTTTTATATTTACCATATTAATTCGATTATGTTCAGAGCTTCGATTAATTTTACAAATGATAAATGAATTCTTTAATTACATCTCTATTTAATTACATTCTCTATTATATTAAAATATCGGTCGGAAGAGAGTAGATACATAATTATCAGAGTTAGACCGACAGACATCTTCATTAATTTATAACCTTTAACAGTTTTAATAATATCAATATATCGGAGGTGATGCAGTCTGTAACTAGATAGTGGATATTTGTTATTGACATATGATCCGCGTGGCGATGACTTTCTGCTTCAAACTATTTGATATGTTTTGTGTATAGGACCCATTTACATTCAAAGTTTCAATTAATTTTACAAAATTGTAAATGAATTCTTTTACTACATCTTTATACTTTTCATATTAATTCGATTATGTTCAAAGCTTCCATTAATTTTTCAAAATTATAAAAGGATTCTTTAACACGTTCGCTGTTCATAACTCAGCCCTCTGTGTTAAATGAATGGGAACTTCACGCACTAGCGCGTGAGCGGCAGCGAATGTGTTAATTACCTCTGTATATTTATAATCATATTAATTCATTTACATGTAAAGAGATTAAATTAATTCTACAAAACTATAAATGAATTCTTTAACTAATCTCTGTTACAATAAAATATCGGTCGGAAGAGAGTAGATGCTTAATTATCAGAGTTAGATTGTCCATTACTTAGAAACCGTTAGCAGTTTTAATAATATCAGTATATCGGAGGTGGTGTAGTCTGTAACTAGATACTGGATATTTGTTATTGACATATGATCCATGTGACAATGAATTTCTGGTCTAAACTATTCGATATGTGTTGTGTACCGAATCCATTTATGCACAGCAATTTATAAACATCCCCATTACGTTACTTGTTGCATAAATAATTTTAACCTTGAAATTATTTATATTTGCTATATTTTAGCTAAATTTTTAGGGGAACAGCTAAGATATTTTCACTTATTAATAAGATATTTCATATATTATTAATGACAGTAAGAAATAAGTAGTTAATGCTCTTGTTAAAATTAAGTAGGTATCTTGTGAATTTCAGTATAGTATGTGACATATGTCTGATGTATTACTACATGTATTATTATGGAATGCATTATTACATTTGCAGTATTCTACATGTTCGAGAAACGTGCAACTGGCCAAATTTTATGTAAGCCCATATGAATTTCAATTATAATGAAATTCGTATGCATAATAAAAAAATGTAGATGAAAGCTTCATGCAAAAATCATTTACGATACATCTGTAAAAATACTTTTAAAAGCAAATTGAATATGTTCATATATTTTTTCCCATGAACGTCGAATTATTAGTAGTTTTACTTAAATTTATAAAAAATGTTGCTTAAAAGTAATGCAAATTTATTCTTGAAATCAACAAAATTGCAAGGAATGCATGTTTTTTGGGGGGGAGGGGGGAGGGAATAAATCTATAATTAATGTGAAATAGAGGAAAGATAAAGAATTACTTTTTGTTTAAAATGTTGTGCAATCTGCAATTAATTTTATTTTATTGGAGTACAAGATGATTTTTAGAAAACATGTTTTGTAATTTGACTTGGTAACCGTTTGCAGTTTTAAGAATATCAATCTATTTGAGGTGATGTAGTCTGTAACTAGAAACTAGATATTTGTTATTAACATATGATCCACGTGACAATGACTTTCTGATTCAAATTATTTGATATGTGTTTTGGGCACAGATGTCATATACGCACCAAATTTGCACGTGTTTCTTTTCCACGCTAATTTGGCGAATATTTTGTTTTTGAATGTAAGTTACAAATTGCATGCGACAACTCTTGTGATTTTTTTATTGCAATATAAAAATAAAATAACGTGAAAAAAAATAAGAGATACTAAGTATTTTAAAAAAGGAAATAAAAATAAATAAATGATAGTTTGATATAAATAATTATTGATATTAGTATATAATAAAAGTAACTTAAGGAATTTAAAATAAAAAATAACAGTAAATAAGCATGAATTTAATAAAAAACGAAACAATAAATAAACAGTTATAAATAATGAACTTAATAAGTAACGAAATAGTAAATATAATTTTCACAATAAATCGTAAATATTAAAACTTATAGCTACCTTGAATGCATGCAGTCGCATTATTTAAACAGCACATTTCACTGAAATCTTTAATTTTTCCAATTTTTTCCCTCTAACACTTGTTATAAACTTTTTAAACGGATCTTCTCCTAGGCACAGATGTGCAATGCCAAATCGGCGGGAAAAAGAAACACGTGCAAATGTGGTGCTTATATGACATCTGTGCCGTGTTTTGTATAGTATCCATTTATGTTCAAAGTTTCAATTAATTTTACAACAATATAAAATAATTCGTTAGTTACTTCTCTATATTTATCATCATATTAATCCCTTTACATGTAAAGAGATTCAATTAATTTTACAAAACTATAAATGAATTCTTTAATTACATCTCTATTACAATAAAATAGCGGTCGGTAGAGAGTAGATACCTAAGTATCAGAGTTAGATTGACAAACATGTCCGTTACTTGGTAACCGTTAACAGTTTTAATAATATCAATATATCGGAGGTGGTGTAGCCTGTAACTAGATACTGGATATTTGTTACTGACATATGATCCATGCGACAATGACTTTCTGGTTCATACTGTCATATGTGTTGTGTACGGAATCCATTTATGCACAGTAATTTGTAAGCATCAACATTACGTTACTTGCTGCATAATTAATTTTGGTTTTGAAATTATTTATGTTTATTATATTTTAGACAAAATTTTAGCTAAACAACTAAGAGATTCTCGATTATTAATAAGATATTTCATATTTTAATAATAACAATATCAGATAAATAGTTAATATGCTTGTTAAAATTAAGTAGGTATCTTCTGGATTTCAGTATAAGATGTGACATGGAGTTGTTATCATGGAGTCAACTCCATTGTTATCAACTCCATTTATCATAGAGTTATTATGGAATGCATTATTACATGCACAGTATTCTAAATGTTGGAGAAACTAGTAATTTGCCAAATATAACCGTATTCCTCCACATTAGCCTGCATGCCGGAAAAAAAACCCAGGTGCTCCATCTATAATTAGTGGGAAATACAGGGTAAACAAAGAATTATTCTTAGTTTAAAATGTTTAGCAATACGCAATGATTTTTATTTTATTAGCGTATATGATGTTTTAAATAGCAAGTCTTGTAATTTTACTATAACATCAATACACAAGCCCCAGAGCGCTTAAATACAAGTTAACTGAATATTGTTGCTGCGAAAATTATTGCGAAATTGACATACAAAGACAGGTCAACACCAAAAACTTTTCGTCTCTCTGCTGTAACCGTCAACCAGTGGTTCGAATACTACATTTATACTGCAAATAACCGCTATTTTTGAACGCAATTCTTACTTTAAAACCTTTAGATTTTGTCAAAGGATTCAATCTACACTCGGAAACCGCTGACCAGGCCCCTACCTGCCGGGATTCGGCGAAGCTAAACGGGATTGAGTTGCTTGGATAGAGGGGCGAAGAGCGGCCAATCGCCGCAGGTGGCGACCCGTTAAGACAAGTACCTAGGTCGGCTAAATAAATTTGGTTCTAAGTAGACTTTTCTTAGTTAACTGCAAATTGTACTGACTTTGTGATTTATTGTCGCACACCACGTACTCGTCATACTAAACTGAACGAGGCTGGACGTTTTTGTGTTTAAACGGTGGTACAGACCTTAGCTGAGAATACGGGCAATTTTGAAGGAAATTAAATCAAAAAGTTGGCCGAAAAGCGAACTCGTACCGCATTAGGGAGAATTTGCAACGAAAAGCAAAGCAAACGAAAACATTGCAATGGGAGACGAGATCCCACCTTTCTATCATCCCCCACCTGGTAAAAACTCGCTCCATAGGCTGTCCCATTGGAGGGGGTCCGGTAGCTCGTGCGGATTATGTCTTATTGCACCTAATAAAGAGACATTTAATCTACACTCGACACTGCACTAGGAAAAAAATCTTTTAAAATACTTAAAATGTATTGACAATCGGGATGATAATGCAATTTCCGACAAATCTAGAGAAATTTAATTTTTTTTTTTTTTTTTTTTTTTTTTCATATTTCTGCATTTAGAAGTTTCCGTTTAAAACACAAAATAAGATTTTCGGAGGAAAAATTTGTTTCTATATGATCTTCGCTATTCACGAATACGCTTATAGTGATATCAGAGTTTCTCTATTTAATTCAAAGAACAGTTAACAAACGAACCATGCCCAATACGGGATTCGAACCAGAGAACTGTCCTTTTCTAGACATTGGCTTGACCCTCAGCCACAATTAAACAATTATACTTTTTATTTCAATAAGAAGTAATAAGATTATAATTTTATTAAATATGCTTAAATGTGTTAGCAATTTCATATATATATATATATATATATATACATATTACAGCAAGTTCTTTGAAAATATATTTTATAGTAGTCAGCGTGAATTTTATCCATTATTTGAAAACCCATGTAAAACTAACATTTTTCCCAATATTGGGAAATCATTGGATATATTTTTAATATAAAGCCACATTTTGCAAACATTAGCGTTCTCTTAAAAACAAATCCACGGTAAAACAGTACTTACTTACTTACTAGCAATTAGCTACTTAGTTTTCCAAAGACACCAACTATTTTAAACATCACTTACAGACCTTGTTCTGTTTTAAGAGCAATAACAGAAAAATTCAGTAAAATTTAAGGAAAACTTACTAGATTTATACGGATTTGTAGTCTAGATGTCAGTTACGAAAATTCTTTTTTAGAAATATGAAATTATTACGGAAAATTTTACAGAAAAGTTTAATTGATGGATTTTCCTTACAGTGTGGGGACAAAAATTGTGTAATACAGTACTCCATCGTCGCAAAGCGTCTCCGGATATGCAGTAAAATGCGATATAACTGAAGGCATAAAATTTCAGAAAAACAACATGCAAATATTGTTCTTTGTTCGTCTACAACGAGTTTCATTATTTGGGTGATTCTCAAATTAGGGGACAATTTCAAAAGTGAAATCTTAAAAAAATTACTGTTAGCAAAATTTCTGAAAAAATAGGTGTTGTTAATATAGTATTAGGTATACTTTACATGTAGTCAGCAGAGCTAAATATTTAAACATTAACTTAAAAAAAATAATTAGTATTTTTTGAGCCATGCTAATGACAAAACAAATTGCATGGAATAAATATATTTTGAAATTTTTATTTTCTTCCTGTTTAAATATTTTTTTCTATATTTATTAGCCTTCCTTTTCAGCAAATGGTTTCCATTTTTACATATATACACATAAGGAGAATAAAAACATTACCAAAGAGCAAACTTTGTTTACATGAACAACATTCTGACACTAACAATGTAAGAAGCTGTCTTAGTGATTTTCTGACAGATTTAATGCATATTATAGGGATAATAAATGTAATACCTAAATTTATATGTAAAATTAAACTTTAAAAAGGATACAATATAAGTACTGGTTACATTTATGCACATGGGAGTCTTTAGCATGGACAGAAAAACCATGCTAATGACACTGATATTTGTCCATGCTAATGACAAATTTTAATTTAAAAAAGATTATGAGCCATAATATAATCACAATGCAATAGTCCTTCCTGGGGCTTTTTAAAACACAAAAGTCCTATGCAAATAAGTAAAATAAAAATTTTAATTATAAAATAAACATGAAAATTATTATCCATTCTAATGACATACAATTGATGTACGCCCCTAATATTCAACTTCTATTCTTAAAATAAAATACATGCTTCTAATTTCAGGCTGGGATAATATGGCTACTTGTTGCCATGGAGAAACATTATATTTTCAAACTATTTTCATATGTGAAAATGAAATTTTGATTAATAACCAGCTGTTATAGTATGACCTTGTTTTGAAAATAGAATATGGAGGACAAACTTAAATTCTTTTTTTATATACTATAATTTTATTTTTAAAAAGATATGTGTTGGATAAATCCTCTCCTTGATTAATTTTAAGAAAGAATAACATTTGTTTTATTTTATAAACATGATATTAACTCTTGAAAAAGCTAGGTATATACAAGGCACAGCTGCTGTGGACATCCATGCTAATGACATTTTGAACATTTATTCTGTTATTTTAAGGTGTTTTTAACTAAAAAGTGAGTAATTCTTAAGTGCAAATAACGAATAATATTAAGACAAACATATCTAAATATAAAAACATGACAGAAAGCATCAATTTTTTTTGTATGCCGAAAGACATAAATTGTCCCGTATTTTGAGAATCGCCCATATACATATTACAACTTTCTTAGGAAAGTTAACCCCTTCGGGACGAGCGTCTTTTACAGAATTTTTAATCTTTTATTGCCAGTTTTTTAAAGCAGGAATCTTTGCCTAGTTGAATCGCGAAAATACTCTGATTAAATAAGGTAAAATTTACAATGGAATTTTACTGGTGAGAATAATTAAGGTTTCTGAGCATCTGCGGTAACTATAACGGTCGTTCGTTCTCATTGGGGTTCAGAACTATACATAATACAATGAATATTTATATACAATTACATATAAATTCGGTTAATCTATAGCTGATTTCTACTTTGATATGTAAGAAGATAGAGGAATTTTTTTGAATAATGTAACGAAATATACGTAACATACGAGTATTTATGCTGAACTGTACCATAAGTTTTATTAACTGCTTACAAGTTAATTGCTCCTTGATTGTCAGAAATTGTTGTGCTGATCTCATTTTGTACGAAGAAGGCAAGTTACAATTGCGTGATTTGAAGAATCCTTTTTAAAAAAAAACTGCATTGTTAAGAGTTGCATCAGTGTGTTTTTTACCAAGTACTGACATTTGTATTGCGTTATTCGCTACATTATATTCTTTAAAACGTAACGCGTTTCATTTCACATTAATAAAATCGCGGCTACAATACGTTTTTTACTAAATAGAATATAATTCAACTATCTGTTGAATACGCGTGTTACTTACATTCAACAGGTGTTTCGGCTAATAATGGCTTATAAAAGTTTGCTAATAGTTAGGGGAGAGTGGGGTGGTGTGGGACAATTTTTACAAAAGTAAGAAAATCAACTTTGTTCGACTCAAAAACAAAAACTTCAATTCATAGAGTGTAAGGTGAAATACTTTTTAATCGCCCTAAACAATATAGAAACATAACATGTACAAGCTATTTTGTAATTAAAGAAATCGTACATTTCAAAATATGTCCCATACCTTTCTCACAAGCAGAAAGGTATGGGACAGCAATGAACAAAGCTATAAGGCACATATAGTCTAAAGTCGGCTAGAAATGCAATCAAACAAAGATTGACGTTGTACACAGTATAATGTTCCATAAATAGGGAAACTATTACTGTGTATAAAGAAAATTTACTTTTGATTCTTGAAATATTCTTTTCCTTTATACGATTGCAAGCATATACAGATCAATTTTTTTTCAATTGTAGATTGGGGTACTATTGCTTCATATTGTGTGTGATTGATGAAATGTTTAGAATGACACATAAAAAGTATTGCCCCATTCCTTTCACTGCCCCATTCCTTCCACTGTCCCACTACACTCCATTCTCACCTATATATTTTATTTTAATACTATTATGAACAAATCCGAAATAGTCTTTAGGCATAACAATATATTAGATAATATGTAGTTTGAAAACTATATACTGCGTATTTGTTATTAAGAGTCAGTCTTTGACAGTTGTTTCGACATTTAAACTATTAGATATTCTGCTAGATATGGACTCAATTCATATCGCGCCTTTTGTAAACACTGATATAGTACTCACTATGTAGTTTAAGTACGCCTTTAAACAGTATAATTATATACAGTTGTTCAGATTCAAAATAATTACAACCCACGAGTTAACAGAATGTTTAATTATTGCATAATATATGTTTATGAAATGTATTAACAACGATAATGAGAAGATATTTAATACTTTAACTAATTTTAGCAATTATAATAAATGTTTCAGATCATTACGAAATAGCTGAAACGATAATATTATGAATAAATACATGTATTACAAATGGAGCCGGCACATTCTGAAGATTAAAGATATAAATAATGCCAATTAGCAAATATAACATTTTGAAGTCAAATTTCACAATTTGGAAAAATGAATTCAAAATTCAACTAAACAATTAAAATTCATTATTACTGATATTGAAAAATTGGCAAACATAAAAAAAAAATTGCTGCATTGTTTTAAATAGAAAGAACGTTTTGTGCAGAAAATGCACATAATTCATTTAAATTTATATATTTTTAGCATAATTCATATTGGTTCTCAAATTTAAAAATAAATTTTAAACTAATTTGTACCATTTTGTTTTTTATTTTATACTAACTTATTTATTAATTACTATGCTATTTTTAAATTTTTTTGCATACTTTATATAATTAGTGCGTTTACATATATATAGTAGTTTCCATCAAAATTCGTTCATTAAAACCTTTTTTAAAAATGCTAATCTTTTATAGTCGGGTTCACGTAATTATAGAATTTTATAACATAGCTATATAAATAAGGAACATTGACCGATGTATTTATACTCTAAAGTATTTTCCAAAAAATAACTTAGCTGACGATGTAAGACCTATAAATAACGTTTATTTGAGCGTGAGTTATAATCGTTAGGAATGGAATTACCATTTGAGTTTTACATATATATTTGAGGCTTATATATATCCCTAACTTCCAGGGTCACAAGATACATGGAACAGATGACCTCAATTATGAAAGATTAGAAATTTAAAAATGTTCTACGGGGCATATTTTGATAAAACTGTCATTGTGAATTAGAAAAATTTTCACTGGTACTTTTGGCATATTTCATACCGTTTTATCATTCTTCCTCAAAACCTTTTGTAAATAATCTACTAAAAATAGGTCCTTATTAACCCAAATCTGATGTGACACAATGGAAAATATAATAATGCAATGACGTTCATATCGTTTTCAGCAATTCACAAGAATATACCAAGTAAAATCCTCAATTAAATTAAAAGCCAATGTCAAAATTTTCCTATATTTCGTTTGATTCAAGGTTCGCTTGGGAAAATCGCAGCGCGCAAAACCTGGTAATTCTTTATATGCATATAAATCACTGATGTCTGCCTTTTTGTTTGTTTGTGTGTGTGTGAAACGGAACATTTTAATTTCATGAATGCATGTGTATACATGCGCTCGCATAATTAGTTTAAAATATTATTGAATATAACTAAAAAACTATAGTAATTCAGTTATACCTAATTATACTCATTTTTTAATCTATGATAAATATCTGAGATTCATTTTCAAACTTCAATTATACAGTGTATAAATTATGAAATCGTGTATAAATTATAGACAATTTACAAAAACTAGAACACGAAACGTTTTCTTCTTTATTTTAATTCTTTAGAAATTAAAATTTCAACTTTATAATACAAATGTCCCAAATTTTATAAACCATCATCATCGAATAATTGTTCCTCAGCATTTGAGCATGATATATAAGATTTTTTATGACAAAAATATAAAAAAATACAAAATAATTTATATCTTAAATTCAAACTCTTAAGGCTTAAAAAGACTACCTTAATTTCTTAATAAAGCATCTTCAAAACCACAGAATAAATCTACGGAGATCTATTATTAACACTGGGAGAGAAATTATGGGTTACTATTATGTTTTTTTTCTTTATCTTAGTCTCATCAGAGAAACAGATAAAGCCATACGTAATAAACGCAAATTTCTCACATTCTCTATTCTCTAATGCATGCAATTAAGTCTTAATATTTCTCATTAGTCTGAGATATAATTGCAAATTAATAGCTTAGGCCAACATAAAAGATTTTATGTTAAGTGTTTAATCAAAGTGCTATTATAGAAAATCGTGTATCAGTTCTAGAAAAAAAACTGTTTTAAGAAAGACGAAGTTTTGTATTTTATTCGAGAAAATATAACAATGGTCTTTCGTGGTTTTTTTTTTAATTTGTAAATGGAAAAAATTGTTTTGTTGAAACAACTAAACTCCTACTAAAAATTTTGGTTGAAATGACCAAATTTTAAACATAATTTTGTTGAATTAATAAAATCATTTGGTCGGTCTCCCCAGAATTTGGTCATTCCAACCAAAATATTTGGTTGGAGCTATATTAACCAAAATATATATTGAACAAAATATATATTAATCAAAATAGTAATTGTTTCAACAAAACTGTTTTTTCTGTGTATTAGGCCGGGAGGCGGCAGCATAGACAATCACCTCATTGAATTCACGACTAAAATTCTAGTATTAGTTAAACCTCGATTCGCATATTAAAGCGCAATTGGTCTGCTAAGTCATATCTAGGTTGAAATCTCGATTTTAGCGGTTTACTCTTAGATTTACCATTGTATTTCCCTGCTCCCAATCCTTCCATACCTTTTCATACTTTTTCCTGCCTTTCGGGTGCAGGAAAAAAACAATATTAAACAAACGAGTGAACAGCAAAAATTGGGTTTTTAGAGGTAAATTTAAAATTGTAAATTTTAATGCATGATTGAAAAATTAGTGTAGCTTCGAATATCTGGGATTCAAAAATTTATCATCATCAAAAATCTGGAATCAAAGTAATCTAAAGAAAGAAAAAAAAAGAAAAATAGCCGGGTGAACACGCCTATTTTTCTTCTCTGGAGTTTTCAAGAATTTTATAAGTCAGTAAGAAGCCTTTAAAAATCAGAGGATACTCCTAAAATATATCTTCGACTATTTCTTTTAAATTTACCTGCACCCAGAAAAAAGTTTTGTTGTAACAACAAACATTTGTTTGGACCAACAAATCTTTTCGTTTAAATATGGGTCTATGGAAATTTTGTTTGAATAAACAAAAATATATTGTTGATTTTTGCAGTTTTCCGCCCACAATTTTCATCCAACATGCATAACAACGTAATAATAGCGTGATTAATCTGTCCCAATTTGAAAAGTTTTTAATATCCATAAATTATGGTGATCCTTTATAGCTATATAAGTCAATTGAATAAAATTACATGAGAGAGTTATGGCTACTGCACACCAATTTAAAATTTGCAAAAACAACAAAATTTCGTTGGAACTACAAATTGAAAATACAAGACTTTAGTAAGATTCAAATAAAATTGATGAAATTTTGTCAAAATTTTATAAGAGTGTTAACAATTTTTTTTTTTTTTTTTTTTTTTTTTTTTGCTGTTGTTGAGCAACAAAAGATTTTTTATTTTAACTAAATAATTTGCTTAAAACAACAAAAATGCACTCAACAAAATGTTTTGTAATTTTAATCAATTCCTTTTTCTGGGTGCACTGCATACAAAGAGTTCTTGATAATAAAGTTAGAAATGATTGGTGTAAACGCTGTGTATTTAACTAAATATGGAATTGAATCATCGATACTTAATTACATTAAAAAAATGTTCCGAGGTGTTAAAGACAAAAAAGCCTTCACGAAGGGAAAATTTTCTGTTTTTATTAGATTTTTCTTAAACCTAGCAATTGTCTATTAAAATAAGTTTCTTTTTAATAGTCAGTTTTTTTTTTTTTTTTTTTTTTTTTTTTTTTGTATCACATAATTATATTTTGATTATAAATTAAATATTTACTAAAGGCAATATTAAGAATATCGGAAAAACATTTGATATATGTATTCAGAAATCCAGAATTTTCGAAAGTCTCGATCCCGGTGATGCCGGATTTTCGAAGTTACACTACATTTCATTAGCATCTTATTTCTTTATTTTGAGTAGTTTTGGGATATATCTTGTCTAATTATATCTAACAAGTAACGAAATAGACCGTGTTTAAACTTTCTTGAGACCCCATGTATTGCACTCCAATTATACAAGAATGGTCTCAATTTAATTAACTTTATATTCTTAACAGAATTAGAAAGCTTTTATTTAATTTGTATGACAATCTAGAAAGTTAAATAGAATTTTCAGTTGCACCTAACAATATTATTTAAATACGCGTAAAATTAAATAATCATTGACATTTAATTAAAATTAATCAATATTAAGTCTTTTCTAGTTAGTTCTGGATGTCGCATTGGATAGTATACATATTATTATAAATATATAGTAAATAGTACTATATTAAAGATAATGTAATGTGTAACATAGTGTGTTGTAAATATAATGTAGTGTATAGCATGATGCACACAGATGCATAATATGAAAATATGTTTAAATATAACCACATCAAGGGTTCTCGCTGTCGCTCGCCATTGCACCAAATTGCATCTATTTGGCACAATGGTAATATAATTCTACTAAATTCTTCATTTGGCGAGTAAAAAGCGATTAGATTCGCCAAATTACTAGTGCTCTATTTTTGCTTTTTTTTTTCTTTTCTTTTTCGTTTTCCATCCATACATATATATATTAATATATTTGTAGCGAATAGTTGAAACTAAATTAATGACAATCGTTGTCGCAATTATAAACATTTTTAGAACAACATATTTTAGAACACATTGAAAAAAAAAAAAAAAGAATTACATTAAAGGATTAAAGATAATTTTTTTAGTGCTACACTGCAAATCTATTTTGCTAATGCTTTTTTCATTTGGCGAATGTTTTTTTAATTTTAATTCGCTAAATTACTAATGTTGATCAAATGTCAGCAAGAACACTGACCACATCAATATAATTCTGTTATGAATATAAACTTTGTTACAAAGCGGGTGTTAGAAGACCCGTAGATTAGAGTATAACTAATTCGAAATTCATAATTTCATCGTACGAACATTAATAAAGATAATGTTAATATTTAAAATGGTATCTCAAATGTCATAGTCGTATTATCTTCATTTACTTATATTCAAATAAAAATAAACAATATGATTACATTTAAATACAAGATTTATTACTAATTTCTATTTTTAAAAGAAAGTATTGGATTCTCAAATTCTGTTTCTGGTTTTCTACGGATTTACATGTTTTGAGGGCTTGAGATCCCAAAAAACACGTTTTTCTGTGACACAAATTTATTGGGCTCTATTTAAAGAAGCAATGCATGGAATTTAATACAGGGATGAAATACAGGGTTATAAATAATCGAAGAATGTGGAAAACAGGATTACAGATATCTCGGTAACTAATAATTCGATCAATTTCGTTCTTTATGCAACATTTGTGTTATTTTATTGCCTCTTACGATCACTCCTTAAAATAAATTTCGAAAATTTTTATATACTTTTCATCAGAACGAATTTTTCGAGAGTCCGAAAAAAAAGTTCCGTATAATCGAGGTTACTGATATTAAATAGGCTTCGTTCCATTCTTAAATATTAAGTACATACAAAATTTCAAGTCCCTACCTCAATTCGTTCGGGAGATAGAGCGTTTACAGACACAGACGGACGGACGGCAATTTTTTTTTCCTAAAAATATGTTTTTCGAAATCTCCAGTGTCAAAAACGTGTAAATCTGTCAAAATTTTTTTTTCGATTTTCAAAACGATTGCAAGACTTACCCTATACTATGTATGATGGGTAAGTAAAAATATATACAGTTAGTCTCTGATGCAAACGGGTGCTGGTTACTTTTGAGGTAAATATCCCAACAGATGGTGTTGCTATCTGTATTTTTTAAGATTTCCGCAATATCTCTATCTCAAGAACTAATGCACAGATTACCTTCAAAATACAGATTGAATTAGACGCTGGCATAAGTTATTGTTGATTAAGTTCTGGCAAAAGTAACCCCAAAAAGGGGTGCTGGTATGCTGAATTTTGCAGGATTAACACGATTTTAGAGTTAGTCTTACCTCAAGAAACTAATGCACAGAATTTCATATCTTTAAATTCTTTGTAATGGGCATATATTTTCATTTAATTTTGGCACTGTAACAACGAATTTTGAGGTATTAAAATGTATGAGATGGAAAAAAGTTTGAGTGTTGGCACATCCAATATTTTTTATGTAATTAGAAAAATTGCAGAAAAGTAACTTAAACTAGTGTTGAATAATCTTCCTTTTTTAAAAAATATTCCATCTTGCAAATGAATATATCAGACTGTATAATTTATTAAATAAAAAATGATTTCAGTGATAATATCTATGCACATAAAAATTTCAAAGTTCAAATTGAAGGCAATAATTGAATCGGTTATTTTAAAAACCACAGAATCGGAACTTATAATAATAATAAAACTGAATTATTCACAAGTAATCGAATTTTTATAGATTTTTTTGTACTTCAGTGTTTTTATATATCGAATAAATTTTCCAAATTATGAGTAATAAAATTAATAATAACAGAAAAACTGCTCCTGATTTATGTTGTTTTAACAAGAAACGAGGTTAGGGGGTATTTAATTTGACTATAAACAGTCATATTAAACATACTTTATATTCGAAATTAATGAAGATAACACTTATACAGGAATATTTTTATGTTTTTATGTGCTTTAATTGCTTAATCACAGTCTTCATTTTTCACAACTGTATTATCTTCATCATTGGCAGTTGGCCAAGTAAATATGTTCTAATAAAATGACTTATGCTATTCCAGGTTGCTATCTTAAACTATTAAGACGCCACCTACTGACTGAAAAATACCCGGATGATAATGTAAAGTCTACGGGGGCGTTCCTTTCGAATATCTTGCTCAAATTTTAATATTTCAACGAGATTTTTTGGAATAGGATAGCTGAGGACGATCCACAATTGGGCTAGTTTTTACTTTTTCCATTTTGGTTTCAGATTAAAAATAAATAAATTTCAAAACCGGTTTAAACCGATTCTGAAATTGAGACTATCATAATATAAAAAATACATACGAAAAATCGAAAAAGTAAAAACTAGGTCGGTTGTAGATCGTCCTCAGTTATCCTATGCAAAACAAAAAGCACGTAAAAATATTAAAATTTGTGCGAGATATTTGAAAAGAGCGCCCCCATAGACTTAAACATCCGGGGTTTTTGTCTGTGACTAGTGTTACGTCTTATTTGACACTTTCAGTGCATAGGCTTAGGCTGATGGAATTGGTACACGATTTCAAAGTTTCTTCATCAAGATAAATAAAACTTTAATGATCCATAAATAAATTCTTCGGCAATGATAGTGGCTTTTTTATCAAAATCGTAGTGAAAATCTCTTGTATAAATGCTTAATCAAATATAAATACTTAATATGTGATCCAATATTATTTTAAATATAATGCAACAACATGAAACAATTTTTTTTTTTTTTTTTTTTTTTTTTTTTTTTTTGTATTTATGTTAGCAATGCTTTTGCGATGAATGTTAGAATATGGATTTACCTGATTTAAGTTTATTTTTTTAATACCAAAACAATGAACCCATAAAGTTTTGCATTAGTAGGTTTCGCGTAAAATGAAATGTGATGGCTGCAATGACATCTGTATTGCACGCAAAAACACCTAAATCATTGTCTTAAGTTGCTTTGCATAAGGGCAAAATTGTAATGTTGTTCTCTCTGAATTTTGTTTTATATGATAGAAAAAGACGATACGGTACTACTAGGTTATCCCGTCGACCAAAAAATGATCGCCAAACTATAAGATTAAATGCCAATAATGGATGATCGTGAATGTCACATTCAATGACATTAAGTACGATTCGCGTGTTTAAAGTGTCATTAAGTGATTTTTATTTCGACTTTTTATTAATGTTTTTATTAATATTCTACTAATTATTTGGTTTTTCGTTATTTAAAATGAAACTATGGGAATATGTATAATTTGGCTATTAGTTTGGCATTTTGTATAATTTGGCAAAATGGGTCGACGGGATAAGAGTAGTACCGACGATTCTTTCAAAATTATATGAAAAATTTAAAAGCGAATATGAATGTTATCCTTAAATGTTTTAATTATTGTTCAGTGTATTGAAAATCTAGTAAATGAATAGAATTATACTATTTTAAATATTGCTTGTATTGCAATAAAAACTGGAGCTTAGTGAACCTGTTAACACGGGTTTGTCAGTGAGAGGGTTAAGTAATGAACGGAAATTTGAAGATATTGTTTGAAAAGGAAGGAATACATTGTTTTACATGGTTGTTATACAGATAACAGCTCTACATATCTTTTTAAGAAGAATTTGCGCTTTTAAAAAAGTATATTTGGAAAAATTTTGAGTTGTATGGTTTTTGGAATGACCTATTAAATTCGTCTGCATATTCTGGATAAGAAAAGCCAAGGAATCGAGATACGCATGTACTTTCGTTTTGAGATATCTATGGGCTTTTTCTATAACATAATGTATTGTAAATATAATATAGTGTATAGAATAATGCAGACATATCCATAATATGAGAACATGCTTAAATATAACCACAGCAGTATGACTTTCTTATGAATATAAACTTTCTTACAAAGCAGGTGTTAGAAGACCAATAGATTGGAGTATAACTAATTCGCAATTCAGAATTTCATCATATCGACATTAATAAAGATAATGTTAATATTTAAAATGGTTTGTAATGGTATGTAAATGGTTAATATTAAAATGGTAACGTATGTACGATCATTTTAGGCACAATACAACTGGGCAGTCTATATTACTTTCTTGAGATTCACTGGATAGTTTTATAGGATATAACAACTACAGGATCTTGAGGATCACTGTAAAGCGTACAAAAAACGATTATGTTTGATTAGACGCATACCACACCAGTAACTGAAGTTTCGCATACTGAAATTGGTACGTTACATTAATTCAGAAGCCGTGCCATAAAGGAACGGGATCTCTTTCATCATATTTATTAGAAATAAAAACAAAGAAGACGACTCATAAAATATTTATTTTTTTAATTAACTTTTGATTCATGTTTTTACAACTTTTAATTCCCGGGCGCAGACATATTAAAAAGATTATTCTTTTTTTTATAACGATATATTATATCCAGAGAAAAACATTTTGCTTATATTTATTAAAAACATATTAAAAACTCCCTATAATGTATATTATCTAGACTTCTTAATTATATGCCTATATGACTTTGAAAAGGAGGATAATTATGATATAGTAGCTAAATGTGTGATGCATATCAAGTTTCATATTTTCTGTAATTTCATTACATAAAGATAATGAATGCCTTCACAAAGTAATTATAAAACTCCATAAAGGTAAAGAAAGGAAATTAGTAGACACACGCTGATGCTTTAATGTAAACCTGATGTGTTTCGTAAAGTTTGTTACTTTGTTGAAACATTAACAATAGAGTGATAATTTACATGCAATTTTATTCAAAACTCTACTGTAACTTTTTTTATTTATAATAAAACTCGCTATTACTCTTGACTTGTAAAGTGTTACTGCTACTAATTAAGCAAATAATTCACTTGTCGGATAATTAAAAAATGGGATGTCAATTAAAGGAAACAAGATGGAAAAAAATTGCGTTATATACCAAGTTATCCAGCTTCTTGGTAATTAACGCTTATCCTGGTTCTGTGAGATCGATAACCGATAAGTACTAAAGAACCATTTAAAATTAAAAGAACAAAAATTTAATTTGTGCGCATTTAACCTTAGAAGCAATAGCCAATTCAAATCTGTGTCTTGACTATGGCAAATCTTTAGGTGGCGGTGAAAAGTACACACGATCTTTTATATAGCCCCAAAAGAATAAACCACATGGTTCTAACGGCTTTTAAATACTGAGCCCAGCAATAACGTTTTACGATCAGGGATTGCCATATTGCGCATCTGGCATTGTAAATGACGAAACTTGCACATGCGCTTACCTAAAACTGGTCGAATAATTTTTTTATCTGTCACCACTTATAAACACTCTACACTGCTTACAATTGATAGTATTAAAGTTTATAATTAGGACATTCATTTATGGGCGTTCTGTATAATGTACGTTGTTTGTTAAATAATGTGACATATTTAGTAAAAGTAATACACATGGATTTAAGTTTAAATATCAGAAATATGTTCCTATTTGAAAATTGAAATGGAAAGTTGTTGGGTTTTTTGTAATGAATATTTTTTTAATTAAATTAAATTAATTATGTTTTAAATTAATTTTAACTTATTTATATAAAAATAAAGTTTAAATGTATTCCATAAAAATATTCTTCTTATGAATAAATTTGATATATTTCATTCTTGTATTTATTTTATAAAATATAAATACAAAATTATATATGGTAGTGAAAATATTCAGGCTTTTCTAAAACCAATCGCTGATTTTTCTCGGATACAACCTGTAACTATGGTCATATACTGACAGAAACATGATTTAATAGATAAATAGTGTAGAAAAGCATTATCAATGAAGAAGATGGATAAAAGTTTAATATTTTATTAAACAGAGGGAAAAAAAAGAGTGTAGGCGTAAGTCGTGGACTTAGAAATTTTGCTACTTTTGGGCTGAAATTGCGCTATATACAGTCAGTGTTACAATGTGTTAGAAATTTCAAAATAAGTAAATAATATTTGAATTTGTAATATCTAAAAGTGCTTAAATTCGCTTTAAAAACAGTTCTTTAATCTGCTTATTTATTTTGAATTATTAATATAATGCATAGGGAAAATATCCGTTCATTCCATAAATGTAGCTGAAATTTGACACTAGATGTCTCGACCTGCACTATCACTTGATTGTCTGTCAGGACCGCTAAGGCTTACTTATAGCTCCCGTGGTTCAGATGAATGGTTGGAAATCGAAATCCTCCCCGAGATGGGGTGACTAAATCTACCGAAGTGGGATTGATTCCTCAAGTAGACAAAGGTGCTTTTAAGGTAAATTTTGCTATCGTTAAAAAATAGTTATTGATGAATTATTTTAAGACTCTTGGCCCTTCCTTCGAAGACACTCACGAGCTAATGCTATTCCCATGGAAAGACATTTTTCTAATTATTCTTTCGCGTTTAGACATTTTTATTTTATTTTATTTATTTATTTTTTTGTATTGGATAGATGAGGTCCCTATCAAGATCGCTCCTTGATTACTTTTTTTCAATTTTAATGGTGAGTATTTTTTATAAAGTTACTTTCACTTTCTGAACCGGTTCTGAAAGTGAAAGTAACTTTACAAAAAATACAAGCGATCAAAATTGAAAAAGTAATTAAGGAGAGATCTTAAGAGGGACCTCATCTATCCAATACAAAAAAAAAAAAAAAAAAAAAAAAAATTGTCAAAATGCGAAATAATTATTGGAAAAATGCCTCCCCATTTGTATAGCATTAGCTCATGAATGTCTTCGCGGACAGGGACTGGAGCCTTAAGGAAAATTAATACATCTAGCAGCCGGCTTTAGTCGTAACGTTGATAATGCATTATTTTTAGGTTTTTGAAAATGATTTTTTTCTTCAGAATTCGTATAAAGCGCAAATAAAAAAATTTTAAATTATTTTTAGGTGCATATATATAATATAAATTTATTTAAGATGCATTGAATCACCGAAAAAGTACATTAAAAATCAAATTAAAATCCAAAAACATTTTTCGTTAAGTTCACTTGGCCGTCGTCAGTGGTTATTTCTCTTTGTGATTATTCGTCCGCAAGAATCATCCTTTGCAGAACTCCTCTTTCCTTGACGATCAAGTACAAAGTGAAATAACGATAATTGAGCAACTACTGACAATGCCTGTGTTATTTTGGCTGGACACGTTTTCGGATTTCAATTTGATTTTTAATGTACTACCTGCGACAAAAAAGTTCGGTGAATGAATTCAGAACGATTGATCTGGCAATACTGGAGAAACAAAACGCTGCCCCTGCATAGAGGCAAGTGTTGGCCATCTTCCCCCACCGTTGTGCAGTTGACCGTCGTTTATGTTCTTTGCAAGACGTGCTTTACTAAGTGTTTGTTCAGTGTGTTGGTTATTAACTGAGAACAGGAAAATGAATGAATAAAAGATAAGTTTAAAGTTCGGTTTTAAGCTTTGCAAGACACAGAAATACATTCATGAGGGGTGCTGCAAATTGAACATCCACCACACTCGCCAAATCTCAATCCCCAAGACTCTATCCTATTTTCACCACTAAAACTCTCTTAGAAAGAGATTTGATCATATTGTTGACATCCAACGAAACGTGACGAAGCTTTTGAGCTCCACCCCAAAAAAAGGACTTCTTGCGAATTTCCCAAGACATGTACAACAGATAGATCTCAGCGATGCATAGTTATGAGATATGACTATTTCAAAGGATGGTATGGTAACTTTCGTTAATATTTCATCTACATTAATGTTACAGGACTATTCACCGAACTTTTTTGTCATAGGTAGTAGTTTTAAAGTACTTTAATGAATTTAGAGTAATTTTATGTTACGTATGCAGCTGAAAGCAATTTTAGCACATTTTATTCTTTACGCGAATGTTAATTATTTATTTAAGGTGAATTTAACACTGAATTTCAAAATACTTTTATTAAAATTATTTGTTTAATATTTAATACGTGAATTATCAGAATGTTATCTAAGCGTAGAATGAGTGAAAAATGGCCACTTTGTTGGTTCTACGCTTAGATAGCATTGTGATAATTCACGTATTAAATACTTAAGAATTTCAAGCGTAATTTCACTGATGAAAATTAATTGAAAAATTAATTAAAATTGCATATGTGTTCATCGATGTTAGGTTTATTTGTGTATCATGTTACGCCTCAGGATTGGATGCTCATGAAAACATTTCCATCTCGTGCTGCAGTTGCAGCCTTTCCAACATATGAGAATGAGAAATGCCAAGCAGGGAATCGTCCTCTTAGCTTAAATGGTAGAGCACTTGGAGCGCTATTTCAACGGTTCCGGGTTCGATTCCCAAATTGGACATTTTTCACTATAATGTTTTTACGCTTATATAGCGTTGTGATAATTCATGTATGAAATATTCAAGAATTTCAAACATAATTTCACTGCTGAAAATTAATTAAATTATTTAAAATTACACATTTAAACACACAATAAATTCGGCCCATCAGTGTACAATAGATTTTAAAAACTTTAATTAAAATTGCGTACTACTTATAATATAAAGTAGAATTAATTTCCTACAGTTTCAAACAATAAAACTTGATCATCATCATCAGGAAAACATGGTACAATACTAAAAGAGTTTAGTAAACTTTGTAAGATGTTGGTTTTGTCTCCTAATGTTTCCCTGATGATGAACAAGTTTTATTGTTCGAAACTGTAGGAAAGTAATTCTATTTAATATTATTAGTAATACGTAATTTTTGATAAAATTTTTAATATCTATTAAACACTGAGGAGCCGAACTTATTGTGTGTTGTATTATCAAACAGTATAATAAGTCCTTTTGTAATTACATATTTCAGTTTATTTTGTGAAATTTTATTTTTTTAGTATAAGACATGTTGAGTTTAACCCTTTTCTGTTTATTTTCAGAGGTCACTCAGCGATGCTAGCCGGATACGATGGGGAGGACGAGCTGAGCCCTTTCTGGGACCCTGCTGACCCCCCATCGTCGGAGGACCTCCCTTGCGGTTGTCCACCGCCCCCGCCGCCTCGCTTTCTAGTGCCCCCGCCCCCCGCTCATTGCGGGGGCGGTGCAGGGGCTGCTCACTTCTGCCAGATGGAGCCAGTGGGGGCGGAATTTACACAAACAGCATTCCCCTCGTTGCCCATCATCGCTGTCTGTTCGTCTGTGGTCTTAGTTGCTGTTCTGGTAGCATCGTTCCTACTGTGGAAGTAAGTCGTTTAATTGTTTTAAATGCTAAAACAAAATAGAATTTGCAGTCCCACCGTATGGGTCATTCTGTGGTAACTTACGTTACATTCAGAACAATTTACTGCTGTAATATCAGTATTCTCTTAAAATGTCAGCCAAAAACTAACTCAAGATGAGCCGAAATTCACTCATCTCACGTTTTGAAAGGCAGCTTCTCATAAAGAGTTGAAACAACTCAAGTGAGCGAGTTGTTTTTAAACAATTTAAATCAAGATGAGTTTTTTTAAACAATTTAAATCAAGATGAATTTTTTTAAACAATTTAAATCAAGATGAGTTATTTAAATAAGAAATCTAAATCAAGATGAGTAAAGCATTTAAAAAAAAAAACTCATTCACGATTCAATAAATCACAGCTCTTTCCTGAGAAGCCAAATCCACTCTTTAGTTTCAAAAGTGTAATATAACGCTATAAAATATTCAAATGTAAAATTAACCTGACTTGTCAATAAAACCTATCTAACGATTAATTTGGATGGAAATTACCTAAAAAATCTTAATGAAAATTATACTCACTTTATATGATAACTTGCATTCCTTTTTCAGTAATGGCTATTATCATAGTAAATATAACAAACAAAATTTGAAATATAAAATTAAAATTGGGCATTTTTCATCTAAATCGGGCTTTAAATAAGTTTAATTAGCACAGCATGTCAAATTTACGTTTTGAATAATTTTTTTTTTGTGTGTGTGGTATGCTACTAAAATTACTGAAAATAGTTCTAAATGTAACGTAAGTCACCATGGAATGGCCCGTATACTTTAATAATTTGAAGATGATTACTTAAATAATTTGATTTGAAGATGATGTAGATGAAGATTTGATGACAATAATTTGAAGATGACGTAAAAATGAAAACACGTCAGTAAACTAAACGTTTCGGTTTTTTCATCCAAAACTATGGTTTTCATCTTCCGTACAAAAAACATTTAATTATATATTGGTAATTTGGATGTTTCGGTTTAATCTTCAAAACTGTTGGGTCCCACCAGTGGCCGCGAGGTTCTGACCTCCAAACTAGTAGATGGTAGGTGTTGGGTTCGAACCCAATCGCAACCGTTCAGAAAACAACCGTTCGGAGTTTTCCGTGGTTTTCTTCGAACCTTGCGTAAATACGAGTTAGGTTCCCTTAGAAAGACTCCCACGGAGGGCATCCTACCCCCTAGGGCCTATATACCACAATGTAGATAATTGGCCGACATAAATACAAATACAAACATCAAAACTGCTGTTTTCATCTTCCGTAATTTAAAAAAAAAGTTAATCATGTATTGGTAATGTGGAGGGTTCGGTTAATCTTCAAAACTAAGGTTAGTTTACTCCACCTTTAAGAAACTTTGATCGGTTGTGCCATGGTGGAATATTGACGAATTATTTCCAATGAGTTGCCAAACTGGCACAATTACTGCCATCTATATTTTGAGCCAAATTTTACTCGTTAACTCAAGTGATGTAGCATATTTAATCATTTTTTACCCTCTTTGACCAAAGTTACCCTGATAGGTCAAAGTTACTTTGTTTGACTGTAATTAAGTTAAAATGTCTCAAATATCTCAATTCAACCTTTTCTGTTTTTTCATTTAATTATTTTACACTCTTAAGAGAGTAAACCTTTAACACAGTTTCAGCGAGGTGGGGAGGCCTACCAAATGGCTTATGCACAACAAGCACCACCTAATCCTTTAAGGGAGACCCGTACCCCATTTTCGGCCAAAAATCATCAAAAGTTCAAAAAAAATTTTATCTCAGAAAACGATAAAATACATATTTGCGAATATCCATGCAAAATTTCAGAACTCGGGGACACTTGGAACAGGTAGAAAATGAGCTTTTTAAATTGTACTCACTATAGAGTTTAAAGGACCATTAAAACGTGTCGGCCATTTAAAACGTGTTTTCTTGAAAATGACTTTTCTCATATTTTGCCTAAGTTCAAAGTACTAAGGCTCAGTTGTAAAATGATTTAGAAACAAAGTGTTTATGTTTTTAGAATCGTAAAAAAATTTGCAAGAAAAGTAAGGACATATATATATTTTTTTAACTATTTCTGAAAATTTTACATAAATTGGTAAACATGAAAATTATAACGAATTTAAGGAAATTTACCATGCGAATTTTTTTTTTTTTTTTAGCCGATTAAAATAGAAAATTAATATCTCTCCTTAGTTCTTTTCTATATACTATATACTATACACTATTTAAGAAATTTTAGTACAACCAAAATATTGAAAATTGAATGAGGAGTAGTAATTTTAAAAAAGTATATTTTTCGACAGAAAAATATCATAAAAATCCCCATAAAAATATACTTTTTAATAAAAAGTGAATTTTTTTGCTATTTATTCCTTACAAAAAGATTCTTAAGTAGTACACCAAAATTCATTACTTTAAAATCAATAATAAAAATTTTGGGTTTTTTCTTACGGGTCTATCTTAACACATGAAGAATTATCGTAGAAATGAAAAGGTTAGACATTTTACCTTAATAGTATTATATTTGATGGAAAAAAGTAATTTAAAGAAAATTCCCGATGTCGGGTTATGATTTGATTATTCACTTAAGTCTGTGTCTTCACCTACATAGTTGTTTATATTTTCTCTTAATACACATTTTATGATCTACAGTATTTCAGTGCAGTGAAAAACCTTATGTAGGAAAAAATAAAGGGGGAGAAGAAAGATAGTATATATTTGTCTGCTTGTTTCAAATTATTAGTATTTTTGCTCTGAGAACTTCCTTTAACAAATGTTTCTTCATTCTACATTATCTTCATTGATTCTGTTTTCTATAGACTTTTCGCTTGATATTAATGACATAATACTTAGTACCAGACACATGCGGACTAGGGTGGGTCGAAAAAATCGAATTTTTTCAATTCCACTATTAATAGTGCGGAAAAGTTGCCTTTTGTAATTAGAAGGATAACGCAAAAAAGGTTTTTGAAATCTGTTAATATCTTTAGGTCGCGCATCGCACTTGAAATTCGGAAAATTTGACCTAAAATGACATTTTTTGAAATTTATGATGAAAATTAAAAAAATTTCGATCCTACTTTTAATAGTGCGGAAAATTTTCCTTTTACAACTAAAAAGATAACGCAAAAACTTTTTTGAAATCGATTAATATCTTTAAGTTGCGCATCGCACTTGAAGTTTGAAAAATTTGATCAAAAATGACATTTTTTGGAATTAATGAGGAAAATTAAAAAAAAATTCGAACTTGCTTGTAATAGTACGCTAAAGTAACTTTTTACAATTTAAAAATAACTTTTTTCTTTTTTAAATCTGTTAATACCTTTAAATCGCGCATCGTACCTGAAATTTGGAAAATATGATCAAAATTGACATAGGCTGATTACAAAAACAACTGACAAACCGATTTTTTTCTATTCCAATTGCTCAGTGCCCATATGAGCTGTGAACACAGCTGGTTTTCAGGCTTGTCATGTAATTACCACAAACAGTTACGTTATATCAAGGAAAAATCGGTGTTAAACGCTATCGGAGATCTAATAGGGAAGGGCACATTTCTTTAATTCAAAAGCCGGATGATCAAAATATGTTGGTCATCTAACGCCTATGAATGGAACCGGAAAAAATATTTGTGAAAGTATCGTTTTATATCTGCCTCAGAAGAATATCTCCTTAGATGAAGTCCTTGTATTTGGATGTGATAGCTCCTCTATCAATAGGGGATTGAAAAAAAAGGGTTATTCAAAATTTGGAAATGAAGATACGCAGGCCCTTGCAGCGGTGCATTTACTTGTTGCATTTCGTAGAATTGCCTTTTAGGCACTTGTTTCAATGCATTGAAGATAAAAACAAACGGCCAGCATTATTTTCTCGTCCTATAGGCAAGCAATTACCTGCTTGCGAAAGACAACCTGTCATCAAGTTTGAATCAATCAATTGCTCTCGCCGTCTCGCCCAATAGTAACTGTTGAAAACCCAAATGACCTCAGTAAAGATAAAAAATAGCTTTTTAGAATATCAAATGCTGTGTGATCGGGCTTCTGTCTTGAGGATCTTTCTGTCCTAGATCCAGGAACCATTTCTCATTCCCGGTGGCTAACGACCGCCAATCGAATTCTCAGACTGTATATATCCACAGAAAACCCTAGGACTGAAACGAAACAGTTAGTTTTAATAATCATAGAAACATATGTGCCTGTATGGTTTGAAATTAAGAAGAATAATTCCATTAATCAAAGCATATGCACAAGACAATAACAACATCGCGCTACGTATCAAAAAGTCTGCAGGAAGTTACAGACCCTGTTATTGAGGGTAACACTTACTTCACTCATCCATAAAACCTACTATTGGCAATGATTGCAGATGAGAGGGAACATGTGCGAGAGTTAGGATTACAGCAAGTTTTGAAAGCAATGAAACTGGTGACAGAACAAGTGGCAACTGTGAGAGATTTTGTGATACGCAAGTTAAATTTTGGCGCTAAGGATTAGACTGAACTAATTGATTGGTCGAGCTGCAAAGTTACTTCACCAACTTTTTACACAGAATCTGTCCAGAGAGAATTTTCTCTTTTATTGAATCGAAATCTCTCTCAGAATTGGAAATGAAAACAATAAGGGCGTTTTCGTACCACACACACAGGCGGTGGAATGATGTGTGAAACTTGTGAGTGAGGCTTCTGAAAAAGGATGTGGCTCTAATAGCAGATACGGCTATATTAGATCATCTTTGCTTTTGCGATCACTTATGTCAACATTTGATAATAAATCTCACTACAAGGCTTTACACGAGGTAAAAAATGAAGGTAAAAAGAAAAATAACTATTTTCTAAAATTACTATAACGCAAATAGCCTAATATTGCATAAGTAAAACTTGTTTAAAATTGATTTAAATTTTTTTGTTGAAGAATGTCTCATTAAGTAGTGTTCTAAATCTGTTCAATATAAACGTTTAAATAAATAAAATAGCAAAAAATATATACTTTTCTAAATTTTTTCGTAATTTATAAACAATGTATTATGAAAAATTATTAACCAATTTTAAAATTGATTTTATTTTACGTTTCTATGCATATAATGAAATATTTTTATGTTATTAGAGAAAAATGAGACAAGAAGATGACTTTTCATCTTTTATATGAAACATTGTCAATTTTCATAAAATTTCGCTAACTTGAATGGAATTAAAGGTATTAATATATTTAAAAAAGAAAGAAAGTATATTTTAATTGTAAAAGGTTACTTTAGTGTACTATTACAAGCAAGTTCGAAATTTTTTTAATTTTCCTCAATAATTCCAAAAAATGTCATTTTTGATCCAAAATTTCCGAATTTCAAGTGCGACGGGCGACCTAAAGATATTAACCGATTTCAAAAAAAGTTTTTGCGTTATCTTTTTAGTTATAAAAGGAAACTTTTCCGCACTATTAGAAGTAGGTTAGAAATTTTTTAAATTTTCATCATTAATTTCAAAAAATGTCATTTTTGGTCAAATTTTCCGAATTTCAAGTGCGATGCGCGACCTAAAGATATTGACCGATTTCAAAAACTTTTTTTGCATTATCCTTCTAATTACAAAAGGCAACTTTTCCGCACTATTAATAGTGGATTTGAAAAATTTCGATTTTTTCGACCCACCCTAATGTGGACCCAATTTTACTTTACTTCTTACTGGCGATGGCTGTTATTAGCCCAGACTTCCCAAACTACGTTAAAGCTAAAAGTATCCTTTTATCTGTAAGCACCTTCTGCCAACACTACAGAGTAAATGAGTGTGTATATTTACTGTTTTCCCTTTTCTTTAATTTTATCTACTTTCGGTGAATCTAGTTTCATTGCAAAATCCAAAGCATCTACAAATACTGAACAGACATACATAATACAGATCATTTAAAAAAATAATCCGATCGGAAATATATGTACCAAACTAGGAAGAGACTGCGAAAGATTAAGTAAAATACGTAAATTAAAATATAGAAACAATTGAGATAATCACTGTTAAAAAAAAAAAAAAAAAATATTTAGCAACTGAAAGAAGCAATCAATAATTATGCTAAGATGAATACAAATTTTCTTTTAATAATATCCTAACCTCTTGTCGAACTTATTGAATTTTTTTTTTATCCTTTTAAAAACTATACATACGAAATAAGCATGTTTCATAAATTTACATTTTTCAATCCGAAAATAACCCACAGACAAACAACTTATTATGCAAATAAAGAAATAAATGTCTACATTAATAGTTAATCACCTGTATGTTCATATCTCTTGATTTTGTTTTCTGAGTAAATAGTATTCATCTTTGTTTTCGCGTTTTTTAAATAACTATTTAAGAACACTTTAACATTCAGACCGGTTAACACAAATCCGGAAAACACATAGTGATATAAACAAAACATCACCTGAAATAATAACCATTTAATAATCTGTGCCGAAAATATTTTTTTTTACAAACTTCTTTCATTTTTTGTGGTCTTACTGTTTTTAAATCTGATGTTTTTTTATTATTATGCTGAGATGAATACTAGTTTTTCCTCATTTAAATAATATCTTACCTCTCTCCGTATTTATTGAGTTTTTCTTAATTTTCTTTTATGCATTATAAACTTGATACACGAACTAAGCGTTTTTCATAAGTTTACATATTTTTCAGTCTATAGAAAAAATATAGACAAACAATTTATTATGCTAATAAAAAAAAAATCAATGTTTACATTAATAGTTAATCATCTGTATGTTTATATCACTTGATTTTTTAAAAATAAGTAACATTCATCTTTTGAAGTTTTTAAAATTATAAGTTCTACATAAAAACACTATTTAACATTCAGACGATAAATCCAGAAAACACATAGGGATATAAGCAATCACCTGAAATAATTATCATTTAAAGCTATCTGCGACGAAAAAAAATATTGTCTCTAAAAATCTTTAATTTTATTGTGGTCTTACTTTATTTTTTTTTTTCAGCGTCTCAATATTTGCGTATCGGAAAAACAAAAAAAATTTCTTTTATATATGATAAATATATCGTTTTTGATTGTTCATTGTCTCGAACATCTAACACAAGCATTTTATTAATTTTTGAGCAAAAATTTGTTTTTAATTCTTGAAAAGTTATCTATATTGAACAATTATCCTTACCATACCGACAGAGCATTTAAAATGTAAGCACCTGAAATAATTACTATTCAAAGCCATTTGAGACACAAAAAAATTATATGTCCAAATTTAAATCCCCGTATTGTTGTACAATTTAAATAATCTGATATAAAAAAAAAAAAAGCCAAAAAAACTTCCACCCCAAATGTATGAATTGGTCATCTTTGTTACAAAAAACAACAAAATTCGTCGCAAAATCATTTGCCAGATTGAAATATAACCCTAGAAGGGGATAAGTTTGCTTCTTTTTCTTCAGCATGTCTGTGAAGAAACCTACGCCGATGAAAAAAAAAATAAATAAATAAAATAAACGATTAATTATAATGTGCTTTTAAAAGCTGTTCTGATTAGAGATCGTTAGTAAAATGTCATTCTGGCAAGCGATGGCATACGTACAACTAGTAATTATCAAGGAACTTGACCCTCGTTGGGTTATTTGAAGGTAATCGAAATTCTCCAGAAAGTAGTGCTATCATTACATGCGTAGGGAATCAGTAGCATAAATAGCTTTGCAAGTCAAGGAGGGGGGGGGGGGGGTTATATTCTAATCACTTTCGTGGAACGATAGAAATGGAAAAGTTCTTATGTTAAGACATTTAATATATATTGCAAACGGATTTATTTCGCCTTTGTCGGATAATTTTCCTTCTCTTTACTTGTCAAGCTGGAATTGCCATTCGTTTCGGAGATGGTGAAAATCCGAGGGATACGGTAAAGTAAAAGTTTGAACAAAACCAGTGCCATTGCTAGGGCTTTTATTGGGAGAGGAGGGGGGGGGGGAGTCGGAGAGAACCTTAAAATGCCAAGTCAAATTTCAATATTTGCCAACTCATTGATAATTAAATACCGTATTTACTCGTGTATAAGACGCACTTTTTTTTCCAAAAAATTATGGCAAAACTCCTAGGTGCGCCTTATACACGGAATAATTTTTTACTGTTGGATGTAGTCGAACGATATACATATGAAACAAGAAATTAGTCAAAGAAGATATTAAAACTCGGAAAATATTACTTAATTGAAATATTACTGCATATTTATTTCATTCCTTGCAGTTTTTTATACGACAGAGCTAATGACATTATCTAAACGCTAATTAGCAATTCTCTTTACCATCATTCATTCCTATTTCCCGTCATTCTCTTACAACTGAAAGTCTAAAAATGCATTTTCGTCTTGTTTTCTGGTCTGGTGTAATGTTTGTTTCGATTTTTTTTAAATTGAAATTCATTTGGACATTCTTCATTAGCGTATCAAATTTATGGTGCGCGTTATATACGAGATTTTAAAAAATCGCCATTTTCACTTGTAAAGTAGGGGTGCGCCTTATACACGCGTGCGCCCTAGGCACGAGTAAATACGGTACTTCTCACCATAAACATACACTGAGCATATGCACTATAAAATATAACTACTAAGAATGTATTCGTTACAAATACATAGCCTTGCTCATTGGTGCCCAAAACAAGAACTTTAATAATGAAAACTTGCACATTTAAAAATATAATATAAAATCAACGTTTCGAGCCGTCTTCTGCAGCTGTCTTTAGGGAAAAAAAGAGATGGTGAAATGACTAAAAGCTCAGAGATGAATGCTTCCTGGGCGAGTGATAGTATTTCTAATAAAATAAAATCGAAATGAATCAAAAGTTTGAATATGTTGACATCTACGCACGAAGCAAATACGATCGCAAAGTCGGCGATCGCAATGAATGAGTCTCGTGCTGTCCCTAGTGAATATTGTCTATTTCTAAAAAAAAAACTAACTGTAATTGTTCTTGGTTTGTTCCATTGTTTTGTTATGCAATAATTATATATAATTATTATTGCATTGATTATATATAATTATTATTTGTACTGATGATGCCTTGCAAGCAGCTGGCCGAAACGTTTACTTTTTGTATTTTTAAATGTTTTTTTTTTAAATTTTTTTTATATACATACTGTATTTTTTCAGTGTATTCAAGTTTGTTTGTTTATTTTATTTAATCTTTTAATGTCTTTATTGCTTAGTTAAAAACTATTTCTAAAGTATACGCTTGATTTAATTAGGTTTCAGCCCTTAAAAAACTAAATATATATTCTAGAGTTATTTTGCAAGCTTAAAAAATGCATCTGTTAAGAGTAGTACACAGAAAGAAAAAAATATTCCTTTACTGATGGGATATTTTATAAATGTATTTCACGCTTATAATCTTATAATTAGCAAGGTAAGGGGAATCTAATATCACTGGCCCAACATAGCTAAGAGAAAGTTTTAAGCTAAATTTAGAGTTGTATTTTTTGTAATTGTTTTTACTGAAATATTTCTCAAAGAAAAAAAAAAGTAATTTTCACATTAAGTAATAGAAGGTATTGCAAAATTCCATTATTTAAAAAAATGTATTTTCCATTATTTTATTAAAATTCTTTGACTTTAATAGTTTTAAAGATGTGATTTTGTTCGACTTGATCTATTAAGCTCTTAGCCAATACCTTATTATTAGAAATATTTCTACAATTACATAAATCCGTCTCCATTCGTTTTTCCTTTTAAACTAAATAGTTTAAACTTCGCAAACAATAAAATGAACCTTTTTGATAAAACACTTAACAAAGTAAAATGCTCTATCATTAGATAGACAATATCAGTTTATGGCGTGTACCATTTCCGTAACTGCATACTTATGTTGATTTTGATTTCTGAAATTGAAGCAACCATTTAAAAAGAAACTTGATTGATACAAATATAAAATAAAGAAGATAAAAAAAAATCTATTTCCTTTATGCTCGATTTAAGATTGATATTTTAAGCTCCATTAAACTCAATCTACGGGAATTTTAAGATAAAAGATGAGTCTGTTACGACTTTATGCATCAAATTATATGAAAATCCAAAATTGCTCGTTTTTTTTTTTTTTCGTTTTGACTTTTTAAAAAAGGGGAAAAAAGGGCAAAGAATGAAATATTTTAAAATAATACAGGAATAATTTTAAATGTAAAGTTTTATTTTTGTTCCCTATTTATGTGTAACTGCAGAGAAATTTTGGAATACAAAGGAAAAATAAGATGTCAATAATAAGAATAAATGAAAGGCTATAAGTAGTTAAGCAGTTTTAAGGAAAAAGAGTCGCCTTTAAATTTTAAAAGGATATTGGAATTGCATATCATTATTCCGTTTCTTTCTTTTTTTCCTTGAAGATATTTCTTAAAGTTCTTAACGATATTTTTTTTTAATCTACAATAAAATAATTTGAAAATCATATACTTTGAATCATATTTATGCTCGCAAAACGTCTAGTTTTTATTATTATAATCTTTATGATGAGCATGAAAATACTGGAAAGTACTTGATTGTAAATGTATTTTATTGTGACTAAATAAGTAATCCTTTGAACAATTTAAATAATATTTTGTGCTTACCCAATGTTTAACTTTTTAAAGAAGTTGTTGCATTATAACTGGTTCACATACCAAAGAATAACTGTCATTAGATTTTAAATTCTTTTATGCCACTAACGAGGAGAGGGCCAACCTTGATAATTACAGATTTTGATTATTTTAATATATGTTGTAGAGCAGAGAGCCATTAGCTTCAGGTTGAATGGATTTTATAGAATGCACCTTGGTTCTTGAGAAACAGGGGGGGGGGGGGTTCTAATATGACACAAATGAAATAACTTACTTTGAAAAGGAATGGTGTACGTGGTCGTAACCTAGTCTGATAAGCAGTAGCCAATCATCCAGCGGGTTCAGGTTCGAAACCGGGACGCGCTACTTTCGTTTTCCTCATTTTTTTTATATAAGTTTAATAATCTCATTGTCAAATAAAAGTTTATAATGTATGTTAATTCTAATTTTAACTTATTTATTTTTTTCTGTAACTAGTAAATAGTTGTATGAAAAATCATAAATAAATGCAAAATTGTTATTAAAAAATCATTTTTAAAATGTATTTCATTAATTCTTTATCAATGCAGTGTTATTGAATAAATGTGTCAATTCGTGATTTTAAAGAAACATCATTCATGTATTGCTTTATAAAGGGAAGTCAATACGATGATAAAGTTACTTCTTTTTTTTAAATTAATAAACATAATTACATTAAAAATTAACATAAGAATTAAATTGAAACCTAATCCTTGTATATTAAAGATTACTAAATATTGTAAAACGTATGATTGTTCTTTTGAATGATTTTGCTTATATTTTGCTTATTATTTATTTTATTTCTGCTTTTATTTTTACTCGAATATGTTTTATTTTATTATAATTAGAAGTCACCACAACAAATTATGGAATTTCTGTTATTCAACAACAATTTGATTTTTTTTTTTTTTTTTTTCCTAATTTCCTTAAATGATGAGAAATAATGATTTTAGAATCAAAAGTGCTGAATTAATGTTTAAGTGTGCTACCATTGTATACTATAAGATACGATATTAGATTTTTAAATAAAGATGATTAAATTATAAATTGCGAAACTAAAAATTGCGAAAAACAAACATAGCTCAACGAGGATTGGTCTACTGGTCAGCGGGCAAACTCGATACCAGCTGAGCCACGATCAACTATGATTTTTCTTTTGAAAGTTAATATTTAAATTGTGTCATAATATTAGACCCCCCCCCCCTGTTTCTCAAGAACTAAGGAGCGTTGTTGTAAATCCTTTGAACCTGAGAATAAGGGATCTCTGCCCTACAACATGTATTAAAATAATCAAAATCTGTGATTATCAAAGTCGGTACTCTCCTTGTAAGTTTAAAGAAACGCCGAAATTATAGATCGATGGATTTTCGCACGGCATCTAATGTATTTCCTCTGTTCAGAAAATTTCCAAATTCGCGTAACGTAATTGAAAACTTCTTTTAAAAAGTTTAAACAGTCTAAAAATAATGACGTCAACTTATCCTACTATTCAAAAAGTAAAAGAATACAAGAATTTATTTCAATCTTTATGTTCGTAATAAAGATTACTGCCTGACATACATCAAGCTCGTTATTTCAATAAATTGAAACGTTATTATTTTTTTTTACTTACAATAAGACATTTTTATCATAAACATTCAATCACATTCATGCTCACCGAACTTCTAGTTTTTTATTGTTTCAATCCTGATGACTAACATGAAAATATTTGAAAGTACTTGGTTAGCAAATATATTTTATTTTGACTAAATACATAAACAAACCTTTGAGAAATTTAAATAGTATTTTATGATTACAAAGCAGTTTTGAATAATTTTAATTGTATTCTATGTATAAAATTTTTAAAGAAGTTGTTGCATTATAATTAGTTCACATATATAAAAATAGTTATCTTTAGATTTGGAATTTCTTTGTATTACTAAATATAAAGAAAAGCCGAAATTATGAATCTATGGATTTTCGCACGGCATCTTATGCATTACCTCTGTTCAGAACATTTCCAAATTCGCTTAACATAATTGAAATTTTAAATTAATAACTTCAATCTATCCTACGATTTAGAAAGTAAAAGAATACAAGAATTTCTTTCAATGTTTATGTGCGCAATAAAGGTTGCTGCCTGACATACATCAAGCTCGTTATTTCAATAAATTCAAACGGCATTTTTTTTATAATAAAATACTTTTAAAATCATAAACTTTCAGTCATATTCATGTTCACCGAACTTTTAGTTTTTTTTTTGTTTTAATCCTGAGGATGAGCATGATAATGCTTGAAAGTACTTGATTTTAAGTGTATTTTATTGTGACTAAATAAAAAAACTTTTGAGTAATTTAAATTGCATTTTGTGCTTACAAAATAGTTATACTTTTTCAAAAGTTGTTGCATTATAATTGATGCATTATAATTGATAATTTCGGCTTATCTCTAAATGTAGCAACATAAAAGAATTCCAAATCCAAAAATATTTACTCTTTCATATGAGAATATAAAAGAATAAATATTTTTGGATTTGGAATTCTTTTATGTTGCTACGTTTAGAGATAAGCCGAAATTATCAATCCATGGATTTCCGCACGCCATCTAATGCATTATCTCTGTTCAGAACATTTTCAACTTCGCGTAACGTAATTGAAAAGTTTTAAGTTAATAACTTCAACTGATGCCACAATTCAGAAAGTAAAAATAATGCTAGAGTTTCTCTCAATCTTTATGTTCGCAATAAAGATTACTGCCTGACATACATCAACCGCGTTATTTCCATAAATTGAAACAATCCTTTGAGTAATAATACATTCACTTGCTTTTCCATACGACCAACTACCAAAATGCATTTGCTTTTCAAACTTTACTAACAAATCGCATGATTTGTTGAAACAATGCAACCGATAAAGCGAAAGTTCGAAATACATTTCGTGAAAATTCTACGGTCATATCTTCTCGTGAAGGTTTTGAAACATTCTTTTTCGATTATTTATTATCCCAGTCGGCTTCCGAAACTTGTTAATTATGGCATCAATCATTTAATTATTCTTAGCTGTGATGTGCCTCGCTCCAGGCGTGGCGTAAAATTCCGCTTCGTTGGCGCCTAACAAAGTAAGTTAATGCGCCAAATATGCGAGGCAGTTATTGGATTATTCGATTAACGGTTGTGTTATTTTAATCTTATTATTTCATCCAGAAGTAGGGGGGGGGATCGTTTAGAATATTTTATTAATTTTGGGAGAAATTTGAGTATTTCTGATTACTCTTTTTATTCCTTTTGTTAGATTTTAACTTAGTAACTCTCCACTTTACCAATTAATATCAATTAAGTGATCTTGTACAGTCATGGAAAAAAAAAGTGAGCATTCACAACTAACTCTCCTAATATTTATTAACAAAGTTACTGGTACCAAAAGATTGAAAGTCTACTTTTAATTGATGTCTACTTTTAGTCTACTGTTAGTCTACTTTTAAATGATGTACATAAAATTTTATTTGGTCTCAATCTACATCAAGGTTTGTACGAGTCCTGTAATCACCATATCAAGAAATTCTTCGTTACCAATATTCTTTTATATAAAATTTCTCCCTAAATTAATTCGTGCTTTTGATATATTTTTTTTTCACAAAAGATACTAATTTACCTGAAAAATAACGGAACCCATACGAACCCAGTACAAGTTAAAATTCTACTAGTAAAGCCTTGCTATTCTGAAACCCGCTAATCCGTCTATTCCAAACGGAGTTCAGAAAAAGGCCGATTTTTTTAAAACTTAAAAACAGATAAAATGAAAAAGACGTTTGGGAAAAAAAGTACATTTTATTTTTATATATTCGTGCATTAAATCCTGAGATAATAATGCCGCATAGCAGCACCCCCTGTTTGACGATTTACACCAAAGCGTAATCACCAGCACCATATTATACCAAGGACTGACGGAATCTGGAATTCTATGCAAACCCGCCCATTATACAGTTCTTGAGATATAGTTATTGCATAAATCATGAAAAAGGCAGAATAGAAGCGCAATCTATAAGATGATGTACACCAAAAACTAACCAGCTTCATTTTATACCACGGTCCATAAGAATCTAAAGTTCTGTGAAATTCCGTGCACTAGTTCTTGACATAGAGCGCCCACAAAATTTTTTACACATACAGAGTGACAGATTGACAGACAGACAGACATCTTGTAAAAACATATTTTGGGGATTCTCTGAACTCTGAAACGGGCAAATTCGTTGAAAACCAGACATGAAAAATTTTGTCGAATCCAATACTTTCTTCTTGTGGCGGTAGAAGCAAGTAAAAAGAATAACCTTTTTAAAAACAAAATTTATACTTATTAGGATATTTGAACTGGGAGTTCATTGTTTTACTAAAATAACACGTTCACAAATAAGGTTCATTTAAATATCCTCAATCGAAATCTGCTTTTATAAAACTGCAATAAACTTTACTAATCCCAATGAATGTATTCCAAAATTACATAATCAATGTTTAAATAAAATTTACTTTTGTATGCGATATTGCGATTATTATAGAAAGTCTAAAATTTAGATCACTTTTATATCAATAAAAATAAAAACCGATCGTTTAGGCAGCACTAGAAATGTGTAAAAATCTATTTAAAGAAAATATCATCAAAATTCCAGCGTTAAAAATCAGCGTTATAATAAAATATCTTCCGAGTACATTAGTGTACTTAAATACAATTAATTTGAAACGTGAATTCATTATCAGAAAAAAAGACAACGTGAAATGCGTTTAAAGTGTTTAAAAATTCTGTTGTTTTGTTTATTAAAGAAGTTCACTTCAACTATTTTTCTAAAACAGAAAGAAAATTTTGCCTCATAGAATTTATCGATTTTTCCTTTAAAATGCCTCTAAGCGTTATTGCGATTTATAAAAAAAAATATTCCATCACTATAAAAATAAAAATTATATCACTCTACTTGAAGGTAATTCTTGCACGTATCTCTTATATTGTGCTATATAATTAAATAAGACAGTGTTCTTTTTCCACACAGCATTAGACCTATTACAAATACAAAATGTGAAATATTACTCTTTATTACATATAGTATTGCAAACATAAAATAAAGAACATATGGAAAAAACTTCATATAATATGTACATTATGAGCTTTAAAAAGCTCACTGCTTTAATTAAATGACGACAAAAAGAAAAACAAAGGTTACAATTTAAAAAGTATGCATTTTATTTTTAATTTCTTGGTACTTTCGCACTGTATTTCCCAAGCCTATCATCGGTGACTATTTTAATAAGCAATTGCTATTTGTTTATATAAGAACATAACTACGTTTTAAAATGAGAAAGCGAACAATTTTTCGAGTTCAAAGTAGAAGTAGCAGTCTCTAGTATTGAAATTAAACAGGGAAAAAATATATATTAACTGCAGTTCCATTTGCTTTATTATATCACTCTGTTCTAATACATCACTTTTATTACGCATTTAAATCAATTCATTTAAAATGTCTTATTTCAGTTTTCTTATAGCGTTGTTAAAGGAATACAACGAGACAAAGACGCTGTGTCCTTCAAATGTTTAACTGATCTTACTTAAACATGAAAACAGCTGCTACATGTAAGCATGAAAACAGCAGCTGATCTGACCTTAAAATTTCCCAATCAAACGGAAATTATTAGAAATCCATTTATAAGGAGATCGCCACAGGTTTTTCAATTATAGTTCTTTCTACAGTAAACCAAATTAGCTTACTTTCAGAGAGTTCATGAAAAGCTGCAGTTTTTTTAATTTCTTGGTTTTAAAAATCTAATTTAAAAAAAAAATATTGCAGTTTTTAGAATTTCTGGTGCCCCGATGGAGATCGCCGAGCGTAGTTAGTATTGGGCAGAACCCGCTGGTAATAGAAAATTTATTATTTGAATTTGACTCCTCAATTTTTTTTTAACTGTAAAATAAAATTTCCTGCAAACATTAAGTCGGATAACTTTAGGATGTACAGTTTTTGTATTATGATGTTTATAAAGCTACATTGTTTAGGGTCGGGGAAAATAAATTATTTCCATCGGATTATCGGTTTGATCCCTCATTTATATTCAGATCTTCCGAATTCATACCAATTCATATTGTTCTGAAGAGTGATTTTATATTTATTTAATAAGACATTTTGTTATTACATAACGTAAAAAGCTTTCTTTCCTAATTTCCGGTATGAATTAGAATTGTCTGAATAAAAAGAACACTGTTAAAACTAATAGTGACACATTGCACCTTTTAGGGGTGAAAGGCTTGTCTCATTGGTGACACCCCTAAAGGAGCCAGAATGACACCTTTAATTAGGGTGAAAAGATGGCACCCTTAATCCAGAGTGTCCAATAATAAAAAATTAAATATACAAACCGACTTTTGGCCCTCGAAGGATTCGAACTCACAACGTCTGATTACAAGCTCAGCGTTCTAACCGCTCGGCCATCGAGCTTACCTTCATTCACTCATAGCCATAGATTTTACTTGCCGTCACAGAAAACAGAAAGACACACGTAACAGCGCATGCGCATGGTTCCAGTCACCCGATGAGGTGCCACATTGATGCCAATACGAAGTGCATGGCACCTTATTTAGCTCCAATCACCCAGTAAGAGACCTGTCGGCACTGCAACCACATACCCAAGCCACTATGGCACCCTAGGGTTCCAAACGCCCCGGGTTCCAATAGACTCTAGGGCCGTTTCACCTCCGGGTCCCAAATAGCACCGGTTTGTCACCTTCACTTTTAACAGTGAAGCTAAACTGGTAACGCTGACTGGAATTTCCCAACTTTTGTATGTCCTTACAGACCGGGAGGTGGCAGCAAAGATAATAAAATCATTGTGTTTTCTGTACACAAAGGTTTGGAAACACGTAGGACTAGAAACAGGAAAACACAGTGGTAAACCTCTAAATCAACAGCTAAAAGCGTGTTTTCAGCTGTTTTTCACAAGGATATAACTTGGCAGACCGACTACGTTTTAATATGCGAATTAAGTTTTAACTAGATCTGTAATTTAAATGATGAATTCGATGCGGTGATTGTGTGTGCTGCATCCTTTCGGTCTATTGTAATTTCTAAGAAGAAGAAAAAAAAAATAGGATATTTCTGGAAATCGCTAAATTTTTGGACGAATTGTGAGAAACATCGAAATAAGAAATTAGAAATATTCTGGTTAATCATCTTTTTTAATTAATTTATTGATCGATAGCTGACGATAATTCTAACATAATTGTAAATAATTGACAATAAAATGACAAGTACTAAAATGCCATGGAATGGTCCACTGCTGAGTTCCAGGCGCGATGCCTTGTTTTTACAGGTACGATGGTAAAAAACAAGTTGGAAATTGCACGTGAAGCGTAGCAAATGAGGTGTGTTCGTACGATAACGAAATTGTAAATAATTACAATTAAAATGCGCACCAAACAATGTTCTCCCTATACCATTATGCAATGGAATGCTTTTGTGTGGCCTTGTAAATCAATAACAAACATTCATTGCACCACAGATTATGCAAAATGTATATTATAATATGTACTTTATAGATGCATATCAATTTTATACGTTCGAATGAGTGTAACACCATTAAAATGCATTTGAAACATTTTTCCCCCATTGGCCGTAATGTAACGGAACACGTTTGATTGTCCCTGTAGTTGAACTATGTAGCCGATCTTGATAAAATTTGAAATGACGCGACAAAACTGTGTAATTATGTATTTAAAATTTCAAACCATTAAAATGCATTTGAAACTTTTTCCCCATTGACTGTAATGTAACGGAATCCTTTTGATTGTCCTGTAATTGATCTATGCATCCGATTTTCATAAAATTTGAAATGACTCGACAAAATTATGTAATAATTATGTATTTTGAATTTCAAATGATTCACTTAGGTAGTTTTTGCGTTTTTATATGCGGACAGACGGACAGACTGAACGACAATAGGTGCTACGTATTTTTACATAATTACGAACGCACCTAAAAAATACTACGACAGTATAATGGGCAAAACAGGATACTGCCATCACTTTTTTTAGGCCTTGGAGGCACATTTATACCCAATCCAGAAGTCTGGGCAGGATCCTAAAGGAGTTTTCAGAACAACACTGTTAAAAGTGAAGGTGACAAACCGGTGCCATTTGGGACCCGGAGGTGAAAAGGTCCTAGGGTCCATTGGAACCCGGGCCATTTGGAACCCTAGGATGCCATAGGGGTTCTGATATGTGGCTGCAGTGCCGACAGGTCTCTTACTGGGTGATTGGAGCTAAATAAGGCGCCATACACTTCGTATTGGCAGCAATGTGGCACCTCATCGGGTGACTGGAAACATGCGCATGCGCTATGACGTGTGTCTTTCTGTTTTCTGTGACGGCAAGTAAAATCTATGGTTATGAATGAATGAAGGTGAGCTCGATGGCCGAGCGGTTAGAACGCTGAGCTTGTAATCAGACGTTGCGAGTTCGAATCCTTCAACGGCCAAAAGTCGGTTTGTATATTTTTTTAATTTTTTATTATTGGACACTCTGGATTAAAGGTGTCATCTTTTCACCCTAATTAAAGGTGTCATTCTGGCTCCTTTAGGGGTGTCACCAGTGAGACAAACCTTTCAGCCCTAAACGGTGCAATGTGTCACCATTAGTTTTAACAGTGAAACATCACCGGCCCCGCACGTCACTCTTGAAATTTGCCCCCTATTGCGACATCTGACATCATGACAGTAATGCCTGTGTATCTGAGGATACTACCATGGGCCTTGAAATCGCCTCTCTAGGTTTCCCTAAGGTACCTCGGGAGATCAAATACTCGTAGGAATATAGGGTCCTGGAGCCTGATCTCGATATTCACAAGAGAAATTGTGCTGAGCCATGACTTCGAAGATCAACTCATATAATAGGCAATGCATGTGTTAGTTGGCAAGGAGATGAGTAGTATCAAATTTCACATGAAGTTCCAGTTCTGAAAGAAAGTGTAAAAAGAGCTGTCCTATGTAATTTTTCAAAGTATGAGAGTTTCAGCTAATTCACAACTTAACTTTTTACAGGCCAATGTTCCTAATTGGGAACATAAGTTTGAAAATTCATTACAAATTAAATTTAATCAAACTTGACTCGAAAAAATTAGCCGAAAGAGTAAAAAAAAAAAGCCTTGATTTTTTTTAAATAGAAGTTACGTTCCTATCGTTAATGAGGAAATGTACAGAGAAAATCATAAAAAATGACCAATGCCCACTATAAAATAGTCAGTCATAAGAATGATTTTTTGAAACAGATTTTTCGAATTAGATAACAAGATTTTTTAAAACAGAAGTTATATTCCTATCATTTATGGGGAAGTGTACGGAAAATAATTAAAATGACCAAGAAACATTGGAAAATGACCGCCGGAAGTGACCAATGTTCCCAATTCGGAACATTCTAAAAATTACATATAAAAAAATTTGCATTATATTAAATGACTAATATCCCTTAACTAAAGCATTAGAAGGCATAATGTGCAAAAAAATAATTTAAAATATTCCTGGATCTGAATTTGGCCTGAAAAAGGTTAATTTCGTTTCATATAAGTCTAAGAGTACTTGAAGACAGACAGACATCAAGGGACACCATTAGTGATCCACATTGTAAAACATTTGTGTAATGTTACGCCATAAAATTGGTGGCAGCTGCTTCCTTCATTTCATGGAGTATTTTTTTCCCACTTATGTAATGGTGTAATTTAAACATATATTACTGGTGTAACATTGCATTGTTACGCTGGTTATATCGGTCAAAGTAGACCATAAAATTGGAGGCTGCAAGGCTGCCACCAATTTTATGGTGTAACGTTTCACAAATGTTTTACAGTGCACTATCCGTAAAAAAAACGTTGTACTGATTGAAGTTTGTCGCAGAACATCTTATGTTTGCATCTTATCGGAAAGCTAAGTAAAAAGTTTCTCATTAAAAAATATATATATAAGTTTAATTTTATTTTTAAAAATTTCTTTCTTCCGCATAAATTTTGAATTTCAGGATATCTAAGAGATAGAAATATTATGAATCAATTTTACCTGCCATCTCTCCGTCAATAAATTGAGTATAAACCTCCAATAGTTTTTTTTAAGCTTTCCATATTCTCATAAAGTTATATTTCGTATTCCGCTATTGAATTTAACCCGTGAATTTTTAAAAACTTTTACATATAATTTCTAAGTTCTTGACTAAAATCCTTTCTGATATAAAGCAGTCATATAAAATCATACATTATATATATCTTTCAAACAAAAATACAGACTGAAAGAATATGCAAATGTAATTTAAGTTGCTCTGAAGAAATGAAAAACTAATTTACGTATACTAGTCAGAATTTCCGCTTCTGAGAATGCGAAGTCTTTGAAATAAATGTATTTCAAATTCTGGCAACGTAAAACGTATGCATCAAAAATAAATTTAAAGGAAAAACAGTTGTCTATTTTTGTGTTTGAAAATTCTCGAATGTATTTCGAAATATAAAAAGGAGTTATTTACAATAAAGAACTGAATTCTTTTATATATATGATTGCGTGCGATTATCTAGGGAGGATCAGGCTATTCAATTTTTTTTTTTTTTATCTTCCCTTGTAAAAATGAAAATTAATGAAAAGATTCTTGGGAAATTACTTAGAGATTTCCAGGAAAAATAAGCTATTTATTTTTTGTATATTTTAATTTGATAAATAAATAAATCTTTTATATTTGTTTTAATCGCAATTTAGTTAATGAGACTAAAAGTTTGTATTAAAATGGTTAATAATTCTAGCATTAAAATCAATAATTTTACTTAAAATTAACAGGCAATTTTAAAAATGAATTTTTAAATTTTAAATACGTACCGTAAATTAAAAAAATAATTTAACTATTTAGACTTGCAACTGAAATATTTTAGGTATGTATATAATCAGAGATCCTACAAAGTTGATATTGGATGTGCACGACGGCTGCATGATATGTACCTGATACTGAAAGAAAAACACAAAATTTTATGTCAAAAATGTTCTTTATATTTCAACAGAATCGATTTAGTTCGATTCTCTTAGCCTAAATGTATAGCACTTAGCACTGTTTCTATTTTTTTATATACTTTCTGAAAAATAAGGTTTCTCCATCTTTTCTATAAAGGCATTTGTTTCAGCAGTACAATTATCATTAAAGCCATTTTTCAACCGAGCCATTTTCACATATTTTAAAATAAAAAATAATCGTCAGGGGCTAAACCTGGTGAATATGGTGTATATAAAGCAGTTCGTAATTCATAGAATTTTTCCATGGCGACGACATAATCATGCACGTGTTCATTGTCATGAAAATGTGAATTTATTTCTTCAACAAATTCGAGCGTTTTTCTTTCACAATATGACTCAAATGATGCAGTAAGTTGGTGTAATATTTTTCATTGATCGTTTTACCTTATTCAAAATAATTGACGATAATTATGCTGCATGCATTCTGAAATATTCCAGCCATGACTTTATTTTAACTGGTGCGAGTTGCCCGCGAAAATACCAGTGTTTGAACCGTTTTTTAGTTTCTGTTACACTGTGATGAATCTGCATTTCGTTAGTAATTACGAATCAAAGGCAAAAATAAGTTAGATTTCGCTTTAACTTTGCCAAATATATAATATGTAAATCACGAATGTGTTGAATGTCAGTATAGTGAACAATTGCAGCACCCATCTTGCGAAAAGGTTTTTCACATCCCAATGAGTTGTTAAAATACATTACACCCCTTTAATTGACCTGTCCACAATCAGAGAATTGTCGTGCACTTACACTCTCTGATCATTTATTACAATATCGTGGATTTTTTTTTAGCCATTTCTGATGTCGTAACCCCGATTGAAAGATCAGGACGTTCGTCATCAAAAATATTTGAACGGCCGCATTTGAACTCAAAAATTAACACGTTCGCTGCCGCTTACGTGAAGATGTGATGATAGTTAACGCCGCACTGTAAAAGTGGGTTTTTCCCAGAAGCCGATTTACTTTTTATTACAAAGAATCAGTGAAAGATTTTCCCGCGCCAGCGTGATCACGCGCTGTCACGTGATTGGCAGCGAATGTGTTAAATATTTTATGGTTGATTACGAAGTTTCAGAATTCCCACAAACTTTTTTAAAGACCAGTTTAATCTCATTTTCCTTTTTTGTATACAGATATCTTTTTATTGCTCAGTATTCAATATTCTCCATTCTTGAAGTATTACTAAATTTATTCTAATCAAATGGCTTTCGCGAACAAACTAAAAGACTAACTGAATTGTCAAATTACGAAGTTTGATGCGAAAGGTCACCATTGCAAAATAAAGATTTAATTAGCACCATCTCTAGTCGAGGCCATGTACTTATCATATATCTCTAATAAATTAAAGATTTTAATAATAACAATCTTAAGGGGACAAGGGACCTTCAAAATCATGGGGTTTTTTTATATTTTTAAAATTGTACTTTGAATATTATTGAAGGGTATATTTTATGTATTATAGCACAAAGTTATCACAAAAAATGTAAAAACAATTTTTTTTGACAAAAATATTGAGATTTTTGTAATATTTTAGATTTAACGAGAACTTTTCAAAATGCTCCATGCGCATTATTTTTTCTCTGAATGCTTTGAAATTTTTTATAGTAATTCATCTCAATATATGTCATAAAACTGTGCAGGATTTTTTGAAAATAAAAATAATTGTAAAAGTTATTGGTAGTTTATTGTAAAAATAAGTTCAAAAATGCTCAAAATTCCAGAAAAAATTAGAAATATTTTCTTTTTTTAGTTTTATATTCAGATATATGAAATTCCATACACAATTTTATTTATATATGTAAATCAAACTTGTATAAATAATATTGGAGACTTCCATTGATATGGGACATTTTGAAAAGTTCTCGTTAAATCTAAAATATTTAACATTTTCCTATTTAAAAAAAAATAAATAAATAAATAAAAATAAAAAATTACATTTATTTTTGTGATAAATATGTTATAATGCATATAATGTACCCTTGAATAATATTTAAAGCGCAATTTTAAAAATATAAAAAAAATGATTTTAAAGGTCCCTCGTCCCCTTAATATCCTTCTTTTACCATACATTCATTTTAAATTTCTTTTAGGCCACTTGAATCGTATGCTCAACCTCACGATTTATTGCAACAACTAATTATTTTAACCTCATCAGACCTGAGCATAAAATAACTCTACAAATATATATTTATTGCTTTTGCACAATCGAAATCACACCATGGATGACAGAAAGTCATTTTTTATGAAATCAGTACTTTAGGGGACTGGTAATTTAGGTTTACAAATATGGACATGAAAATACTAATCCCCTTAAAATACCAATTTAACTATCTGTAATATAAATTTACACAGTAACAAAATTAAGGTCTTTTAAACAAGTAAAAAATCAGCAAATTCTCATTTTTTTATTGTAAAGCATTTAAGTTAAATAATCTTGAATATCCCTTGCTTTCTTGGCCACAATGTCATGAAGGCATTTTCAAAACTTGGATGTAAATAATATTTATTTTATGAGGTAATATTCATTAGTGCTGACATTTATTGGTTTTGTTTTAAATCAAAAAAACATCCAGCTGTATAGATGTAAAGTAAAAATACAAAAAATTTGAACATTTTAGTTTTTATGAGGAAAAGAATGGAGGTACACATTTGTGTACCTCAGGTCTGAAGATGTTAATACTGTTTAAGTATTTGAGTAGCTAATGAAGGACACATATGCTGATATTTCTGAATTTCCAGCATGTCATATAATGAAGATAGGCTGGTTTCCATCAATTGTTAAACTAGTGCCGATGTAGTGCACCGGCCTATCTCTTTTGTTAGATGTGAGGTACGCGGTTACGTTTTTATAAACCTCATCTGTGTCTTAATAAAAATCGAGGTAATTCTTCTGATTACAAAACAACAAAAAAAAATGTTCGTAGGTACCAAATCTGGAGAATAAAGCACTTGATGTAAAAAAAAAAGGCTCAGTTAAAAATTTTGGTACTACTTCATTATTCCGTTGACCAAAATAAATTATCGCCAAACTATAAGATTAAATGCTAATAATGAATAAATGTGAATGCCGCATTCAATGACATTAAGCACGATACACATGATTAAAACATTATCAAGTGATTTCTAATATAACTTTGTATTTTTATTAATATTTTATTTATTTCGTTATTTAAAAGAAATTTTGTTAATATGCAAAATTTGGCTATTAATTTGAAGATCTTTATAAATTGGCGAAATTGGTCTAAGGGATAACCAGGTAGTACTACAATATATTGTGAAAAGACTTACAAAGAAAACTTCAGAGTTTTCAAAAAATAAATAAATAAAACAAACGGATGACTGGAAAACAATATATGATTAAATGATATGGATATATTTCATGCGCCTCAACAGAAAAAGTAGTAAGAAAAACAAGATAACATAATAAACAATCGTAACTGTAACGTTACGAACAAATTTGATGGAATTTGTTAAAACAGTCAATTCTAAAAATCTTCTAGACATAAAGTATTAACACATGCGGAATCACAAATTAACAGAAAATCGGTTAAAATTTTCATTTTAGTTCTGCATAAAATTGAATATAGAGAAGATGATTAACTAAAAGTACAACTCTTAGAAAATACATTTTTACTTTCAGTTTTTCTTTCTTATTTTCCTAATTAACTTGAATAAAATTAAATTGTAGATTCATACATTCGTTAACAAAAATAAGAAGCACGTTTGGCCTTTAGTATTGAATCAAATCATAAATTAGGAAACTAATTAGCAATTAATGTATTTTTAAATTTCTAATCTTTTCACATTAAACACTGATGATGTTTTGTCAGGAAAATATTGCTCATATAATTTTATAGAAATATATTTAATGTGAGATATTGTTAAAAGCTTTTTTACAATTAAACAAGATGAAATAAAATGCTTATATTTACAAGTTTTTATTTTAAGCAATCGAATTTTTCTCCCTCGCATTAAATAAATAGGTATTAAATTATCTTAAACTGTTACGGTATACTAAAAACCTTAAGATGATAACTTGATAAATAATTGTATTGGTAACCTTGGTTTGGAGGGGTTTACATAAACATGACGTTGACATACATTAATTGGCGTATTTTTGATCATTTTTCATTATTTTAGAATTACAAGTTATTAATTTTATGCGAAATAAATCGTTAAACTTTTTTGAAATTAGTGTATTTATTGTGATACAACCGTTCTATTTTACTACTATTTTACCGTAACTATTCTTTACACGATTATTTTATTAACTTAACGTTTTCAAAAGATGTAATTTTTTTAATTCTTTTCCATACTCAATTTCTAACATTCTAGAGTTACAAAATTTTATAATCGATTTTTCACTCATTTCCTATTGATCAGAGGTATAAAATTTTATCGATTTTTCAAAAGAGTTCTCCGAGATCATCGAAAGATTATCTGATGCAACCGGGGCTCTAGGATTACTTAGAAGGGAAATGTGGATAGTTGAAAATATTTTAAGAACCAAAAAAAGGGGAAAAAGGTATTATGGAACAAATAAAAAAAATAAGTAATGGGGTTTTAGGGAAAGAATTGTTTTGACAGATTGTTTTTTATATACCGTATTTACTCGTGTATAAGGCGCACCCCTACTTTACAAGTAAAAATGGCGATTTCTTAAAGTGTTCTTTCTATAAGGTGCACCATAAATTTGATACGCTAATGAAGAATGTCTAAATGAATTTCAGTAAAAAAAAAAGTCTAAACAAACATCACACCAAACCAGAAAACCAGGGTTGGGTTTTTGACGTCAAAAACTGGTTTTTGACATGACGGTGGTAAAAACAGTGTTTTTACCGGTTTATTCCGTCAAAAACCTATCTTTTTTTTTCTCAGATTTAATCGTAAGTGCAGGATGCAATACATTTCCGGATCGCTTTTTTTGTTGTTGTTATTATTATTCACAATTACATTTGTTGAATTTATTTAAAACAAAAGTATTTTCTAAATGAAAAAATTTAAAAAATACAAGAGTGAAAGGAAAGAATAATATTTGGCCTCATTCTCCATTAATATAGATTCTTCTAAATGCAATGAACATTTACATTAAATGATAATAATAGATTATTATACATATTAAATAGCTTTAAATGTACATTTTTAATATTAAAATCATTTTAGAGTTGAAAAAATGCTGTTATGTGGTATGACAATAGATGTCAAGCATGGACTGGTCATTGAATATTCTTAGATATAATATTTTAAAATACGTATCTTAGACATTTGATAAATGCAATTATGATGATTTTCATTTCAATAAACAGGGTCTTAAAAAATTTTAAATTAATAAAATTTTCATATAAATTTGTAAGACTTGATTTCAATTGAAAGCTCTTAGATTTAAAACTTAATGCATAACGAAACAATATTTAAGAAAAACCAGAATATAATAATTTATATATTATAGTTTAGTTTTTATTTGTTAAATTTAGTGCAAATATATATATATATACAGTCGGTTCTCGTTAATTCGAACTCGTCAGGACCACAAGAAATGTTCGAATTACCCGAAGTTCTAATTGAAAATATGAGAGGAAAACATGCGTAATATGCTATATTATAAAGGATTTAATGTTATAGCGTTTTTTAGATTTATTTCGTCTGTTGTCATTAGGCTATGACTTAGTATTAAATTAGAATGTATAAATACATAAACTAATTAAAACATTAGACACAAGCACAATGGAAGAAAGATTTAAAGCGTCACTGATGGACTGACGGGGCACTAAGAAAGTGGATATCAAATGCATTGGGTTATATGTATGGTTGTTCGGAACAATTTTCACAAAAATCAAAGAAAGAATGTTATTTAAATGATCTAAAATCCGTAAAAAAGAAGCAAAAAATGAAAAATCTGGATTCTCGTTAGTTCGAATTAACCGAAGTCAAGAGAAAATTAGTTCGAATTAATGAATATTTTTAACGTTATTCTGCCATTGAAAATTTTTGGATTTCATGTTTAGTTCGAATTAAGCGAAGATTCAAATTATCCGATTTTGAATTAACAAAAGTCGACTGTATATTAATTTTTACCTGAATAGTCGTGAAATATTTTTTAAATCTAAACTTATTAAAGCTATCAAAGTCAAATTATTCATGTCCTGTTCACATTTTATTTAAAATTATTTAGGTATTATTTAAAGTAAATTCAAAGAAATAACACATTGCATATTTTTATTGTATATACATATGATGACTGTGAGTAAAAATCTTACCTTTAAAATTATAAATTATTATTAAATTTAGAGACATTCTTAAATGTGTTATTTTATTTTTATTTATATCTTAATGCAGTTAATTTTATAATTAACGGTTCTTTACGGGTCTACATTTCAGCTTAAAAATAATAAATTTAATATTTTATTTACTTATTTATTTTAATGAAATAATACCAAGACTAAGAAATAACACTATAATAAACTACTTAAATATAGTAAAAGATGAAGTTTTCACATGGTTTAAAGCTTAATATTAATTTGAAAATTTTAATCTGTACAAGATTGAAATTTAAAGAAAGTCGTATTTCTTACGACTTTCTTTAAATTTCAATCTTGTACAGATTAAAATTTTCAAATTAATATTAAGCTTTAAACCATGTGAAAACTTCATCTTTTACTATATTTAAGTAGTTTATCCTCCTTAAAGATGTATATAGTTCTTAGCTATTAAAATATATTTAATTTCATTACATATATGTTTAACCCTCTAAGCGTTTGTCCCGTAATATTCCGTACACTAAACTCCAGGTTTCACTGCAATATAAGCAATGTTTAAGATATTATAATTCTATAAATTTAATGAATTTTCAAAGCATTGAAGAATGATTAAGACTCTCAAGGATTGCATTTATATTCCTAAATAAGATTTTTTATGTAATATTGAAAGAATCACATTTTATTAGCAATTAAGACAAAATGCAGGGAAAACAACATTACAAATTTACCCATTTGCAAAACGCTTGGAGGGTTAATATATTTATATAAATCAAGTTTTGCTATATAGAATTAAAAATAATCTATGAACAAATTGGATTAAATACATCAAAACTTATTTCTGAGAAAGCTATTTTTCTTTAAACAGTGTAATAAAGTCTGCCATTTTTTTTTTCTGTGCTAAATAGCTTAAAATTATTGTAGAGATCTAACATAGTAGATAACTAGATCTCCATAGTATTCTAATGCAATTATTTTGTTTTTCTAGGATGGATAAATATACTTTAGAGTCTTTTTGATATTTAATATTTCATATAAAACGATTTGATACTAAAGACAGAATGAAAAAACAATTGTTATTGTAGTGTAAGAGTAAACTATTGAAAAATGGATTTTTGACAGTTTTCGACATTTTTGACAAGGAGGTTTTTGACATGACGGTAAAAACCGTCATGCGTCAAAAACTTGCCAACCCTGCAGAAAACAAGACGAAAATGCATTTTTAGACTTCGGGTTGTAAGAGAATGACGGGAAATAGGAATGAGTGACAGTAAAGATAATTGCTAATTAGCATTTAGATAATGTCACTAGCTCTGTTGTATAAAAAACTGCACGGAATGAAATAAATATACAGTAATACTTCAATTAAGTAACATTTTCCAAGTTTTAATATCTCCTTTGCATAATTGCTTGTTTGATACGTATATCGTTCGACTGCATCCAACAGTAAAAAATTATTCCGTGTATAAGGCGCACCTAGGAGTTTTGTCCTAATTTTTTGGAAAAAAAGTGCGCCCTTATCCACGAGTAAACACGGTATTTATTTTTAAGAATAAAGAAAATGTTGATTAAAGGTACGGAATCGAAATAAATATGTCAAGATATTACAAAAAGTGGCGCGAAAATTTCTCAATATCCTTTTTTTAAATCTCAACCAGTAACATTTTACTGTAAAAAATTGCCTAATGTAATCGGAGTATTTTCTCGAGTTAATAAAGGTACAAATTTCTGTTTAACGAAATTTTTGATGTTTTTTTACTTGTTTTTATAATGGCTTTCGAAATGGTAGCTCCTTATGCACTTTCCTCCTTTGAATTGCATAGTTATAATAATGAATTATGAAATACAATAAAAAAGAGAGATCTCTAAGAAAGTCGAACTGCAAAGAAAATTAAAAAAATTAAATAAATATAACTATTAAAAAGATTTACAGAATTTCTATCATCACTTCAAACTTAAATATTTTCCCTTAATTTTGAAAAAAAATTTACTGCGTTTAATTTTTAATAATTTTTTAATATTATGTACTCTAAATAGAGTATTTTAATGCATTATTTAAAAAAATAAAATTATATAATTTCCCTATAATAAGTTATCAGCTATATAACATCCTTCTGCTAATAATTTACTAAGAAGCTTGACCCGACTGAAATCTTATAATGAAATAGTTTACATCTTTGTCTCGAAGTATGAACACTTATTCTGGCTATAGAGTATTATACGTCATTTTAATGCTGCTTATAACGTACTTCGAATATAACGAACCCCATTACCAGTTCCATGACTGTCTGTTATAATCCGCTTCTACTGTATTTAGAAGTATTTATCTAAAAGCACAAGAATTTCTCTTTCTCATTAAATAAATGACTCGTAATAAATTCCGATGCCCTAGAAATAATAAGGAGGATAATATTTGATACATGAACTCATCTTCTTAGTATGTATAACCTTGCTCAAAAGATGATTTAGAATTCACGTTAAAAGACTCCCTTATTTAAGAATGCTAATCCTAGAAAATATCAGCCATCTTGTTTCTTTTTTGAGAATTCATTTCTCATACAAATGGTATTAAATTTTTCTTGAACGAAATAATTCTTGAAACTTACTAAGAAGACAGTGGAAATTAAAAATCAAATCCGCTTATTTTAAATGGATTTATTTGAAAATTGGCAGACGTATAAAGGTCAAACTTAAATAGTTATTCATAATTTTTTAAAATTGTTAATGAAATAAGTTTTTCAATTGTTCAATTTAATGAATAATTGTCATGTTTTAAAATATTCCATGCGCATTTCTTTTAAAAAATGACAATATTTACTCATGAGATACTTTTTTATTATGTTAAAATAGAAGTTTGCATGAATTGTGAAGTTTTTCAATTGTTCAATTTTTAAATTAATGAATAATTGTCATATTTTAAAATATCCCATGCGCATTTCTTTTAAAATATGACAATATTTACTCATGAGATACTTTTTTATTATGTTAAAATAGAAGTTTGCATGAATTGTGAAAGTTCAATAAATATATAAGTAGAAAAAAAATATTGATGGTTACGTATCATTTTTCAAAAAAATGTAGTTTATGTATTTTTATATTTAAAGAAAATTCAACATTAAAATATTTCTGAAATGCAACTTTTTAGCACTTTATTGCACATATATAAAGTATAAATTTTTAAAGAATCCGATAATTACAAATGCACATAGAAGGTTTCGAAGATTAGAAATGTACGAGATTTTCAATTTTGAGAAAACAGCATTTTAAGTAAAACAAACTGCATTAATATAGACAGTTTTTACTAATATAAAATCTTATACCTCTACCTAGAAACGTCAGAATTACAAAAATTCCTTTTTGGTTCAGATAAATTTGAGTATCTAGTTTAATTATTCTCGAAAAAGAAAAAATCTTTTTTATCGAATTCTGTGATTTCGAATGTTTATTGTCATATGTACATCTGTAAGAAAAATCAAAATAATAACTATTAAAATGTACTATGTGTTGATTGTATTAAATGAAGATGAAAAAAAAGTTCATAAACTTTAGAAATCAATGGCAACGTTATCATGTTGTCGAATGGTAATCGCGTTTTTATTCCAGAAATATGGAAATTCACTGAAATGTTCACTGGTGGTTAGTTAAATTTGTCAGTGAGAGGCATTTGTCATATTATGGGAAATGGCGTTTAGTAGGGAGAATGGAAGGCGGACAGAAATCCTGAAAAGCTATGTGTGCATTTTGATCGTTGTTGTGCCCACATCTTATACAATTTTTCTCTATATCTATAAAAATTTGTAATATCATATATATTATAAAGCAGAAGTTCTGAAACTTCCAAACGAGTGTTTTCAAAAACTACCCGATGGATTTCTTTGCCGATTGTATCATTCGATAGGAAATATTTTTCCGAAGGTTTATGATTCAAATTTACAGGGATAACTCTGATTTTTCGTAGTAAATTTCGTATTTTTCGGTTATTTTTGACAAAAGGGTTGCCAGTAGCTGTTTTTTGGCGAAAATTATAATTACTAAAAGAATTAAAATGGCTATATCTATTAGAAATATTACAAATATCTTGCAAATAATAGCAGAAAATAACTACTGATAATATTAATAATAATAAAGAAAGACCGCTTAAATGAGGCGTAATATTATAAAAATATATTTATCTTGAAAATGAAAAAAATATTTGTAATGCTTAAAAAATAAATTAACGCGAAATGTAACAATTGGTTCAACATTTGGCGACTTATCCCTGGTGTTAGAATAAAAACATGAATTTCAGAAATTGATTAAATGAATTTTGAATGATAGTTATTTCCCTTTTTATTATTTTCTTTCTCTTTTTTATCGAATTTCCGTATAATATAACTTACAGTAGAAAAAAGCAGATCTGATTGTAAAAGACACTGTGAGTTGTGAGTTACTATTCGTTTCTATAGCATTTTCATCTTGCTTTTGTCGCCAAAGAATGTGTTTTTAAGCCGAAAATGCACTACTGACTTAATGCCTGACTTGGGTTCTTAATGGTCGCAATAATGTTTTTTTTTTTCAAGTGAACATAATTTTTAGAGTATATTTTAATATTCAATCGTAAATTATATAGATATGAGTATAACTCTTTTGTTTTTGCAAATGTTTTCATTGTTAATTTAATTTTTCTTGCTCCATTTCGTCAGTTTCACTTACAGGAAAAATTTCAGTTTTAAAATTTAAAAACTGAAGAAGGAAAGATTACCCCATCGATTAAAAATCTACCCCCAAATTCCAAGATTAAATGTCAATAATAGATAATCGTAAATGTCACATTCACTTGACATTAAGTATAATATAAATACTAATTATGTCATCAAGTGATATTTAATTCGACATTTTATTTCTACTTTTATATATGTTCTGCTAATTTGTTTTTCGTTATTTAAATGAAAATTTATGCTAATCTGTATAATCTGGCTAATAGTTTGGCGATTTGTATAATTTGGCGAAATTGGCCGACGGTATATCCAACTAGTACTGAAGGAAAAATTTTGCAATTCAAAGTAAATTTATGAAATTATACGTTATTACTATAGATAAATTCAACATTTTGAAATGAAAAATTCCCGCTGAATAAAATTTACAAGTTTTTTTTAATTGACCATTTCCTCTTCAATATTTCTTCAATTAAACTTTCGCTATTCTCTTTCGCGCAGGCTAACAAAAATGTATTTTAAATATTTTATTAGATAAAACGTAAATAACATTTTTCTATTTAAAAAAAATATTTTTAAAATCTCATTCTACCTTTATGTGTCTTACAGGACAAAATAGCAGAATTACTTTTTAAAATGGTTTTATCTGTTAATTGTATGTTATTTGTTTATTTGGGTGTTTGAATTTACTTTTGTCATCAAACAATGCGATTTTATACCAAGAAGGCATAAGCCGGAGCGATGTTCACAATTACTAAATTCTCTCACTCTCTTTTAAATGTGTGAGAGCATTTTTAGGATATTTTTTTATGTTTAATTTTAAATATATAAATAGCAGTTATAGCCAAAAAAATGCGTATAATGTTTAAATTTTAGTATAAATGTCTTCCTCATCCAAACTGTAAAATAATTTAATTGCAACTTTTTAAACTTTTGGCGCAGATGTCATATACGCAGAACATTCGCACGATTGCTACAAAATGGCGATTTTATGCCACACATGGTAAACCGACCATGGTTGTTTATTTATTAATAAACTATTTATTAACTTTCATTTTGTTTTTTAAAATAATATAAATAATTTTGTTCTATAGCTATTAATTAAACTTTTTTTTTATTTTTTTTTTCAAATATTACAAGATAATTAAAAAATATTTATGAAATTGGTAATTAAAAACCAAGTTCTCCAAATTGGTGCCAGAAAAAAAAAATGCGCCAATGTGGTGCATACATGACATCTGTGTCAATGTTTTTTCTTATACATAAGTAGGGAAAATGCAGTATAAATACCGATTAAAGTTTTTTCCAAATGAAAATTTTGTCACGGATTTGGTCATATACTCATCGAGGTATCTCACTGGCGCCAAAATGGCATTATTTGCCTCATATGGTAACCCAGCTATAGTTGTTTATCTGATAAGTTGTTTATTTACTTTCATTTTTTTCTTTTTTGAAATGATATTTGTTGTTTTATTCTACAGTAACTTTTTATTTATTGTTAATTGCTGTTTAAAATGATAGAAAATAATAAAATATACATAAATTTCTTTGGTATTCTAAAAAGAGGATTTTGCCACATTGTAGTTGCAAGATAATCGTGCTAAACCTTTTGCCTATATGATGTCTGTGTAGGAATCTTTTGTGAGATATGAAAAGTGTAAATTGGCTACTACTTGATTATCACGTCAACCAATTTCGCCAAATCGTTCGCCAAATTATACAAATTTACATAATTTTATCTTAAATAACTAAAGAGAAAATGCTTAAATACGAAAGAGCAAATAATTTTGTTTTCATTTTTCAGGAGGAAATTTTGCAATAATAAAGTAATTGTTGTAGTGAGAATTTTAATGTGTGTGTTTTTTTTTTAATCGTTGGCAACTTGCGGTAACGAAAAATGTTTATTTTTTTCCCTGCTATTGTTTTGTAAGAGCTGGTTTTGTGAAAGACATGTTAAGATGGTATTCAAATTTTTGAACCCTTCCCAATTACCACCCCCTTGGGCCGATTTTGCTCATTTACAATTCCCACTGAGATATTAACCATCTCAATGTACTTGACGAGTTTGAAGATGATTCTTGCATAATTGTGCCTTTTATCGCGCGGACAAAATTTAATTTATATATAAACTTTTTAGGTGGGAGTAGCTTAGGTTTCCTGGCTTCACATAATGAAAAGTTGTGAAGAATTTTTCAGAAGTTGTACCATGGTAACGACTGTAATAATTAATATTTCTTCAGATAAGGGAAAATTTTAAATCCTGTTGCCATAATGGTCTCATTTCGCTTCCAAATGTGCACTGTTAGTAATAAACTAAAATAGTTACTTCTAAATAGCTGGTTTTTGCGCAACGTTTAAGATAATTTAATATCACAATGGTGTCTAAATCGTTTTCAGCAATGAGCAAGGTGCTGCTGGAGGTCCAAATTATTTAAAATATAGATTTAAATTCACCAGTTCGTTTCATCCACGGTTGATTTTGAAATATTGACCAGTGCAGCGGTCATAGCCTGATAGTATATAATAATTCCCCCCACCCCACCCCATATTTTCCTGTATCACACTTTCTAGAATATTTTTTTTAAATTTATATTTTGAAAATTCTTGATGTTTTGCATTTTAAAGACATGACAGTTTGACAATTTATATACAAAATTATTTATAATAAGAGATTCTGAACTTGTTAAAGTTTCATTCCACTGATGAAACTGTATTCTACTGCGATCATTCTATGTCATATAGTTATTGAAAAAATTGCATTTTTAAATTGCGCTTAAATAGGAAAGTTACTCCACCAATTTATTTATTACACTAGGTTTTTCATTTACTTTGCATATCTTTTAAACTGTTTTTACATGTTTTTCAATATTTTTAAACATATTTTAGTCGAGAAAATCTCATTTTTCTTTGGTAATGATATTTGACAGTTTTATTTATTACATAATTTTCTGTTTTTATTTTTATTTTTTTACCTTTAAGTAGCTCATAAAACAGATTATGTATGTTTTTGCAGTATTTTCAGTCGGATATTAGTTTTTATCTATTGTTTGATTAGTTTATTATTTGCCATTTTTAAGTGAAATTTTAAATTTAATAATTTCTTATACTATCAAGTGGTTGAAATAAAAATATTCTAAATCCTTCGACAAAAACTTTTAAAGTATCACTGTTATAATTTGCCCATTTGTAACTTTTTAGAAGAAATTAATAGTACGTACTTATTAACAATTACAATTATTTTTGTATCAAAAAGAAAAAAAAGTTTAGACATTTTTATGGGTAGAGAGAAACAAAATGGTGGACTGGAGATCTTAGAATTTCTTTGTCGAACCTAATAACTGAGTCTTCCCTTTTATATTCAATCAAATATACCACATGTCTGCTTCGTTAACTATGTTTTCCTGCTTTGATATAAATTTGTCTTTTGCTTTCTCTCTTTTTTTTTTTTTTTTTTTTTTTTTTTTTTTTTTCTACAATCCATCTTTTGGAACCTTCATTTTCTGAAAGAAAGTTTCTGTATTTTTATTTCGATACTGATTTTATTCCGGATTATATTATATACTGCAAATCTAAAGCTAGTAGGAATTCAAAAATATTTTAAAGATATTTTATGTATATATATTTTTGTGTTATTAACAAGAGTGGGAATTGAAAAATTTCGTAAAATATTAAATTTGTAGAAGTAATGTATTGAAATGCACACATATATACAGTGTGTGTGCTACAAATTGCCAATAAATTTTCATATCTTTATTTCAAGCGCTTTACACTATTTTCGAAACAGTATCTAAGGGTTTGATTTAAGATTTTCTGATGAAACTGTTAATTGGATAGCGATAATTATTTTAAAGATATGCGAAGTTAGATCAAGCATGATTTTTAATACCAACTGCTTAGCAAATGACAAAATTTAGTAACATCTTATAAACATAATGTACAGTTTAGCTGGTAGATAAAGTACAAGAAACTAATCCTGATTTCACAAAACTAAAAATTTAAAAAATAAACTTGTCGTTGGAGGCCACCGTAATACTTACCCATCATGGATATGCATAGTACAATATATGAAAACATAACGTATGTAAACAATTTATAAAATGCATTACGATTCCAAAACAAAATATAAACGTATATTTAAGTCTTTTTAACACTTAATCATGCTCTATTAATGAATTTCTGACGAACCAATTTCGATAAATTATATGAAACGCCAAACTATTCAAGTAGCACAAAATTGCGTAAAAGAAACATCCTTATAACTCCAAAAATAATAATTATATTCACTAACGGTTTCTTGCATCGAATTAAGTATCTCATTTCCAATTAAAAGATATCTTTGAATTGAAATTTGAATTAAATACAGGGTCGAACGAATTTTTCGAGAGTCCGAAAAAAATTATTCCGGATAATCGAGGTTACTGATATTAAATAGGCTTCGTCCCATTCTTACATACTAAGCACATACAAAATTTCAAATCTCTATCTCAATTTGTTCGGGAGATAGAGCGGTTACTGACAGACAGACACACAGACGGGCGGATGGCAAATTTTATTTTCTAAAAATTTGTTTTTCGGAATCTCCAGTGTCCGAAACGTGTAAATCCGTCAAAAATTTTTTTTCGATTTTCAAAACGATTGCAAGACTTACCCTATACTACGTATGATGGGTAAGTAATAAAAATTGGAACTTAAGGATATCACAACTGCACTGTTCAATCTTTGACAATCTTTATGTACTTTATGCAATTTTTCTTATTGGTATACCAACGTGTGAAAGAGCCCACGAATTGAAAAATTTCGCAAAATACTAAATTTGTAAAAGTAAAATCTTGAAATACACACACATATATATATAGTGTGTGTGTGTGCTACAAATTGCCAATAACTTTTCATATCTTTAAATCACGAGCTTTACACTATTTTCGAAACAGTATCTAAGGGATGTTTTTCTGATGAAACTGTTAATTGGATAGCGATAATTATTTTAAAGAAATACGAAGTTATATCAAGCATGATTTATAACACAAACTGCTTAGCAAATGACAATATTTAATAACATCTCATAAACATAATGTACAGTTTACAAGGTAGAAAACCCTCATAGCATGCATGTTCACAGTGACGTCACAATGACGTCACTGTGAGTCACCTTGGTCACATCACATCTGTGACGAAAATGCCACCACTCAGTGACGTCACATTGTGACTAAGATGTGACTTTCTAAAAAAATTTTCACAGTTCGTCACAATGTTTGTGTCAAAGTAGTCACAAATGACACACTTTTCACAAATTGGTCACATTGTGACGTCACAAAGTAGTCACAATGTGACGTCACAAAAAAGCTCTAAAACGGCCATAACGACTTCACATTTTAGTCACTCTGACTTCACATCGACGTCACGTGACGTCACATCGACAATCGCTGGTCACAAAGTCACAATGTGACTTCACAACGACGTTGCAGTGACGTCACCATGTCTTACGGGAAAGTACAATAAACAGACCTTGATTTCATCAAACTAACAATAAAAAAATGAACTTAAGAATATCAAAATTGCATGTTCAATCTTTGAGTACCCTAATAGCATGCATGGTCACAGTACGTCACAGTGACGTCACTAAGTCACTTTGGTCACATCACATCTGTGACCAAAATGCCACCATTCAGTGACGTCACATTGTGACTGAGATGTGACTTTCTTAAAAATCTTTAGAAAATTACCCTCATAGCATGCATGTTCACAGTGACGTCACAATGACGTCACTGTGAGTCACTTTGGTCACATCCCATCTGTGAAGAAAATGCCACCACTCAGTGACGTCACAATGTGACTAAAATGTGACCTTCTAAAAAAATTTTCACAGTTCGTCACAATGTTAATGTCAAAGTAGTCACAAATGACACACTTTTTGCAAATTGGTCACATTGTGACGTCACAAAGTGGTCACAATGTGACGTCACAAAAAAGCTCTAAAACGGCCATAACGACTTCACATTGTAGTCACTGTGATTTGACATCGACGTCACGTGACGTCACATCGACAATCGATGGTCACAAAGTCACAATGTGACTTAACAACGACGTTGCAGTGACGTCACCATGTCTTACGGGTATAAATATCCTTTAAAACATGTTATTTACTTTAAAAAAACATGTTTCTGGCAATTTAAATATCGTCGCTTTTGTCAGAGTTTCGTCACAATGTTAATGTCAAATTAGTCACAAATGACACATTTTTCACAAATTTGTCGCATTGCGACCACTTTGTGAAACGTCACAAAAGAGCTCTAAAACGGCCATAACGACTTCACATTTTAGTCACTATGACTTCACATCGACGTCACGTGACGTCACATCGACAATCGATGGTCACAAAGTCACAATGTGACTTCACAACGAGGTTGCAGCGACGTCACCATGCTTTACGGGTAGTATCTTTGAGTACTTTATGCAATTTTTCTTACTGGTATATCAACATGTGGAACAGCACGCGAAACTTTTTTTACATTCTAAACTGCACATACATAAACATTATTGAAGTCCGCAATTTTCTTAGCAGCTTTTCTAGCATAAATTCCATATGTTACTGTTGATCCTTCTAATACTTTTAAATTATGGTTTGTATCAGTGACTGACTTCTATATTTTAAAAAGTTGGGTATGGTCATAACTTTAAAAACAGCTTGTTTTAAACTTGCCAAGAAATGTATTAAATAAAGACAAGTAATTTTATTGAAAATTTATCTCGCGCAATCTGTAGTTTGTTTTATACAATACAAATTTTCAAAACATGATGCATGCTAAAACTTTTAATTGCATTACATATTCTTGACCCACCAGTGACTGAAAGGTTTCGAAATCGAAACTGGTAGACGGTAGGTGTTGGATTCGAATCCAATCGCGGCCGTCGGCTTAATCGTCCGGAGTTATCCGTGGTTTTCTTCGAATATTGGATTTCCTTCTGTAAATATGGGTTAGGTTCTTTTAGAAAGACTTCCCACGGAAGGAAATCCTCCCCCCCCCCCTCCTTTGCCCATATCCATCATGCTGATATTTGGCCGTCACAAATAAAACATTATATATTCATTTACTTTCACATATATAATTTTTGAGTGAGGTGTTTTCAGAAGAATACCAGAAACATAGTATCATATTTTTGCACTGCATTTTTTACATACTGATAAAATGCCTCTTTACAATAAGACATCTAATTAAAAAAAAAAAAAAATTAATGAAAATTGACAGCTACATATAATGCATTTAGATTTCTATTTATATAATTTTAATAAAAATTGATCATCTTTTAGACGTAACAAAGTTTCAGACTTTAAAAATTGGAAAATATTTCCTACCTAATTATATCAAATTAAAATAATTTCGATCTTTATTTAATATCACCGGGTTGGTAATTACAAACATTGCACATTAAACATAATTCAATTAACCATACAAAACTAATGAAATCGAGACTTATTATTTTATTGTGCAACAAAATTCAGATAAAAAATTGTTTTCTAAACCCATTGTTATACTGCTTGTCATAATTTTCTTTTTTAAAAATACCTAAAACTGCATGTAGTAAGGTTTTGTTTATAGAATGTATTAGCTCTAGGTTTTATGTATCATAAGCCATAAAAGTAGGTCGTAATTATCTTCAAAACGTAGTCCAAATACAAAAAATTGGCAATATCCCAAAATCTTTTATCTCATTAAATAAACTGCCCTAAATTTGAAAAAAAAAAAACCTCTATTTTTCATAGTATAAACCTGGCACTTTATGTAGCATCCCTCTTTAAAAGCAAGGAGTAGTAGCTATCTTGGCGGTTAATTAGTAAAGAAATTACATGGAACGAATCCCGTAAGATGGATTTGAATCATTTGGGACTCGTTCAATATTCCACTAGTGTTAACTCTAATTATGCATGGGAGTCGAGGGAATTTTGTTACCAACTATATTCTTTCTTTTGTTTCTAAGCACAATGCGTGGTGAAAGAATATTAAAAGTTGATTTATCGCATAATGTTTGTGATGTTTACTGCATATACATAATTAGTTGCAGCGGTAAATGTTTTTACTTAGCCTTTTTTAACATAGCTAAAATAACATCTAAAAAAGCGTGAAAAACTTTTTGTTTTTACGTAGATCCGCTTGTTTTAAACAGAGAATGTTACGCAAAAGTAGATACTGTATTAACTATTGTTTAGACTTTGAAATAGAATTTGATAAATATGTTACATGTTCCCGCAGGCTTTTCAGATTTTATCTTTTTGAAAAATGAATATGCAACTAAAGAAGAAAATATTTTAAAGAAAAATTTCCATATTTAAAAAATATTTTAAGTAAAATTTATAACATCTTCAATGGTTTTACGTATGAGAGATGATTTAAAATATGAAATGTATTCCATCGTAATAGAAATTGATGGGGAAATTTAAGAAAGGAAGTGTTATTTTATGAGCTGGTACCTTTTCATGTGCTTGTCTTTTAAGATGTATAGAATAGGGATTCTATAGTGGGAAGAATAATATGTAAGAAAATATTACTGTAATAGAACTAGAAAGGCAAATATTTAAATTTAGAAAATGAACTTTGCAGAATTATTAGAGTAAATAGAATTTAACAATTTAAAAGAAAGATATTTTTTCAGTTTTATACAGTTTTAAAATATGGAGAAATAAAAATATGAAAAACTCGTTGCTATTTATTTTAGGTACATAATTACATAAATATACAGCATCTATCCTGTATTAACTATTGTTTTGACTCTGAAATAAAATTTCATAAATATTTTACATGTTTCCGCAGACTTTTCAGATTTTATCATTTTGAAAAATGAATATGCATCTAGAGAACAAAAAAGAGATTTTTTAAGACTTTAGATTGATAATAAAATATTTTAAAGGAAAATTTCCACATTTAAAAGATATTTTAAGTAAAGTTTATAACATCTTCAAGGGTTTTATGTATGAAAGATGAGGTAAAATATGAAATTCATTCTATCGTAATACAAATTGATAGACAAATTTAAGAAGAAAAGTATTATTTTATGAGCTAGTAAATTTTCATGTGCTTATGGTACGAGATGTATACAATACAGATTATGCAGTAGGAAGAATAACGTGTAAGAAAATGTTACTGAAGTAAGTCTAGAAAAGCATATTTTTTTAATTTCCGAAATAAACATATAATATAAAAATCCCTTTAATATATCAATTTATTTTTATTGCTTTAAGTGATCTATTAAAATATAAATAAGGTGTTTGTGTTATTTTTAATAGATCACTTGAAGCAATAAAAATAAATTGATTACGAAATAAACTTTAAAAAATTACTAAAATAAATAGAATTTAATAGTTAAGTATAAAAAAGGGGAGAACTCCACTTAAATTGCATAAATGGGTTTTGATTTAAGAATTTTCCGATTTGCTCAGAAGTTTGGTTATAGATTTTTTATATGATAAAGAATATCCCTGATGAGTTTAAGTGTTTCAATGATTAAGTATAAAACTGGGAAATGAAAGGTGCTGTCCTCCCCCTTAATTTGTTTTTCGAACGGAATTAACCCTTAAAAAATACTGTAATGTGCAATTAGTATGCGTTGCTGGTGAGTTCAATGCCATCAGTTTAACTGGGCAATATTTTTTTATTTCCTTTGTTTTCACTAATTTTTGAATGCCTACTGAGCAGCCAGTATTTAAGAAGAGAAATTTAAGCAGAGAAGTCATTTTATGAGGTAGTAAATTTTCATCTGACCGTCGTACAAGATTTATACAATACGGTTTATGTAGTAGGAAGAATAATATGTGAGAAAATATTACTGTAATAAGACTAAAAAGGAAAATTTTTAAAATTTACAAAATAAAACTGAAGACTAAAAAGACTAAACAGAATTCAACAATTTTAAAGAAAGACATTTTTGTGGTTTTAAGCAATTTTAAAGTCTCAATAAATAAAAATATAAAAAACTTATAGCAATTTTTTAGGTGTATAATTATATAAATACATAGCACTTATACTGTGTCAACTATTGTTTTGACTCCGAAATAAAATTTGATAAATATATTGCATGTTTCCGCAGGCTTTTAAGATTTTATCTTTTGGAAAATGAATATGCAACTAGAACGAAAAAAAAAATGTTTTAAGACTTCAGATAAATAATAAAATATTTTAAAGGAAAACTTCCACATTTAAAAGATATTTTAAGTAAAATGTATAGCATCTTCAAGAGTTTTATGTATGAGAGATGAGGTAAAATATGAAATTTATTCCATCGTAATAGAAATTGATAGAGAAATTTAAGAGGTGAAGTGCTATTTTATAAGCTAGTGCCTTTTCATGTGCTTGTCATACAAGATGTATATACAATACGGATTCTGTAGTAGGACGAATATCATGTAAGAAAATATTACTGAAAAAAGCCTAGAAAAGCATATTTTATAAATTAAGTAAAATTTGAATAATTATTAGAGTAAACAGAATTCAACAGTTTAAAAGAAAGATAATTTTGCAGTTTTATACAATTTTAAAATATCGAGCAATAAAAATATGAACATCTCGTAGCTATTATTTTAGGTGCATGCTTACATAGATTTGTAGTACCTATACTGCATTAACTATTGTTTAGTCTCTGAAATAAAATTTGATAAATATGGTACATGTTTCCGCAGGCTTTTCACATTTTATCTATATGAAAAATAAATATGCAAACAAAGAAAAAAAAATATTTTAAGATTTTATATGGATAATAAAATATTTTAAAGAAAAATTTCAACATTTTAAAATATGTTTTAAGTAAAATTTATAACATCTTCAAGAGATCTATGTATGAGAGATGAGATAAAATATGAAATTTATTCCATCGTAATAGAAATTGACAGAGAAATTTATTAAGAGAAGTGTTATTTTATGAGCTAGTAAATTTTCATGCGCTTCTCGTACAAGATGTATACAATATGGATTATGTAGTAGGAAAAATAATACGCAAGAAAATATTACTGTAATAGGACTAGAAAGTCAAATTATAAATTTATAAAATAAACTCTGAAAAATTATTAGAGAAAACAAAATTTAAAAAAATTAAAGGAAGATATTTTTGCGGTTTTAAACAATTTTAAATCCTCGAAAAATTAAAATATGAAAAACTCGTAGCTATTTAAGGTGCATAATTATATAAATCTATAACACCTATATTGTGTCAAATAATGTATAGTCTCTGAAATAAAATTTTATAAATATGTTGCATGTTCCCGCAGGTTTTTCAGTTCTTTTTGAAAAATGAATATGCAACTAGAGATAAAAAAAATAGATTTTTTAATACTTGAAATGGATAATAAAATATTTTTTTTTAAAAATTCCATATTTAAATTATTTGAAGTAAATTTTATAGCATCTTCAAGGGCTTTAAGTTTGAGCGATGAGGTAAAATATGAAATTTATTCCATCGTAATAGATATTGATAGAAAAATTTAAGAAGAGAAATGTTATTTTATGAGCTAGTAAATTTTCAAGTACTTGTCGTACAAGCTGTATGCAATACGAATTATGTACCAAGAAGAATAGGTACTTCTAGGTTATCCCGTCGACCAAAAAAACATCGCCAAACTATAAGATGCCAATAATGGATGATCGTGAATGTCACATTCAATGACATTAAATGCGATTCACGTGTTTAAAATGTTATCAAGTGAATTTTATTTCAACTTTTTATTAATATTTTTATTAATATTCTACTAATTATTTGTTTTTTCGTTATTTAAAATAAAAATTATGTCAACATGTATAATTTGGCTATTAGTTTGGCGATTTGTATAATTTGGCGAAATTGGTCGACGGGATAACCTAGAAGTACCGAAGAATAATACGTAAGATAATATTTCTGAAATAAGACTAGAAAGGCAAATTTTTTAAATTTACAAAATAAAACTTTAAAGAGTTATTAGACTAAACAGAATTCAACAATTTTAAAGAAAGATATTTTTGCAGTTTTGAGCAATTTTAAAATCTAAAGAACTAAAAATACGATAAACTCGTAGCTATTTATTTTAGGTGCATAATTACATAAATATGTAACACTGCATTAACTTTTGTTTTGATTCTGAAATAAAATTTTATAAATAAGTTACACGTTTCCGCAGGCTTTTCGGATTTTATCTTTTTAAAAAATAAATATGCAAATAGAGAAAATTTTTTTTTAAGAATTCAGATGGATAATAAAATATTTTAAAAGAAAATTTTTATATTTAAAAGATATTTTAAATAAAACTTATAGCATCTTCAAGGGTTTAATGCATGAGAGATGTGGTAAAATATGAAATTTATTCCATCGTATTGGAAATTGATAGAGAAATTTATCAAGAGTAGTGTTATTTGTGAGCTAGTACCAAGAATATGATGCTAGAAAATTTTATTGTAACAGGACTAGAAAAGCATAATTTTTAAATTTACAAGCGAAGTATTTGCGCAAAAAAAAATTATAAACATTCTAAAAATAGAAAAAAAATTCGTATTTCTAAGACAATGATATCATTTTTTGAGTTTTATTTTTATATCAAATATGTAATAATTTTCTTCTTATAGTATAAAACTATAGCTTTTCAATATTCCCCAGTAGCCAAACAATATTGGACCAATATTGGCTACATCTTGGAGCAATATTGACACATTGGCGCCATATTGGGATGAAATATTGCACCAATGTTGGGATGTTTAGATTTTGTCCTTATTTAGCCAATATTTGCAGCCAATATTATGAAAATATTTGGGTTTCATTGGAGATATTGCCAATATTGGTTAAATATTGGAATTTCACTGGAAGTATTTAAAATGTAACGCCAACATTTGTACAATATTGGAGTTTTATTAGCAATATTTCGAATGAAACCCCAATATTGGTATAATATTGGTTGCAAATATTGGCTAAATAAGAGTAAAATGTAAACATCCCAATATTGGCGCAATATTTATGTTTTATTCGCAATATTTCCAATACATGAAATATTTGCGCAACGTTGTACCAATATTGGTTTGCTACAAGGGTTGTAATGCTTTTTATTAAATTTTAAATCGTCAAAATCAATAAAATCTATTGTACTCAACATAGCTTATATTTTTACGCGTTTAAATTGATCTACCGTTGTGATGGATAGTCAAGGACAAGCTGTTTTTGTTTGAGCTGTTTTTCTTCGTATTAACGAGAGTTCAATATAACTGGAGTTCATAAATCTGATGCTTTACATTACACTAAATAAAATAATACTTAGTATGCACATATACATTATAATTTGACTAAAAATTTGTTTTTTCAAAACATTTTATTCTATTTTACATAAAATACTAAAACAATTACTAAAAAAATATACGTGAATAACTTGAAAATTAAAAAACAAAATTATATTTTTAATTTTAAATTAACATTGAAGTAAACATACATTGTTACTTGAAGCTTCAAATGATAGCACATGACAAAAAGCAATCGATAATACATAATATGCTATCAAATTTTTTTTTTATTGATAAGTGACCTTCTACCTCTCTCTCTCTCTCTCTCTCTCTCTCTCTATATATATATATATATATATATATATCTGTCTCTCTGTCTGTCTGTCTAGAAAGAGAGAAAAGAGGGAAGAGAGAGTTTTAGTTGTCCTGACAAGCATTTGTCCGTTTTAACGAATGAACTCTTAAGTTGTACGTATTAAACGATGTCTGTTACAGGCACTTTCTATAGACCTTCACTGTGGTTTTTGTTTTTGTACATAATAACGAGAAATCCATCTTTATCCTCCTGAGGTAAAAAGGGTAAAATTGTATTGTTGTTTCTCTTCATATTGTTTCAAATGCTAAGAAAATGTGATTATTTCAACATAATGCAAAAATTTCATTACAAATATGGATGAAATCCTGGATAGTATTAATTGAGGGTAAACGGGGTCATCTTAGTGGGATTTCACTGCATTCTTTATAGATTACATATTTAATTTTACAGAAATGATAGCATATTTTTCAAAACTATATTGTGAAAATAATGGAATCTTCAGAAAGACGTAATTTTCTGAACTCACTCTGAATGAAAAAACGTTTTTTATAATAAATTGTATATGAATTTGAAAGAAATATAGTTAAAACTTTCGTTAACCAAAAGGCATAGTATTTCCTGTTTATCTATAACAATAGCATTTTTATACTATTTATTTACATTAAATAAATTTTGTATAGTAACTATGTTTTTTTTCTAATGTCATATGTCAATTGTAGCCATCTTTCAATTACATAATTAATAATTTTAAAATCATTTATGGCCTTGTTTTTCGGTACAGTTTTACAGCGTAATTGCCCTTATATTCTTTCCTTTTATTTGTTGTTAAATATTGGTAACACACTCGCATAAGATTCACTTATAACAGTTTATATATTTTAAATAAACTACGTGCCTAAATATTAAAAAAGTATCATTTCGAAATCCTCCTATCATTCTCCGACTAATAACTCATTTTCTGTATTACATATTATCCTAATAAGTGATAAAATATGAGAGTTAAAGCAATCGAAACGGATAAATTAAATTTTAGTAAATTGCGCTTTAATCTCGTGTTCCTGATTTCGGTTTCCAATCTCTGAATAGTTGTGAGTTTTCCCTTACATCCAATGAGTGTGATGATTAAGCCAAGTATCGCTAGGAAGATCAATGGTTTATGTTTAGTTAGTTGAACAATCTTGCAAACATGTATTATATCTATCAGATGTTACGTAGCATAGTTTAGTCTTCAATCGCATTGAATATACACTGATAAACTTCTGAAAATGTTCGTTAGGTTTTGTATAGTTAAACATATCTTTTGCTTATTGTTGTTTCTTCTTTTAAAGGACAGCTAAAAAAGCTTTCATTAGTTACAAAAAAAAAATAAATACATTCACTCTATACATCGTCATATCTTTCTATCTTACAAGAATAAAATCTTAGTATCTTTATTTTGATCTTTCTTGCTTAAAACCTAAAAGATTTTTACACTTCTTGAAAAATCTCATTACAGATTTTGAAACAAGAGAAGCAAATATTCATGAAAATCAAATAATTCCACATTGAATTATCATTTATAGAAGTTTGTAATACAGAAGTTTGTTTTGTCTAGAATATCAATAGATTAAGGGTGTGTTTCGATTCAAACTGCTTATTTTCCGATTTATTTTTGAATTCATTTTTGCTCTCAAATGCACCAAACTTTCAAAATCCCTTATTTGGGAAATACACAAGGTGCCGTGAGGGTCGAGTCTTTGATAAATGCAGAAAATATTGAAAAAAAAGCAATCAAAAACGGCATTTCGAACCGAATTTTCCCAAGCGAGAGATCTGGGAACGAAAAAAAGGGTCATACTGATAAGGTAATTGTTTATAACTCAAATTCTAATGAATTGAGCGCTAAAAGACATCACACGGCACCTCATACGTCCCTTCAAGAATCCTCTCAGCAATTTTCCTGTTTCTACTTTTAAAAATGTGTCTGAAATTGTATCGGAAAATTTCGAGCTGTTGAAGGTGGAAAAGAATTTTTTCGAATACACCCTTAAAGGCTGATCAACTTCAAATGTTCTCACTTCAGTTTTATATTAGCTTTTACGAAAAATGTCAGAATTTAACCCTTTAATTGGCCTAACCGGGTTTTTCCGTCACATAGTTTTTTGGATTCAAAGTCTTATTTAACTCAGAATTTATAATGAAAATTTTTCGAATTCAATTTGATAAATAAATATCTAAAATTATCTATACTAATAAAATAACAAATCGCTCTGTCTGCGTGTGTGTGTGTGTGTGTGTGTGTGTGTGTGTGTCTGCGATGGCTAGCAAAATCTATGGGACGTACGAAGCTCAAAATTTTTATGAGAGTAGCCCAATATCTCTCCTGATGCACCTGAGCTTCAGAATTTCGAAATTCTATTTATTAACTGAGTAATTAATTAAATTCCAAAGATCACTCTCATAAAAAATCGCCTTTTTTCTTCTTTTTTTCTCTTCATTCAGTTATGGTTGGTTGGTTGCATAAAATTTTCGCATAAATAATTAAAAAAGCTGGGAATAGACCTTTAAAATTCATAGACTGGCAAACTGTCAGTTTAAATGATGATTTTTTATCACAGCGGTTGTAAACCATGGAGGAAAAAGATAGGTGGTGGTGAAGTGAACCGAAAAAAGGGTTGCAATATTAAATCATTTATCGCTCAAATTTTAATGTCCCAAACAAAAGCATGTGGAAGTGATTTTGTATTAATAAGACGAATTGAAAGAAATGAATTACAGCCGAAGCGTATTTTATGAAGAAATAGTAATTTTTTAAAATGGTCTTTTTTCTATTATATTATTTATTTTTAAAAAAATGTTTGCTTTTAAAATAATTGAAATTGATAAATTCGAAATAATTAAATGTCAAAATAAAATAAAATAAAATATTGAAAACATTTGATTTGAACTAAAAATTGTATTACTAAAAGGTTTCTTTTTTTTTCAGAACTTTTTAATACTTTATAACGTAGATGAAAATATGGTTTTAATATAACAACATATTAATAACTCTATATCAATATATAAAATATATTTATGAAAACATTCTTTTAAAATCATGCGCGAAAACTTAAATAACAAATATTAGTCTAAAATCTAGATTTCAGAGTGCAGACGATTTTAAGACATTAACGAAAGAATGCTAACTTTTCAAGCAAAATCTTAAATGATGCTTCTATATTGATATTTCAAAGTGACGGCTAGGTTACATTTATGTTATATTTAAGTTACGGTAGGGTAATGTTAAGTCGCAGTTAGGTTACAGACAGATTATGGTTATGGTACAAAAGTTTACGGTTAGGAATTTGTCCACAGAGTCAACATTACGCATGCTTTGATTAAAAATATACACTTTTGTTAAATGGCTCTGAAATTATAATACTATATACCAATCTTTTATCATCGCGTATCGATTCATTCAAGGTATAGTCGGATTTAAGAATGATATAATTAGTTTGAAATTCAAAATATTTCACTTGGGATTTCTATGTGAAAAAAATAATTAGTTACGTGATTTAACAGTGATTTTTACGGGTAAATATCAACACTTTAACACGAAACTAACGCAATCGTTGGATACATGTTCCCTCCCGTGTTTCTCATTGCTCATTTTAAGTATTTTTAGAGCTTAATATTAGTTGTTGTTTTTAAAACCGATTTTTCACAAAGTCAGCTGCAACGTATTTCAGACAATGCATTTCTGCATGCTTCCAGTTATTGATAAAATCATACAAATTTCAAGTTCGTTTAATATTGTTAATACGGACCCGGGCAACGCCGGGCGGGTCAGCTAGTAAAATATAAACTTCCATATCAATAATTTTTGTAGCTATTTATTTTATGAATCATTAAACTTGCATGTAAAATTTTACAGGACGCTTAAAGAGTTAAAAAAATATTTTCTTATCAAAACACTTTTTAACTGTTTTCAAACAACTTTTCAACTAAATTTTTGCATTTAAAATTTAATCAAAAATGAAACAATTAAAAAAATCGTTCCAATCATAAGCACACTAATAAGAAAGTAGGTAATACTTAAGTACCTAAATACTTGTACCTAATAATATACCTAATAATACTTGTACCTAAATACTTGTATTTAGTACCTAAATACTTGTATTCGTTTATTTTCTCCTATCTGCTATTAAATATTGCAGAAAATTCCCTTAAAATTCACTTAACAATTTATATACTTTAAATAAATCACTTTAAAAAACTTAAAATGTATTTTAAATTTAAGTCCTATCATCCTTTGCTTGATAACTCATTTTCTGAATAATATATTGTCCTAATAACTGATCATATCTGAAGCTCAAAGCATGGAAACGGAGAAATTAAACTTTATTAAATCTCTCTTTAATCTAGTATTTTTGGTTTCGGTTTTCACTCTCTGAATAATTGTGTGCTTTCTTTTATATCCAATGAGTTTCTCTGCCTTGTGTAGATTAAGCCGAGTATCGTTAGAAAGTTCAGTAGTTTATATGTTTAGTTGGTTGAACAATATTGCAAACAGGAATTATATCATTGGATGTTATGTAACATAGTTCAGCCTTCAATCGTATTGAATATACACTGATAAACTCCTGAAAATTTTTGTTAGGATTTGAATAGGTATACATATCTTTTGCTTATTGTTGCTTTTGTGTTTATCCGTGGTTATAAAATTGCTTAATTGATTGAACATAAATTCTATCTGAAGCTAAGGAATAAATCCAGCTACTTTAAGTTGACTCCAAACTTTTAATATATTTTTTAATAATTTCTTCTTTTTAAAGAACAAATAAAGTTTTCACTAGATAGAAAAAAAATTAAATATATTCAATCTTCGCACCATCATATCTTTCCATCTATTTTAAAAGAATACAATCTTAGTATCTTTTTTGGACATATTTTTCGCTTAAAACCTAAAAGATTTTTCCACTTCTTTAAAAATCTCATAGCAGATTTTTTAAAAAGAGAAACAAATATTCATGAAAGTCAAACATTTGCACATTGAATGATCATTTACAGAAGTTTGTCTTGTCTAGAATATTAATAGATTAAACACTGATCAACTTCAAATGTTCTCAGTTCAGTTAAATATTCGCTTTTACGAAAAATTACAGAGTTGAAAAAAATACTTTCTTAAAAAACACAACTTTTTAACTCTTATCTATTTAAAATTAAATAGCGAATGAAACATTTAAAAAAATCGTTAAAATTATATACACTGATAAGGAAATAAACACATGTATTTTTTTCTTTTCTCTTATTTGCTGTTAAATATTGACAACACACTCTTCTAAAATTAACTTAGAATAATTTATATACTTTGAAAAAATCATGTTTCAAAACACTTAAATTGTATTATTTTAAATTTAAGTCGTATCATCCTTTGCTTGATAACTCATTTTCTGAACAACATATTGTCCTAATAACTGATCATAATTGAAGTTCAAAGCAATGGAAGCGGGTAAATTAAATTTTAGTAAACTGCGTTTTAATCTCTTATTTCTGGTTTTGGATTTCACTCTTTCTAATAGTTGTTTGCCCCTATATCCAATGAGTTTCTCTGCCGTGTGTAGATAAAGCCGTGTGTAGATAAAGCCGAGTATCGTTAGAAGTTTATGTTCTATCGTTAGAGGTTCATATTTAGTTAGTTGAACAATATTGCAAAGAGACATTATATAATCGGATGTTATGTAACATAGTTTAGTCTTCAATCGAATTAAATATGAACTGATAAATTGAAAGTGTTCTTTAGGATTTCCATGGATAAATATATCTTTTGCTTATTGTTGATGAACCTCGGCTATTCTCTTTTAAAATCTTGAGTATATCAGTTTTTGTGGTTATTCTGTAATTGTTTAATTGATTAAAACATCAACTCAGTCTTATGCTAAAGATTAGTTCCTCGCAATATTTAAATTGTCATTTTTTGTTTCTTCTTCTAAAGGACAATTAAAAAAGTTTTTATTAGCTGCAAAGAAATTTAAATATATATATTTAAACTTCACACCATCATATCTTTCTATCTATCCTTACATGCGTAAAATATCTTTCTGTTTTGAACATCATTCTGGTTTAAAACTCAAGAGATTTTTACACTTCTTGAAAAATATCAGAAATTTTTGTTTTCAAAAGATAAACAAATATTCCTGAAAAGCAAATAGTTACACATTGAATTACCATTTACGAAGTTTGTAATATAGAAGTTTATCTTGTTTAGAACATTAATAGATTAAACGCTAATTAACTTCAAATGGTCTCAGTTCAGTTACATATTCGCTTTAAGAAAAATGTCAGAATTCAAAAAAAATATTTTCTTAATAAAACACATTTTAACTCTTGTGTACTTAAAATTTAATCACATATAAAACATTTAAAAAATCATTAAAATTATACACATACTGAGAAGAAAATAAATATTTGTATTTGTTTCTTTTCTCTAATTTGATGTTAAATATTGACAACACTCTTCTAAAATTCACTTATAACAATTTATATACTTTAAATAAACCAGGTTTCGAAACACTTAAAATGCATTATTTTAAATTTAAGTCATATCATCCTTTGCTTGATAACTCAGTTTATGAATAACATATTGTTTTAATAACTGATCATAACTGAAGTTCAAAACAATGGAATCAGATATATTAAATTTTAGTAAACTACGCTTTAATCTCGTATTTCTGGTTTCGGTTTTCACTCCCCTAAGAGCTGTGTGTTTTCCCTTATATCAAATGAGATTCTCTGCTTTGTGTAGATTAAGTCGAGTATCTGTAGAAAGATCAAGGGTTTATGTTTAGTTAGTTGAACAATATTGCAAACAGAAATTATATAATCGGATGTTATGCAACATAGTTTAATCCTCAATCGAATTAAATATGAACTGATAAATTGAAAATGCTCGTTAGAATTTCTATGGATAAATATATCTTTTGCTTACTGTTGATAAACCACAGGTATTCTTTTTTAAAATCTTGAGTATATCAGTTTTTGTGGTTATTCTGTAATTGTTTAATTGATTAAAACATCAACTGTCTTATGCTAAAGATTAATTCAATCTGCTGTTCGTTGCAATCTTTAAATGGTCATTTTTTGTTTACTCTTTTAAAGGACAACTAAAAAAGTTTTTATTAGCTGGAAAAAAAGTAAATATATTCAAACTTCACACAATCACAAATGAAACCTTTCTAATAAAAAAAACTATTAAAATTTATGAAGATACTAATAACAAAATAAATACTTGGTAACACAGTCTCCTAAAATCCACTTACAACATTTTATATACTTTAAATAAATCAGGTTTCTAAACATTTAAAATTCATCATTTCGAATTTATCTCCTGTCATCTTACGCTTGATAACTCATTTTCTGAATAACAAATTGTCCTAATAATTGATTATAAGTCTGGGGTTTAAAGTGATGGAAACAGATAATTTAAATTTTAGGAAACTGCGCTTTAATCTCGTGTCTCTGGTTTTGATTTTCATTCTCCGTATATGTGTTTCCCTTATATCCAATGAGTTTCTCTGCCTTCTGTAGATTAAGCCGAGTATCCTTAGCTAGATAAACGGTTTGTTCAGTTGGTTGAACAATTATTGCAAACAAGCATTGCAAATATCGGATGGAAATTTCGGTTCTAGGGGGAGGGAGGGGGGGTTTCTGAGATAAAGGTTTTTGCCGATTATTTTATTCACCAATTAATAAAATCAGTACTAATTAGAATATTCACTGTATAATACAACTCAAAGAGCATCTGTGTGGAAGGAAATCATCGTTCTTTTAGCAGAATAGTCTCAGAAAAGTGATTTAGCTCAAATAACCAGTTTTTACCTGACTAATCCATGTAACATGCACTTTCACAGTTTTAAGTAGAATTTTCGCCATTTAATTGAATCACTTTAATAAATGAAATCTGATTCAATAAAGCGATGGATTCCGAAATGCGCCAAAATGTTTAAATATTAAGTTTCGTTTTGATTCATATAAGCGGCAATTATAGCGATGTTTCTTAGCTCTCGAAGGATTTTTAACCCTCCCCCCCCTTGGCTGCGCCAATGATTGGATGTTATGCAACATTGTTCAGTATTCAATCGTAATTAATATACACTGATAAACTTTTGAAAATTGTTATATTTTACATAGATTTTTAGATGAAATGTCTTTAGGGACTTAATTTCAACAGAAACATCTTAATATATTTGTTATCCAGGATTTATATTAAGTTCTCATAATGTTCGCTTAGAGCAATTTATATACTTTAAATAAACCAATTTCTAAACACTTAAAATTATTATTTTGAATTTAATTTCTATCATTCTTCGTTTGATAACTCATTTTCTGGATAACACATTGTCCTAATAATTGATCATATGTCTGAGGTTCAAAGCAATGGTATCGGAGAAATTAAATTTTAGTAAACTGCGCTTTAATCTCATATTTGTGGTTTCGATTTCCCTTGTGTTTTTCATTTTTATCCCATGAGTTTCTCTGCCTTGTGTAGATTAACTCGAGTATCTGTAGAAAGGTGAATGGTTTATGTCTAGTTGGTTGAACAATATTGCAAACAAGCTTTATATCTATCGGATGTTATGTAACATGGTTTAGTCTTTAATCGCGTTGAATATGTATTGATAAACTTCTAAATACAGGGTATCCAGCAAATAACGCCCTGATTTCAAAATTAAATTTCTCAAAAACAAAGATCGATAGTAATATGCGGTAAACGGTTTTTTCATTAGGTAAGCTGTAGAAATCTTATACAGAAATTTCAAACAGTGAATATTTTGAAAAAAAAATGCGTTCTGATTGCATAGAATGCTTTGATTTGACATTTTTCTTGTTTCAGATTGCCTGCAGAAAAATAATTTTTCAGCTTACAGATTTTTCGAAGTAAACTTTTAGAATTTCGAAATTTCAAAAATTTAATTTAAAAAAACTATGAAATATGGCACTTTAAGCCGAAAAACACATTCTCTGGCAGCAATCTAAAGCAAGAAAAATGTCAAATCAAAGCATTCTTTGCAATCAGAACACAATCTTTTCAAAATATTTACCGTTCGAAACTTTTGTATAAGATTTTACAGCTTACCTGATAAACAAACCGTTTACTGCATAATTTTATTGATCTTTGTTTTTGAGAAATTCAATTTTGAAATCAGGGTGTTATTTGCTGGACAACCCTGTATGTTCGTTGTTTTAGATTTTTATGTTAATCTTTTATATCCTGAATTTTGAATATAAAAATTGCTTCACCTGAATAATTATTTACATTTAACATCTAAAATAGCCAGGACTACATATATATTAATAAATTGATTTTTAGATATTTCTTTAACAGAGTGGGAGGCGGTCGCATAGACAGTCACTTCATCGAGTTTACGGATGAAAATCTGCGATTAATTAAATCTTGATTCCCATATTAAAACTCAACCAGTCTGCCAAGTCGTATCTCGGTTGGAAAACACCTAAAAATTCTATTTTTGGTGTAGGCTCATAGGCTTATTATGTTTTCCTGGTCCTAATTCTCTGTTTACATATTTTTGGATTAAAAAAAGCGCAATGTTAAGCCTTTAAGTCGGCTAAAATCGGGTTTTTATGTGTTTTTCACCATGATATGTCTTGGAAGACCGATTGTATTTTAATATGTGAGAAGCTAATCATTGAATTTCAACAGCGAACACGGTTAGGTGATTGTCTGTTCTGCCACCTTCCGTTCTATAATTAAAGCCAATTTAATAAATCGGTAATTATTCCTCCTTGTACAAAATATTTACAGTAATTAAATAAAATGAATTTAACAAAACGAAACAAGTTGTTTGTTTCACGACATTGAAAACAAGTATTATAACTATCGGATGTTATATAACATTTAGTCTTTAATCGCATTGTTTATGTACTGATAAAGTAATGAGAGGTTTTGTATATATTTATATATTATTTTCTTACTGCTGATAAGCATTATCTGACCATTACCGTGAAAATGTTCGGGTTCTATCTATTTCTCTGGTTGTTAAGAGATTGCTTAATTTATGAAACAAAATTCTGTCTTGTGCTAATGAATAAATCAAGCTACTTTAAGTTCGTTGCAATGTTTAAATATTTTTTGTGTGTATCTCCTTTAACTGACCAAATAAAAAAAATGTCATTTGCTACAAAAAATATAAATATGTTGAATCTTCGTTCCGTCACAAATTTTCCATCTTTGTTACATGCATATGAAACAATTTTTCTCTGATTACAGTTTAAATTTTAAAAAAATTAAAAGTGTATTTGAATATACATGGGAACGTATCCTCGTTTTGGCTAAGCTTAATTTTTGGTAAGCATATTCGTTAGCATTTTGGATTTAGCTAAAATTGTTGCTTTCTGTTTTCCTAAAACTCCGTCCAATTAAAGAAATGAGACAGGGACTGGCTAAAAATATACCAATTGCAAGAACCTTATTTAAAATATAATTATCTGTCTTAAAAGTTTTACATGTAACAAATTTAATAATATAACACTATTTCAATCTTTCGTATAGCATATATTCTTTACTATAGCTATATCCCTTTTTATAGCATATGTGCATAGTATGAGATATTTATTTTCCAAGCAATCTAATATATCCATAAATTAAACTCATTCATTTAACAGAAAAAAAATTCAGAAAGGAAATAAATGCAATTTATCCCCATGGACTGCTTTCCTTTGAAAAAAGCATTCATTCGGATCCCATAAAAAAAAGAATTATTTAAAAGAATTAGAAAGTTATCGGAATTTTCTCTGAAGAGACTAAAAGAAAAGTTGATCTTTTTTGAATAAGAAAGAAAAAAGACTTTTTTTTATTACATCCCTTTCATGATTGAACTTTAGGATATTTCTTGTGAGCATAAAATAAGACTTCATTGGTGCATAAACTATTCCCACTCGTTGATGGCAAGGGGATGTTACTTCCACTATAGGAACAACAGTGTTTAGAAATGAAACCGGCACCTGTGCTTTTGTAAAGATTTTTGAGATTTTTTTTCCTTATATTTCCTTTTATTCGCCTGAGATGTTTTCAACTGCTCATTTCGTTTTTTTCCCCAAGACATTATTTTGCAGATCTTTTCTAATAAAATAAATAAACGTTCACCAAAAAATAATAAAAATTGTTGTCTAAAAAATTGCAAAGTTATTTTTTTAATGTTCATTAATTCATTTTTGAAATTATCAGTTACAACAGAATTATCAATTAACGTTGTCAGTTTTAGTCTTAAAATTGAATGCAATTGAATTTTATTAAATTTAGAACTTTTTTATTAAATATATTGTCTTCTTAAATAAGTTTACCAATGAACAAATCAATACTAAAGATTTTCTTTTCGTACGGATTCTTTAATGAGATGTTGAAATACAGACTAAAAAAACTTTTTCTTAAAAATTTACTGAAGTAATTTGATTAATTTGTTAGATTCTAAATGCAACTAAAATATATTGAAAAAATATTTAATGCTAGAAAAAACATGAATATTTTTAGGGAATGACAGTTTGTAAGAAAAATTAAGGTTTCAAAGGATTTTATTAATCTAATTTTTGTGGCATTCACTTATTGCAAAGATGCATTATTTCATTGGGTTGATACAACAATCTTTGTTGTGTTGTGGCTTTTGTTGCTGTCTGCCCGTTAGAGACCGTACACAAAAAATGTATGAGTCAGGAACTTCAAATTTTGTGTAATTACAGCTGAACATCTCGAGTCAAATAGCAAATCATAAAATTTTTTAAAAGTTTAATTAATCTTTTACATATTATTTTTGTGATTTAAAAAGAGAAAAACTTAATTTCAACATTTTGCGTACAGACATCATGTGTGTGAGGAAAAGCTTTCCACTAGAAAACGCCCCACCAGTGGCCGAGAGGTTCAGACCTCTCAACTGGTAGACTGCAGGTGCTGGGTTCGAACCCAATCGCGGCTGTCGGCCTAAACGTTCGGTGTTTTCGTGGTTTTCTCCGAACCTTGCGTAAATACGGGTTAGGTTCCTTTAGAAAGACCCCCCACGAAGGGCACAACCCCTGGTCCTATATCCCTAGCGTAGATAATCGGACGACAAAAATAAACCAAACCAAACGACTAGAAAACAAAAGATTCTTAGTTCGATCCCCGATGTGGAAATTGGACATGCATAACATTTTTCGAAATTCAATTTTCTTTTTATTTAAAAAACTTTTGCAATTTATTAAAGATTCATCATTTTAAATTTAATTTTAAACATTTTTTTTCGCTATTAGAAATTTAAAATTTTAGTAATGTCGAATATTTTTTTTAAATTTCGGATTTTAAGAAATTTTTTGAATTTTATTTAAATGATTTGATTTGAACATTTCCAATTTGATTAAAATTTCCTTTTATATTTTTTTAATTAAATTTTTTGGTTCCTAGCAACCGCTCAAGAATTTAATAATCATAAATTAGCAATTTGGATTTATTAATTAAAGGAAAAAAATGAATGAAATATTGAACGAAACCCTCTGTGCGTTCTGCGATCACACTTAGCCATTTGTTCTTTGTTTAAAAAATAAATGTTGATTTGTGTAAAAAAAAAAAAAAAAAAAAAAAAAAAAAAAAAAAATACTTAATTAAGTTTCTTTACTTCTGAAAATTTTTATAGATGTTGAATTGGTAAAATGTAAATATCAGTTTCTGCGGTTTTAGTTGTATTTGATATATCAAATTTTATTTAACATTTTAATTTCTATAACTGAACAAAATTTCTATATATGTACAAAACGTGCGATTTTATTTTCCATAATATGATTCTGTTGTACTTTTTTTTCTGTTATATAGATATTTATTTTTAACATGTAATTCTTTACGTATTTAAGATTAACTTTTAGATCGTCTATACTTCCATGACAATAAGATATTTGCATATAATTTGATTGACCTCAAACAATAAGATAGAAGAATGTCTACTCTGCACGATAAAAAATAAAAATAAATAAATAAAAGAATAAAGTTTGTTTTCTTGACCCAAAACAGAATTTTATTTGTTAAAAGAATAATTATTAATTTTAACTGTTCTGAAAATTCGGATAGAATTGTTAATCAAAACATAAATTTTCATTTTTATAAAATTATTTGTTTTTTCAATATCATTAATTCAATGTAATAGTGTATTATGAACAGTTTAAATTACTTCATGTGTAGTTTAAATTACTTCAAATTTTAGACAAAATACTAAACACAGTATTTTATTTTTCAAAGAAAACAAACAAATAATACAACGAAAACTTTATATGACGAAAGGAAAATATAAAAGAAAACACTTTGTCTTTCCTGTTTAAGAATGACTTTTGTTGGAGATATAAATGTATATAGCAGCATTGGCAAACACTTCTGAATCAACTTCAATTATCCATAAAGCAGAAACGTTGATACGAAGGAAGCATGTTTGAAATGCTTCAGGAGATGAAAGCATAAAATTGAACATTTAAGTTGTTTAAAATTCTATTTTTATCTTTTCCCCTTAAATTGGTATTTTTCATACCTGGCAAAACTTTTTAGCTGTTTTCGCTGCAGATGATTTAGATTATGGAAAAAAGAAAAAAATAATAATAAAATATTTTTTTAAAGGAACTTTTCTGACTTTAATTCTGAATTCACTGCAAATGTGGGAGCTAAAAGAGGAAAAAAGTTAAGATTTTTTTTTTTTTTTTTTTAAAGAATGCTTTAGTGTTGTGTTCGTTCTAATATTTTTAATGTTTTGTGAAATATAACTTATGTTCTGAACTAATTTTTTTGTTAAAGTAATATTTATAGTAAAATAATAAAACAGTAATTATTTAAAATAAATAAATAAGAGAATAAAAACAATAAGTTGCTATCGAACGTATACTTAATTTCGAGAAATAGGCGTAAAAAATTTCAATCGCAAAAAATTAAATTGTATTCAACGTTTCGGCTTATCTTTAAAACCATTCTCAGGAATTATGAAAAAAAAAATAGAAGAATGGCTACTCTGCACGATAAAAAATAAAAATAAATAAATAAAAGAACAAAGTTTGTTTTCTTGACCCAAAACAGAATTTTATTGCAGATACAGGCTTATCGCACAATTGGAAAACGGTTTTTTAACTTTTATTTATGTAGAATTGCGCATACCCGGAAAGCAAGGTTGAAATGTTCGATATTCCGGAATTTGAATACTTAAAGAACATTTGACTTATTATTTTTTTTGTCTTTAAGGAATTTCGGGACTCTTAAAGCTTCAACATTTTTGAAATTGTATATATTTTTTTAGATGTTGAACTCCTATTTGCCAGGTTCTGATGAATATACACTATTTAGAATTACAGTTATACATTATTTCTTACTTATATGTAGTTTTTATGTCATCTTCTGTGTAAATTGGCGTTTACAAGTAATTTTTTTTCTTATCTGGAAAATAATCCGAGCTATTGTTAGTTAGATAGGTTTTTCTAGAAGTTAAACTAAAATTAGGAGAAAATAACATTACAATTTTGTCCTTTTAAAAGATTGCCAGAGGATTAAATTTTGTATTTTTGTAATTGCAAAATTTTTGCCTTTTAGGTAGCTTTCATTACAAAAAGTAAAAAGCTACCTATTGCAGCCGTCCGGAGGAAAGCACTTCCGGAAAATTTTGGTATATTTTCACCGATCATGACCCCCAGACCCCAAAACAACCCTCCATTCAAATGTTGACATATGTATATATATATATATATATATATATATATATATATATACACTAAAACCTCCATAACAGACACTCCCGGATAGCGGACACCTCTATTTAACGGACAGTTTTCCAATCCCCACTCCCAAAACCTAAATTTTTGTATGTTTAACCTCTGAATAACGGACATTCCAAATAGCGGACACCATTTTCGGCGATAAAGGATTAAAAAGTATTTTTTAACGAGGAAAAATGAGAGAAAAAAAAAAGTAAAAAGGACTCTACATTTATCAGGGCAATATGTGACAAATTTTGTGATCACAGATAAATGTAGAGGGTGGACTGGGGAAATTTCTCCTTCACGTTCAGAATTGAATTCAGGGGGTTGTCTGGGAGGGACATCTCTCAGAGCATTCAAATGTCTATGTTCCCCCGGAAGATTTTTTGATTTTATGTTTTTAATGATTAAAAAGTGCAATCCCATCCCCGCTTGGAACTCTATAATTACCAATAACGTCACATTGAAAAACAAATTACATGTAATCGTGAGCAAAAGTAAATGTTGTTACACATTTTTTTTTATAAGAATGTAACAAACAGCAGTTAAAGGTGTGCACAATTTTATTTAAATTTTATTATTTAAAAAATTATTTTAATTTCTCAATAATCATATAATAAAGGTTTAGGACATATAAATGCCAATTAATGAAATTTTAAGCATTTCTTAGAAATTTTTGTATTTTTAAGGCTTTCCCAATAGCGGACACCTCCGAATAGCGGACAATTTCTGCGTTCCCGAGGTGTCCGTTATTTAGAGGTTTTACTGTATATATAACCATACATATATATATATATATCTGATTTTTGTCATGCGATAACTAACGTATTTATCAACCGATTTGAATGAAACTTGGTATGTACATAGTACATACAAATGTCTCGACCGAGTTCGTTGGCCAGCATCATCCGCCATTTTGTTTCAAAATGGCGGCCATTTTAAATTTTTTTAAAAATTTAAAATTTAAAATTAAATGCGAAAAAACTAAAATTTGAAAAATATTTTTCTTTTACGTGTTAGAACTTAAAACAAAGATTCCAGAACACTTTTTATTTTGTCAATATCTTAAAAAATGATTGAGTTATAGCACTTTGAATTTTTCTTATGGCTGACATTTTGAAACGATCTGATTTTTGTCACGTAATTACACGCGTATTTATAAACCGATTTCAATGAAACTTGGTATGTACATAGTACATACAAATGTCTCGACCGAGTTCGTTGGCCAGCATCATCCGCCATTTTGTTTCAAAATGGTGGCCATTTTAAATTTTTAAAAAAATTTAAAATTTAAAATTCAATGCGAAAAAATCAAAATTTGAAAATTATTTTTCTTTTACGTGTTAGAACTTAAAACAACGATTCCAGAACACTTTTTATTTTGTCTATATCTTGCAAAATGATTGAGTTATAGCACTTTGAATTTTTCTTATGGGTGACATTTTGAAACGATCTGATTTTGTCACGTGATAACACGCGTAATTATGAACCGATTTCAATGAAACTTGGTATGTACATAGTACATACAAATGTCTCGACCGAGTTCGTTGGCCAGCATCATCAACCATTTTGTTTCAAAATGGTGGCCATTTTAAATTTTTTTAAAAATTTTAAGTTTAAAATTAAATGCGAAAAAATTAAAAGTTGAAACATATTTTTTTTTACGTGTTAAAACTTAAAACAACGATTCCAGAACACTTTTTATTTTGTCTATATCTTAAAAAATGATTGAGTTATAGCACTTTGAATTTTTCTTATGGCTGACATTTTGAAACGGTCTGATCTGAACGATCCACAATGTTGCTTTAAAATGGCATACACTTTATGATATCGTGGAATTTGGTGACTCTCTAAATCGCTTAAAATAAAACCAGGTTGAATAAAAGATGGCTAATTTCTAAAAATTCCTATTAATATTCAATCTTTACAAAAACTAGTATTCAATCTTATAAAATCACTAATTTTATAAGATTATTTCCACTAATTTGAGTTTAGTATTTTTGAACAATGTAACTTACCTTAAAATAAATAAATAAATATATAAGTATATGAAAGCTACCTCTTCCTCCCGGCATTGCCGGAAGGACTTTTGTGGTAATGATATTGCTTACGGAAGGAGGAGGGGGAAGGAATAAAATAAATATTTAGAAAAACATTAATTTGTTTTTCATATTTTTCTCACACTTTTAAACAAACTTTTCTTGAATTTTACACTCTAATATCAACTGGCTTTCTAAGAAATACTTTTTATTACTCATTGCCTGTTATTAATATTCCGCGTAAAAAAAGATTATTAATATCTCACATATATTTTATTAGCTTAACCTTTTATTTTTCCTTTGTTTTCATAATTTGAAATTTTATTTTTTTTTTATTCTTTTATAATGAAACCCATAAAATTAAAAATGCTTCATAATATTTTAATTAAGTCATTGATCACATCATAAATCTTGATTTCTTTTTTATTTTCACACAGATGCCATCTTGATAAAATTTTTGAAAATGTTTATTTTAATATTTTTAAGAAAAGGTAAAAATAATTTTTACGCCATGAAAAGTTGCAGACAATAATGTGTAAACAATAAATCACCATTTATATGTAACCCAAAACTTTAAAAAATATAGCAAAATGTCATTTCATATAAAAAAAATATATAGAATGAAATAAATTTGATTGTAATATAAAGTTAGAAAAAAATAAATATGTCTTGCATTGTAAAAATGCATCGACTTAAGTTAATTGCTTTTGAGTAACAAACAAAACAAATATAAGAGATTTTAAGAATAATATTGTAAGGCGAGACTTTTAACAAAACTTTTTCCTTTTTTTGGAACATCTTTTCAAGTTCTATCAATTATTATTAAAATATTTACTGCGTGTATTCAGCGTATTTAAATTTCACAGGTTTAAATGATTAAATATAATTAAATTATATTGATTTTTTTTTCTTTTATAGAAAGATGAGAATGGAAAATATGAACGAAAATGTGATGCTGCTAATATTTAAAAAATTTTTTATTTTAATGATTACATATACAAAGTCTCATTGTCAGTATTAGAAAGTATTTTCTTTCTACTACTATGTGAATTTTCTGCTTTTCAGATGCGTTCTTAGCTTTAAAAATACATATACTTATAGTCATTGTCTGGTCCAGTCGTCTGTCTGTCCGTATATCTGCATATAAATAATGTACAGAAACTCCCCAACAGAATGGTTTTAAATTTAATGCTTAAAATCGTTGTAAAATTTTGTTGAGTCATTTTCGAAGTTAAGTAGTACTAATTCCACGAACAGAAAATGATTAGAGATGAATTCAGTTTTGATTTTATTTTAATTTCATTTTTCTGCAAGAGCTGGTATTATCAGAATCATATAAATACCATAACTTTTTCTGCTGTGTAATCTTACTATGGTCAAAAAAAAAAAAAAAAGAGTTTGAATGACGAAGTGAAGAATTTTGTTTATAATATTAAGGTTTTTAACAATTTTATTTGGATTTGATGTTATGAGAACCGACAAAATTATGGGTTTTTTTTCTCCCTAAAATCCTAGTATTTAACCTCCCTATTTCTAACCCCTTAGGACAATTTCGCCCATTTGTAATCCCCACCAAGATATTAGCTATCTCAATGTTTTTGGTGAATTTTAAGACGATCCATTCATAGTTGTGACTTTTAAGTTTCATAGTTGTGGTAGTTTTAAATTTCTGGGGTCATGTAATGAAAAAGTATGGAAACATTTTTCAAAAACCAAAATAAATACAATACTTACAATAGGTTGCAATTCTTGTAATATCTACGTAAAAGGATTCCTTTTTATTTACGTTTGTCAGTTATGAAAAGTGTAATTTTGCAAACCCTAGAACCGTTTTCACGAAAATAGGTAAAATGTTTTGACACTGATAAATGACCTGCAAAAAATGTCATAATAAAACTTAAAAAAAAGATACACATTCGCCGAATAATAACAAAACCATTGCAATATATTGTTCGAACACTATTATAATTGTAAGGGAGTCTTCTGCAATTCGAAGAAATTTCCGTCTTTCTATAGGAAAATTTCCTGGGAAGTTTAATTTTGGTTTTCAAAATTTTAGTTTTATCAAGGAAAGGGGACATACGCAAAATTTCAGTTTCTAATATTGAAAGTGATACTCAGCAGTCAGCACAGTTGCAGGAATACGTTATTTTCCTAAATATCGCTTAAAACTGCATTGTAAATATATTAGAAAACTTTGACAGTCAACAGGCCCATTTTCTGTATTCTTGTGGCGAAATAAAAATATTAAAGAGAAATTTTCGTGCTTTTAAAGCTATAAGAAGATAATGAAAAAATAACCTTCAATAAACGGAATTTCTTAAAAAGTATACTGAATTATGAAAAAGGGAACTGAATATGACAGTTGTAAGATTAACTTAGTTTAAGATGTAATTTTCTATTTTTTAATATAAACATTATATAACTTTAAAAATGATGCAAAGCTGCATCAACTTAGATAAAATCAATCTTAGATAAAATTTATGCATAATTTGAGATATTTATTTCCTATACAATTTAATATATGCAATAAATTAAAAAATCCATTCAGTTAATGTAAAAAGAAAAAGAAATCTTAAAGGAAATAAATATAATTTATCCCCTTGGCTTGCTTTTCTTTAAGAAAATCATTTATTCGAACTCCATAAAAAAAATGAAGAATTATTTAAAAATATTAGAATGTTGTTGGTATTTTGTCTGAAGAGACTAAAAAAATGTTTTAGCATTTCCTTTTTTAATTGGGTAGAAAAAAAAGACGAAAGACCTTTTTTTTATTATATTCCTTTTATGATTATACTATAGGGTATTTCTTCTGAGCATAAAATAAGATTACATTGGTGCATAAACTATTCCCACTCGTCGATGGCAAGGGGGATTTTATTTCCACTAGAAACAACAGTGTTTAGAAATGAAACCGGCACCTGTGCTTTTGCAAAGATTTTTTTTAATGATTTTTTTTTCTTTCTGATTTCCTTTTATTCGCCTGAGATATTTTCAACATCTTATTTCGTTTTTTTCTTTCGAAATTATTTTGAAAATAATTTCGAAACTGTTCTGTCTATATGGATAAAAAATTGCAGAATTAAATCTCTGTCGAAAATGTCCATTAAATCATTTTTGAAATTATCAGTTAGAGCAAAATCATCAATTTATTTTGAGCATGTCATTATTAGTCTTAAAATTATATATAGTTGAATTTTATTAAATTTAAAACGCTTTTTGTATTAAATATTTAATTAATATTTATCAATTAATACATATTTTTTTCATTACATTCTTTTTCAATGAACAGGTCAATGTTTTTTTTTTTTATGTTTTCGCTTCATTCAATAGGCTTTAATGAGATGATGAGGTGCTAATTAAGAAATAATTTATTTCTAAAAATAATATTGAAGTAATTTGATTAATTCACAGTAAATTTAAAAAACAACTTAAATATATTTAGAAAATGTTTAATGGTAGTATAAATCTGAATTTTTTGTAGGAAATAATTTTTTGTAACAAAATTGGGAATTTTATGGATTTTTTTCACTAGTGTTTACGATAGAGGATATTTTCATTGATAGTGGTTGATAAATCAAAGTGTTTTTGCAGAAAAAAATTTATTGTACACATTGTCTTTACCTTAAAGACAAAAGGGTGCTGTCAAGTATGTACGGAAAAACTGGAGTGAGTACATTGATTTTTAATGCTTTCCAACAAAGTTGGAAAGTGTTTATGAATTCGGTATATCTCCGTGTAGCCGGCCGTCTGTCTGTCTATCCATCTATCTCCCCAATCCTAACTCTAGAGCGAAGTTTTTTTACAGGGACAGTCAAATGTATTTCTTTACGTTAAGGCCAATCAGGAAAAAATCGTTTCAAATGAATTTAAAAAGTTACTTTCTTCAAAAATAATAGAATTGATATGCATTTTCGAAGTGCACTAATATATTCGATCTATAGAATATGCAGTGCACAGAATAGTTATTATAACTTTAGCGGGGCACACAAAAGAATTTCGTTACATAATGTTATAGGAGGAGGGGGATTTGTTTTCGGCGTACTTTAAATATGTTAACAATTTCAAATGTAATGAAATTAATATACCTTGCTGAGGTTTACTGTATTTAAGTATGCCTTGAAAATGTAAGGATTCTATTATTTTTGCCTTTTTGCATCTGAAAAATTTTATTTTTATTAATTCAGCAAACATAACACAATATTAAAAACAGTATATTATTTTTGAAACAAAACAAATAACAGAACGAAAACTTTATATGACGGAAGGAAAATATAAAAGAAACACTGTTTTTCTGGCTAAGAATGACTTTTGTTGAAGATACAAACGCATATAGCTGTGTTGGCAAACACTTCTGAATAGACTTCAAATATCCATAAAGCAGAAACGTTGATACGAGGGAAGCATGCTTGAAATGCTTCAGGAGATGAAAGCATAAAACCGAACATTTAAGTTGTTTAACATTTTATTCTACTTTTTCTCCTTTCCTCAAATTGGTATTTTTTATATTTAGCAAAAGTTTTAACAGTTTTCGCTGAAGATGATTTAGACTACGGGAAAGAGAAAGAAAAAATAACAAAACATTTTTCTAAAGTAAAATTTCTGAATCCACTGCAGATGATTTAAGCTAAAAGGAAAAAAAAAAGATTAGAAAATAATAGTTTTTCAATTTTTGAATGTTCTATTGTTTGTGAAGTTTTTAAATTTCTGAAATAAAACCTTTGTTCTAAATTAAAATGGTTCTTGTTAACCGGATATTTATTGGAAAATAATAAAACAGCAATTATTTTTTTTTTTTAAACCAAGAATAAATATGAGAAGAAAACAATCTAACGAATATTTTATTTCGAAATTTTAAACAAAGGTGCGAAAACTAAAATCACTTGAGTAAAAGTTATACTCGACATTTCGGTTTATCGTTAAAACCATCCTTAGTAATTATGAAAAAATAAATAACTAAAAGAAAGGCTATTGTATATGACAACAGAAATTTCTGAACAAAAACTCTTTTCTTTTTTTATCCACCCCCCTAAAAAAACAGTACTTTTGTTATAGATTCAGGCAGAAAACGTTTCTCCAAATATATATATATACATATATATATATACCGGGTGTTCCAAAAATAACCGGTGGATTTTAAAATTCAATAACTTGAAAACGGTGACAGCTATTAAAAAATTTTTTGCAGGAGGGTTATGTATGATGTCATAAGTTTCTTCTCCGTGATTTTTTATTTTAGTTCGGAAATCAAACAATAGATGGCGCTGACGGCGATTGGGGCTCAGTCGAAGCCGAAACTGAGCTCACTCAGTATTGATACAAAGGAAGGAGATTAAGGATATGGAGTGCGTCTCATTCGATTTGATTTCAATGTAATACATTTTTGCCATGGAAGTAACAGATTCTTCGATAGTGGAGTGCAGCGTTCAGAAATGGGTATAACTTTCGCAAACAGTATTTGGGTTTGCAAAAAAATTTATGAAATCTTTTTTTTTTTTTTTTTTTTTTTTTTTGCCCGGATAAAATTATTTTCTTATGGCATGATTTAAAGAATATTTTATGCATCGTATTTTAAAACTACACTGTTAAAAATTTGAAACCTTTGCTGCATCATCACACCTCCGCTTTCATAAAAATGATTACTTCACTGTATTATAGAGCATTCTCATTGGTCAAAATAGAGATATTCTATAATAACAACTGAGTGACGATGCAGCAAAAGTTTCAAATTTTAACAGTGTTGGTGAAGATACAATGTGTTTCAAAAATGACCGGTACATTTGAAAAATCAATAAAAATTAAACGGGCAGCGTTAAAAATACACCGTTTGTTGCAATATGTTTGGGACAACAGTAAATTTTCAGGCATATAATTTTCAAAATTAGCTAAAATTTTCAACAATAGATGACGCTTCAGGCAATTTGAAAGGTATAATAGAAAACGCAATCAGTGAATTTGCCATTCTGTAAACCCTCTGTCCCGGCCCACGAAGCCACTCGCGAGTTAAAGCTATTCACTGTAAAAAAAAATTGACCCATTTGTTGCAGAGTCACTCCACAGCTTTTATAGAATATGTCTTTTATGACCAATGAGAATGCTCCATAACACAATAAAGTTTCCGTTTTCTATAAAAGCGGTGGAATGACGCTGCAGCAAATAGGACAATTTTTTTTCACAGTGAATAGCTTTAGCTCGCGAGTCTCTTCGCGGGCAGGGACACGGGCTTTACAAAATGGCAAACTCACAGATTGCGTTTTCTACTATAGCTTTCAAATTGCCTGCAGCGCCATCTGCTGTTGAAAAATTTAACTAATTTTGAAAATTATATGCCTGAAAATTTACTGTTGTCTCAAACATATTGCAACAAACGGTGTATCTTTAACGAAGCCCGTTTAATTTTTATTGATTTTTCAAATGTACCGGTCATTTTTGAAACACCCTGTGTTTTGCTACAATCTTCCTCTTAAGATCCGAGTCTGAACTCATTCCGTATGATTTCAATAGAATGTGTTGTTGTCATGGAAATAACATATTCTTCCATAGAAAAATCCAGTGTTCGGAATTGGGCATGAAAATAACAAGCTTAATTCGAGTTTGAAGGCTATTTTACATTTATGAGTATTTACACTGTAAAAAAATATGACTATTTTACTGCATCGTCTTTCCACCGCTTTTATAGAAAACGACTACTTCAGGATATCATGGAGCATTCTCATTGGCCAAAAGAGTGATATTCTATAAAAGCGGGGGAGTGACGATGCAGCAAAATAGTCATATTTTTTTACAGTGTATGGGAATTTTATCAAACCCATTTAGAAATTTAGTTGAAATGTCCAAAATTTTAGTTTGGAATGAAATTCCAAACTAAGCTATAAAATTCCTAATTTTCCTATTGGAATTTTTTAAAAAATTAGTTAAAAGATCTAAAATTACTTAGAATATCACAAAAGTTATAAAATTTTTAACAAACCAAAGAAAAACTCTTTACCTAAATTTAAAATACGATGCATAAAATATTCTTTAAATAATGCCCGGATAAAATGTAATTTAATCCGGGGTAAAAAAAACTTCATAAATGCTAAATCTCCTGCAAACTCCAATACTGCTTGCGAAATTTATGCCCACTTCTGAACGCTGTATTCCACTATCGAAGAATCTGTTATTTCCATTGCAACAACGCATTCCATTGAAATCTTATCGAAAGTGTTCAAAATCGGGTCTTACACTGTAAAAAATTTGACTCATTTGCTGCAGCGTCACTCCACAGCTTTTATAGAATATGTCTTTTATGACCAATGATAATGCTCCATAATACAATAAAGTAACCGTTTTCTATAAAGGCGATGGAGTGACGCTGCAGCAAATATGTCAATTTTTTTACGGTGTAAGAGTAAGATTGCAGCAAAATATCTTCACCAACATTGTTAAAATTTGAAACAATTTGCTCTATCGTCACTGCATTGCTATCATAGAATATCTCAATTTTGACCAATGAGGATGCTTCATAATACAGTGAAGTAATCCTTTTCTATAAAAGCGGAGGTGTGATGATGCAGCAAAGGTTTCAAATTTTTAACAGTGTAGTTTTAAAATACGATGCATAAAATATTCTTTAAATCATGCCAAAAGAAAGTAATTTTATCTGGGTAAATAAAACTTCATAAATGTAAAATCTCCTGCAAACTTATGTACTGTTTGCGAAATTTATACCCATTTCTGAACGCTGTATTCCACTATCGAAGAATCTGTTACTTCCATGGCAAAAATGCATTCCATTGAAATCTAATGGAATAAGACGCACTCCTTATCCTTAATCTCCTTCCTTCGTATCAATGCTGAGTGAGCTCAGTTTCGGCTTCGACTGAGAGCCAAGTGCCATCAGCGCCATCTATTGTTTGATTTCCGAACTAAAATAAAAAATCACGGAAAAAAACTTATGACATCATACATAACCCTCCTGCAAAAATTTTTTTAATAGCTCTCACCGTTTTCAAGTTATTGAATTTTAAAATCTACCGGTTATTTTTGGAACACCCGGTATATATGTATGTATGTATGTATGTATATTCGATAATCCAGAAGATGAAAATTTTTAAAAAGGACATTTAAATTTAAATAATTAAAATTTTCTCTTTAAATTGGTAATTTTTATATCTCGCAAAACTTAGGCTGAGGCTTCGAGGTGGGATGAATATACTAAAGATGCTTTGCAAGTGTGATTTTAAAAAAATGTTTACATAAACAATTGTACAAATTTTATTCTTATTATTTGAATGACTATAACAAAATCTTAAATGCAGCGTTTGTTTTCCAAAAGAAAATAGTCAGATGTGGCAATCCTTATATATTCTTTTATCCTATGCCTGTTAATACTTCCTGAAAAATGCAGCATAGCAGCGCCACCGGTAAAGTAGTTTGTACCAAAGTATTGCCAACAACAACTTATATCAACTTATAACTGAAATTGAAATTTGAAAAACCGTGCATCCGTTTTTAAGATAATTATTACAAAATCTTTTTTAAAAAAATCTGCATAACAGCGCTACATGTTTTGTAATGTACAACAAAACCTAATCAGGATCAATTCCTTATCGGGTACTGACTGAATTTAAAATTTTATAAAAATCCATGCATTAGTTCTTGAGATACAGCTATTTAGGAATCGTAAAAAGTATTGCATAGCAGAGCCATTTGTAGGGTGATTTCTATCAAAACTATAAAGAAAATTACATCAGAGGCTAACTGAACCTGAAGTTTTAATAAAATTCGTGCATTTGTTCTTTAGATAGGGATATTGCAATAATCACGAATAATTGACCATAGCAGCATCACCTGTTAAGTGATTTGCATCAAAAATTAATCAGCATCATGGTCTATTTAGCACTAATAAAATCTAAAGTTTTATGAAAATTTATGCACTGGTTCTTGAGATATTGCTGTTGCTGAAATTGTAAATAATGCAGCATAGGTGCTTCCCCTGTTGAACTATATACACCAAAAACTAATCTAATCTAATTTATATCAATGTCTAATAGAATCTACAGTTTTGTGCAATTCTGTGACAGACATTTTTAAAAACATGATTTTCGGGTTCTCCGACCCCTAAATTATGTAAATTTGTCGAAAACCGGATTTTGAAAATTTTTATGAACTCAATACTTTTTGAAAAGAAAGTAAAAATATAAAAGAAAATACTTCCAAAATGATATTTGTTGGAGATGCAGGCGTCCATAGCATTGGTAAATATTTCTGACTTGACTTTAGCTATCCATGAAACAAAAGCTGTTATACTAGGGGAGTATGCGTGAAACGTAGTAGAAAGTATAAGATCACTTAAATTGTTTAAGCCTTCTGTTTTACTTTCTATAAAAGAAAATATTGTAATCGAGATTTTTTTTTATTTCCGTTTTTGACGGATTTACTTGTTTTTAAGCGTCAGTGTCCCAAAAACATGTTTTTATACAAAATGTCTAACTGTGCGTCCGTGTTTTTGAATATATATGTGTCCGTTTTGTATCATCAAAAAGTACATGAATTTCTGCATAGAATAAAACCATTTTTTTGTATATTTTTTGGCCATGGTTAGCAAAGTCCTCCTTGAATTTAGCAAAAATTCGGTTTTGTAAAAACGATTTTTGTGAAGTTTTCAGCATTCTATCCTCAATAAGTGTATGGAATGAACCAATTTTCGCATTGATGTTTTTGGCTATGACGAATACATTTGAATTTGAATTGCATTTGAATAATTTTGAATTTGAAAATATATCATTCAATGGGAGTGCTTTAAAAGCGATTTTTCATGATGTTTCACAGTCCTGTTGTATATCGGCCTTTTGTGCAGCGACTGTTCATTCACATCAAGCTAACTGGGCGATTCTCAAACAGTTGTTATAGAACAGAATGACAAAAAGTATTGTTTAATAAATATTATGATTATAAGGTATTGATTTTAATAAATATTATCGGCATTAACTTGTTTTTTTCTCCCATTAGTAAAATGAAGCAGTGACTTTAGATAAAAAGAAAATCAAAGTTAGTAGCATTGAAACAATAATACTGAAGGAACAACGCACGTAACAACTATTTGGAATAAAACATACTATATGAGAAAAAAGAAAGTATTTTGGATTAGCATATCCTACTAGTTTCTTCTTTACCTTTTTTTATCTTTTCTTTTCTTTTAATTTTGTGTTTTTGTAACAGGAACAAGCTTTGGCTTTTGTGATGATGAATTAAGACTACGTAAAGGCGATGGCAGATATAAAAGAAAATATTTTTAGAAATGCTAGTATGTTGTTTTTCATAATTTTCTGACACTTCTAAAGAAACATTTGATAAATTTTACACTCTGAAATTAACTGGCGTAGTTAAATTGGTGTGAATTTGTTTTATTTTTCCTTTGTCTTCATCATTTACATTTTTTCTTCTTTTAAACTTTTGTAATTGAAACACTAAAGTTAAAAATGCTTCTCATAATATTTAATTAAAAGCCACTGATTACTTCATAAATCTCGCACTTTTTTTTTATTTACATTCGAATGTCATGTAAAATTTTCGAAAATGTATATTTTAATATTTTTGAGAAAAAGGAAAAATAATATTTATGCAGTGAAAAATTGCAGACAATGAAATATAAACAATAAATAAACATTTACATGTAACCCAAAACTTTATAAATATGACAAAATGTCATTAAAAATTTTTATACAAATTTGATTGTAATAAAAATTTAAAAAATGCCATGCGTTGTAAAAATGCATTGACTTAAGATAATTGCTTTTCAGAATTAAGTAAAGCAAAAATAAAAGATCTTATGAATAATATTGTAAGGCGAAACTTTTAACAAAACTTTACTTCATTCTTGGAATTCCTTTTTAAGTTTTATAAATTCACTATTAGAATGTATTTACTGCTTGTATTCAGCGTATCTAAATTTCGGTGGTTAAAATGATTAATTTTAATTAAATAATATTGATTTAATTTTTCTCTTGCAGAAAGATGAGAACCAGGAATATAAATGAAAATATGATACTGATAATCGATAATAAAACCTTATGTGGGAAACTGAATCAATAAAATATAACGTTTAAAACACACTATCATTAAAATTTCTAAACATACGCATACGTTTTGGAAGTTCAAGGACTCGCATCTTCAGTCTTAAAATGGAAAAAAATATACAATGTATAAAATCAACCCCCCCCCCAACTTTACCATCATTTGGATTTTCGCCTTGCTTGCAGTTGGGGGGGGGGGGGTTGAATTCATACATTTTACATTTTTTCCCCATTTTAACACTGAGGATGGGAGTCCTTGAACTTGCGGAACGTATGCGTATGTTTAGAAACTTTAATGATTGTGTGTTTAAAACGTTGTGTTTTATTGATACTGATAATATTTAGAAATTATTAGAGGATTTTATGGATTTAGTATACAGGTATGTCAAGAGCAACTATTTTTTAAATTGTAACTGGCAACATTTTACAGAAATACTTAACCTACACATTGACAACATTTGCAAAAGAAATCTACTTCAAAATTTATATTAGAAAAATACTGTGGCGAAAAAAAAATAAAAAAAATAGTTGTCTGCGGCTGCCCTGAGTATGCCAATATCATTTTTAATATTAGAAGCATATTATTGTACCATACATTAATGATTTTTGTACTATCCTTTTTCCTTGTAGGGAGCCAAGACTGGATTTTTTTAAATAAATAAAAGTTTTAAATTAATTGGTTATGTTAATCGTTAAATGTAATAAAACATTTTAAATATATATTTGCAATTTTTAATTGTTTCAACTTGTTTAAAAAGGTTTTCATCAACAGAGTGAAAAACTGTCCAAACCTGGGGTCGAACCAGGGTCATCAATATTACATGGCAGAGATCTACCACTGAGTTACCTGGACGATACACAGACTAAATTTTCTCATTCATATATCTTGACAAAGTTACAACCATAACACTATTAAATATTAATATTAAAATGATCCATTAATATATATGTATAATCATATTGCTTTATCCAATTTATGCACTTTTTGTGAAGTTGGATTGGGCAAGAAATATTTTCTCGATATACATCAATGCATATTCTAGTTTAGGTAATTTTTTACAGATATCTTTATCAAAATATTCTCTTTTGAAATATTATCTATCATCTCTAAAATATCAAGTATCCAGTTTCAAAACAATAAAATAACTCGGAGCAATATATATTAATTACATTATTTTAGAATTTTACTTTTAAAACCTGAAAAAAATATATAATTGGTTTGAAATAATTTATATATAACTTGTACAAATTAATAAATTAATATATTATTTGCATTATTTAGAATCGAGAACTGTATCAAGAATTTCCCGACAGTCGTTTAAAACAACATTGAGCGAATACAAGAACTGAAATTGAGTCTTGTAAATCATATGAAAGAAATTTCTGTAAGGAAATCTACTATTGTTGTAATGTTCGTGACCCCTGGAAAATTAAGTTGAAGTATATTAGTGTTTGGCAACAATAGGCTGCCCATTGTCTCTTTTGTTTAAATTAAGGGATAAGCTAACTTATTTGTAACGTAATTCGTATCCTTGTTAGGTGGGTTCGTATTTATATAAATAAGTAGCACCTATAGTCTTTCTTGAATCTGTCCGAATAGAGCAAAACTACCCAACTGATTCGTTTGGAATTTAAAATATATAATTATTGCATAAATTTATTCGAAACATTTCAAATATTGTGAAAATTTTATGTATAGTTTTAATTACAAGGACAATCAAAAGTATCAAAGGTTACATTACGATCAATGGGAATAAAAATAGTTTCAAATGCATTATAATTATGTTACTCTTTCAAACATAATCGAATTTATATACAGCTATGAAGTATATACTAAATATATATTCTGTGTATTCTGTCATTCTGTAATACAAAAAATATTTATTAATTTACAGGGCCATACAAAAGTATTCCATTACATAATGGTATAGAGGGGAACATTGTTTGGGATTGATACATGTTTCCGAGGTTTATTACATGTTACTTACTGTATAATAGGAAGCAGATAGAAATTAAGATTTCGGCCACTATACTGTATCTGAAATACTGTGTACTGTTACACAAAGATCTAAATATCTTCGAAAGATTATGATACGAGTGTACATCATTTACTTCGCTTGATGTGCAATTTCCAACTTATTTATATTAAAATACGGAAAATCTTAATATTATGGTTATATTAGTCCAATTACTTAAGTAAATTTACAGTTATTAATTTATTTTTTTCACAAATATGAATAATACCAAAAGATGTTTTCTGAAGGTATTAGACCGTGGTTATGATGTAGATAATTCAAAATTATCATAAACTACAAAAAAAAATTATCCGTTATTTTTCTTTAACTAAACTATGTATTTCCTGTAATATTCAAACTCGTAAATATGAATATCTATTGAAAAAGTAAATGTTGATTGAAATTTGCTTTGTTCACAACTTTTTCCATTAAACAAAAACATATTTCTATGTAAAAAAAGATATCCTATACAGTATATATATTTAATTTTACTTTACCAAATTCGATAAAATTGTTTAAACTTAACTACAAACGTTGCGACAAAAATGACTTACAGGAATGTTTTTATATACAGTATATTTCTCATACGCTTCTGAATCAAAGAATAAAAAGAGAAAATATTGATATAAAGATTACATGCTCGAAATACACAAAGATATAAAAAAGAAAACAAAAGAAACTAGATAAAATATATAAAAACGGCCGCATTTCGGTTGTTTAACATTCTGTTCCTATAACATTTTTTCTATATATGTATAAAAAAAAATTCTAAATTGGTAAGCCGTACGCTTTGGGAAAATTTTTTCAGCACACAACTAGAAAGAAGGGGGGAGGGGTAAAAAGGTAAGAAAGACAATGTGTCTGGGGCAAAAAAAGTAGATAAAGGGGAGCATAGACACATAAAATATGAAGCCAGAAAAGTAAAGAAAGTTAACGAAGCATATGTTTGGGGAAGACTTGATTGAAAATCTAAGCAGTTAGTTATTAAGTTAACAAAGAGTAAGTTTTTTTTCCCCTCCGTTTTCTCTCTTAGAAGTTTTAGCAAGTTCTTCCAATCTTACCAAATGAAAATAATGGAAGAAATTTTAAGCATGAGTTTTAATCAATGATGCATAAATCTATGTATATAAAAGTGCGAATAAATGCATGTATTTCTGGGAAATTTATTCGAAAACTTTTTTTTAATTACCGTCTAAATTGCATATAAGGAATTACAATGGTATAAAAAATGGCAGTTTAAATAAGCTATTATTTATAAACAGATATACAAGGAATAAACTTTAGTCACAAATATTTTTATAAAAAAAATGCCTTTTAAATTAATGAAAACGAAATATGTTGTGTTACAGAATATACAATGTTTAAAATATCTGCAGTAACATGAAGATGATTTTGTTAGCTGAGGTTTGGACTAAGTTTTCTTTATAATACCATTTATTAAAAAATTATTTTATCATTACTTATATTATTTTAATTACAACTGTTTATTTCTTAAATTTGAATAAGATCATAAGATGCTTTCTACTGAAATTAATGAGAGTGATCATAGTATATTTTATTCAAGATTATCATAAACTAAAAAAGATTTGATTTGTCCGATATTTTTATTTAACTAGCTTAGATATATTTGGATTCTACTGTAATATTCGAACTCGTAAATATGAATACCTATTGAAAAAGTAAATGTTCTTTCAAAATTTGCTTTGCTGTAAGCTTTTGCTTTTAAACAAAAACAAAAAAATATATCCTATACTATATATACATTTAATTTTACTTTTCAAAATCCGATAAAATTGTTAAAACTTATCTACATCTTTATGACAAAAACAACTTTATAAAATATACTGTATATAAAAACATTCCCCTAACACTTCTGAATCGAAGAATAAAAAGAGAAAATATTGATATAAAGCTGACATGCCTGAAATACGCAAAGATATAAAAAAAGAAAAGAAACTAAACAAATTATAAAAACGGCCGTATTTCGGTTGTTTAACATTCTGTTCTTTATTTTTTCTATACATGTGTGTAGAAAAAAGAATTCTAAATTGGTAAGTCGTACGCTTTGGGAAAATTTTTTGAGCACACAACTAGAAAGAAGGGGAGAGGGACAAATAAAATATGAAGCTAAGAAAGATAACGAAACATATGTTTGGAGAATACTTGATTGAAAATCTAAGCAGGCAGTTATTAAGTTAACAAAGAGTAATGTTTTTTTCCCCTTCCATTTTCTCTCTTAGAAGTTTAAGCAAATACTTACAATCTTACCAAACAAAAAAGTGAAAGTGAAAAAAAAGCTGAAATGTTATGCATGAATTTTTAAGCACTGATTCATAATTTATGTATATAAAAGTGCGAATAAATGCATGTATGTCTAGGAAATTTATTCGTCAACTTTTTTAATTGACTAATTTGCATATAAATAAATACGATGCATATTAAAATCGCGGTTTGAATTAGATAATACTCCTAAACAGACATAAGATACATGAACTTTAATCACAAAGATTTTTAGAAAAGAAAAATGCCTTTTACATTAATGAATATGAAATATGTTGTGTTACAGAATGTAAAATGTTTAAAATATCTGGAATAAGATATAAGATTTTTTTAGAGGGGATTGGGACCATGTTTTCGTATAATACCATTTATTTAGAAAAATTCTGTATCATTACTTATATTATTTTAATTACAATTGTTTTCTTCTTAAATTTGAATAAGATCATAAGATGTTTTCTACTGAAATTAGTGACAGTGGTCATTGTGTATTTTATTCAAAATTATCATAAGCTACAAAAAAAATCGATTTGTCCGATATTTTTTATTCAACTAGGTTCGATATATTTGAATTCTACTGTAATATTCAAACTCATAAATATGAATATCTATTGAAAAAGTAAATGTTTATTGAAATTTTGCTTTGCACACAACTTTTTCCTTTAAACAAAAACATATTTCGATATAAAAAAAATACTCTATACAGCATATATATTTAATTTTACTTTCGAAATTCGATAAAAATTTTAAAACTTTTCTACATCGTTGTGACAAAAACGACTGTGAGAAAATATACTGTATATAAAAGCATTCCCCTAACACTTCTCAATCGAAGAATAAAAAGAGAAAATATTGATATATAGATGACATGCTTGAAATACAAAGATATAAAAAAGAAAAGAAAAGAAAAGAAACTAGACAAAATATAAAAACAGCCGAATTTCGGTTGTTTAACATTCTGTTCTTTATTTTTTTCTATATGTATAGAAAAAAGATTTCTAAATTGGTAAGCCGTACGCTTTGGGAAAATGTTTTGAGCACACAACTAGGAAGAAGGGGAGAGGGGGGGGGTAAAAAGAGAAAAAATTACAATGTGTCTGGGGCAAAAGGAGTAGATAAAGGGGGAGCATAGACACATAAAATATGACGCCAAAATGTAAACGAAAGTTAACGAAGCGTATGTTTGGGGAAGACTTGATTGAAAATCTAAGCATTTAGTTATTAAGTTAACAAAAAGTAAGGTTTTTTCCCCCTCCATTTTCTCTCTTAGATGTGTAAGCAAGTTCTTCCAATCACAAACAAAAAAAGTGAAAGTGAAAAACGAAAAAAAAAACTGAAATATTAAGCACAATTTTTTAAGCACTGATGCATAATTCTATGTATAGAAAAATGAGAATACATGCATGTATTTCGGGGAAATTTATCCGTCGACATTGTTTTAAATTACTGTCTAATTTGCATATATGGAATTACGATGGTATAAAAAAAAATGGCGGTTTTATTTAGCTAATATTTATAAACGAACATACGATCAAAAACTTTAAACACAAAGATTTTTAGAAAAGAAAAATGCCTTTTTGCATTAATGAATACAAAATATGTTGTGTTACAGAATGTAAAATGTTAATAATATCGAGAATAACGCAGAAGATGATTTTTTTAAAGCGGTTTGGGGTCCATGTTTTCGTTTAATACCATTTATTTAGAAAAATACTTTATCATTACTTATATCATTTTAATTACAATTGATTATTTCTTAAATTTGAATAAGATCATAAGATGTTTTCTACTGAAATTAGTGACAGTGATCATGATATATTTTATTCAAGATTATCATAAACTGCATAAAAAAGAAGAAAAATGATTTATCCGATATTTTTATTTAACTAGGTTCGATATATTTGAATTGTAATATTCATACTCGTAAATATATGAATATCTATTGAAAATGTAAATGTTCGCTGAAATTTGCTTTGCTCGCAACTTTTTCCTTTAAACAAAAACAAGTCTAAAAACATACATATCCTATACTATATATACATTTAATTTTATTTTTCGAAATTCTATAAAATTGTTAAAACTTATCTACATTGTTGTGACAAAAACGACTGTGAGAAATATACTGTATATAAAAACATATCCCTAACACTTCTGAATAGAAGAATAAAAGAAAAAATATTGATATAAAGATGACATGGTTGAAATACACAAAGATATATAAAAAAAGGAACTAGATAAAATATAAAAACGGCCGCATTTCGGTTGTTTAACATTCTGTTCCTTATTTTTTCTATATATATGTATAGAAAAAAATTATAAATTGGTAAGCCATACTGTTTGGAAAAATTTTTTGAGTACACAACAAGAAAGAAGGGAGGAGGGGTAAAAAGGAAAGAAATACAATGTGTCTGGGGTAAAAGGAGTAGATAAAAGGGGAGCATAGACACATAAAATATGAAGCTAGAAAAGAAAGTTAACAAAGCATATGTTTGGGGAAGACTTGATTGAAAATCTAAGAAGTTAGTTATTAAGTTAACAAAGAGTAAGGTTTCATTCCCTCCATTTTCTCTTAGAAATTCTTTCTTAGAAGTATAAAGAAGTTCTTCCAATCTTACCAAACAAAAAAAGTGGAAGTGGAAAAAAAAAAAAACTCAATTGTTAAGCTCAAATTTTTAAGCACTTATGCATAATTCTATGTACGAATAAATGCGTGTAGTTTAGGGACATTTAGTCGTCAACTTTTGTTTTTAACAACTGTCTAATTTGCATGTAAGGTATTAGGATGGTGTAAAAAGTGGCGGTTTGAATTAGCTAATATTTATAAATAGACATATGATACATAAACTTTAATCACAAAGATTTTTAAAAAAGAAAAATGCCTTTTACATTGATTAATACGAAATATGTTGAGTTACAGAATGTGGAATTTTTAACTATCCAACTGCCGCGACCGGATATATTCGTTGATTTGGCTGCAAATTTCACTGCAATAGAAGCGTTATTTAAATTAATATAATTCTACAAATATAATACAGTTTTAATAAATTAAGTTATCATTGATACTTTCCTTGGCATATGCGTTACAAAAAAATTATACCATGTTAGAAAATCCCTCTTTTATTAACATTTTAATATATATTAAGGAGAAAACATTACATTTTCGCCCTTTTGCTCGGCAGTCAGGGGGTTAAAATATCTGGAATAACATAGAAGATGCTTTTTTTAGAAAGGGTTTGGACCAAATTTTCTTATAATACCATTCATTAAGAAAAATTATTTTATCAATACTTTTATTATTTTAATTACAATTGTATATTTCTTAAATTTGAATAAGATCATCACATGTTTTCTTTTGAAATTAGTGACAGTGATCAAGGTATATTTTATTCAAAATTATCATAAACTACCAAAAAAAAATCGATTTGTCTGATATTTTTATTTAAATCGATTCGATAGATTTGAATTCTATTCTAATATTCAAACTCGTAAACATGAATATCTATTGAAAGAGTAAGCTTTGAAGTATTGAAAATTTGCTTTGCTCACAACTTTTTTCTTTTAAACAAAAACATATTTCGATCAAAAAAAAAATATATATCCTATACTATATATGTATATATTTAATTTTACTTTTCGAAATTCGATAAAATTGTTAACTTATATACCTCGCTGAGACAATAACGACTTTGAGAAATATACTGTGCATAAAAACATTCCCCTAACACATCTGAATCGAAGAATAAAAAAGAGAAAATATTGACATAAAGATGACATGCTTGAAATACACAGATATAAAAAAAGAAAGAAAAGAAACTAGACAAAATTATAAAAACGGCCGCATTTCGGTTGTTTAATATTCTGTTCCTTATTTTTTCTATATATATATATATATATTCAGAAAAAAGATTTCTAAATTGGTAAACCGTACGCATTGGGAAAATTTTTTGAGTACACAACTAGAAAGAAGGAGGGGGAGGGGTAAAAAGGGAAGAAGTACAATGTGTCTGGGGTAAAAAGAGTTGATAAAGAGGAGCATAGACACATAAAATATGAATCCAGGAAAGTAAAGAAAGTTAACGAAGCATATGTTTGGGGGAAGACTTGATTGAAAATATAAGCAGTTAGTTATTAAGTTAACAAAGAGTAATTTTTTTTTTCCTCCATTTTCTCTCTTAGAAGTTTAAGCAAGTTCTTACAATCTTACCAAACAAAAAAGTGGAAGTGAAAAAAAGCTGAAATATTATGCATAAATTTTTAAGCACTGATGTATAAGTTTATGTATATAAAAGTGCGAATAAATGCATGTATGTCTGGAAATTTATTCGTCAACTTTTTTTTTTCAATTACTGTCTAATTTGCATGTGAGGTATTCGGATGGTATAAAAAATGGCGGTTTGAATTGGCTAATATATATAAACAGACATAGAATTTATAAACTTTAGAAAAGAAAGATGCCTTTTATATTAATGAATGCATAATATCCTAAAACTGAAGGTATAAAATGTTTAAAATATGTCGAATAACATAGAAGACGATTTTTTCATTTAGGGGCGGGGGGATATGTCTCCTTATAATACCATTTATTAAGAAAATTTCTTATTTTTTAACATTATTTCATTTATTTTAATTACAATTGTCTATTTTCTAAATTCAAACAAAGATTTAGAAAAATAATCGAATAAATGTTGAAATATTGGGGAATTATGTTTTAATTTGATTTAGGGATTTTTTATTTAAGTATCAATCTTTTTATTTATAGTTTAAAAATTTTATCAAATAAAATCCGAAAAAAATATATCTAATCAAAAAAAAATCTTAATAGTTCTTTAATAAGACCTAATAGAGTAATATGATTAATTCCTGAAATTTTATAGTTATTTAAAAAGATAAATGTGTGATAAATGTGTTTTTCTTCTAATATGCAAAAATCTCCCATCTGTCATTTTCTTCTTAACATACAAAAATAATTCTATCATTATTAAATATTTTGACTGAAAATATACTCCTGATTCAATATAATGCGTATTATGAAATTTTCTATATCTATAATGCACATGTAGCTTACGATATCCAAATACTGGATTTTCACAACTATTCTATCTCATTCAAAAACTTTTCATTTTTCCTAAATAAATAATTAGTCTGTCTATTGAATGAAAAGTTACTATGTAAGAGGACCTCGCTCCATTCTTACTCTGAAAATGCTTTTCTTGAAAGTTAGATCAATAACTTCTAAAGATCGCGAAGGATCTTTTTGATTTCTTTGTGTCAGGTATACCCTGGCTTTCTTGCGAATTAAAACTGCATTGGGACTATTTGGATTTACAAGTGCTATTTTTTTTTTCTATTTCGTACATGTTAATACTACAAATCCGCTTTTGTAATAATTATGGATTATGGTAGAAAATATATTCTAGTACCCCCACCTTTTAATTTATTCAAAGATTTTTTTTTTCTTAAGCAATGACTATATTGAAACAAACTATTTTGCGTCGGTGTACACCAATTATTTTACAAGAGCTATATATATATATATATATAATTCTATTCCTGTTTTTAATACATTTTAAAATAAAAATGCTTTTTTTTTCTCATTAGCTGTTTATATTTAAATGATAGAATAGATCTAAAGATAAATATGTAATAAATTATTTTTTTCTAATATGTAAAAATACCCATTGGTTATTTTCCTATTAACATAATTTAATAGTTCTATCATTATAAAATATTTTGTCTCAAAATATAATATTTTATACATATTTTGAACTTTTCTATATATACAATGCACCTATAGCGTACGATATAAAAATGTTGGATTTTCAAAACTATTATATTTCATTCAAAAACTTTTCACTTTTCCTAAGTAAATGATTAATCTCTCTATTCAGTGAAAAGATACTATGTTCGAGGACTTCGCTCCATTCATACTTTGAAAACGCTTTTCTTCAAAGTTAAATCAATAGCTTCTAAAAGGATCTTTTGATTTCTTTGTGCCAGTATACCCTGGCTCCTTTGCGAGTTAAAACTTTCTCGGATCTATTCGGCGGTACCAGTTCCAAAATTTGCTTCTATTTCATACATTTTAATGCTGCAAAAAGCAAATAATTATCTATAAAAAATAATTATGCAATGAAAGAAAGTTAGAAATTATGCAATTCAGTGTGTTACTAGTGGAAAACACAACTAACCGTCTTAGACTTTCGTCATAACCCAGTGTGAGTTGCTCTTTTAATTTATGTATTAATTATAATTTAAAGTTTTGTGTAATAAAATAGTAGTAAGTGTTAAAACCCTGATATTCATTTAGAAACACCCCGTATATTTATACATATAAAAAACCAGTTAATTGTATAAAAATGTTTATCAACAAAAAATGTAAAAATTAACTAAAAATAATACTTCTAATTTGCAGAGCTATGTTAGACTCATACGAATTGGATGTTTCCAACAGGACGAAAAATTGTCCAGTCAGGGAATCGAACCCGGATACTTGGCTTACAAGGCCAATGCTTTACCTCTTAAGCTAACCGGGCGATAACCGGCTGGGAATTTTCACTCAGATAACCTTATTGGCCATAACATCTGGTCTGCCATTTAGACAGCTCTGCAGAATAAGCCGCAGGTAATGGAACCCCATAGAACGATGGTTACGTAGATATACTATTATTTTAACACAATCTAACTGATTGGTAAAGTTATCATACGAATTGAATGTTTCCAACTGAGCAAAAAATTCCTCAGGCCGGAAATCGAACCCGGATACTTGGCTTACAAGGCCATCGTTCTATGGAGTTCCATTACCTGCGGCTTATTCTGCCGAGCTGTCTAAATGACAGACCAGATGTTATGGCCAATAAGGTTATCTGAGTGAAAATTCCCAGCCGGTTATCGCCCAGTTAGCTTAACAGGTAAAGCATTGGCCTTGTAAGCCAAGTATCCGGGTTCGATTCCCGGCCTGGGGAATTTTTCGCTCAGTTGGAAACATTCAACTCGTATGATAACTTTACCAATCAGTTAGATTGTGTTAAAATAATAGTATTCGTTAGACTCGTCAGACTCCAAATACTATAGAACTACAAATAAGGTGTGTAGTTTCATCTTCGTATTAGCCATGAAAAAGCAAAATAATACGAATTTGGGACTACCCAATACACATAAAACATAATAAAATAGAGAAAAAAACGGAACTACTTAGTTATCTCGTCGACCAATTTCGCCAAATTATATAAATTGCCAAACTAATAGCCAAATTATACATATTGACATAATTTTTATTTTAAAAACCGAAAACCGAATAATTAATAGAATATTAAATAAAAAGTAGAAATTAAATCACTTATTGATATTTTAAACACCTTTATCGTATTTAATGCCATTGAATGTGACATTCACGGTCATCCATTATTGCCATTTAGCCTTATGGTTTCGCGATAATTTTTTGGTCGATGGATAACAAAGTAATATCGAAAAAACATAAAAAATAAACCATAACTGCATTACTAAAATGGATAGAAAAGGAAAAAACGTATCAGACACTATAGTTACCCTTAAAATGATGTAGCAAAAATAGACCGTTAGGGTTATAAATTAATTAAATGCATTATATATCTATTAATTTATTATTCCTTAAGCATATACTCTCAATAAATATATAATTTAAATTATTTATTTAATGAAAAATATTATTAAAAATAACTATTTTATTTCTTTTTCAAACAAAAATCTTAACTTTTCTACACACAAAACCACCTACGCACAATATCTTAACTCTGGACTTTCAAAACTATTATATCTCTTTCGAAAACTCCTTTTACCTATCCTAAACAAATGATTAATCTCTTTTATTCAATGAAAAGAAATTATGTACGAGGACCTCGTTTTCATTCATACTCTGAAAATGCTTTTCCAGAAGTCAGATCAATAGCTCCTAACGATCGCGAAGGGGCCTTTACAATTCTTTGTGCCAAAATATCCAGGATTCTTTGCTAATGGGACTACAACAGAAAAATGAATTCTCTAAATGTTGTGGAACTTGAAAGAAAATCTTGTTGAATTCGGCACAATGACTCGAGTTTGGATCAATAGGGTTTATTTATCTTTCTCACCTTACCCCGTGATCAATGGATGTAATATGTTCTGAGTCGAGACAATTAATACTGATCAGCTTTGAATAGGCGATTGGATATTTTTCTTTTAAATTGTAATTTGTTAAACAGAAAAATGTTTGTTTAACTGTATTAGCTTATTTGAGTAGTGATCATTAATTTTAAATAATTATTTTCAGTATAAAAAATAAGTTAGTTGTAATTTATTTAAAATTTGCAATTGAGTAAGATGAATAAACTTTACTATAGGTTTATAAATCTTTCTCACTGATCGAAGCTTGTAAATAAATTAAGAGTTATTGTTAAACCTTAAGTGAGTTCATTTTTCTTAGTAGTTTGTTAAACAAAATGATGTTTGTTTTACTTTAAAGATGGCATGACTTAATTATTGATTGTTAATTAATTCTAATTATATGAAACATATAGCTATTGTAGTAATTCATTTAAAATTTTCAATTTAGCTCGGTAAGTAAACATTGAAAGGTTATAAATCTTTTATATTTTATTCATTATCTATGGATGTAATTTTTAGCTTAGTGTCAAAAAGAATAAAACTAAGCCTTAAATCATTTTAGATTTTTCTTTTAATGTTTAGATTGCTAATAAAATAAATGCGTGTTTGTTTGACAAAAAGAAGTCAGGCTATAATAATTTAATTTTAAATTACTAATTCTTCTTTAAATAAAAATAATTTATTTTGATAATTTAAAACTTTGCATATAAATTTTAGTTTAGCTCGATAAAATTTATGTTTTCACTATTAGTAAGTTGAGCAAAATGCATATATATATATATATATATATATATATATATATATATATATATAGTGTCAATTCACCATGAAAAAATTGCAGCACCATTGGCGCTTTAAGCAGCTCATGTATAATGCCACAAGTTATAATTCACATTATGCAATGAAATTTCATAATTTTCAAGGAAAGAGTGTATGTTAAAAATGGTAAACAATGAACTGTGAAGAATTAATAAATTAAAACAATTAAAAAACCAAACAAATACAGGCAAGAAAAAACAGTCTGTTCTTCTTCAGAGGGAGGACAGACGAAACCCAGCCCCACCCCCCTACTTAAAAAAAAAAAAAGAAATGTTTTAGGTTTCTGAACGTCCACCAAACCTGCATTCATTCAAAAATAACGACAGAAAAATATATACCAAATTTTAATAACAAAACTAATGATATGAAATATATGAAAAAAACTTTGAAAAAATCTTTACTATGTAAAAAATCTGTGCAGTAGCTTATAAAGTAATTTAAAATGAATGGAGAGTTTGGCAAGCCTCCCCCCTATATATATATATATATTGTTGTAAGATAATTTATCATTATATCAGTAAGAGTTAAACAGTTTTAAATTTTCTTTTAAACCTTTGAGTACATTTGGTGACTGAGCCACTATTTAAATAGAAGAAAAAAAGTGGTATATTTCTCTAGCCCATCTTGCAAAACTGTTTTAAAATATGATGAAAAAGATGATTTAAAAAGATGAAATTTAATATATTGGAGATGTAAAACTATTTTTGTGGAACTAGTGCACGACTAATGATAATAACTCATGATTTTAATGATTTCTATTAAATTAACTTTGTATCTGTACAGTTGCTTAGAATCATATATTTTATTAATTTTTTAAGATTTTATGATATAATAAAATATGCTTTTCAAAAAAAAAAAAAAATACTAACCGACTTCAAAAAGAAAAAAAAATACCAAGCTTGGCGACAACTTGGCACTAACGCATATGAATGCATAGTTTTAATATGGTTATAACTTGAAAACGTTGCGACAATGAAAGATGATTTGCGACAAATCATTATATATTTTTTTTTAATCAAATCCACATTTTGTTATTTAGAAAACATTCTAGTCACCAGAATTTAATTAAATTAAAATATGTAGTATCGGTGTAAGAGTTATAGCCTGAAAATTTATTTGTTTATTGTACACACACATCTGACTTGTGTGCTCGACATGAAAGCCTGCGATTACCTGAAAAATGAACGCTTCTAAATGGATGACTGCTTCAAAAAGAGTTGGAATTTTCATGTTTTTATTTTTAAAAAGTTCTAATCGCAAGTATTTGATAAAATTGGAATGAGACCATGTGGGCATCTTACACTTTCAAACAAAAAAAAGAATTATTAAAATCAGTTCATATTTACGGAAGTTATGAGTGAACAACAAATACATACAGGTCGAAATCATAACCTCCTCCTTGAAGTCGGTTAAAAAATCTTTCACATCTCCTAATATTGTACATATGAGTTAATGCAGTCTTTTGTTATCTCTTGTTTGAATAAGTGAATCGTGGATGTGCCATCTTTTGCTTTAAACATTAAGATTTTGTATTTTCTTATTTAACGGTTGTTTTAAAATCCAAACTGGTTGCTCTCCAAATATTTATTCTTTTTTATTCATAAACGCCTGACACTGGCAGAATTTCATATTTAGGAACCATGGAATATAACAGTTTTTTCTCAATTTTTAGTAAAAGCAAGGCATATAAAACTTTCAGATAATGCTGTCAAAGTTGGCGATTAAAACCAAATTAGAGAATATGAGTGCGCTGAAAAGAAATAAAACAGCTGTTATAACACAATTTCTTATAGCTAAAGATGAAGTTAATTTCTAAAAAAAGGGTTTTAAATCGATTTAATAACCATACCTAAAAGTATCGTGATTTTAAACTAATGAGAAATCGCACATAAAATTTGACATATGAGGTGCGTTCGTACTTTAACTAATGTTATTATTAAGATTGTGGTGTAATACCTATTGCATTCTTATGCAAAAATGCATGAATAAGATTCCATTTTGAAATTCTTGTTTAAATTTCCGATTTTGAACATGTTCGTCATGGTTCAGACTCCGGAATAATTAAAAGATGTTGGAATCTATAATAATGTATTAAAAAACTGAGACACTTATAAAAGTAAATTATGCACTTTAAAATTTGAAGATTATGTACAAAACAAAGTTAAAATAACATTTTTTGTAATAAATATTATTTATTTATTACCTGACAAGACATCAAAATTGTGGTCTTCATCTAAAAGGTAGAAGAAGAAATTGATATTTTTACTGAAATTGTATTTAACTCTCAATGCTCGTAAATTGAATTTAGCTAACCTTACATTTTAATCTTTCACTTATCTTGAGCAATAAATAGATATTGGTATACGTCAAAAAATAAAAAAAATCTCAAGGAATTGTCAAAAAATGCAGTTTGAGTCCACATGTATCATCCAAATTTATGTTATTATGTTCTTGTACAAATTATTTGTACAAGAAAATAAATTTTAATGTTTTTCGCTGTTTAATCTATCATAGGTATTAGTTTAATATAAATCATAACTGAAATTTTAAAAAATGTACATAAATAAATCCTGCCATCTCAAGAGTTTAATACAGATATCTAAAATTAAACTAAATATGTTCAAAATCTGTGACACTAATAAAAGTAAATTTATAAATTTAAGGGTTTATAGATAATGTAAAAAACAAAGTTAAATAACATTTTTGTAGCAAGTATTATTTATCTATTTTCTGACAATACATCAAAATTGTGGTCTTCTCTAAAAGTTAGAAGAAGAAACTGATATTTTTACTTTAATTGTGTTAACACTCGATGTTCGTAAATCGAATTTAGCTAACATAAATTTTAACCTTTCACTTATCGTGAGCAATAAATGGATATCAGAGTATAAGTTATATTTAGCAGAAAAAAGAAGGTAAAAAGATGTTCTAGTTTGTGATCGATGATAGCTACAACAATCAATCATTTATAGTATTTTGGAAGTTAGGATGTAAATAGTTATCTTGAACTTAGAATTAAACGAATAAGGCTGGAAATTTGGGGACTGATGTATTTTATTGTGAAAAAGATGTGCAAGAAGTGAAATATTTTTTTAGCAGAAAAAAGAAGGTAAAAAAATGTTCTAGTTTGTGATCGATGATAGCTACAACAATCAATCATTTATAGTATTTTGGAAGTTAGGATGTAAATAGTTATCTTGAACTTTGAATTAAACGAATAAGGATGGAAATTTAGGGACTCATGTATTTTATTGTGAAAAAGATGTGCAAAAAATGAAATATTTTTTTAGAACCACATTAATCTCTTCAGGCGTGCCTCTTTTAGAAGTGTAGATGGTGTCTAACAGATAGTAGAAATAAACAAAATTGTAATTTGTTTCTTATAGCACTCTTTTAGCGAGATGCGCGGTTATATTAAAATGGCTTGCAGCGTAAATATAGGAAATGTACAAAAATGAAAACGTGACTAATTTTATTGTTTGTTAGGATAACATTTCTTCAGTCCTTTTAGTAATGAGAAAAAAAATCTTAAATATATATTTATTATATATTTTACAGTTTTCTGCAATGCAAAAATGTAAAATAGAATAAAAGAATCCTAAGAAAGTGTAAAAAAATATGCTTTTTGAGTCCCCGTGTAGCTTCAAATATTATGTACAAAAAATAGAATTTTATATATTCCGCTGTTTAATTTTTCTTAGTTATCAATTACAATTAGTTTATCAATACAAATCCACATCCAAAACTGAAATTTAAAAAAGTACATAAAGCCTGGGGTCTGCAGAGGTAACACAGATATCTGAAATTAAAGCAAACTAAATATGTTCAAATTTTGCGACAGTAATAAAAGTAAATTATATATTTTATCGTTTATAACGAACGTACAAAAAAAAGTTAAATAACAGTTTTATAACAAGCATTAGTTATCTTTTTCTGACAATACATCAAAGTTGCGGTCTTCATCTAAACGATAGAAGAAGAATTTGATATTTTTACTGAAATTGTGTTTAACACTCGATGTTCGTAAATCGAATTTATCTAGCCTAAATTTTAACCTTTCATTTATCTTGAGCAATAAATGGATATCAATGTAAAAGTTATCTGTAGCAGAAAAAAGAAGATACAAGAAAAAGTGTTCCAGTTTGTGATCGATGATAGATACAATGATCAATCATTTATAGTATTTTGGAAGTTAGGATGTAAATAGTAGTTACCTTCAATTCTGAATTAATAGAATAAGGATGAAAATTTAGGAGCTGATAAGTTTTAAATAATGCAAAATTGAACTTCATATATACATTTAACAATATCCATTTGAAATTATTTGCTTAGTGTATATGAATACATTTTTGCGCTGAAATATGCAAAAAATACGTAAAGAAGTTTAATATTATGATACAGTTTTGTAAAAATTAATTATTTCTGCTTATATTATATATACTACCTGATTAGAAGACGCTTTCTATTTTAGACGATCGAGATATAATAATCGAAATAAATAATAAATCGAGATATATAATAAATATCGAGACAAATCATTGATGAATACTTTTGAAACTTTGGGAACATAGAAAATGTTTGACCTCTTATAAGTATTTAGTCACGAGGTCAATTAGAGGGCAAACAAAAAATTGAAATAAAAAATGTGTATAAATAACGGAAGTAAAAATTGATATTTTTGCTGTAATAGTGTTAACACCCGATGTTCGTAAATTGAATTTAGATAACTAAATTTTAACTTTTACTTGAGCAATAATAGATTTTAATGAGCAAATTATCTTCAGATTAAAAAAAAGATACAAGAAAAAATGTTATAGATTGTGATTGATGTTAGTTACAACAATCAATCATTTATAGTATTTTAGAATTTAGGATATAGTTATCTTAAGCTGTAAATAAAACAAATAAAGCTTAAAATTTTAAGATCTCATATCGTTAAATAGTGTACATTTAATCTCCAGATATTCATTTGTTTATGAATATCCTTGTAAATTATTTACAATTATTACTTACCCATCATACGTTAGTACACGGTAAGTCTTGCAATCGTTTTGAAAATCGAAAAAAAATTTTTGACGGATTTACACGTTTTAGATAGTGGAGATTCCGAAAAACATATTTTTAGAAAAAAATTTCTGCCGTCTGTCTGCCGTCTGTCTGTCTGTCTGTCTGTCTGTCTGTCTGTCTGTCTGTAAACGCTCTATCTCCCGAACAAATTGAGATAGAGACTTGAAATTTTGTATGTAGTTAGTATGTAAGAATGGGACGAACCCTATTTAATATCAGCAACCTCGATTATCCGGAACTATTTTTTTCGGACTCTCGAAAAATTCGTTCTGATGAAAGGTATGGACGTAAAAGGCAATAAAATAACACATATTTTGCATATAGAATGAAGTCGATCGGATTATTAGTTGCCGAGATATTTGTAATCTTGTTTCCCACATTCTTCGATTTTTCATGACCCTGTATTTCATTCAAATTTCAATTCAGAAGTATATTTTAATTGGAAATGAGACACTTAATCCGACGCAGTTAATTGTTAGTTAATAGAATTATTATTTTTGGAGTTATAAGGATGTTTCTTTTACGCAATTTGGTACTACTTGAGTAGTTTGGCGTTTTATATAATTTGTCGAAATCTACATCAGCAGTTCTTTAATATAGCACTACTATGTATATTAGCAATATTTAAATTTTGTTTATGAATTGCAATGCATTGTATAAATAGTTTTCACATGTTTTATTTTCATATACATATCCATGATGGGTAAGTATTACGGTGGCCCCCAACGACTAGTTTAATTCTTAAGTATAAAAAAATCTGTGAATTGACAGTTTCATAAAATAAAATTAATGTTTAATCCGTTTTCCTTGGTTTTTCATTATAATCAGATAACACTTTATACGCTAAATGGCGAAAAACCACAAGACACTTCGAATTCTAGACGTTTTGTCGAATATTTAAAGAAATAAATGACGAATTCTTGAACTTACGGCACATAATAAATATGTATGACCCCATACTTTTCAATAAATATATAGCCACGGCGTTAAATAAACAACAACAACAAAAAAAATTAATACAGGATATTTATGATCGTACTGTAACGTTAAATGCTATACATGATCGTAGCTAATAACTATATGGGCTTTGTACAATATTTTTGTTCATGAATTGCAGATTTGAAAATATTCTTTAAAAAGAAAACAAAACTGCGCATGTTTTGCTTCTGGCATGTAGTGCTTTTAGTAATTACTGTAATTTGCAATAGTAAATAGGTGGAACGGCAATTAAAACGCAATACGAGTCACAGAAAAATACCCGAATAAAAATGTAAAGTATATGGGAGCGTTCTTTTAAAATATCTCGTTCAAATTTTACTATTTTTACAGGATTTTTTTTCTTTTTTTTGCATAGGATAGGTGAGAACGATGTACACTCCGGCCCAGTTTTTACTTTTTCAATTTTGGGTTCAGATTAAAAAAAAAATACTTTAAATTTCAAACCGGTTCTGAAATTGAAACTATCATAATATAAAAAATATATAAGCAAAATCGAAAAAATAAAAGCTAGGCCGGTTGTAGAGTGTTTTCAGCTATCCTATGAAGAAAGAAGAAAAAAAAAACCCATGTAAAAATATTAAAATTTGAGCAAGATATTTGAAAAGAGTGCTCCCTTGGACTTTACATTATCACCCGGGTCTTTTTCAATGAATACAGTTCGGGCCTTAAGGGAAATATTCCCTGACGATGGTTATAAGATCGCAGAACTAAAATACCTGAAAATTTAAATAAAATTTATATTCTAAACTTGTAACATCTTATTATATTTGTCCTTTTAAATAAATAGAAAATGTTTTAAAGTTCATACTGCATAGTTTGCGATAATTCCATTATGTAAAAAAATATATATATGTTTTATGAAAAATGTTTTCAATGTTTCGCGACGAATTCTTCATAAATCTAAATATTACTGAAACTTTTGAAAATATTCTGAAATCCATGTTTAATATTTATTTATTATGAAAATAAGTCTTTCTTATACTTGTTTTTTTATGTTTAGCATTTTACTTTTATTATTAATTTCTTTTCCATTTGAAGTCATATTCCTTTTTATCACTTTCAAAATATGTATGGATGCAAAACTAATCTGTCACTAACACTCAGGAATTTCGTAAAAAAAGTAAAATGAAGCTGTCGATTTTAAATTGTAATATATTTATCGTAGTTTACTGTATGGTTATTCTATTGTTTTTTCTAGCGTCGTCTGTTTTTAAAGACATAATGTAGACTGTTTTATTTAGACAGAAGTATTATAATTTTTATTGAAAACATTACAGATATTTGTTTACTGATATATTTGTTGAAAAAAGATGATTGATTTAAAATACATATTTATGTTACAGTTTAAGAGGCTAGGGACGCATTATTATTATTTTTGTTATTCTTTTTTTATTTACTGAGTTTTTTATGGGGATTAACCATATCATTAGAAAATAAACCGCATGATAAACATATTATATACATTTTTTTTAATTTAAAATTTATTAAAAAAAAGTAGGGAAAACTAAAGCCAAAACTCAAAATATTATTTATAGATTTTTTTTAATCATATAAACAAGCAGAAAACCTTATAGCAGAAAACTTTATTAAAAGCTTTAATTCTTATTCCGCATTAAAAAAAAATATTAATTTTAATAAAAATTAAAAAAAAAATTAAAATGAGAATAAAAAAGCGTTATATATATTTTTTAAATGATATTTTTTAAAGTAAATAATTTTTTGGAATATTGTGAATAAAAATTAAACAATTCAAAAAGACATGTTCCAAGTTTGAACCATTTATTTCAAACTGTTTTTGAATTATAACAATTTAAATAGGAGAAAGATGAAAAAAATTATCATAAATAAAGAGCGCATTTTAAAAAGTAGTTTTCATAACAACCATTGCTTAAAAGCTAGATTTTGAAAACAAACCAAAAAAAAAAAAAAATTAATATTTTCTATTCTAATTAAGAAAGAAACATGATTAAACGTCATTTTCATATACATAATTGTAAACTGGGTGTCATTCTCTCTTGGCATTTCATGGACAATGTTATACATATTACAATTATACATATAAACTGTATGTTTATGAAAATTGACAAACTGTTTTGTAAAGAATTATTTTAATGTAAAGTATACAAAAAATAATATACGAAGTTTTCAACCGAAAATAGTATACCAAAAAATATAATGAAAAAAAGAAATGTCTATGCTAAGGTTGTTCTTCATTAAGAAAATGACGTCTGAAAAAGAGGTATGATTAATATATAAGTAAAATACAGGCATAAGTAATACGACAATTATTCTTTTGAATAACAAAAAAAATCTAAGTTAATATAAGTCAGTTCACAATTATCGCTTCCATATGAATTGCAATTTTCCAATTGTGTGAAAAATGTCTATGCCAGAATTCGAACCAAGGATATCTGGATGAAGCTGCCAATGCACAGTCATCTTAAATATCCAGGACGAATCTGAAGGTCTTCATTCACTCATCTAATCTTATTGATCGTAGCTTCTGGTCTGATATATGAATTCGTTCAATAAAAAAATTCGTAGTATATGGAACTCCAGTAAACGATTTTTACGTGATTACGCTAGATTGATTTACGTACTTGAATTCCATAACTTGCAATTTATTCTGTTAAGCTGATTCGTATATCAGACCAAATGCTAGGGTCAATAAAGTTAGCTGAGTGAATTAGATCCCCCATATTTGTTTGGGATAGTTCAGATGGAAGAGCATTTGCAGCTTCAACCAAGTCATCACTGGTTGCAATCCTCACTCAGTCATTTTTTGTCCAGTTGCAAAACTATAACTCATATGAATTATTTCCCGATTTGAATAATTGTGTTAACAGTAATGTAGTGTATTATATCCAGGTTTCTTTTTTTAAACATCAGTAGTAGCGAAATCTGGTGAAGATTTCTGAAACTATGCATGTTTTACAAAAAAAAAAAAAAAACGCGTCGCAGAATGGTGCATATTAATCTGCATATCACATGTCTCTCTTATCCTTAGATGTCGGTGTTATTTATGGCGGTCGAATATCTGAACTTGGGGGATAAGCCCTTAAGGGAATAATTCCCTAAGGGAAGATTTTCTAAGAGAACTTTACTCGTATTTACGCAAGATTTCTCAAGGTTCGAAGAAAACCACCAAAACTTCGAACGGTTAGGGCGACGGGAACGATTGGGTTCGAACTCACCACCTCCGTCTACTAGGTTCACAAGTAGAGCTTTTCAGCCATTGGTGGGTCTTTTTAACCGCGTATTAACTTGCCACCTAACTTCTGAATAGCCTCGTATTACTATACACAAATACATATTCCTTATGCCAAAAAAAGGAAGCAAAAAAATTATAAATTCTTTACTCCATTACCTCCGCTAAATCTGTGATTGACAACGTGCTTTATCACAGCCGTCTCCAAAACTGTTAATGCTCCGAAATTTAAATAGCTTTTTGACAGCGGTGCAATGTATTACTAATCGGTCTTCCCATTTCAAATATCGCATCTCTTTTGAACATCAAAACCAAACTCGCATCAAATAAAGGTCATGGCCCGATCCATCAGTCTTGTGTGCCTGACAGTCTCATTTACATAGATGCCAAATAAAACAAAATGAAGCTTTCGCAGATGAACTGTAAAAATAAACAAAAGTCCATCCGAAATGACAAGACTCGAGGCACTCCGTCTTTAAGTAACTGAATTCAAGCGATGTGTATTTAAGTTGGATTCTGAGCACGTAGATATTCTTGTTTAACTCTTTTCCGAATTTAAGATGCATCAGGTTTGCTTGTAACTAAGTTGTTGTTTATTGATAAATCAAGTTTGATGTTAGCGGCGTTGAGTTTATTGATATATTCTTAAAATAGCCTTAGTATGTACTAAGTTCATTGGGCAACAACTTATTTCAGTAGTGAAATTAACTCTTTATCTTAATAAAATAATTATTTCAAAGCACTTTTAGTTAGTTATTTAGAAATTATATCTTAATGTTTAAAGGGACACTTTAACTAACTAAAGGGGGATTACCTTCAGGGGCACTTTGTTTTGTAAAATAAGAAATTTTTATCAAATATATGTTTTTAGTGTAACAGGGAATAAATTTTGAATTGATATAAATTGTTAACGATATTTCAGTTAACTTTTAAAATTTAGGGAATATTTAGAAAAAATTTAATAAAGCATTTTTCGGCAAAACTTTTATGCCGAAATCTATTATATTTATAATAATTAATAATATATTACAATAATGTGTAAGTAAACCGTTTACATGCAATATGAAGCAAAATGTTTCCAATATACCTTAAATTTATTAATGTATACCAAATTTTGTATACAAAACAGTATTTTAAAAAATCGTTTTGTTCAATAAAAATAGCTCTTAAATTAATAACACAAACTCAAGAGCTAAATTTTTCTTTTATAACATTCCACTAAGTGAGCGATGCATTGCGACAAAATTTTATTTCAATGTCTCAAAAACTTTTTCAGAAATTATCATGTTTTTTGTAAACGCACACAATAAAAAACGCAGATTTATAGAAAACGCAAACTAGGACTTTGATATAGTACGAAAAATTACATATACAGTTTACAACTTAAAAAAAAAAAATCTTGTTTGTAGGTGTTTATGTATTTGCGTATATGTTATATACTTTTGCGTTAAAGTGTAGTGTTAGTTTTTTTAATACAGTGCTACTTTCCTGTTATTTTTTAAATGGTCACTTCTGGTTGAAAAAGTTCATTTCCGGTTTATATTTTGAGCGTTAACTTTGCTTCTAATTTTCTCTACACCAAAAGTACGATATTTTTGGAATCATAAATATTTTAACGTTTAATTTAAAATATAAATTTTAAAAAAATCGAATTTTTTACAAAAACAGCGGTTTAAGAGTAGGCACAATAACTCAAATAAAATAACTCAAATTTAAATAACTCATATTAACGTAAATAAACTTGTTTTTTTTAATATATTTTTAGAAATTAAACGTCATTAATTATGCATGTCGGAGTTAATGATCTATCGGCTTTATGTCTAACGGCACCACAAAGTTTGCCAGCAAATTCTTGTTTATTGATAAATTGTGTTAGGTACTTGCGTCTATTTTTTTATTGATTAAACCGTAAGATGTCAATAACAATAACCACAAAAGAGGAAATTAATTTTATTTCATAAACACTTAATTTGGTTAGTGATAATTTTGGTATCATTCTGTACAATTTTAGAAAAATTACTTCTAAACACATTTTTTAACACATTCATACATTTTTAATCAAATTGAGTTACCTTAAACAAAATTTTTAATTTTTCAATATTGTCATAAATTGACAGGATAAGTAACGCAATTAATTGGTATAAAGTATGTAATGTCCATAAAATAAATATAATCATAATTAAACTGATGTTTATTGAAAACAAAATTTTGCATCGAATTTTTCAATCTACCCATAAAATTTCCTATAAAGTCTGAATTGCGCGTTAAGCGTAGCAAATGAGGTACCTGCGTACTCTTACGAAGTTTTAAAAATATTCAGATCTTGGTGCAATAGTATACAGTACTTCACATATAGTATAGCAGCCGAAATATTTTATGTGTCTCTGTATATACTATCTGAATTCTATTACACGAAAAGTAACTTGTAGTAAGCCTCAGCAACATATACCAATTTCCTAAAATGTGAAATAGTTGATGTAATGAAAACGCGCCCTAAACAATGTTTCCCCCTACATCATTATGTAATGGAATACTTTTATATGGCCTTGTAAATGGATAACAAATATTCTTTGCACCATAGATTGTGTAGAAGATATGTTTTAGTATATACTTCATAAATTCATACCAATTTCCTAAAATGTGAAATAGTTGATGTAATGAAAACGCGCCCTAAACAATATTTCCCCCTACATCATTATGTAGTGGAATACTTTTATATGGCCTTGTAAATGGATATCAAATATTCTTTGCACCACAGATTGTGTAGAAGATATGTTTTAGTATATACTTCATATATTCATATCAATTGTATTATGTTCGAAAGCGTGTAACTTCATTAAATTGCCTTAGAAACAATTTTGTCTCATTGTCCGTCATGTAACGAAGTACCTTTTATTGCCCCTGTACTTGAACTACATATCCAATTTTTATAAAATTTGAACAAAATTATGCAACAATTATTTTTTTTAAATATCAAACGATTCGATTAGGGGCCGCCCGTAAATGATGTCACGTTTGGATGAGGGGAGAAAGGTTCGTGAAATTGTGACAGTTTGTGACAAAAGGGTGGGAGGGGGTAAGAAGTGTGACATCACACATTTTGATTAAAATAAAAGCATTAAAAAGTAGTAGATTAAATTATGAAATTTGTATTCATAAAGTAAAGATAAGATTTAAAACCAAACATAAACTCCATTTCAATTTTCAAAATACTGCTGTTTTAAATTTCTTTTTCATAATAATATTTTATTATTTTGGATGTCAATTATGTTTTTTTGTTATAAACTTTATTCTTATATGATACAAAATTTAGTGTGCAAATCTTTTTTATTGTTATGCTAACAAATGCCATTAAAACACATAGTTAAAGTTTAGAAGTGCAATTTATAATCAATAACGTAGTGCTTTGTAACTAAAGTGGAAATATATGAATACGTAATATAGCGTGACATGTGACAAGAGGGGGGAGAGGGAGTATGATGAACTGTGACACTTTGTGACAAAACGGGGGAGGGGGGGTAAGAAATATGGAAAAAATGTATGACATAATTTATGGATGGTCCCTTTGGTAGTTTTTTTTACTTAGTTATATTCCGACGTACTGAACAACGACTATAGGTGCTGCATATTTACATAATTATGAACGCACTTAAAAAGACACTACTTTCATTTCCTAACAACTGCATTTCTATTACTGATATTTCAGGCTCCATATTACAGGAAAACACTTATTGCCCTTGTTGCATATTCTTATTGCTTTATTTAAACAAGTTGGAAATTGTACATAAAGCGTAGCAAATGTGGTGCGTTCGTATGATAACAAAGTTTTAAAATATCGCTCTCATATATAGATCTCATAAAATTGTAAACAGTTAATTAAAATTAAAATGAGCACCAAATAATGTTCTCCTTATACCATTATGTAATGTAATACTTTTGTGTGGCCTTGTAAATCAATAACAAATGTTCTTTGCACCACACATTGTACAAAATGTATACATAATATGTACTTTATGGATACATTTTCATTTTATTAATGTTCGAATGAGTGTAACACCATTAAAATGCATTTGAAACATTTTCCCCTATTGACCGTAATGTAACGGAATACTTTTGATTGCCCCTGTAATTGAACTACTCATCCGATTTTGATAAAATTTGAAATAAGTCGACAAAATTAGGTAATAATTATGTATTTTAAATTTGAAACGATTAGAATGCATTTGAAACTTTTTTCCTCATTGACCGTAATGTAACGGAATAATTTTGATTGTCCCTGTAATTAATTTATGCATCCGATTTTCATAAAATTTGAAATGACTCGATAAAATTATGTAATAATTATGCATTTTAAATTTCAAACGATTCGGTTGGGTAGTTTTTGCGTTGTTATATGCGGACAGACAGACAGACGGACGGACTGAACGACAACAATAGGTGCTACGTATTTGCATAATTACAAACGCATCTAAAAACACACTTTAAAAAGATAGCTGACTAAGGATTTAAGATGTAATCTAAATAAGTTAATTAATTTTTTATTATTATAAATTAAACGGCATAAATTATGCAAGTAACATGCAGACAGTAAGTTCCATTTCAAAATTAAATTATCTTAAATTATACTGGAATTGATAGAAAATTTTGATGTACAATCAAAATGTTATTATACATGATATACACAGACTATTATATAAGGCTCAACTTAATTGCTATCATTTTGAGGCACTTATCATAATAAAGCAATATTCTCTCTTATTCCCATGCCGAAGAATGATGGCGCTTTTTCGTGGTAACTAGACATTAACGGCTTGTTTGACCGCATTGACATCCTACAACGTGTGGCACACATGGAAAGTATCGGAGTTAAAAAATGGTGCAAATATGACATCAAAAAATCTGTGTTATACGGTGGAAGATGTACAAAAATAAACTTCAAATAAGGAACATAATATAGTCATAATACATATACAAACAAACAAAATACATATATGTTCGTAAATTCTGAAATATAAATTGTGTGTGCCAAAATAATAATAAATAATAATGACTAAGCTTTTGCATATGTGTTTTTAATAATTAACGGACGTTTATTTTGAATAATAAGTCTCCCCGCAATGTGTCGTAAAGCTGATTAGTGAAATCCCCGATTACCATCACTAATATTAAGTCAATGGACGTAGAATCTATTTATTTATATAATATATTCAAATAGAAATTTAATATGCTTATTTTTTTACTGTTTCAAAAAAAATGTAATATATTTCTTAGTTGCCAAAATATATCTAAAATTTATTATTAATTTGATATCTTATTTTTTACAAGTAGATGAGATGTAAGTAACATTTTAACAATTCAAATAAAAAAATAAAAAAAAACTTTAGAAATATTTTAACAATTAAAAACATAAAAACATCTTGTAAGAAGAATACATAGAAAAATTAATTTAAAAAATATTAATTTTCCAGAAGGAATACTTTTAAATATGCACTCCATGCCCATAGATTTAACATTACTGAGAGAAATTTAAAAGCTGGCTGACCATCAGCGTTAAGGGTGTTCTTAAATTAAAAAGGCAATTTTGTGACATAAGTTTTAATTTATTTTTATTCGGAAATGCATAAAACTAGCAGGTGTTGTCATTCAGAAACTATCTAATCGCACTCATATTTCTGGGTTTTTTTTTATTATTAACTCAATAGATATTTCAGAACATTCCATCAAAAATGACGTTTTGAACGCAATTTTCCTGACGAAAGCGGAAAAAATAGTCAACGAAAGGGGAAAATAGTGTGATCACATGATCAAAATAGCTCATAACTCGGTAGGTAATTTGTTGATTAAAAAATGGAAAACTCACTTCGATTCGAAAGCGTTTCCATAGCAAGGGCTTCCGAATTTACAGCTTTCCTTTAAAAAATGTAAATGAAATTAAAAAATGAAAGTGAATTTGTAAATGTTTCAAAACGTTTTGCACTTGTTGAACACAACAGTTGAGAAAATCCTTAAGCTTGAAAATAACTTCACGCAAGATTTTGAGGCATAAACTACCAATTTACGCAACGTTAAAAATGCACAAATTATCCCAATATGATATTAAGTCATTTATGACCGTTTCTAGAACCCAGTCCACTCCATCAGTGGGAAAATATGTATAAATATATATATAGACAAAAAGATTGAAAAATAAAAAAAGAGTACAAAGAATCCCGAAGGTCATTAGCTGAGGGATAGACGAAACTCTTTTGAACTTGACTAACGTGAACTCTTTTTAAGGGCACCCACTATCTTGATATTGGGCGAAATACCGATTGTCTTTTTTTAATCTTAACTGAAAGCTTCTTTAATTGTGAATAATTTGACGCCTCACATTTACCTACACGCCAGCTAATATTGCGAGATATTGTAAATTTTGTTTACAGATCCAGCGCAATGACCCGTCCAAATGACAACTTTAAAGTCATTTCTATACCTTTATTACCTGCTTGTTCGATAAATACTAAGGCCTTTTTCTTGCTAATTTAAGTGGAGATTTTAAATTTTTTTAGCTCTCTCTTCACGGTGTATTTTATATTTTTGTGGATGATTTAACATTCAAATATATATATATACATATATATATATAATATTATAAAGGCCAAACGTATCTGTGCGTAACGCATACGTCATTTTGCTAATGGCAACACTTTCGAATGCAATTCGGTTTTGCAATTTTCGGTAGTGCAATTTTTATGCATCTAAACATCGCACATTCTCAATTTTTACATCGGCATATAGAGAAAAATATGTACTTTTAAATGTAATTTGTGTGAAAGCTGTACCTCAATTTATTTTTGAGATATTAATTTTTTTTATAGTTTTTGTGCGAATTTTGTAATCTTGGCAACAGAAATTCGCCACTTCCTGTTAAAGTTGAAACAAAATTAAAATTTCGTATGTAAATTTTGAGAAGATGAAAATGATGACGGGTTTAGATTTCACGCGAAATTTTAAGATTGAGTCAATTTGATTTTTTTTTCATTTTTATCAAGCATAGGAGCCTCAATTGATAACTTCCTCATAATAAATTATCTTTATCGTGTTTTACTTATTACAATTGCGATTTAAGTTTAATTTTAATAATTTGGCCGACTGATTTTTTTAGAAATGGTATTTTGTCAATTTTAGCTTAAAATAATATTTCTCTTCGAGTTAAACTGACCAATATAAGATGCATTTTTTACTGTAGCTAATTTTCTATATTGTTATAAATCAATGAAACACTTCCTTCTAAAACATTTTCTTTCTCTACCTCGTATATTTAAATTAAGAGTTTTTTCAATTTTCTTCATTTTTCTTAACCTCCTGACTGCCGCGACCGAATTTTTTCACACACTAAGCTGCAGGTTTCACTGCAACATAAGCAATATTTAAACTAATATAATTCTACAAATAAAATTCAGTTTTGAAAAATTAAGTTAGGACTAATACTCTCAAACATTATACACCTATACGTAATGACATATTTTGTATCAGGTTGGAAAAAATAACTTTTTTTTATATTTTTAATAAATTACAGAGAAAACAACATGAAAAATCATATGTAAAATGCTATACATCTAAAAATTCATGCAGATTTTTATAAAGCATATTCTATTGAATGGCATAAAAAAACTAAGCTAAAATATTCATATTTATAAAAGTGGTAGGGTAGATAAAAAAAATTGTTAGCATCAGAAATGTTTACTTATTCCAGTTTTATTTCAATAGTTCAGATAGTTTTACTTCAGCCTACTGAGTCATTATTGCAAATGAAGATGCAATTTTGCTGGTATGGAAACGATGCTAATTGAAGGGTTAGATTGATTGACCAATAGAAATTAATAATTTACGGGTGACAGCCAGTAGGAAAGTAGCGCGAAGATCGGAACTGGTTATGCGAAAAAAACGTACGATATTAAAGAAAACGATTTTTATCTAACATCACGCTTTAATAAAAGAAAATTATACCTATATTGTACTATGCGAAATATCTTAATTTTCAGATAAAAAAGCTCGTGGTCTTTTTTATATACTTCTTTTACAAATTGTTAAAACTTTGCTTCATTTAATTAATCGCTCATTAAATAAATCATTTGAAAGTAAAATAATTGGTAATAATTTTATATTAGAAACAATTTTAACATAAATAATTTTCAGAGACATCTGATTAATGCTAACAACGTTGTTTTACATATCTACAAGAAGTTTTTTCTATAAAGATATTAAAAAAAAAACACACACCCAAAAAATATTTCTGATTAATTTGAAAGAAGTTATAAAAAAACATTCCGGAATGTGGGCAGAGTGTCAATATTATAGTTAAATTACTAAATAAAATATTATGTTGTTATTAAATATTTTATTATCTAAAAATAATAATTAATAATTTTACATTGGAAACTGTTTTTAAAACATAAATAACCTATAGACATTATTGATTACTTTCTACACAATTTGATGCCTGAAACTTTGACATATTAGTGCTTTAATAACTTTCTCATTTCGTTACCTCTTTTAAATTCAGACGGCAAGTAACATCAAACGAAGGTCGTCTATCAGTTTGTTTCTCTGACATATACATTTGCCTAGACGCCAAATAAAATAAATTGGAATACTGCTTAACTATAAAAATACGAAAGTTCATCTAGGACACATCACAAGACTTAGTACTCCAAACGCTGTGGGTTTCATAACCGAATTTCTGCAGAGAAATGATATTCTAAGCACGTAGTTATTCTTATGAGAATATAACGAAAGTTTGGTGCATCTCGTTTGAAAATTAATCAGTTACTTATGGCTAAAGTCAATTTGATTATTTTTGGATGGAAGTTGTTATAAAATAATTAATATATAGAAAACTTCAGCTGATGGATTTCTGATTAATCTGAAAGAAGCTATAATGAAAACAGCCTGGAATGTGGGTAGAGTGTCAATATTATAGTTAAATAACTTATGTTGCTGTTGTTGTTGTTAAATATTTTATATAAAAGTTTAAAACTTTTAAAATAAATATACATAACACAATATTTCGATACATCAAAGTATCTATAAATTTGTTCCTTTCACTGTGAAATAATTAAATTTTAGTTTATATAATGCGTTAGGTTGAGATTTGGTAGCATTCAGCGTGTCGTTATTAGTTCAATTAATAGTTGAATTTGTTCTTATGTACAGGAGAGCTTTAAATAGGTTGCATAGGTAAATTGACCAATAGAATTGCAATAAATGGCGGAGACAACCAATAAGAAAAGAGCGTAGCGATTGGAACTAGTAATGTGTAAACGATATAAAAATAGGGTTTTTATATACTATCTGGAGCTTAGAACGTTCTTTTTCTACTTATATTGTGTTATTGAAAGTATCTTAACTGTAATAAAGTGTTTTTTATTAAGGATGTATTGGTTTATTTCAGTTCTTACCTCATATGCATATACCTAAAATTTTCATTCATGCAAATCATTCAATCAATAAATAACTTAAATAATTAAAATTAAAATTTTTATATAAAATACGGGTTTGAAAATAAATAGCTTTCAGGCATTATTGATTTCTTTCAACAAAATTGTCTGAAATTTTCAACAGAACTCTGACAGTTTACTGCCTTAATGACTTTCCTATTTCGTCACCTCTTTCCACCTCAGAAGCATCTAATATAAAATGAAGGTCGTCCATCAGTTTGCGTCTCTGACGTATACATTTGCATAGACGCCAAAGAAAACAAATTGAGGTTCTGTTTAACTATAAAAATACGAAAGTTCATCCAGAATGACAAGACTTGGAAATCCAGACGCTGCGGTTTCATAACAGAATTCTGCAGAGAAGTCATATTCTAAGCACGTAGTTATTCTTATGAGAATCTTTCGAAAGTTTGCTGCATCTCGTTTGCAAACTAAGAAGTTACTTATGGCTAAAGTCAATTTGATTATTGTTGGATGGAAGTTGTTATAATTAATATACAGAAAAATTTAGCTACTGGGTGATTAATTTGAATGAAATTATAATGAAAATATTCTAGAATGTGGGTAGAATGTCAGTATTATAGTTTAATCAGTAAATAATAAAGTATGTTGTTAAAATTTTATTAATTAAAAATTTAAAACACTTAAAATAAATTGTCATAACCTAATATGTTGGTACGCTAGTTTCACGATAAATTTGTTCTTTTAGCTGTGTTAGCCATTAATTAAATTTTAGTGTACATAATGCGCTGAGTTTTGGTAGCATTCAGCGTACCGTTAATAGTGCAATTAATGATTGAATTTTGCTGTTATGTATGGAAGAGATGTCAATTGATTGGTTAGGTTAATTGGCCAATAGAATTAGAATAAATGAAGAAGACAGCCAATAAGAAAAGAGCGCATCGGTTGGAACTGGTAATGTGAAAAATATATCAATAAATGAGGTTTTTTTTATATAGTGACTGGTGCTTAACTCTTTTTTTCATTTTTTTTGAGTTTCGGAAAGTATCTTAATTGTTAGATAGTATTTCTCTTTATGAATATTTTGTGTTAATGCAGTTGTTATCTCATATGCATTTTCTTAATATTTTGATTCATTTAAATCATCATTAAATTAAATAATAATTTTAAAATAAAAAATATATTAACTACGGATTTTAAAATACACAACTTTCAGGGATTATTGATCTTTTTTTCAACAAAATTAACGTCTGAAAATCTCAACAGAATTCTGACAGTTTACTGCCTTAATGACTTTCCTATTTCGTCACCTCATTCCACATCAGAAGAATCTATTATAAAATGAAGGTCGTCCATCAGTTTGCGTCTCCGACATATACATTTGCATAGACGCCAAATAAAACAAATTGAAATTCTGTTTAACTATAAAAATACGAAAGTTCATCCAGAATGACAAGACTTGGGATTCCAGACGTTGCAGTTTCATAACCGAATTCTGTAGAGAAAGTGACATTCTAAGCACGTAGTTATTCTTATGAGAATCTTTCGAAAGTTTTGTGCATCTCGTTTGCAAACTAAGAAGTTACTTATGACTAAATTCTATTTGATTATTTTTGGATGGAAGTTGCTATAAAATAATTAATATGCAGAAAACTTTAGCTGCAGGGTTTTTGATCAGTTTGAATGAAGTTATAATGAAAACATTCTGGAATGTGGGTAGAATGTCAGTATTATAGTTTAATCGGTAAAAAATAAAGTATGTTGTTAAAATTTTATTATTTAAAAGTTTAAAACACTTAAAATAAATTGTCATAACCTAATATGTTGGTACGCCAGTTTCACTATAAATTTGTTCTTTTAACTGTGTTAGCCATTAATTAAATTTTAATATAATAATGCGCTGAGTTTCGGTAGCATGCAGCGAACCGTTATAAGTGCAATTAATGATTGAATTTTGCTGTTATGTATAGAAGAAATATGAATTGGCTAGTAAAGTTAATTGGCCAATAGAATGAGAAAAAATGCCGAAGATAATAAGAAAAGAGCGTATCGGTTGGAACTGTTAATGTGAAAAAGATATCAGGAAATGAGGTTTTTTTATATAGTTTCTGGTGCTTAACTCTTTTTTCACTTATATTGTGCTTCGGAAAGTATGTTAATTGTTAGATAGTATTTCTCTTTATGAATATTTTGCATTAATACAGTTGTTATTTTATATGCATTTTTTTAATATTTTGATTCATTTAAATCATCATTAAATTGATTAATAATTTTAAAATAAAAAAATTAAAAATATTACATTAGCTACGGATTTTAAAATCCATAACTTTCAGGCATTATTGATTTTTTTCAACAAAATTGATGCCTGAAAATTTCAACAGAATTCTGACAGTTTACTGCCTTAATGACTTTCCTATTTCGTCACCTCATTCCACATCAGAAGAATCTAATATAAAATGAAGGTCGTCCATCTGTTTGCGTCCCAGACATATACATTTGCATAGACGCCAAATAAAACAAATTGAGGTTCTGTTTAACTATAAAAATACGAAAGTTCATCCAGAATGACAAGACTTGGGATTCCAGACGCTGCGGTTTCATAACAGAATTCTGCAGAGAAGTGATATTCTAAGCACGTAGTTATTCTTGTGAGAATATTTCGAAAGTTTGGTGCATCTCGTTTGCAAACTAAGTAGTTACTTATGGCAAAAGTCAATTTGATTATTGTTGGATGGAAGTTGTTATAAAATAATTAATATACAGAAAACTTTAGCTGTTGGGTGATTAATTTAAATAAAGTTTTAATGAAGATATTCTAGAATCGGGGTTAGAATGTCAGTATTATAGTTAAATCAGTAAAAAACAAAGAATGTTGCTAAAAGCTTTATTATTTAAAAGTGCAAAGCAGTTAGAATAACATATAGCTGTAACATATTTTGATACGTCAACTTAGTTGTGTACAACTTTTCATTGTGTTACGCCAATAGATTAAATTTTAGTACATATAATGCGTTAGGTTTAGTTTTGGTAGGATGCAGCGTACCGTTTTTGGTACTATTAATAATTGAATTGTGCATTTATGTATGGAATAGAAGTGAATTGGTTACATAGGTTAATTGACCAATAGAGTTAGAATAAATAACGAATACAACCAATAAGAAAGAAGCGTAGTGATTGGAACCGGTAATGAGGAAACGATATAAAGAAAATAGGTTTTATGTAACATCTGGTGTTTATAAAGTTGTTGTTGTTGTTTTTCCACTTTTATTGTGTTATGGAAAGTGTCATCGTAATTGTCAAATGCTATTTTTCTTTAACGATACTTTGCGTTAATGCCGTTTTTACCGCATAAGAATTTTATAAAAACATGGTTTCATTTAAATTATTATTAACTTAATTTATCATTTAAAAATAAAGTAATTAAAAATAATTTTATATTAGATACAGATTTTAAAATAAATAACTTCAAGACATTATTGATTTATTTCAACACATTTAATGACAAACTTTCAATAGAATCCATACAGTTTACTGCCTTCTAACTGCTGCCTACATATAACATAGAAAGTAGGTCGTCTATCAGTTTATGTCTCTGACATAATTGAAAATTAATGAACAATGTGACATTAGGTGAGTCCGGGAAAAATGCAAAAATTGCTTTTCAATGCCGCGGAAAAGTTGCGAATTCCAGAGACTAAAAAATTGTTTAAAAAATGAAAAAAATTTTGTATATATCTTCCGTCAGCGCATTCACTCTAAAGTTTAACGAAATGATGAAAAGTTCACGTTATTTAAAAAATTAACCTTTTTACGAACGTAATAGCTGTAATTCTTAAGTAATATAATAAAAAACATAATTCTGAAATATTATTTAAATCTATCTTCAGGTCGCGCATTTGCTCTAAATCATGGCAAGAATCGCATTTTTACGATAATCTTTTGTTTTAGCATGTCAAAAATTAAACCTTTTGGGTCCAATTTCTTTTTTCAATTTTTAGAAAAAATTACTTTTACATTAATAACATTAACACTAACTATCCAAACGAATTAATTAGTGTTTAACGAACATTTTATTGTCTGAAAGATAACGAATGTTGTTGTTTTGGATATATTCAAGTTATAATACGAATTGAATATTTCCAGCTGAGCGAAAAATTGACCAGGACGGGAATCGAACCCGGATACTTGGCTTACAAGGCCAATGCTTTTACCTGTTAAGCTATCTGGGCGATAACCGGCTGGGATTTTTCGCTTAGATAACCTTATTGGTCGTAACATCTGGTCTGTCATTTGAAACAGCTCGGCAGAATAGACCGCAGGTAATGGAACTCCATATAACGATGTATACGTAGATATACTATTATTTTTAACACAATCAAACTGACTGCCGAGCTGTTTCAAATGACAGACCAGATGTTATGACCAATAAGGTTATCTGAGCGAAAAATCCCAGCCGGTTATCGCCCAGATAGCTTAACAGGTAAAAGCATTGGCTTTGTAAGCCAAGTATCCGGGTTCGATTCCCGTCCTGGGCAATTTTTCGCTCAGCTGGAAATATTCAATTCGTATGATAACTTTACCAATCAGTTTGATTGTGTTAAAAATAATAGTATTCAAGTTATATTCATATAAAAATAGGCTGAGGAAGAATTTTGGAGATGCTTAGAAAATATTGTATTACAACATGATTTAATTTATATTACAGTTTTCTAAACCTTTTTACGCTTTATTGCATATGATTCTTTCAGGAAATGAACTTTAATTTTAAATTTAAAATTTGAAATATATATTTTTTAATAAAAGAATCACAAGTGGCGCAAGGAGAATTAAGCAAATATAATAATAATTATTATTTCTAAATGCCTAAATATAAAGGAAGTCATATATAAAATGCATAGGCATATAATAACATTGTTACACTTAAATAGAAGCAAAAGTATTTCTTAATACAAAATATTACTTCATTAAAAGACATGTACAATTAATAGTGCACCAGACCCGAAAGGGTTAAGTGTAACAGCTCTTTACAACTTTAGAGCACATGCGCGACCGGAAGATGTTGACTGATTTAAATGATATTTCAGTATTGATTTTTGTTAATATAATGCATAGGAATTTCAGTTATTAATTCTTGAAAAGGCTAACTAAAAAATTTTTTATGATACAATTTTTTCTACATTTCGGCAAACTTTACAGCGCATGTGCGACCGGAAGACATATTTTTTTTAAACCCAATTTTTAGTCTCTCAAGTTCGAAACTTTCCCGCGGTTATTGTTAATAGTATACCATTTTTTGCATTTTTTGTCACACCCAATATGCATTCGTATCGATGCCATATAAAACAAATTGGTAATCTGTTTAACAATAAAAATACGAAAGTTCATTTAAAACAGTGGTTCCCAACATTTTATTGACTACGTCCTGCCCCCCTCAAACCATCTGTAAAATCACTATCTTCCCCACCCCACTATATTTCTATAAAAGCTAACGCTTATTGTTTAAAAAATGCATACATTAGAAGCGTAGTAAATCCTAACAATAACTATTCATTCCATACATTTTAACTTACCATAGAAATGATATTTTCTCACAAATGTGTTTTCAATACAATTGTATAAATAATATGAGTTTGCACCTTTTGAATTTGGTGGCAAAAAAAAATTTGATGTACTATTCTAACTTTTTTCAATATTAAAGAAAAATGTAATACGGTCTGTATTTTATCTTGATGAAATATCTTGAAGAGACGTGCATTTTGGAATTACAGTTTAATGCATTCGTGCATTTTATAATTCATTTTAGTAACTTATCAAACGTTGGTTGGAAAGTTTTGGACATTGAGGCTTCTGCACATAACATAATATATAGGAAGAGTTTCAAAATTCACATTTTATCACAAAATATATATATATGAACTTTAAAATGTTCAAGTTTTGCTTAACAGGCATTTAAAATAATCCACTATATGTGTTAATAATTAATTTCATTTAAAACATCTTGGTACTTTCAAGCCTTAAACAGGCTCTTCCTCAGAGAGTATGATTTATACAAATACATGGTTTCGTTTGGAAAATGAACGAGCTAACATCTTATTTCCCACATAAGTTTCATATTTTATTTTCACATTAATTTTCCATAATCATTTTTTACGCATAACATAAAATTTTTCTTCTTTGTCAAATGTTGTTATCTTTCATGTGTTATCTGATTTAAAAAAATGTATATGTCATCAATTTCAAATCAATTAGAAATCCTTGAAAAATCTGGCATTTTTTCGCTCTTTTTTTGGAAAACTATTGTTCAAAATAGACTAATTACAACTTCAACGTTAAGAGTTCACATGGATTACATAGCGAAAGATTACAGGCATGCTTCTATAAATAGCTGTTATTTAAACTATTTTAAACTACAGTACTCTCACTTAATATACACTATATATATATAACATTAATACATGAACGAGTTTATTTTCTGTGTTTGCGCGCATTTTACGTTATATGATATAAAATGATTTAAAAATGTGTAAAATATAATGCGTAAAAATTTTAGCAGTAGAAAGATTTAAACAAATTTGTTTTCTAAAATTATTTTTAATTTGATACGTAACTTTATAAAGTATTCACAATTGAAAATTTATTACATAATCCGTTTTATCGTAACGCTATTAATGATATCTAAAAATGATAATGATATATTAATAATACTTTCCTTGTTTTTTTTGTATTAAATGTAACAGCTGTCATTTTACTGTCAGCACTCAGGTCTAGAGTTCTAGCAGAGACAGTTATTTTTGCCTTAGGCAATCGTATCCAAAACTGACAATACTGGAAGACCATTATTTTGGTACTTATTTTAATATTTTGTCTTTATTTTTACATGGTCCGCATTTATTTACATTGGATACGTAGTTGGATTGGAATACATTACCAGCTGGATATTTACATTAAGGAGACAGTGGATATATAAAACCAATTCCCTCTATTTTCAATGGATACATTTGAAAACTGGCAAATGTGTTAAAGGCAAATGCAAACAGTTGTATTCAAAATTTGGTGTTAATATGATAAAAAATTTGGTGTTAAATTATTCAATTTTCCAATTTTTAAAATAACAAAAAATTGCCCTATTTTAAAATGTCCCATGCGCATTTCTTTTACATAAAATAAAATGATATTTATTTTTACATATTACAATGGAAGTTCGCATGAATTGTAAATATATATTATGAATATATGTTTGTTAAATTGAAAAACATATTATAATGGACGTTTGACACTAATGTATGGATAATTGTATTGTTACATCAATTAATTCTATTAATATAATTTAATTAATTTACAAGATTAAATTGTACCTAACTTTTAATAAATTGGAGACGTATAATATTATTTTTAAGTGTAAGGGGTAAATATTTTAATTAGCTATTTTTAAAACTTAAATCATCTTACATTAAGATAATACGTTTAGCTTAGTATATTCAAATTAAATGATTTTGGATGATCTTAATAGGGTAAACTATGGCAATGTGGTATAAGTTATTAAATTCAATGGTTCATATATTGTAATAAAATTAATATATATATATACACTATATTGTCATTGATTATGGGACACTTGCGATTTTAGGCATTTTACTAAATATCTAGAAAAATACATGAGGAATCATCTCGAAAATCTTAGTGTATAAATATAATAGTATACGTCATACATCTCCGTGAAGATTTTTTCCCGAAACTCCAAAGGGGACCGTCAACAAATTAAAAAAGAATGAATATCTTTTGAATAACCCTGTCAAAACTAATGTAACAAAAGCGCTCAAACTCTAGATTGCGATTGAATGCCTTATTGTAATAAGCCTTGTTCATTTTTATGCAAATAGCATGCATACTCGCAGAGTAATTAAGGTTTTTATAAAAATGATCCCGAATTTTTCCAAGTTTTTTCCTTATAATTTTCAGAGTTCTTAATATAAAATATTATTTTTTTCAGAAAATATGACAAACAACATTGCACACAGTACCCTGTAATCATAATTTAAAAATAATGAAAATTGTATAAAAAATGAATTGGTTTACTAAATAATTTTTTACTGCGCATGCGTCAACGATATCAAAATTTCATTTGCATATTATGTTAGCTAAATGTATAGAGCAACTTTTGTGAAAGTCACAAAATCATAACTTGAAAATTCTGATAATAATCGTCAATTGAATAAGTCGAAAATCCGTTATTCTCAAAATGAAGCAAAAACAAGAGGGGTTGTATCCATATATTCATTGATTAGTGTCAATATAGAATACACAATATGGGATGTACTACTGCATTTGGATAAAATCCCTCATTTTTTTGCCCTTTTTCTATAGACGATTACTTTCAGAATTTTCAAGCTATGATTTTGAGACTTTTACAAAAGTTGCTCTATACATTTAGCTAACATAATATGCAAATGAAATTTTGATATCTTTGACGCATGCGCAGTAAAAAATTATATAGTAAAACTACTCATTTTTCATACAATTTTTATTATTTTTTAATTCTGATTACAGGATACTGTGTGCAACGTTGTTTGTCATATTTTCTGAAAAAAAATGTTATTTTATATTAAGAACTCTGAAAATTATAATGGAAAAACTTGGAAAAATTTGGGACCATTTTTATAAAAACCTTAATTACTCTGCGAGTGTGCATGCTATTTGCATAAAAATGAAGACAGTGTATTACAATAAGACATTCAATCATAATCTAGAGTTTGAGCGCTTTTGCTACACAAGTTTTGACAGGGTTATTCAAAAGTTATTCATTGTTTTTTAATTTGTTGACGGTCCCCTATGGTGTTTCGGTAAAAAATCTTCACGGAGATGTATGACGTATACTATTATATTTATACACTAAGAGTTTCGAGATGATTCCTCATGTATTTTTCTAGATATTTAGTAAATTGTCTAAAATCGCAAGTGTCCCATAATCAATGGCAATATATATATATATATATAATTAGAAAAAGTATTTTGATAATTATGTTTCATCTTTGATTCTTATTTAGTATTGTAGATAGAATGTAAAATAAAAATTTTAAAAGAATCTTATAACTAGGAATGTGGACGTTTCGAAGGCTAGAAATATGCATAATTTTCAAATTTGAGAAAACAGAATTTTAAATAAAACAAACTGCATAAATATATACAGTTTTCCCAAATGTAGAATCTTATGCCAATACAAAGAAGCTTCAGAATTGAAAAATTCTTTTTGCACATGATAGATTTGAGCATATAGTTTCGCAATTCTCGAAAAAGAAAAAAAAATCTCTTTTTGTCGAATTTCATAATTTTGAATGTGCATTGTTCGACATAAAGATGAAAATATTTGTACCTGAGAAAAATTGCTTAGAAAAAAATATATAACAATATAATAAGCGAAAAAATTTCCTTTTTAAATTATTTCTTTGTACATAAGTTTCTGAAGTTCTTGTCAAGAACTGATGCAATATCTTAATCTTGAATCCAAATACTGTGAAGGTGATATCTCATCTTCTCTAAGGCCAAATAAAGAGACATTTCAATTTATCTTGAAGATTCGCTGAAGACCCAAACCTCACTGGTAAGTCACGTTTTTCTTTTGTGGGTCTAGAGACTTAGTAGACAAAAAAAAATTTCTTCTCGTGGGTGTTGTAAAACCTGTATCCTCCTGTACCTGGGGACTCTATTTTGTCGAAAAGTACTGTTGGAATGTGACATTTTCAGCAATTCCGGGAGGGTATTTCTTTCCTTAAATCGGAAATATATATAAAATGTAACATATTTGTCTTCCTGAAGCAAAATAGTTGGGAAAAAATCTCATTGTTTCAGAGTAATATCGCGCCAGTATTATGTTAATAGCTTCTTGGAAATACATTCTGGCAGTACTAAAATTAGATTTTCATTTATTTTAATGATATCGAAGGTTAACACTGAGCATTATGACTTTCTGATTTTAAGGAGTTTTGGGGGTCAGAATTTTTTTTTTTTTTATATAATTTACTGGGTACTTGTAAATGTTTTTTCTCCTGAATTGTGTTATTCTATAAAGATAGCTTTCCCAATGAAAAGGTTTTGATAACTTTGAAATATTTGTTCATTTTAATTTTGTAATTTTAATAAGAGAATTGATATGGATGGCATTTAATCTACGATTTTCTCTCTGTTTTTGTTAGAGATTTGCATTATTTTTTTCTTAAATTATAGATATAATATATATCTTCTCTGCGCGTGTATGTCATTGAACTCCTCCTAAACGACTGGGCCGATTTTAATGAAATTTTTTGTATGTGTTCCAGTGGATACGAGAATGGTTTAGATTTACATTTCATCGAAATTGATTCAGTATTTTTTTAGTAATAAGGCCAAAACTAATAAAGTTAGTGATTTTTCGCTAATTAAAAGTGTTGAATAAGTTCGCTGAATAGAGTATGGACATTATGGCCTGTGACAGTGGTCTAAGGCGCCAGATTTAAGCTCTGGTTTTCGAAGAAAGAAATCGTGGGTTCGAACCCCGCTACTGACATACGTGTATGATTTACAATAATTTTTCCTGTATTATAATTTTAATTAACCGACTTCAGAAAATCGTTAACTTTTAACTAAAAAGGGAAAAATAAACTTTTATATTAAAAAAAAATTAAACCGACTACAAAAACTACTGCAAAGTGAAAAATAATTTCCTTACATAATTGTAATAAGAAATTAATTTAAGAGCGTAGTATTTATCATGCGTATTATTATATTTGTTTACATTTTTTTTATTTTTTGGAGTCTGTGCCAGGAAAACGTCTGTCGGGTCCGCTAGTATATATATATACCTTAAATAACTTCGGTAACATTAAAAAAAATAAACATACATATAAAAAAAAATAAATTTTCTAAAGGGGATTTTAATTTTTAGGTTAAAGAAAATAGTTAATTTTTAAAAATATAGAATGAATTCGTTCAGCGTTACATTTAGAAATTTTAAAATACACACACTAGTGCTGTGGTAACACATTTTATATATGTACTTAGACTTAACATATATTAATGCATTAAAAATGTATTTTTGGTAAAACATCTTCTGGTAGTTTAAAATATCACCGGTGTTATTTGTAAAACATAAATTTTAAAAATCTCTGTTACTACTACAATTATTATTGCTGTTGTTGTCATGACGATAAATTAACCCAAAACTTTACATTTTTTTAAGGTAACGTTGATTCTAAATAGCGATTATATTCCAAGAAGGATCCCTGTAAAAGGAATGTATATATGTAATGAACATTTATATTTTAATAAAACATTTATTAATTTATACATTTTATTTATTTTTTCATAACTATTTCGAAATATTTATGAAATATTTTCAAAAAGGCTTTAAATAAAATTTCCGATATAAAATAATATTACACATTTACTTGAAGAAAAGCAGTTGTTTTAAGAGACTAAATTTTAGGAGCAAGTAAAAATTTTAAATGTGTATATCTATCGTTAAATCTGACAATCTCATGGGTAAAAATTTATCTGCGTATAACTAATTTACTCAAGTTTTGCATAATGCACACATATTTTGCAAAAGTTAACTGAAAATTGAAGAATATTGGCTTTTAGTTTATTTTTATGGTTTTTGAAACAAAATTCAAGAAAGAAATAACTTTGTATACGTAATAGTTAGTCAATAAGTAATTATATTTGGAAAAGTACTTAAGGTAAACACCTTCGGAAGTGATTGTTTGAAATTTTTGAAAGTTTCTCTTGTTATCCTTTTTTTATAATGATATTTACATTAAAATTTTGAAAAAAAAATAAAAAAAATAGCAATTACACAGAAATTACTTTTTCTAAGAGAAAAATAGTCAAAATTATGTTAAAAATTGACATTTTCGCAAGATGCGATAGTTCAAAAATAAAACAATGTATTGACATTTTATAAATTGCATAAAAAACAGAATAATTATCTCTAGAACTTAGACTACATACATTATAATCAAATCTGTATCTTAGATTACATGGCAGTTAAAGTAATAATGTAATGAAAAATTTGCAAAATTTGTCATTTTTATCCTTGTAAATATAAAAAAAACTATTATATTATCATGCGTGTAGTTTATCCCCCCAAAATATATTTGTAAAAAAAAAAAGTACAGAAAATTTTCTGGCTTTTCATGCATAATTTTTGGTTTGTAGTAAAAATCAGAAACTTCATTTTGAGAAAAAGCCTAAAAGTAACTTTTAAACACAATTCAAAAGCTGTAATAGCTGTAAATTTAAACGGCTGTAACTTTGGTTATAATTAAGATACATACACAATTTAAGCAGAATTCGAAATATTAAAAAAAACCGATTTTAATATTATTGCATAAATGAAAAATTGATATTTTGATTGAAAATTACGTTTAAAAGATTTTCGGATACCTTAAATTTTTAAATATTGAAAACATTTTAATTAGAAATGATTATACAATTTGACTATTTCACAATCGCGTGAAAACCACAAGAGGTGCTGAAAATGTCCACCGTTGCACTGATAACATTTGCCATTGTCAACATGTTGATGCATATTTTGAATTGCATGTTTCAGCATTTCTATTGCTTCAGGTGATTTATATAATGATGTTTTGAGCTGCTGAATTGACCTAACCCTAATTTTATGTATCATATTATTTAGATGACACTTTAAATTGTTACAACGTTTATTCACTGATGTGGCATTCCACGAAATTTAAATTGTTAGTAAAATATTTCATAATTTATGTAAGTTTGAATAATAAATAACAGTTTGTTCTTTAAACAAAATGTTATGCATGTCTCTCTGCCTCTGTTCATAGAAGAGATTTTATTGAAAGTTCATGAGAATTTAAAAAAAATTGTGGTACCTAAAAAATTTTCATCAATTAATTACAAATTCAATCTATATATAACAATATTTTCTGTACCAAGAACTTAAGAAAACTTGAATTTTTCGATTTTGAGTAAATCGAAATTTTTGTTAATTAAATTTGTTTTCCTTTATAAACTTTTTTTCCTTTACGATTTTTTTTTCAATTTTAAATATATTTTAAACGTTTTTCTATAATACATTAAGCTCAAATTATGTCTATGTAATTCCTAAAACCACAGTTAGAAATTTTTGTTTTTTATGGTTCTATGTATTGCAAACGTAGATACTTTTTGACATTGAGAAGTTTATAACAATTATGAAATCCCTAAATTGTTCCTTTTAAAAAATCTCTCTATATATCAGTATCTTTATTTGCTATTTTAAAAAAGGTACTCTCTAAATTGCAGTTCACGTTACATAATTTTTTAAAGTATTTAACTACATTAAAGATTTATAACGATTTTTATTCAAAGTTTTTTTTTAAATACCACATATTTAGATTTGCAGCCATACCGATATCTAATAAAAACGAACGATAAACCTCGAAAACAAACATCTTTGATTCCGTAAATAAATCCAATGGAAGTTGTATAATTACACAATCAAGAACGTGATATAATTATATTTTAATGTTTTTGTGTAAATCAACATATTATTCCTTCAAATTAAAAATTTACACTTTTTTAATCTTTTAACTAAGAATTTAAATTTTATCATAAAAGTTTTTCTTTTAATTTATTAAGTTTAAAGTCTTAAATAACTAGTGTAACTACAGTTAGGCATGTTTTACTTTTGTGGCTCTATGTATTGAAATTCATTTATTTTCATCAGTTGATTACAATTAGAAAGCCTTTAAATTGCCTTAAGTTATTCAACTGTTTAATTAAATATAACAAAACTAGATCTTAATTTGTTATTTAAAAAAGTGTTTCCCAAATTGCAGTTGTTAATGTATAAATTATGAAAATATTACTTTATTACATACAAGATTTATAACAATTTTTATGGGGGTTTTCTAAACTGTCATACATTGTAGATTTGTGATACAGTAAAACCTCTATAACGGACACTCCCGAATAGCGGACACCTCTATTTAACGGACAGTTTTCTAATCCCTACCCCCAAAACCTTAATTTTTGTATGTTTAACCTCTGAATAACGGACATTCCGAATAGCGGACACTATTTTCAGCGATAAAATAATGAAAATGGTATTTTTTAACGAGAAAAAAAATTTAAAAAAAGTAAAAATGCCTCTAAATTTAACAGGACATTGTATCATAAATTTTGTGATCATAGATAAATGTAGATCGTGAGCTGGGGAAAATCCCCCCCCCCCCTCCACGTTCAGTGTTGAACTCAGGGGGCTGCCCGAGAGGGACATTTTCCAGAACATTCAAATGTCCCCCCGGAAAAGTTTGAGATTTTATTCTTTTAATGGTCCAAAAGTGCAATTCTCCCCTCTCCTCTCGGAACTCTAAAATGTCCAATAACACCATAATTGAAAAACAAATTACATGTAATCACAAGCAAAAGTAAACTTTTGTAACAGATTTATTTTCATACAAATGTAATAAACAAAGGATAAAGAGGCGCACAATTTTATTTCAGTTTTATTGCTTATTTATTTTTTTTCTTCTAATTAATCATATAATAGAAATTTTAGGACATATAAAAGTCAATTAATGAAACATTAAGCACTACTTAGTGATTTTTGAATCTTTGAGGTTTTTCCAATAGCGGACGCCTCCGAATAGCGGACAGTTTCTGCGTTCCCGAGGTGTCCGTTATTTAGAGGTTTTACTGTATTAAATAAAAATGACAAAAAAAACCTCGACAAAAGGTTCTTTTGATATATTAAATAATTCCTGTGACTATAATTAATCATAAATGCATATTTTAAAAATTAATTTCTCACTTAAAATTATTGGATATTTATTACGTGAACTATCACATTACAAACTAACAAGGAAAAGGCCAACTTTAGTAATCACAGATTTTAATTATTTTAATATATGTTGTAGGGCAGAACCCCTTAGTCTCGGGTTCAGTGGATTTTATACAACGCCCCTTAGTTCTTGAGAAATTGGGGAGGGGGAATTCTAATATTATGACACGACACAAATACTTACTTTGAAAATAAAGATTATAGTTGATGGAACCCGAGTTGGTATAGCTTTAGCTTTTTGACCAAAGGTCCCGGGATCTATACTTGGTAGAGTTACATTTTTTAAAATCTCATTTTTTTCTTTTGTAAGTTTACTTACAGTTATAATATAAAAACCTTGATATCGTATCTGAACAACAATTTTAGCACATTTAAAGAATAATTTAGCAGTTTTGATTTTAAAAAATATTTTTCATCAATTAAATAGATTCTTCCAAAATTTCTGTTTTGAAAAACAGATAAGATTAAAAATTCTGTAAAAGTCATGAAAAAAAAAAATTATTATTCGAAAGTTTTTTTTAAATATTGATCATTTAAGAGGTTAAATACTATCATTTCTACATGTCGAAAGTAACTAATTGTTACGACAAAATAATACTCGATGAAAATACACATATTATTAAAAGAATACCAGATCCGGAAGGGTAAGATTTTCAACTATACCGCTGTATAATAAAAACTACGGCAAGACCTGGAAAAAAAGACTTGTCTTTGATTCGGTAACTAGATTCTCTGGAAGCCTTTATTGCTAACGCAGTCACGAACGTCTTTTGTGGGACTTAAGACAAGCCAGACAAGAATTTCCCCATGTGACATCTTAAGTTGTAGAGCAATGGCAGCTTGGAGGGGTTCAAGAGAATGTTATTGGGTATGTGAGAATAATAAAAACATCTCGTCAACAATGATTTTGTTTCCATGAATGTAATTCTTTTTCTACAGCCAGATGCTTGGCGATAGGCAATGTTATTTCTGGTAGTTTTTTAGAGAAATTCGCGGAATGTAAAACAGGAAACAGGCAGAAGTGAAAGTCGTTTTATTAAAAGAGTTTGGTGAACGGCTTGTAAAAAAAGTTGAGCACGAAAGTTTATTTAGCACTAGTTAATCCTTTTCCTACGTAATTATTTATCTAGGGAACTTGCTTCATCACATTTATTATCGTCTTTAATATCTGCGAATATACTGGAATTCGAAAATTATAATAATGTGAAATATAAACATGTTTTTTAATAAGATTTTATTAACCAAAAACAATCTTATGAAACTGTCACAAATCTTATAAAAGCAATGTATACTCAACAACACACGCAGAGAGAATTTGATGTTTTAACATAAAAAGATGTTTAGGTCTTGTCTGTGTGACCCAGTAAAGCCAGGGAATCATTAGAACATAAATTTGAACTTCCATTTAAATTTTCTGCAAATTCTTATCAATCAATACTTTTTGATTAAATTGTTAAAGCCATTTGGAATCAATATATTCATTTTGAATTAACTTGTACATCTCATTATATGCTGAATTTATAAACGTTTTCTTTAGAACTGTCATGATATTTAGATTTGCACTTATATCGGTCTCTAATAAAAAGGACGAAACGACCTCGAAAAAAAGACATGCCTTTGATTCCGTAACTAGATTCTGTAGAAGCCTTTATTGCTAACGCAGTCAGGAACGTCTTTTGTGGGACTTAGTACAGGCTAGACAAGAATTTCCCCATGTGACAACTTAAGTTGTAGAGCAATGGCAGCTTGGAAGGGTTCAAGAAAATGTTATTGGGTATGTGAGAATAATGAAAACTTCTCGTCAACAATGATTTTGTTTCCATAAATGTAATTCTTTTTCCTTCAGCCAGATGCTTGGCAATAAGCAATGTTTTTTTCTGGTAGTTTTTAGAGAAATTCGCGGAATGTAAAACAGAAAATAGGCAGAAGTGAAAGTCGTTTTATTAAAACAGTTTGGTGAACGGCTTGTAGAAAAATTTGAGCACGAAAGTTTATTTAGCACTAATTAATCCTTTATTTACCAAATTATTTATCTAGGGAACTTGCTTCATCTGAATTATCGTCTTTAATATCTGCGAATATACTGGAATTCGAAAATTATAATAATGTGAAATATAAACATATTTTTTAATAAGATTTATTAACCAAAAAACAATCTTATAGAACTTTTACAAATCTTATAAAAGCAATGTATACTCAACAACACATGCAGATAGAATTTGATGTTTTTACAAAAAAGATGTTTAGTTCTTGTCTGTGTGACCCAGTAAAGTCACGTAGAACATAATTTTGAACTTCCATTTAAATTTTTTGCAAATTCTTATGAATCAAGTCTTTTCGATTAAATTGTTAAAACCACTTTTAATCGCTATATTCATTTTGAATTAACTTGTACATCTCATTATATGCTGAATTTATAAACGTTTTCTTTAGAACTGTCATGATATTTAGATTTGTACTTATATCGGTCTCTAATAAAAAGGACGACAAGACCTCGAAAAAAAGACATGCCTTTGATTCCGTAACTAGATTCTCTGGAAGCCTTTATTGCTAACGCAGTCACGAACGTCTTTTGTGGGACTTAAGACAAGCCAGACAAGAATTTCCCCATGTGACATCTTAAGTTGTGGAGCAATGGCAGCTTGGGGGGGTTCAAGAGAATGTTATTGGGTATGTGAGAATAATAAAAACGTCTCGTCAACAATGATTTTGTTTCCATGAATGTAATTCTTTTTCTACAGCCAGATGCTTGGCGATAAGCAATGTTATTTCTGGTAGTTTTTAGAGAAATCCGCGGAATGTAAAACAGGAAATAGGCAGAAGCGAAAATCGTTTTATTAAAACTGCTTGCTGAACTCCTTGTAAACAAGTAAGAAAAAAAAATCAATTCGTACTTAAGTCAACAAAGAAAATTTTTATTTTAGTTACTTTTTATCAAATAATTACAATTAATAATATTAATATGTTTAACTCTTTCGCGTCTGGTGTACTATTAATGGTATATGTATATTAATGGATTATTATTTTGTCTTAAGAAGTACTTTTGCTGCTGTTTATATATATAGTAATGTTAATATAAGTCTATGCATTTACTATATGATTTTATTTATCTTTAGAAATTTAGTAATATTAATTATCTGCTTAATTTTGTTAGTGCCGTTTGAGATTCTTTTATTTTAAACATATATTTCGCTCTTGAAATTTAAAACGAAAATTACTTTCCTGAGATAATTTTGTGTAATAAAATGCAAAATGTATTAGAAAGTTGTAATATTCGTTAAATCTCATAATAATACAATATTTTCCAAACATCTCCAAAAATTCTTCCTTAGCCTATTGTCATATGAATATGAATTGGATAGAACGAAAAACAAAAACATTCGTTATCTTTCAGACGATGAAATATTCGTTAAATACTAATTATTCTATTTGGATACCTAGTGTGAATGTTATTAACATAAAAGTAGTTTTTTTTTTAAACTGAAAAAAAAATTCGGAACCGAAAGGGATGTGTATATAAAATAAAGGAATCACCAACGGTGCAAATTGAATTAAGTAAACTGTTTTTACTAAATATCAAAACATAAAAAAAGGCAAGGCATAGACAAATAGTGTCGTTTCTTTATGCAGAAAGTAATTAGATAATTGTTAAAACAAAATAATACTCAATTAAAATGAATGTACTATTAGTAGTACATTAGAGCCGAAAGTGTAAGATTTGCACTTATGCCGGTCGCATTTTCGGAAAGAATCGCGTTTTGAGTACTTTATCGCCAGAACAACGATTGGCGCGGAGATGAAGTCAGTGCTATGCACCCTTTCTTGTTTATGACGTCAAACGCCTAGCGAATAGCAACCCTTCCTTCTGCAAAGAGATCGCGCTTATTGTTCATTTTTTCCGTAAATGTTATCAAGCAAAGACTATAATATGAGGAAATGTTATTCACCGTTGTTTACGATTAAAACATAGTTTAAAACTAAGAGCTTTTTCAGATTAAAATGCTTTAAATTTCACAGAACATCTAAACATAGGTGTTTTTTTTTTCTTCTCAATTTAAAATTATTATTTCCTTAACTCGCTATGTTCGAAGAAATTGAGAAATTAATTAAAAACAGTAGTAAAGGTTCACTTGTAATAAATATAATTCTATTAATCATTGTTTTATGACACATTTGAACTTAGTTTATTTTGTGTTTGGCGATGCAGCTAATGGGATGTTCTCGCTTTCGCCAACTCGCCAAGGCTGGTTCTCAAAACGTGATTCTTTCTGAAAATGCATACCGGTCTATAATAAAAAAGACGGCACGACCTCGCAAAAAAGGCATGTCTTTGATTCGGTAACTAGATTCTCTGGAAGCCTTTATTGCTAACGCAGTCACGAACGTCTTTTGGGGGACTTAGGACAGGCTAGACAAGAATTTCCCCATGTGACATCTTAAGTTGTGGAGGCAATGGCAGCTTGGAGGGGTTCAAGAGAATGTTATTGGGTATGTGAGAATAATAACGTCTCGTCAACAATGATTTTGTTTCCATGAATGTAATTCTTTTTCCTACAGCCAGATGCTGGGCGATGAACAATGATATTTCTAGTAGTTTTTTGAGAAATTCGCGGAATGTAAAACAGGAAATAGGCAGAAGCGAAAATAGTTTTATTAAAACTGCTTGCTGAAATTCTTGTAAACAAGTAATGTAAAAAAATATATACTTTAACAAATTACGATTATTTGGAAAATGATATTTTCAAAGACTAAAATTATAGACTTATAAATAAATTCTAGTTTAAAAATATTAATAATAAACGTCATTTTTGGGATGGACAAAACATGGCGTATGTAATAGCAAAGTCACATTACGTACGTCATTAATTAAACATTAATATTCCTGGATCAATCATAAATAAATAAACTATAGGGTGATGCTAAACATATTTTAGTTTTAAGATTTATAAGGCACGCTTTTATTTTATATAAAATGACGTCATTTACATCCGCTGGAGAATAGAATATTTATAAGTCTCAAACAACTTAAGTATGCGTATGACGTTACTATCAAGAAACTCTAAAAAATCCAATGATTTATATACCTTCATTTATTTTTAACAGAACTATAAATACTTAAAATTAAATGTACGTTATAATAATTCTAAGTTTTAGCAGACATCATTAATTTATATTTTATCAAAAAAAAAAAAAAAGCATTTTAAGTGCATTTTGTTGTTGTTAGGGGGATATTGCAACAAAACAATGTGACAATAACAGAGTTATAGATGGCACGTTCAGAAGTCAATCCGACAAACTCCGGTTTTTTTAAAACTCGGGTAATGACATGATTGCGTGGAAATTTTCCTATATATCTATACAGAGGTTATGAATTACCCTTGATCATAAGACAATTAATGAATGTAATCAAAATATTGTGAAAAAACAGTAGTTTACAGATATACAACTTTGACTGTTTAAAATGTGCCTTTTTATTGGATGGAGTTAATCAGACTGATTTCTAACCGCCTCATATTACGTACGACATGGATAAAACTTTATTATTGCTGTAATCATCATAAACAAATTTTAAATGAAATTTTCCTTTTTACAATTTTTGGAACTGCAAATTTTTAAACTTCTAAACATTGCACTTTTTAAATTTTTACACCGTTTCGTAGAGAAAAAAAAATGCACATTTTAAATGAAATTTCTTTATCACAAAAATCTCTATCACAATTTGTTTTCAAATTATCAAAGTTTTTAAAATTGTTTTTTTGTTATTGTGGCAACAATCAGAGAACGAAAAATAAATTGTTCAATTCAACCAATAAAATGATTCAGATATACTTAAGATTTCCCAGTTCTCTACAAAGGACAACAACTATTTTCCAAATAGTTAAAAATTGAAGTCAATTCCTACTTAGGAAAAAAAAATAGTTACTTTTTATTAAATATTTAATATAAATATGGCAGAGTAGTACTTTTCTTAACACTTTTGTTTTCCTTTCTTTAATTGTCGTTTGCGTTATGTTGTAGTTTCTTTTTCTATATAAAACTAAAATTTAATAAATGTAATAAATTAGTTAAGGGAGACCCGTAAAAAAAAAACCCCAAAATTTTTATTATTGATTTTTAAAATAATGAATTTTGGTGTACTATTTAAAAATCTTCTTGTAAGGAATAATTAGCAAAAAAATTCACTTTTTATTAAAAAGTATATTTTTTATGGGGATTTTTGATTTTTTTTTTTTTTTTTTTTTTTGTCGAAAAATACAGTTTTTAAAATTACTACTCCTCATACAATTTTTAATATTTTGATATTACTAAAATTTCTTAAATAGTGTTATAGTATATAGAAAAGAACGAAGGAGAGATATTTTAAATTTTCTATTTTAATCGTCTAAAAAAAAAAAAAATACGCATTGTAAATTTCCTTAAATTCGTTATAATTTTCATGATTACCAATTTATGTAAAATATTCAGAAGTAGCTAAAAAAAATATCTTCCCTTACTTTAGTTGCAAATTTTTTTAAGATTCTAAAAACATAAACACTTTGTTTCTAAATCATTTTACCACTGAGCCTTAGTACTTTGAGCTTAAGCAAAATATGAAAAAAATCATTCTCAGGAAAACACGTTTTAAATGGCCGCTAGTCCTTTAAACTCTATAGTGAGTATAATTTAAAAAGCTCATTTTCTACCTGTTCCAAGTGTCCCCGAGTTCTGAAATTTTGCATGGATATGTATAATATAATACGCAAATATGTATTTTATCGTTCTCTGGGGATTTTTTAACTTTTGATGATTTTTGGTCGAAAATGGGGTTCGGGTCTCCCTTAAAACTTTAAATTGATAAATTAATACATAATTAACGTATAATGATCTGATTTTTCTTATCAGAAATTTTAAAATCTGAAATTTATCGAAAGAAAGAATTTTTTTTTTTAAATTATACATGTATTTAATTATAAGAAATTGCTGTATCACAAAACCGTGAATTTCAAAATAAAAATGTCTTTAGCTACACAAATGTTTTTTATCCCCTTAATCTACTTTATGCAGTTAATTCTTTGTTAGGAAAAGTTATCCTTATACGAAAAAAATAATTCTGATTAAAAAGTTAATCTCTTAAGGGTGTATTCGAAAAAACGCTTTTCCACCTTCAGCAGCTCGAACCTTTCCGATACAATTTCAGACACATTTTTAAAAGTAGAAACATGAAACTTGCTGAGGGGATTCTTGAAGGGATGTATGAGGTGCCGTGTGATGTCATTTTAAGCTCAATTTATTAGAATTTGATTTATAAACAATTACCTTATCAGTATGACACTTTTTTTCATTCCTAGACCTCCCACTTCGGAAAAATCGATTCAAATTGCCGTTTATGATTGCTTTTTGTGAAATATTTTCTGCATTTATCAAAGAATCGACATTCACGGCACCTTGTGTACTTTTTAAATAAGAAAATCTGAGTTTGATGGGTTTGAGAGCAAAAATGAATTCAAAAATAAATCGAAAATAAGCAGTTTGAATCGAAATACACCCTTAAAAGGCGAACTGTTAGTACTTATAAATGTTTATTTTTCTTACAATGCGTGCTTATACCTGTAATCCTTTGATTAAAAAAATTATAACGCTTATAAATTTCGGATTATTGGATATACAATTTTAAGGTGTATTGTAATTTTTCATTCCAAATAATTAACTAGACATTTCATAAACTTTTCGTAAATGTTTCAAAAATTTTTAGATGCTGGATTTTTTGATAGAAAAGAAATATGTATTACATCGTTATCGACGTTTTAACCCCCTTGGGGAAGAGCTACACGTATACGTGCCGCAAAAAGGGCTTAAAATCCTTTTACTTACTCTTGCAATCTTTACTTACTCTTTACTTGCTCTCTTACTTTGTCTTGCAATCGTTTTGAAAATCGAAAAAAAAATTTGACGGATTTACAGGTTTTAGATAGTGAAGGTTCCGAAAAACATATTTTTAGAAAAAAAAATTTTGCCGTCTGTCTGTCTGTCTGTAAACGCTCTATCTCCCGAACAAATTGAGATAGAGACTTTAAATTTTGTATATAATTAGTATGTAAGAATGGAACGAAGCCTATTTAATATCAGCAACCTCGATTATCCGGAACTATATTTTTCGGACTCTCGAAAAATTCATTCCGATGAATGGTATATAAAAATTTTCGAATAATTTTGTTCTAAGGAATGGACGTAAAAGGCAATAAAATAACACACATTTTGCATATAGAACAAAGTCGATCGTATTATTAGTTGCCGAGATATTTGTAATGATGTTTTCCACATTCTTCGATTTTTCATGACTCTGTATTTTATTCAAATTTCAATTCAGAGGTATATTTTAATTGGAAATGAGACGCTTAATCCGACGCAGTTAATTGTTAGTTAATAGAAATATTATTTTTGGAGTTATAAGGATGCTTTTTTTACGCAGTTCGGTACTACTTGAGTAGTTTGGCGTTTTATATAATTTGTCGAAATTGGTACATCAGCAGTTCTTTAACCTTCCGTCTACCAGACAATACACCCATTTATCTACGGCAACACCTAATTTTAATTCCAAACTTGCAAACGGCACCAGTAATATTTTAATATAATTTTGCTTTTACAATAAAAGCTTAAATTAAGGAATTCGTAATATCTAGACAAGTCCTTTATAAATTCCGGTGTCAATCGACAATTTCTCATTTTACCATTGACACCAGAAATATTGCTGACGGGTCCAATGGACCCGTCTGGTAGACGGAAGGTTAATATAGCATTACTATGTATATTAACAATATTTAAATTTTGTTTATGAATTTCAATGCATTGTATAAGTAGTTTTCACATATTTTATTTTCATATACATATCGATGATGGGTAAGTATTACGGTGGCCCCCAACGACTAGTTTTATTCCCCCCAGTAAAATTGTATTGAAAAGTTTGCCTTATTTAATTGGAGCATTTTGTTTTCAGATTTGATAAGGCATAAATTATTGTTTTTCAAACTGGTGACAAAACATAAAAAATTTCGTAAAAGGCTCTCGTCCCGAAGGGGTTAAAGAATGTTTTCGATTAATCTATCATTATACGTTTTAAAGAATATTTTCGATTAATCTATCATTACAGGTTTTTAAGAATACTTTCGATCATTCTATCATTATTATACTTTTTAAAGAATATTTTTATTAACATATCATATATATAATTTCTAAAGAATATTTTTATTAATATAACATCTATATACTTTTAATATTTTCGATTAATATGTCTTAATTGTACGTTTTAAAGAATATTTTCGATTAATCTATCATTACAGGTTTTTAAGAATACTTTCGATCAGTCTATCATTATTATACTTTTTAAAGAATATTTTTATTAACATATCATCTATATAATTTCTAAAGAATAATTTTTATTAACATATCATCTATATAATTTTTAAAGAATAATTTTTATTAATATATCATCTATATAATTTTTAAAGAATAATTTTTATTAATATAACATCTATATACTTTTAATATTTTCGATTAAAATATCTTCATTGTACGTTTTAAAGAATATTTTCGAATGTAACAGCATCATACGTTTTTAAGAATACTTTTGATAAATCTATCATCATAATAATTTTTAAGATTATTTTGTATTAATCTATCATCCATGTACTTTTAAGAATATTTTTGATTAATCCATCCAGATTTATAGTTAATTACAAAAATTTTAATGTCGGTTTCTCCCACAAATGACTGATGGATTCAATAACTTGCAAACGGTGACAGCTATTTAAAAAATTTTTGCAGGAGGGTTATGTATAATGTCAAGAGTTTTTTTTTGCCGTAATTTTCATTTCAATTCGCATCTCAAACAATAGGTGGCACTGACGGCGATTGAAGACCAGGTGATCAGTGCTGAGTGAAGCGTCGACCTGGCCTTCATTCGCCGTCAGCGCCACCTATTGTTTGAGATGCGAACTAAAATAAAAAATTACGTTAAAAAAACTCCCGACATTATACATAACCATCCTGCAAAAATTGTTTAAATAGCTGTCACCGTTTGCAAGTTATTGAATTTTAAAATCCATCAGTCATTTTTGGGACATCCGGTATATAATATGAAGTTTCCATACTAAAATTTAATGCGTTCAATTTGAAACGAGTTTTATCTTTTTCTGAATTATAACAGTTCTTCTTATTATCAAGTTAGAAATACTGGCAAATAGTTGAGCCAAAGAATGTATTTATATTCATCGATTTACTTGGGTATAAGACAACCGAATCTCATTTCAGCTTTGGGCCATGATCATATATACTTTCTTTCCAATAAACAAATACATCCAACTTGCAGTAATCATTCTCGTTGATAGTATCGCCGACAAATTGCTTTCTCGTTTTGCCGATATAATTTTTTTTCTGCTGTTTTCATGTTATTGTTCTTGTTCTTTTAATTGTGTTTTCATTCAGTCCTGAACTTTTACTTGATTTTATTTTTTTCTTTCGGTTTTTTATGTTATTTTATCACTTTTACACCATTGTAGGCCTTTCTCAGATAAGAACTGTAACTGATGTTGTTAATTGTTGTTTATTTAAGAACATTTTCTTGTCAAAACTGGTTCCCCTTATGGGCGTTGATAGGTAAGTTTATAAGGACGCAGCTTTTAATTCAATAAATCGAGGTTGAAAATTTTATAAAGTATTTAATAATGAAGGACGAAGCCTGTTTAATCCTGAAATTTAAAATTAAAGTGTCTGTAAAAATGTTTTTTTTTATTTCCTTGATCTACTTTATAAGATTAAATACTTGTTAGAAAAAATGATAATTGTATGAAAAATAGAAATAATTTCGGATATAAACATGTTAATTTATTAAAAGCGAGAGAAATCATTAGCTAAAAATGTTTACATATTTTTTTACAATGTATTGTGATAGCGTTGTTCTACTTAAAAAAAATAATTATTATGAATTTCACACGTTCGGATATACAATTTTAAAGCCTTTAAGTAAAATAAGTATATTAATTTATCTATCGTCAATTTTCCATTAGATTTTTGTACACTAATTACAAAAAGCTCTATTATACATAGTTAATTCTCATACTAAAATAATACGTTCGATTGCAGCCGATTTTTCCGAATCTTTTTCACTTATCAAGCTATAAATACAGTCAAACATTTGGGCCAAAGAATATATTTAGGTTCATCGATTTACGCGAATTTAAGACATCCGAATCAAATTTCAGCTTTTGACCGTTATCATATATACTTCCTTTCCCATAAACAAATACATCCAAGTTGCAGTAATCGTTCCCATTGATAGTACGCCGACAAATTGCTTTCTCGTTTTGCCGATATCTTTTCTTTTTTTCTGTGGTTTTCATGTTCTTGTTCTATTGATTGTGTTTTCATTCAGTCGTGAACTTTTACTTGATTGTATTTTTTTTCTTTCGTTCTTTTTTTCCATGTTGTTTTATTGCTGTTACACCGTTGAAGGCCTTTTCAAATAACTGATGTAGGATAATTTATTTAAGAACATCATCTACTGGAAATTGGTTTCCTCTATGGGTGTTGATAGGTCTTATCAAAAGGTTTCTTATTATAAGGTCGAAACTTTTAATTCAATAATGAGGACGAAAATTTTATTAAATATTTAATTATTTGGAACGAAATCTATGTAAATCCTGAATTTTAAAATAAAAGTTGTTGCATAAATATTTTTTACTTACTTGATCTACTTCGAAATTAAATGTTTGTTATGTAAAATTATAATTGTATGAAAAATAGTAGGAATTTTGGCCAATAACATTAACCTCTGAAAAGGGAGTAAATCAGTGGTTAAAAATGCTTGCATTTTTTTAGATATATTCTTAGAGATACTGTTGTTTTATCAAAAATATACTTATGAGTTTCACACTGCTGGATATAAAATTTTAACATGTATTTGTAAGTGAAATACGTATATTCATTTATCTATTGTTGATTTTAAATAAAATCTATGTACTACAGTTAAAAAAGGTTTTACTATACATATACAGTTTCCACATCTAAAGTAATACGTTGAATTCCCACCGAGTTTTTCATACCGTTTTCCAAATTATATCAGTTCTTCGTTTTCTGATCAAGCTAGAAATATAGGAAAACAGTTGGGCCAAAGAATGTATTTACGTTCATCGATTTACGCGAATTTAAGACAATCGAATCTCATTTCAGCTTTGGGCCATGATCATATAAACCTTCTTTCCAATACACAAATATACACAACTTGCAGTAATCGTTCCTGTTGATAGAACGCCGACAAATTGCTTTCTCGTTTTGCCGATATATTTTCTTTTTTTCTGTAATTTTCATGTTGTTGTTCTCTTGATTGTGTTTTCATTCAGGTCTGAAATGTTACTTGATTGTATTTTTTTTCTTTCGTTCTTTTTACCCATGTTGTTTAACTTTTGTTACACCGTTATAGGACTTTTTAAATAAGAACTAAAACTGATGTTAGATAGTTTATTTAGGAACATTTTCTTATCGAAATTGGTTACCTCTATTGGTGTTGATAGGTGAGTTTATAAGAACATAACTTTTAACTCAATAAATCGAGGATAAAAAATTTATAAAATATTTATTTGGAGCATTATCTGTGTAATCCTTAATTTTAAAATAAAATTGTTTATACAAATATATTTATCCTTTAGTCATATCCTATCATATGTCATGATATATCCCATCCATGGTTCGTACGGATCCTGGAATTTTATGACCAAGAAATTTTTTGGTACCAGTATTTTTTTATAGAAGATCTCCCATTAAATAAAACGAAATTTCGCATGTTTGAACTAGATTTATTTTTTTCATAAAATAATTCTGGTAAATCACATGAGAAATAACGGTACCCGTACGAACCATGCCATCCTATATCATAAAGTAGATAGTTTATGATATTAAATCGTTGTTAGAAAAAATTATAATAGTATGAAAAATAGTAATTTTGACTATTAAAAGTTAATCTCTAAAAAATAAATCGCTAAAAATATTTACATTTATTTTAAAAATATTCTTATAGATACTATTGTTTTATTTAAAAGAATGCAATTATTCCATCTTATTTCATAGTTTTGTTTGCATGGCGTTATTGCCCATATAGGTGCGTAATAACGCCAAATAGCATTGGTCAAGAAATCACGCCATTACATTTTATGAATACATATCTGTTAAATTATTTTTTTATATAGATAGTCAATGAGTTGCTGTATCAAATCATATATTTGTTTGAAAAATACAATCTGAAACTGAGCCGTGAAAATTGGTAGAACCTTAACGTGGCGTTATTACCCCCAGGACACCTTACATCTTTTATCCTAAAGTAACTCATTTGTGTGCTGTGTTTGTTTTCTGTTGATGATGGCGACAATAATGTAGCTGAAGAGTGATTGTATATAGCTTAGGATGCGATTATGTTTCCATTGATAAAGATATTGCGACATGTGGTGTCCTAATAGGAGAAATGCGTGATAATGTAAGGAATGAAAGTTATGGTGAAGAAGCAGAGGATAACACTATTGCCGATGAAGCTGATTGCTGAAAACATAAAATGCAATGTTACTTGTGTAATTCGATAAATTTGAGCTAACCCATAGTGCAAAAAATATGGATTTAGTAGAGGTTTGAAAAAAGTGATAAGATTTTCTTTGGTAATGTTCTTCGTTTTCACTCCACATTCTTTATGGAATGCCAAGTCCTTTTTTTCTGTCTGCCAAGCAATAGCAGAGCTTGAAATTGTGTGAACTTTTGTACATGCATATGAAATTACAGAAAATGATAAAAAAAAACGATATATATCTTGAAAAATTATTTTTTTTTTTTTAAAATGATCGAAAATTCAATTAAAAAAAATTTAAAAATAAATATCAATTTTCTATAACTTTGTTTTATTTCTTTTACAGTGTAGTAAGCAAGATATTAGTATTTATTAGTATACTGTATACATTGAATGCATTACTAATGTATATAAGCATTGGGTTTTTTCGTGTTTTTAAGTTAATCTGCATTCATCGTTTTCCCGCATTGATCGCGTTTTTCGCGCACTCCTTGAAAAACGATGGATCGAGGTTCTACCGTATATCCATTTATCTATTGTCTATTTTTATTGAAATTTACGTGCAATTATTACAAAAAGTTTTACCATACATACAGTTTCCGCATTAGAATAACATTTTCAAATCCAATCGAGTTTCTCATATTGTTTTCCTAATTATAACTGTTACAATATTTTCGATTAATCTATTATCATTATACGTTTTTAAGAATATTTTCGATTAATCCATCGAGATTTATAATTAATAATTACGAAAAATGTAATTGTTTTTTGTAATTATTAATTCCAAAATATGAAGTTTCTTTAATAAAGTTAATGTGTTCATTTTCAGCCAAGTTTTTATCTCTTCCCTTCCCAGTTATAACAGTTATTGTTTCCCTTATCAAGCTAGAAATACAGGCAAACAGTTCGGAAAAAGATTGTATTTAAGTTTACCGATTTACTCGGGTTGAAGACAACCGAATCTCATTTCAGCTTTTGGCCGTCATCATATATACTTTCTTTCCAATAAACAAATACATCCAAGTTGCAGTAATCGCTCCCGTTGATAGTATCCCGACAAATTGCCCTCTCGTTTTTTCGATATCTGTTCTTTTTTTTTCTGTGGTTTTTATGTTATTGTTCTTGTTCTCTTGATTGTGTTTTCATTCAGTGCTGAACTTTTACTTGATTGTATTTTCTTTTTTTTTCTTTCGTTCGTCTTTTTTTTCTATGTTGTTTTATTGCTGTTACATCGTTGTAGACCTTTCTCAAATAAGAACTGTAACTGATGTTGGATAGTTTATTTAAGAACATTTCCTTCATGAAATTGGTCTTCTTTATCGCTGTTGATAGGTGAGTTTATGGGTATAACTTTTAAATCAATAAATCGATGTTTAAGAGTTTTTAGATGCATTCGTAATTATATAAATACGCAGCGCGTATAATCATCATCGGGTCCCTCTGTCTTTTCGAATAAAAAAGCTTAAAAACTACCTAACAGAATGTTTTGAAATTTATTATACATAATCTTTGCAGAATTTCGTCAAATCGTTTCAAGTTTCATAAAAACCGAATTAAGTATAAAAAAAAATTATTTTTTTTTCTTTTAAAACCTATCATATGTAATTCAGTGATATCTCGTGATAAGTAACGATTCTATGTGGCTTTGTCAAAAAAACTGTTATTTAAAATGGAGTCGTATTATTTCCACACTTATCTATTAAAGCTATTAGATCGTAATAAATTTTGTATTCATGCCTTTTTCCATAAGAATGCAACAACTATTGTATCAAGATCTAAACATTTATAAAGCTAGTTATAGTATGAAACTATTTGCCCCATTTGACGTCCAATTTCCAATTTGATTAATTCTATTTTTTTATGCTTGCGTATTACCATGCCCTAATGATTCAACAGAGAGAATAATACTGGTTACAACCATTATTCTTTGATAACCATATGGTTTATTATATTTTATTATATTTTATTTCAGTTTATAGTTTATTTAGCTTTTTTTTTTACCTTTTTTAGGTGCGTTCGTAATTTTGTAAATACGTAGCACCTATTGTTGTCGCTCAGTCCGTCCGTCTGTCCGTCCGCCTCTCTGTCCGTCTGTCTGTCCGTCTGTCTGTCCGCATATAACAACGCAAAAACTACCCAACCGAATCGTTTGAAATTTGAAATACATAATTATTACAAAATTTTGTCGAGTCATTTCAAATTTTATGAAAATCGGATTCATAGATCAATTACAGGGGCAATCAAAAGTATTCCATTACATTACGGTCAACGGGGAAAAAGTTTAAAATGCATTTTAATCGTTTGAAATTTAAAATATATAATTATTACATAATTTTGTCGACTTATTTCAAATTTTATCAAAATCGGCTGCATAGGTCAATTGTAGGGGCAATCAAAAGTATTCAATTACATTATGGTCAATGGGAAAAAAGTTTCAAATGTATTTTATACGTTTAAAATTTAAAATATATAATTATTACATAACTTTGTCGAGTTATTTTAAATTTTATGAAAATCGGATGCATAGATGAATTACAGGGACAATCAAAAGTATTCCGTTACATTACGGTCAATGGGGAAAAATGTTTCAAATGCATTTTAATGGTGTTACACTCATTCGAAATTAATAAAATTTATATGCAACTATAAAGTACATATTATAATATACATTTTACATATTTGTAGTGCAAAGAACGTTTGTTATTGATTTACAAGGCCACACAAAAGTATTCCATTACATAATGGAATAGGGAGAACATTGTTTGATGAGCGTTTTAATTATAATTCTCTATTTACAATTTTATGAGATTGATATATGAGAGTAATATTTTTAAAACTTCGTTATCGTACGGACGCACCTCATTTGCTACGCTCCACGTGCAATTTCCAACTTGTTAACAGTTGGTATGTATTTAATGATAAAGTACATAAAATAATGGTGTTCAAAGTAAAATGTATGTATGACAAGTTTCCAGTTCATAAACATTTTTGTAGATTTGTATGCTTGTGGAAAATAGTATGCAAGTATAAAACTTTACATTTTTTTAATTCCTTTTTATAATAAATGATGTATCTGTTACCAGTCGGATTCGGGTTACTTTCGAATTTTTTCGAATTAAAATAAAATTGTATCGATTTTTTTTAATTTTTTTTCGGTGAGAAAATTTAAATTTTTCAAAATTAATAATTGTGTATTTGTTCATTTTCATGCAAAAAAGATACAATTGAAATTTAAGATATAACTGTGGATTACGTTTTCATAATTTTATTAAGATATTAATTTTATTTTATTTCGGGCAGTGGTGAAATAACTATTTACAATTTTATTCAGTCAAGCTACTACCAGTGGCCGAGAGGTTAGGACCTCTCAACTGGTAGACGGCAGGTGCTGGGTTCGAACCCAATCGCGGCTGTCGGCCTAACCGTTCGGAGTTTTCGTGGTTTTCTTCGAACCTTGCGTAAATACGGGTTAGGTTCCCTTAGAAAGATCCCCACGAAGGGCATCTCCCCCCATGGTCCTATATCCCCAGTGTAGATAATCGGACGTCAAAAATCAACCAATCAGTCAAGCTACTTCCTCTGATACTTTGGTTTTGTATTTTTGCTTTACAATATTTGAAACTTTTATACATATAAATTTAATGTAAATTTTGAAATATTGGGACATATAACTTTTATTTAATGTTATAAAAGTGATCTCTAAAATAAAATACTGCCAAGTAAAATTTAATAAAAAATTGCTTTAAACAAGTGTAAAAGTTTCCGATTGTGATACAAGTTGGTGCAGTACAGGATGCAGTTATATTCGTGAAATGTAATCTTATAACAGAGACATTTCCTTTTTTTTCTACTTCTTTTGAATTTAACAAGGTTCACTTTCAGGAAAATCTCTTTTCACGAGTAACTGCAGTATTGAGCAACTTAAATCTGTCGCGAAATTGGATCTAAATTTTTCTTTAATGTTATCAGAAAGTTTTCTGTCTTATCGATTGCACAACTTTATTTATTTACTTTACAAAAATTATTAATGTAAATTTTTACAAAATACAATGTTTTAAAAATCAACATTAAACTGTTAATTTAGACTTTTCGGATTATAAGAAATGTAATTCTGTATATTTATTCCTGGCGAAAATTTAATGGGACTAAATTTCATGTCTAAATATTAGTTATACATCTTGACTAATATATACCCTACGCTGTATTACTTAAATGTAAAAAGCAACATTTAACTGATATTTAGTAATATTTTTATCATAATTAATTATTTTTAATTAATTCATGCTTTATATATGAATATCAAATCAGGCAAGTTTGTATCTTAGGAAGCTAATTGTCCTTATTTTTGTAGATGTTCAAGAATTACTCAAATATTATGTTGGGATAACGTAATATTTTATAACAAAAATAGAAATAGATGGAAGGGACGCATGCATTTTTAAAAAAAAATTAATATTAATTTGTGATAAAACAATCATATTATGTTACAAATCTTTTAAATTACTTACAAACTTTTATTAAATTTATCTTACTTATTCATTCCGTTCAAATTTTGCAATACAGCTTTAGTGCACTTCTTGTGTTACAAGCTACCATATATATATATATTTTTTTTTTGGGGGGGGGGCTGCTATTAATTTAAAGAAACTGGCATGTTTAATTTCAGGGAACTGGCATGTTTAATTTCAGGGAACTGGTATGTTTAATTTCAGGAAAATGGCATGTGAAATTTCAGGAAATTGGCATGTTTTCTGTCATATCTTATTAAAGGAACTGGCATATTATATTTAAGGGATCTGGCATATTATATTTCAGGGGTCCGGCATATTATATTTCAAGAGCCTGGCATATTATATTTCAGGTGACTGGCGTAAGAAATTATAATTAAAGCAAACATTGCTTAAATCATCCAATCGGTATTTAAAAATACATTTTTTTTCATAAAATGTATATAAATTTGAAACTACACTATATTTTATTCTATACATTTCTTTTTCTAGTTTTCTAAAGACTAAAAAATTTCTTTCAAATTACTGCCGCCAAATAATATTATTAATTGAATCATGACTCTCTTTGCCTTAAACAAAAAGATTGGGGGGGGGGGGGGCAGATGAATAAAATTTAAAGTATCAATTCGTTATATAAACAAAGATGTAAAATGTCTTTACATCATCTTTACAAATCTTTAATTTTGTATGTTTTTTTTTAATATATTACGCACTAAATAAATCATTTCCTTAAGGTGCAATAGTTTATTTACTCTTTTGATTCTCTGATTGGTGATTTAATGGTTATCTTTTTAAAATGCTTTTGAAAATGATGCTGATGAATACATGTATTTGAAAAATTCTAAATTCAAAACGCTAATTCAAAGTAAATAGAAACATATTATAAAAATATTTAATTGAAATGTAGCTTTCAATGAAGGAATCATTTAAAAATGTAAAGATTTGATTTAAACTTTTTTATAGCAAACATTCAGTGATATGAAATAATTTAAAGTTCATTTTAATTTGAATATAAAGTATGTTAAAACAAAGAAAATAAAGTATTTCAGTTTTCTGTATTATTCTAAATAAATTTAACATTTGCGAAATAATATGAAAAACAACTGATAATGAAGTGTCTTTAACTATGAAACTACTGATGTTGCAATGTACTTTTTTAGCACTTTACTACATAGTTGAAATATGTTTGTCATAGTTGACAAGTCTGTTTGTCTACACTTTAACTTACGTAAATATACTCGGATTTTCATAAAATTTATACATATTAATGATATTTACCGTTACATGTTTGGGATTGAATATAAAGTATATAGAATTAGTAGTTCTTTTACAGGGGTATTCAAAAGAATTCTCTCACATTATGGTAAACAGCAGGCTTTAGTTAGTATTGAATCCTTCTAAAAAAGTCACATGTTGTAATTGTAAAATTAAATGCACACATTACACAAATTATTCCATAGGCACTGATTATATTAAAAAACACTTTATTAAAGGAATAACACTCACTCGCAGCTCACTGCTGCATTATCGTCTGCATTTATCTCAAACACAACTTTGGAATAATAATATAAAAAACACTTCACTTCGTTTCACTTTCTGGACACTGAGATTTTAATTATAGGTAGCACGGTATCGTCTGCCTACATGGAACATACCGGCCCCCATTGACATGTTTCACATTCAATAATAACTCTTTTTTTACTAAGTACACTAATTACACAAATAAATACAAAAGGTCACTATATGTTTACTCAAATATAAAAATTGAAAGAAAAAATAATATAACACAAACACACACACATATATATATATTTTTTTTATCCTTTTTTTTAAGTACTATGGTTTTCAGGCATAGGAAAATACATAATTTACTCATAATTTACTAATCGATCTTTTAAAATTTCCATTCTGAGTTTTTAGCTGAACTACGCGAAATTTCTCATCATTACCATAATATACTTCAATAATTCTGCCTAATGGCCACTTATTGTTTGGTGTATTTTCCTCTACTAACAACACTAGATCTCCTATTTTTACATTATCCTTTTCAATTCTCCAATTACCAAATCTTATAATTAATTTCAATTATTGATTAAATTAAATAGAACTTTAAATTTAATTTTTTAACAATTGATAAATAAACTTTTTAGCCTTTGCTTTAAATATCATTTAAACTTTAGCGCTAAACAGAAATATTAGAAAGGAGATAAAAATGATAAGAACTGCTAGTACCCTACTGATGTTAAATCCTATAAAACCCCCCAACTTAACACTTTTATCTAAAAAGGAGAGGCGACTACAAGAAAATTAAAATACACCACTATAGTTTTAATCCTCTTAAGGATAGCCTAACACACTAGTGCATCCTGACGATGTCCATATTTAGAACAAAAAAGGATAACATCTTAAAAAGGACCATTATCTCAACAGCACTTAATCACCTGTACACGAACTCCAAATATATTAATAAATCTTTAAAGAAGACACAATAACCGGGAATAAACAATAAAAATTAGCCAAAGTTCCAGCTTAGAACAATACTCAAAATATTCAAACATACACAAAATAAAAACTTTTATATAATATTTACACACATCAAAAAACAACTTTTACTAGGTAGGTAGCCACTTAAAATTACTCTCATACCAACAAGATCCACTCGATCTGGCTCCTAGGTTTTAAAACATATTCAAAAATATTGATATATACTGCTTTTATATACCTTATACACACTTGAAAAAACCCTACATATATTTCAACAAGAACACAGCATGTCAATATCTTACACTTATTAAACTTTTTCAATATTGTAATATTCATTAAACAATCTTCAAAGTCCATAATAGGAAGAAATTTCAATTATCATTACATTAATAATATATCTTACACAATTAACTGTTTTAAACAATATAAAAATATTAATTTCACATATTGAATAAAAAGATAAAAAAGCTTTAATATTCAATTATAAAATTTAAGAATAGTGGAACCCCATGATCAAATTCAAAGGTAACCAAATCTCATTTTTACAACATACAAACTTCCCGGTCTGGCATCAACACATGACTCCATTCTCAAAAATAATCCTATCCTTCATAACAGCCAATTTCCAATAAAAACAAAGTTTCAGCTACAACATCTCCTAAGAATCCGGAGGACACATATAATTAAATTTGTACATAACATTCATACAACTTTCAGCGCCGTGTACACCCGGCTACCCTTTCACTCTCTCAAAATTTGCCTGGGGCCCTAGGTCTTCATACCTCACTCTCTCGAAAAACACAAAATCACATAGGCAAGAGTTGTAGCACGGATACAGATCACCCGAATTCAGACAATCACAAATAAACCTCAAATAATAAACCATTGTTTCCATACTTAACAGATTAGGACAGATTAACCAATGTTGACACCAAGACCACAGAAACTCCTTATTGCCGAGAAATAGTACACCAGCACAAAAACACTTTCACAAAAATTAGACTCTCCTCACAAGCCGGCTGACACTACACAGCTGACTGAATATACTATCACATGATTGTTTCTGTCACTCAGCGAGGAGCAAAGTTAACATCTGAAAATCAATCCCCCTCCACTAAACACAGAAACATTTAGCAAAATTAACATCAGTTTTCAAAACAAAAATTTTCATTCCGAAAAATCTCCATTAAATATACAAAAATTCAGCCCAAGAATTGAAAACGAGCCATTCCATGAGAGTCCATCCCTTACTAAACACCTCCATAGCAAAAGTTTCCAAATTCTGATTACACCAAACTTGCTTATACTCCACTATGACAACTACCTCTCAACTAACAGAAAAACTTCAGCCGATCTTCAAGCTTTCGTGGGGTGGTCATACACTATTCACTTAAGATATCCAACGCAGAAGATTCTACATTTCTGTTCACCAGAAAGGGTAAGTAAACAATTTAAATCTTTAAATGTACTGATCCCTATAATATGCTATTCTCAAAAGACATGACAATTGTACTGCCCACAACGGAAAACCTATAACAACAACAGCAAGCTATCTACAGAGAACTTAATGTATATATTCAATACTTATTCTAATTTAATATTTCCAATTTGGGTATTTGTGTAGCACCAAGTTTCGGGATCATGCCTTTCACATTTCCCAAAATGGAACGTATCTATTGCTATTTTTGTGATTTATATTCAAAAAATATTGCAGAATTACAGAAAAACTACATACTAAATACACTATACTTAAAACAGAAATAAACAAACATTAATTATTCATTTTATCTGTAAAAATAAAACATATTAATACATATTTCATTAAACATTTGCATATACATTTAACAGGACAAAAATAAATGTACCAGACCAAACTCGAAAATCCTAACACTTAGAATGGTGGATCTCTTCCATGGCTCTAAAACTCTAAATCAACTCTAAAACTCTAACTCAACTCTAAAACTCTAAATCAACTCTAAAACTCTAACTCAACTCTAAAACTCTAAAACAACTCTAAAACTCTAACTCAACTCTAAAACTCTAAATCAACTCTAAAACTCTAAATCAACTCTAACACTCTAAATCAACTCTAAAACTCTAACTCAACTCTAGAACTTTAAATCAACTCTAAAACTCTAAATCAACTCTAAAACTCCAACTCAACTCTAAAACTCTAAATCAACTCTAACACTCTAACTCAACTCTAAAACTCTAACTCAACTCCAAAACTAAATCAACTCTAAAACTCTAAATCAACTCTAAAACTCTAAATCAACTCTAAAACTCTAAATCAACTCTAAAACTCTAACTCAACTCTAGAACTCTAACTCAACTCTAAAACTCTAAATCAACTCTAAAACTCTAAATCAACTCTAAAACTCTAAATCAACTCTAACACTCTAACTCAACTCTAAAACTCTAACTCAACTCCAAAACTAAATCAACTCTAAAACTCTAAATCAACTCTAAAACTCTAACTCAACTCTAGAACTCTAACTCAACTCTAAAACTCTAAATCAACTCTAAAACTCTAACTCAACTCTAAAATTCTAAAGAAAAATCTCTAAAACATATTACAAAAATTATTATTTTTATGAGAACTCAGAAAAAGAAAAGAAATATTTATCTCCGATTATAGATTATATGCACTAAATCAATGACTGGTGTAAAGTAAATAATAAAATTCATTCAGTAAATAAAAATTCAAATTTATTTAGAATATTCTGTACTTAATATACCAAAATTTTCGTGAGATCATGTTTCCCTAAATCTAACACTAATAATCATCAAGAAACCTCTCATACTGAAAAAAAATATATTTGATTTTTTAAAACATAATATGCTAAACTTTAATATTATATATATAAAAAAAATACCAAACTTTTAAACTAAAAAGAATAGGACATAAACTCCAGGAAATCAGCAAGATCAAGTAAACCTCTGGAGCCATGTCATAAAACAAAATTTAAAATATTAAATTACTCAAAAATATCTATAAACTTTCATTAATAATTCATAAATCTCCGCCCGTAGACAGCACCAAAAACTGATTTCCTACCATTTAAGCACCTTATAAGTTTTTTAAAAACTTTAAATTTATTAAAAATTTTAAATATATAAAAGAGTCTATTAAAACATTACACACTTTATTAAAGTTCAAATATACTCTCAAATCTTATATTTTTCAAAAATCCTCAAATGCAGGCCTGTTAATTAAAATATATATATATATATATAGATAGATGTACCAATTTTTAACTTCATTATACTTAAACTTCAAAATTAAATTTAACAGTTTAAATTTAAAAATATAGCAAAACTATTAAGGCTTTAACACTTTTTTTTATAAATATTAATAAAACACATTTTTAATAAATATCTCTATATAATATTTTTCACATAAACTACTTAAAAATTTATCCATTTAATTATTTTCTATTAAACTAAAAAAAATCATTTCATTTTCAATAAAAAGAATTTTAAAAATTTCACTTTTACTGCAGAAGTCCTCCATCACACAAAGTACCAGAACCGGTAGTTCTGTCGAGAAAATATGTCGTCGCAAAAACGTCATGGCCAAGTAGATTCCCCAGTTTATCAGAGCTCTTGAAAGTATGCAGGATACAGTCTGTCACAACTAAGTCCATGATTCCTTGAAACAAAAGCTCATTCATAAACTCATTTCAAGCACTGTAGATCACAGTTCATGATCGAAAGAAAAACTCATCAGGATGAAGTCCTTTCAGGCACCATAAGGCATCACAGCAAAAAGTCCAACTGGGCAAAGTCGTCACAGGCTATGTAGATCACAGTTCAAGAAACACAAAGCTGAAAGGTTCTTGTGAGCATTCAGGGCAATCAAACTTTCATACCACCCACACACTTCACTTGCTGCACCATGACATTCACGACAAAAATGCATAAACTCCAATGTTTGGGACGCAGACCATACTCAGGTCTTATCGTCGTTCTTCACACTAATAAAATAAAACCAGCACTGTCTCTCTGGAGACGATAAACTTTAAAAAAAAATCAGCACAGTTCCTCTTATCACATCCCAGGAAAACAGACTGAAAACTTTATTCTCTCAATATGCAAAAAGTTCACTCAATATACAAAAGGCCAACTTATTTGTGCATATCTTAATCACACAATATTTTAAACAGTTCATCTTCAGATTTAACCAACATATGATTTCTTTAATTTTAATTGGAAAAGTCGTTTCAAAGAAAATTTTCACGAAATATGAAGAACAGCATCTAAACTTCTGACTGCTTCCAAAAAACATAGTTCCAAAAAAAATTTCCAGCGATCGGTATCAAAATATTCATTAACTCTTAAAACAATATCTTCTTAAACACAACACTTCCATTATTTGAGCACAACACTTCACTAATTTAAGCACGATATTATTCGAAGACTCTCATGTTGAACGTTGGACAGATCTTTAATAGAACTCTTAACATAACATCAGCACATAGTTAATTAGAAGATTATTCACTCACATAAATAATTATTTTCACCTCCCGGAACGTCGGACCATGTAAAATTAAATGCACACATTACACAAATTATTCCATAGGCACTGATTATATTAAAAAACACTTTATTCAAAGGAATAACACTCACTCGCAGCTCACTGCTGCATTATCGTCTGCATTTATCTCAAACACAACTTTGGAATAATAATATAAAAAACACTTCACTTCGTTTCACTTTCTGGACACTGAGATTTTAATTATAGGTAGCACGGTATCGTCTGCCTACATGGAACAGTAATAATGAAATATCTGTAATAAAAACTCTCTTATCTTGCGGTTTTCTCCTTCTCTAAGCGTAACAAATAAAACTATATTATCAATGCTTTCCAATTGTTTTTCAGCAAAGCTGATTGGAAGTTTCCTATAAATCACATACACTTATACATGCAGGGTGTTTCTAAATTCATGGTACAAACTTTAAGGGGTGATAGTGCACATCAAGACAAACAATATTAAATAAGAAACTAAGGATCCCAAACGTCTTCCGAAGGAGATAGGCGCCATTAAAGTTTAGGGTCCAAAAATTCAAATGATTATAAAAAACAGAAAAATTGGTCGATTCGTTTGCGGTTTTCACTAAAACTATTCTTTATGTCAGTATTATCATGAAAAGAAATTATAAAGATCAAATTCCAAAAATGCCGATAGAGAGCGCTTTAGACTTTGGAGTAACGTACAACTATTTTTTACCGTTATTTTTTGCATCTCATAAATTTTTTTTAGAAGCTTAGACATAAACTTAAATTTTGAGATGAAAATCTGAATCGTTGGGAGTGGTTAAGTAGCGCAAACTGAACTGTGTTCAATGGGGGTAGGCAGGTTCAAATTTCAAATGATTATAAAAAGCGGAAAAATTGGTCGATTCGTTTGCCGTTTTCGCTAAAACTAATCTTTTTGTCAATATTTCCTTGAAAATAAATTTTAAAGGTTAATTAAAAAAAATACCGTTAGAGGGCGCCTTAAAATTTAGAGTAACCAACAACTATTTTTAACCGTTATTTTTTGTATCTAATTAAATGTTTGCGATTGCTTAGATTTAAATTTTGAGCTCAAATTCTAAATCAATGGGAGGGGTTAAGAAGCGCAAACTGAAATGTGTTCAGGAGTTGAAACGTTACCCTCCCCACCCCTCGAACACATTTCAATTTTCCGCTACTTAATTACTCACAACGATGCAGATTTTGAGCTCAAAATTTAAGTTTGAACATTTACAAGCATTTAATTAGGTACAAAAAATAACGGTTAAAAATAGTTGTTGGTTACTCTAAAGTTTAAGACGCCCTCTAACGGTATTTTTTGAAATTAATCTTTAAAATTTTATTTTCAAGGAAATATTGACATAAAGAATAGTTTTAACGAAAACGGCAAACAAATCGACCAATTTTTCTGTTTTTTATAATCATTTGAAATTTCAACCTCCCCACCCCCATTGAACACAGTTCAGTTTGCGCTACTTAACCACTCCCAACGATTCAGATTTTCATCTCAAAATTTAAGTTTATGTCTAAGCTTCTAAAAAAATTTCATGAGATGCAAAAAATAACGGTAAAAAATAGTTGTACGTTACTTCAAAGTCTAAAGCGCCCTCTATCGGCATTTTTTGAATTTGATCTTTATAATTTATTTTCAAGATAATACTGACATAAAGAATAATTTTAGTGAAAATTGCAAATCAATTGACTAATTTTTCCGTTTTTTATAATCATTTGGAATTTGAATCTCCTTCCACAGTTCAGTTTGCGCTGCTTAACCACTCCCAACGATTTAGATTTTGAGCTCAAAATTTAAGTTTATATCTAAGCTTCTAAAAAAATTTAATGAGATGCAAAAAATAACGGTAAAAAGTAGTTGTTCGTTACTGCAAAGTCTAAAGCGCCCTCTATCGGCATTTTTTGAAATTTATCTTTACAATTTATTTTCAAGACAATACTGACATAAAGAATAGTTTTAGTGAAATCTGCAAATGAATCGACCAATTTTTCTGTTTTCTATAATCATTTGAATTTTTGGACCCTAAACTTTAATGGCGCCTATCTCCTTCGGAAGACGTTTGGGACCCTTAGTTACCTATTTTATATTGTTTGTCTTGATTTGTGTACTATCACCCCTTAAAGTTTGTACCATGAATTTAGAAACACCCTGTATATTACTACTTTACATTTACGATAGCAAATGCGCACACACACACCTTATTCCATATCATATAATATGTCGAATGTATTAAGTTGCACGCAAGTAAATAAGATCTTTCATGAGAAATATAATTACATTAAAGATTTATTTTTTGCTTTTAGAAATATAGTCGATAAGGTATAAACGTATAGGTATAAAAAAATGTACTTACTTATAAAAATTATAGAAATATTATTTGAATCAAGGATATTTGCGAAAAAAATAAGCACTGTCACTTATTAAATTATTTCTGGAGTTAATTTTCAAGCACAATCGAAAATAAAAATTCACATCACCATCACTGAAACGTCACTAACAGAGGGAAAAATCTAATAAAATATGTTAACTGAATATATTCCAGGCCTTTTGTAAAAAAAAAAAAAATCTCCATTTAGAATAACTTTAAAATAAAAGATAAATAGAATGTATTCGGCATTCGTACCAAATAAAGTAGAAAAAATACCGAATGAAATAAAGCAAAATGAGTCGAAGAAGGTGAAATAGAACAATAGAAGTAGTGTTAACATTGAACAGGGGATGTAGAGTAGAAATGTATTTATTCCTTAAGAACATTTTAGGGCCTCCAGGGCATATGCACTACATTATAGGAAAGTATACAGCAAAAAGTAACGTTTATATATACAGCTCATATTCAAAATATTAGAATAATTGAGAAAAAGTAATAAGAAAAAATTATTTGTCATTTATTTATTTTTTATACTAAGTAAATGCAATTAAATTTCTTATAAATTAAATCTGGAATGTTTAGATAAGATTTTAACATTTATAAAATATAAAATACAGCACAATAAATTAGGTATACAGCTTCCTTAAACACACCAGAATATTAGAATAAAATTTAGATTGGTTCAAAATATTAGAATATTTTATTTTACGCAACAATATTACCTTATGAATATGAAGTAAATGGTAGTTAATATTTTGTAGCATCCCCTTTAGCTTTCATAACAGCGTACAATCGATCTTGCATACTATATACAAGGTGTTTACAAACATTTCTATCAATATTAGCCCAAATAGACTTTATACGTGCCACTAACTCAGTTTTACTTGAAGGAGGATTTTCTTGAAGTTTTTTCTTCATTATACACCATAAGTTTTCGATGGGATTAAGATATGGTGAATTTGGTGGCCAAGGAAGTACCTTAATGTTGCGTTGGCGGAACCAATTCTTAGTTGACACCGAGGTATGCGGGGACGCTAAATCTTGTTGAAAGATGAAATCATCTTCAAATAAATTTTCTGATGATGGAATCATGTAATATTCTAAAATTTCTTGATATATCAGAGAGTTAACCTTTTCGTAAACGATGCATAACTTTCCAGGTCCTTCTGCACTCATACAACCCCAAACCATGACACTAGCAGCAAATTTTACGGAACGTTTAAGGCATTCTTTATCAAGTGCTTCTTGCTTCATTCTCCAAACTCGAATACCTTGATTACCATATGAAACACAAAACATACTTTCATCACTAAATAATATATTTTTCCAATCTTCATTGCTCCACAAACGTCTTGATTTACACCAATTCAATCTTATACGCTTTTGTCTTGCAGTCATGAGAGGTTTTGTTTTCGGTACACGAGATTCAAATTTAAATTTATAGAGACGTCTTAATGTTGTCGATGTAGAAACTTCAACTCCTTCTTCTTTCCATTTTCGGTGCAAGAATCGCACACTTTTAAAACGGTTTTTCTTAACTATACGCTTCAGTTTCCTGTCATCTCTAACAGATGTTTTTGATTTTCGGCCACCATTTCGGCGATTATTTTGAAATTTTTCAATTTTTGAATATTGTGTTAGTATTTTACTAACGCTCGATTGCGAACAATGTAAATAATTCGCTATAAAACATTGATTTTTACCGTGCCGATACAAATCAACCATACGAAGTTTAGTAGATTCAGGAATATCACTCACACGGCCCATTTTAAGACGAAAAAGAAACAAACTGCAAAAAAGAAAACTGATTTTAAATAAAAGTCTGAATTTAATCAATGGTGCCACCAGTTAGGAATTGGTAATAATTAAAGGAGAATTAATGTGAAATATTCTAATATTTTGAATCACTTGAATAAATATTCTAATATTTTGACTTTTCAAAATAATTTTTTTTGCAATTAATCTTTTCAAAAATGATATTATATTTAAGATAACAAGTAAGTTTAATCAACAATAAGTTCTTAATAAAAATATCGTTTGCATATTTTCATTAAAATACATTAAATTACCAAACGATATTTTCAATTTCTAAAAAAAAGGTAATTATTCTAATATTTTGAATATGAGCTGTAGATATAAATAGGATTGCTATAGGACAAATATTTATTTGGTGAGTAAAAAGATTAAAAAATAGGTTTTTTTTATATTAAAGGTCGTTGTGTGTATTCATTTGCTTTTATTGCCTTTTTAAAGTATTATATTTTTCTTTAAAAACAATATATTAGCAAATGAAAATTCTTAAATAGAAATTTGTGGAAATAATTTTAGCATGTGTACTATGTGTGGGGAAAAAGGTGAGAAAAATATGTGCTGCGAGTTATTGAATATTTTTTATGCTTCACTTTCAAGCTCAATCGAAAAATAAAACAAATTTATTTCAACATAATTGAAACTTTATGTCTAGTAGAAATATCTCTATTCCTTAAGGGTGTTCTTAAATCAAAATGTGCCACTTTATGACGCATGTATTAATTTATTTTTGTTCAGAAATGCATGAAAATAGCAGGTGTTGTTATTCAGAAACTGTCTGATTGTACTCAGTTTTCTGTTTTTTAAAAAACACAAGAGATTCTTCATAACAAGCCTTCAAAGTTGACGTTTTTGAGCACATTTCCAGACGAAAGCAGAAAAACCGGTCGAAAAGAAGAAGAAAAACAGGTAATCACCTGATCGAAATAGCTTAGAACTGGATAGGTAATGTAACTATCATAAAATGGAAAATTAAGTTCAATTCGAAATCGCTTTCATAGTTAGGCATTCCAATTTTATATCTTTACGTTAAAAAAATGAATTTGTAAATGTGTCAAATCGTTTTGAGCAGAGAAGTTGAAAACGCCCTTTGCCCCCAAGGCTTTTACACTACGTTATAGGAAAATCTACGGCAAAAAGTAACGTTTATACATAGGTAGATATAGAATTGCTAAGCAAACGAGTCCTTTCTTTTGCGAGTTTAAAAAATAAAAATTAAGTATTTTTCAATATTAACAATTTTTTAATATTATTATTCCTTTATCTACCTCATTATGAATTCATCAAAATTCTACATTCTAAAGCATTTTACATAAATTGTTGAATCTAAATGAAAGATTTACATAATAATTTAATAAATTTTAAAAGGATTTTAAAAGGATTAAAGGATTTAGAAGTATTAATTGAATTTGAATTTACAGGGATTTTGTACAATATTTATAATCCCACTCAAATCTTTTATTTTAAATTTTCTTAGTATTTTGTAGAATTTTAAAATGTACTAATATGATGTTCTTACAATATAAATTTAGAAATATTTCCGAATTGAAAAATTCCCATCCACCTAACTCAGTGCCGAGGAAGCTGAAAAGATACAAAGGAAAAAGAAATAATCGTTTTAAAAATATTTTTGTTTTGCGTAACCAATAATGCTTTTGGAACAAAATAAAGTAATGTATCTGTAACTCATTCTAAACAGTATTAAAACTAATTGACGCTTTAAAAGCAGTTTATATGTTACTTGTATGGCACTTATAAGTACCGTCAGTAGATAAAGGGTTAAATACTGTAATGTGCATTAATTGCCTTAATTGCCTTTTAAAATTTTAGATATTTTTGTTAAAAACAGTATATTACCAAATAAAAAAATTTGTGGAAATATTATTAACATGTGAACGTGACCAACGTGTGAAAGAAAAAAATGTGAAAAAATAATTCCTGCGTGTTTTTGAATCATAGCTAAACTTCACTTTCAACTGCAATCCTAAAAAAATAAAACTTCATGTCACCACCATTGAATCTTTATAAACAGAGGAAAAAATCCATTAAAGTATGTTAACTGAATATATTTTTGTCAAAAAAAAGGTTCTATTTATAATAAAATAGAGAAAAAAAGGGAACAGTAACTTCTAAAACAGTTATACAGATAGATAGATTGTATTCGGTATTCGTACCAAATAAAAGAGGAAAAAAAAAAATTAATGAAACAAAGCAAAATGCTTGGAAGAAATTGAAATAGAACAAAAGATGCAAAGCTAACATTGAACAGGAGGGTGTGGAGTAGAAATTTCTTTATTTCTTAAGAACATTTTAGAGCCTCCAGGGGTTTTTCAGTGTATTATGTGAAAGACTACAGCAAAAGTATCATTCATATATAAATATAACTAGAAGTGCTAGATAAAACAAGAATATCTTTGAAGATTGAAAATACCAAAAAAAAAAAAAAGCTATTTTTAAATATTAAATACTTTTATGTGTATACTTTTGCCTTTATTGCCCTTAAAAAAATATTAGAAAAAAAATCGTTTAAAACAATATATTCTCAAATAAAAGTTTTGTGAAAATGTTATTTGCATGTCAACAACGGTGTGAAAGAATTTCTGCGAGTTTTTGAATTGTTGTTAAATTTTAAGTGCAACCCTAAAATAAAAGTTCACATCCCCTCCATACAAAACTTTATCATCAGAGGAAAAAATGCATTAAAGTATGATTACTGAATATATTTCAGATTTTTTTTTCAAAAAAGATCCCATATATAATAAAATAATGAAAAAAAAAGAGAAAGAGTAACTTCTTAAATAGTTATTTAGATAAATAAAATGTATCCGGCATTTGTATCAATAATAATAATAATACCGAATGAACTAAAGCAAAATGCTTCGAAAATTGAAATAGAACAACAGGTGCAAAGCTAACATTGAACACTGGTGTATGTGGAGTAGAAATTTCTTTATTCCTTAAGAATACTTTAGAGCCTCCAGGGATTTTGCAGTGTATTATGTGAAAGTCTACAGCAAAAGTATCGTTCATATATAAATTATAAATAGGATTGCTGGGTAAAACAGGAATTTCTTTGGAGAGTGAAATAATAAAAATACAGTTATTTTTAAATAGTAAGTACTATTATGTGTATCCATTTGCCTTTATTGACCTTAAAAATATTTTTAAAAATTCCGTAAAAAACAATATATTCTCAAATAAAAGCTTTGTGAAAGTGTTATTTGCATGTCAACAACGGTGTGAAAGAATAAGTACTGCGAGTTTTTGCGTTATCGCTAAATTTCAAGTGCAACCCGGAAATAAAAATTCATATCACCTCTATTCAAAACTGTACAATCAGATGAAAAAATTCATTAAAGTATGATTACTGAATATATTTCAATTTTTTTTTTCAAAAAAAGATTCCATATGTAATAAAATAATGAAAAAAAAAGAAAGAGTAACTTCTAAAATAGTTTAGATAAATAAAATGTATCCCCTCCCCCCCAGCATTCGTATCAATAATAATAAAAAAAATACCGAATAAAATAAAGCAAAATTTTTTGAAGAAAGTGAAATAGAACAATAGAAGCAAAGTTAACATTGAATAGGAGGTGTGGAGTAGAAATACCTTTATTCCTTAAGCGTGTTCTTAAATAAAAAAGGGCAACTTTTTGACATAAATTTTAATCTATTTTCGTTCGGAAATGCATGAAACTAGCAGATGTTGTTGTTCAAAAACTATCGAATTGCACTCATTTTTCAGTTTTCTCGTAAACGTATTTGAGAACAAGCCGCCAAAGTTGACGCTTTTTACGCATTTTTCGACGAAAGCAGAAATACCGGTTGAAAAGCAGGAGAAAAACACGTAATCACGTGATCAAAATAGCTCATAATTCTGTAGGTAATTTAATTATCATAAAATAGGAAACTTAGTTTCATTCCAAACCGCTTCTCTACACAGGTTTTACAATTTTATATCTTTCCGTTAAAAAAAAATGGATTTGTAAATGCGTCAAAACGTTTTGCGCTTGTTCAGTGGAGCAGTTGAGAACAAACTTAAGAACACTTTTAAGCTTTCAGGGGTTTTGCACAACATTATGTGAAAGTGTACAACAAAAATTAACAGTTATATATAGATAGAAATAGGATTGATAGGCAAAAAGTTATTTCTTTTGCGAGTTAAAAGATTAAAAAATAAATATATTTAATTGTTAAATACTATTATGTGAATTCATTTGCCTTTATTTCCCCTAATGCTAGATATTTTCGTTAAAAACAATATATTCTCAAATAAAAATTTCGCGGAAATATTATTGGAATGTGAACGAGTGAAAGAGAAAAATTTGAAAAGAAAAAACAAGTATTGCGAATAGTTGAATTATTTTAAAACTTTATTTTCATGTGCAATTCAAAAAGAAAATAAAATTTCATTTCAAATTAAAATCAATATATTCTCAAGTAAAGATGTTGTGGAAATATTATTTGCATGTAAAGAACGAGTGGAAGAAAAAAAAATGCGAGTTTTTGAATTATTGCTAAAGTTCACTATCAAGAGCAATCGAAAATTAAAAATAAAAATTCATGTTACCACCATTGAAACTTCATGAACAGAGGAAAACAATCCTTAAAGCATTTTATCAGAATACATTTCAGGCCTTTTGCGAACAAGATTAAATGTATAAAAGAATAAAGAAAATAAAGGAAGAATAACTTCTAAAACACTTATAAAGTTAAATAGAATGTATCTGGCATTCGTACCAAATAAGAGGGGGAGAAATATCGGATGATATAAAGCAAAATTCTTGGAAGAAAATGCAATAGAACAACAGAAACAGAGCTAACATTGAACAGGGGGTGTGCAGAAGAAGTATATTTATTCCTTAAGAACATTTTAGGGCCTCCAGGACTTTTGCACTACATTATAGGAATGTGTAGAATAAAAAGTGACATGTATGTATAGATAGAAATAGGATTGCTAGATAAGACAAGCATTTCTTTTACGAGTTAAAAGATTAAACAATAAATATCATTAAATATAAAATACTTTCATGTGTGTTTATACGCCTTTATTGCTCCTAATAGTTTTAGATTTTTTTGTTAAACACAATATATTCTCAAATAATTTTTTTTTAAATGTTAATGGCATGTAAGCAACGAGTGTAAGAAAAAAATGTGGAAAAAAATTAAGTATTGTCAGTTATTGAATTATTTCTAAACTTCACTTTCAAGTGCAATGCAAAAATAAAAATAAAATTTCATTTCACTGCCATTCAAACTTTAGAAACAGAGGAAAAAATCCATTAAAATATGTTTACTGAATATATTTCCAGGTCGTTTGTCAAAGAAGAAAATTTCCAGATCGAATTAAAAAAGGAAAAATTAACTTTTAAAACAGTTATACAGACAAATATACTGTATCTGGCATTCGTACCAAATAAGAGGGAAATAAATCACCCAATGAAATAAAGAAAATTCTTGGAAGAAAGCGAAATATAACAACAGAAGCACAGCTAACAGTGAACAGAGGGTGTGGAACAGAAATCTCTCTATTCCTTAAGAACCTTTCAGAACCTTCAGGGCTTTTGCACTACATTATAGGAAAATCTACAGTAAAATTCGATGTTTATCTATAAATATAAATAGGATTTGTGTGTAAAACACGTGTTTCTTTGGCAAGTAAATATATTAAATATTTTTCTTTTATTATTAAATATTGTTATGTGCATTCATTTTCCTTTAATATCCTTAAAAATGTCAGATATTTTCGTTAAAAATAATATTTTCGAATAAAAGTTTGTGGAAATATTATTGGCAAATGAAGAACGTGCGGGAAAACAAAAAGTGAGGAAAAAAGTGATCGTAAAAAATTCGTTAAAAACAATATATTCTCAAATATATATTTTTTAAAATATGGTTTCCATGTGAACTAGAGTGAAAGAAAAATATGTTTGGATAAAAAATACTTTGACTTCCATACTCCACTTTCATGCGCAATGCAAAATTCAAGTCACTATCTTCGAAACTTTATAAAGCGAGGAAAAAATCCTTTACATTATGATTGCTGTATTTGTTTCGGGATTTAAAAAAAAAAGATTGCATATAGAAAATAAGGGGAAGGGGTGTACGAAAAGTAACTTCTAACGCAACTATACAGATAAATAGAATATATCTGGTATTCGTATCGTATAAAAGAGAAAAAATGCCGAATGAAATAAAGCAAAAGCTTCGAAGAAAGTAAAATAGAACAACAGAAGCAGAGCTAACACTGAACAGGAGGTATGGAGTAGAAATATTCTTCATTCCTTAAGAATATTTTTGTGCCTCCAAGGGTTTTGCAGTATATTATGTGAAAGTCAACAGCAAAAAGTAACTTTATATATAGATATAAATAGGATTGCTCGCTAAAACAACTATTTCTTTGGGGAGTGAAAAGATTAAGAAAAAGTTATTTTAAAATATTAATTACTATTATGCGTATTCATTTGAGTTTAGTGTGAATAAAAATGCAAGTTATTTTCCTAAAAAAAAACAATATATTACAAAATGTAAATTTAAGACATGCGTGGGAAAAAAATATGTTTTTTTAAATTTTTTTTAAATTTTTTTGATATTGTGATTTTTTGAATTACTGCTTAACTTTAAAGCGCAATGCGAAAATAAATTAAAAATTCAAGTCACAACCATTGAAATTTTATAAACAGAATAAAAAAATCATTAATATATTTTAGCTGAATATCATTGAATTTTTTAGTAAAAAAAAGCTCCATATAGAATTTTTAAAAAGTAAGAGTAACTTCAAAAACCGTTATACACATAAATAGAATGTATAAGGCATTCGTACCAAATGAGAGGGAAAAAAAACACCGAATGAAAAAAATCAAAATGAGAAAGCAAACAGAAGCAGAGCTAAAATTGAACAGTGAGTGTGGAATAGAAATATACCTTATTCCTTAGGAATATTTTAGGATCTCCGGGGCTTTTGCACTATATTATATGAAAATCTACAGAAAAAAGTGAAGTTTATATATAGATAAAAATAGGATTGCTATGTAAAACTAGTCGTTGGGGGCCACCGTAATACTTACCCATCATGGATATGTATATGAAAACAAAACATGTGAAACTATTTATACAATGCATTGCAATTCATAAACAACATTTAAATATTGTTAATATACATAGTAATGCTATATTAAAGAACTGCTGGTGTACCAATTTCGACAAATTATATAAAACGCCAAACTACTCAAGTAGTACCGAACTGCGTAAAAGAAACATCCTTATAACTCCAAAAATAATAATTCTATTAACTAACAATTAACTGCGTCGGATGAAGCGTCTCATTTCCAATTAAAATATACTTCTGAATTGAAATTTGAATGAAATACAGGGTCATGAAAAATCGAAGAATGTGGAAAACAAGATTACAAATATCTCAGCAACTAATAATTCGATCGACTTCGTTCTGTATGCAAAATGTGTTTTATTTTATTGCCTTTTACGTCCATTCCTCAGAACAAAAAAATTCGAAAATTTTTATATACCTTTCATCAGAACGAATTTTTCGAGAGACCGAAAAAAATAGTTCCGGATAATCGAGGTTGCTGATATTATATAGGCTTCGTCCCATTCTTACATACTAACTACATACAAAATTTCAAGTCTCTATCTCAATTTGTTCGGGAGATAGAGCGTTTACAGACAGACAGACAGACGGACGGCAAAATTTTTTTTCTAAAAATATATTTTTCGGAATCTCCACTATCTAAAACGTGTAAATCCGTCAAAATTTTTTTTTCGATTTTCAAAACGATTGCAAGACTTACCCTATACTACGTATGATGGGTAAGTAACAAGTATTTCTTTAGAGAGTAAAAAGTTAGTGGTTGTGTGTACTCATTTGCTTTTATTGCCCTTTTAAAATGTTTGATATTTTCGTTAAAAACAATATATTATTTACAATATATTATTTACAATTTTTAAATAAAAAATTATGAAAATAATATTAACTTCTGAAGAATGTGTTGAAAAAAAATGTGACAAAAAATACGTACTGTAAGTTATTGAATAATTTTTATACTTCACTTTCAAGCTCAATTGAAAAATAAAAGTAAAATTCATGTCAACACCATTGAGAGTTAAAACATTAAAAAGTATTTATTTTGAAATATTAAGTACTATTATGTGCATCCATTTTCCTTTATTGCCCTTAAAATATTAAAAATCTTTTCGTTAAAAGCAATGTATTGTAGAATAAAAGTGATGTGTAGATTTAATTCAATAACTCGCAGTATTTATATAGTTATACTCTTTTTTTTTCACACATTGTTCGGATGCCAGTAGTATTTCCACAAGTTTTTATTTAATTTTTAACGAAAATATCTAACATTTTAAAGAAAAGAAATTTAAATGAAGACACATCCCTCATAGCATGCATGTTCACAATGACATCACTGTGAGTCACTTTGGTCACATCACATCTGTGACGAAAATGCCACCACTCAGTGACGGCACAATGTGACTAAGATGTGACTTTCTAAAAAAATTTTCACAGTTCGTCACAATGCTAATGTCAAAGTAGTCACAAATGACACACTTTTCACAAATTGGTCACATTGTGACGTCGCAAAGTGGTCACAATGTGACGTCACAAAAAAGCTCTAAAAAGGCCATAACGACTTCACATTTTAGTCACTGTGACTTCACATCGACGTCACGTGACGTCACATCGACAATCGATGGTCACAAAGTCACAATGTGACTTCACAACGACGTTGCACTGACGTCACCATGTCTTACGGGATAATTTAATATTGAAATATAACTTTTTTATATTTTCCCTCACTAAAAAAAATCTTGTTTTACCAAGGAATCCTATTTATATTTATATATAAATGATACTTTTTGCTGTAGACTTTCACATAATATACCGTAAAATTCCTGGAGGCCCTAAAATGTTCTTAAGAAATAAAGAAATTTTTACTCCACACCCTTCTGCTCAATGTTAGCTCTGTTCCTGTTCTATTTCCTTTCTTCGAAGCATTTTGCTTTATTTTATTCGGTATTTTTTTCTTTTATTTGGCATGAATGCCGGGATACATTCTATTTGTCTGTGTAACTGTTTTTCAAGTTACTCTTCCTTTTATTCTTTATTTTGTATGGAAACATCTTTTTTTACAAATATATTGCATATATATTTAGTAATTATTGGAAATGAAATCAGTTTTGGGTAAATATTATTGGAATGTGAACAACGCCTGAAAGAAAAAAAAATTGAAAAAAAAAAATAAGTACTGAGGGTTTTTGAATTACTACTATATTTCATTTTAAAATGCAATAAAAAAACTAACATAAAAATTCTTGTTACTTCCATTGAAACTTTATAATCAGAGGAAAAATTCACTAAAGTATTTTAACTGAATATATTTTAGGTATTTTATATAAAAAAAGTTACATATATAATAAAATAAAGAAAAAAGGGAAGAGCAACTTCTAAAACAGTTATGCAGATAAAAATCCGGCATCCGTATCCAATAAAAGAAGATGAAAATATTGAATAAAACAAAGCAAAATAAGTTGAAGAAAGTGAAATAAAACAATAGAAGCGGAGCTCGCATTAACCAGGGGGTGTGGAGCAGAAATATCTTTATTCCTTAAGAGCATTTTGAGACCTCCAGGGCTTATGCACTATATAGGAAAGTCTACAGCAAAAAGTAACGTGTATTTATAGATAGAAATAGTATTGCTAGATAAAACAGCTATTTCTTTTGCTAGTAAGACGATTAAGAAATAGTTATTTTTCAATATATTAAATACTATTATGTATATCCATTTGCTTTCATTGCCATTCAAAATGATAAAAATATTTTCGTTAAATGCAATATATTTCCAAATAAAAATTTTGTGGCAATATTATTGGCATTGAAAGAAAGTGTGTGAGGAAAAAAAATACTGCGAGTTATTGAATTATTTTTACACTGCAATCCAAAATTAAAATTCTTGTCAGCACCAGTTGAACTTTATAAACAGAACAAAAAATTCATTAAAGTATTTCAAAAGAATATATTGCGGGACTTTTGTCAAAGAAAATTTTCCATATGTAATTAAAAAAAAAGAGGAACAGTAACTTCTAAAACAGTTATACAGCTAAATAGAATGTATCTGGCATTCGTAATAATAATAAAAGGAAATATACCGAATAAAATAAAGCAAATCTTTGAAGAAAATGAAATAGAACAACAGAAGCAGAGTGAACATTTAACAGGGGGTGTGGAGTAGAAATGTCCTTATTCTTTAAGAACATTTTAGGGCCTCCAAGGCTTTTGCACTACATTATAGGTATGTCTACGGAAAAAAGTAACGTTTATATACAGATATAAATAGTATTACTAGTTCAAACTTTTATTTCTTTTGTGAGTTAAAGGATTAAAAAATAAACATTTTTAAATATTAAATACTTTTATGTGTACTCATTTGCCTTTATTTCCTCTAACAATGTACAATATTTTCGTTAAAAACAAAATATTCTAAAAAAAAAAACTGAAATAATTTTGAACACGTGAACAACGAGAGAAAGAAAAAAGTGAAAAAAAAATAAGTATTTCGAGTTTATTCCTAATTATTCCTAAACTTTACTTTCAAGTGCATTCCTAAAATAAAAATAAAATTTCGTGTCACTCGTGTCACAACTTTATAAACAGAGAAAACATCCATTAAAGTAACATTACTGAATATATTTGCAAGACTTTTGTAAAAAAGAATGTTTTTATAAAGAATAAAAGGAAGAGTTACTTGAAAAACAGTTATATAGATAAATAGAATGTATCCGGCATTCGCACCAAATAAAAGAAAAAAAATACTGATTAAAATAAAGCAAAATGCTTCGAAGAAAGCGAAATAAAACAACAGGAACAGAGCTAACATTGAACAGGGGGGTGTGGAGTATAAATTTCTTTATTCCTTAAGAACAGTTTAGGGCCTCCACGGCTGTTTCACTGCATTATATGAAAGTCTACAACAAAAAGTAACTGCTGCATATACATATAAATAAGATTGCTTGGTAAAACAAATATAATTTTAGTGTGTGAAAATATTAAAAATTGCCTTTTAAATGTTAAATACTGTTACGTGAGTTCATTTGCATTTTTTGCCCTTAAAAATATAGATATTTTCGTTAAAAATAATTTATTCCCAAATAAAAAATTGTAGAAATATTGTTGGCATGTGAATTATGTTTGGAAAAAAGTGTAAAGATATATAAGTACTGCGGGTTATTGAATTATTTCTACACTTCACGTCAAAGTGCAATCGAAAAATAAAAAATAAAATTCACTTTACCGCCATCGAAACTTTATAAACAGAGGGAAAAATCATTCAAATACTTTAAGTGAATATATTTCGGGCCTTTTGTCTAAAAAAAGTTCCATATGGAATAAAGAATAAAAAGGAAGAGTAACTTCTAAAGCAGCTATACAGATAAATAGAATGTATCTGGTATTCGTACCAAATAAAAGACAAAAATGCTGAATGAAATAAAGCAAAATGCTTGGAAGAAATTGAAATAGAACAAAAGATGCAAAGCTAACATTGAACAGGAGGGTGTGGAGTAGAAATTTCTTTATTCCTTAAGAACATTTTTGGGCCTCCAGAGATTTTGCAGTATATTATGTAAAAGTCTACAGCAAAATTATCGTTTATATATAAATATAAATAAGATTGCTTGGTAAAATAAGTTTTTTTTTTTTTTTTTTTTTTTTTTTTTTTTTTTTTTTTTTTTTTTAGTGAGTGAAAATATTAAAATGATACATTTCAATATTAAATTACGTGTATTGATTTAAATTTTTCGCCCTTAAAAAATGTTAGATATTCCCGTTAAAAATAATATAATATTAAATAAAAACTTATGGAAATATTATTGGCATTAACAATGTGTGGAAAAAAAAGAGCAAAGATTTATTGAATTAATTCTACAGTTCTCTTTAAATCGCAGTGCAAAAATAAAAACGAAAATTCACGTCACCACCATTCAAACTTTATAAATAGAGCAAAAAATCAATTAATGTATTTTAACTGAATATATTTCACGCCTTTTGACAAAAAATGTTCCATATATAATAAATTGCAGAAAAAAGGATGAGTAACTTCTAAAACAGTTATACATATAAATAGAAAGTGTCCGTTATTCGTACTAAATAAAACAATAAAAAAAATAAAGCAAGATGCTTGAAAGTAAATTACATTGAACAACAGAAGCAGGGCTAACATTGAATGGGAGGGGGGATGAAATAGAAATATCCTTTATTCCTTAGGAATACTTCAGGACCTTCGGGGCTTTTTACACTACATTACAGGAAAGTCTACAGCAAAAAGTGGTGTTTATATATAGACAGTTTTGCTAGACAAAAGAAGTATTTCTTTGGCGACTGAAAAATTAAAAAATAGATTTTTCTAAATATTGAATATATTATGTGTATTCTTTTTCTTTAATTCCATTAAAAAAGTTTAAAATATTTTCGCAAAAAACAATATATTCTCAAATAAATGTTTTCAAATAAAAATTTTGTGAAAGCCGCAACTTGTCTTCCAAGATAGCCCCAAAGATGTTCTATCGGATTAAAGTCAGGAGAGTGAGCTGGCCATTCCATTTTCTCCAAACCGTGATTTTAATGATAATCGTCAAAAACCACAGCTCAGTGTGGTCTCGCATTATCATCCATTAGAATGAAACCATTGAAAATAGCATCAGCATATGGACGCACATATGAATCAAGGATTTCATCCCGATATCTCGCACCAGAGTTCCTCCATGAAATACATGCAGGTCAGTGTGGCCTCTGAGTGAAATCACTGCCCAAACCATGATTCCACCGTTTTTGTACCAGTGTTTTTCAACAGTGTTTGATTGATGATATCGAGTGCATTGTTTACTACAGATCAGAAGACGTCCTGAATCTCTCTCCAGTGTGAACCTGGACAAGTCTGTGAAGAGTACAGAAGCCCACTGTTGTCTGGTCCAGAAAACATGTTCTCTTGCCCAACATAAGCAGGCCCTTCTCTGTCGTCTGTTGAGGGGGACACACGCATCTGGTCGCCTTGCACAGAAACCTGCATTGAAAACGTCTTCGCATCGTAGTAGCAGAGAGTCTCCTACTTGATGCTGCAAAGTGGTCTGCAATGATTTTGTGGCACAGTGGTGCGTCTTTCCTTCGGGCCGAAAGAACTAGAAACCGGTCTTCTGCAGGTGTACCCATGGAACTACTAAGAAAAAGGAACTGACATATCCTTAAAATAGTGAAGTTTAAACTGTAACCGCTTTCGCAGAGGGTTCATTACCACTACAGCGAACTCCCACCAGTAAATTTACGCAGAAAATTTCTATCTATTTAAACGTCTCATTAATGAAAAATTTCAATAAAAAATAATCGCAAAAATCGATATTTTTCTTTACTGGTAATAATTTAATTTAGCAGTAATAGTTCCGCCACATTGTGACAACCAAGACAACATTCTGTCAGTGTCAATAAAACGATTATAATACCTCTGCAAACTGATACCGGTAAAAATAAACAGAATTTTTTTACCAAATTTGTAAGAGGATTCTTCTCACCAATAAGGCGCTAAAATAAGAAGAATTTTTTTGTTTAAACTTTCCGATGGAAGTTTTCATATACAGAAATCAGAAATTTTGGATCAGATTAAGAAAAAACAGCAGCCATCTTATGACAACCACCTCAGTTACTTCACTCGCACCTAATAGACAATGCACTATATGTCTCCTCCTTTTATTCATAACTCCATTGGTGTAACACGTTAGCGGCCTGGTGCATATCCTCTGGACACAGAATATTCGGATTCGTACTGATTCCGATCATTTTCCATCATTCATACCTATGTCGTTGGATTACTCTGCAAGGCACATTGACCGTCAAGCAACTTTGGCCTGTGACAACCCCCTTTCCATTCATCCATCCATCCTACCGCTCGCCACCTTAATGAATCAGGCAAACGACATCTCTAGATTCTACTGCTTGTTGTGAACAAAACTGCAACAAAAGTTCAAATAAAACAAAACCTAGTAACAAAATTACAAAAGCTTCGTAATTGCATAATTTTCTCTCAACAACACAAACACCTATTCTTTTCTTTAAAATAAAAGTGGAGCTTTAATTTTTGCGTAAGTTTTTTTAAAGCTTATTATTGTCATTCACATAAACCATGAAGTTTAATCTGACTGCCATTTTTTTTCTGGTGAGCGTTGAAAAACATGTTGTACCTGAACTTTTGGAGGCCAGTGTATGTTAAGCTATTTCACATATAACTAAGTTTATGTATGTTGCTTAGGTTAACTACAATTTACTTCATGTGTAATATAAAATGCATTTCGATATTGTTGAATTAAATATAATATTCTAAATCATTAAACGGTGCAGTTTTGTTATGAATATGTTGGAGAATGTTTTGTAATCTAGAAACATGATTTTTTCTTTCTTGTTCATTTTATTTAGAATATTTTTTTTCTTTTTTTTTTTTTACTTTTTTTTTAATTGACATAAGAGTTAACGAAACTGGTAAAGTTAATTTTATATATATACATATATACGCTGTTTTTCATTAATTTCCTAGAATTTAGAACTTGTTGAGGGAAAAAAAAAAAAAAAACACAAACCGGAATGTAACAAGATGCCATCTTCCGGGCCTGAAAATTTCAGCTTTCTTTAGTCTTTGTTAGTTGACTGTATTTCCATTAATGATAAACAAATAAATTAAAAAAATTAATATACTTTAAAGTAGTTTGGAAAATATTTTTCAGTCTGTTAAATAAAATGTATATTAACCTTTTATAGGCCAAATTCAGTTCCACGTATATTTAAAATTATTTTTTTATCACATTATGCCATCTAATGCTTTAGTTAAGGGATATTAATAATAAATATGATGAAAAGAAAATTAAATAATTTTCAGAATGTTGCCAATTGAGAACATTGGTCATTTCCGGCGGTCATTTTCTAGTAGTCATTGGTGATTTTTATGACTTTCTGCACATTGTCCCATAAATGATAGGAAAGTAAGTTCTATTAAAAAAATCAAGCTATCTAATTTCAAAAAATCATTTATATGACTGATCATTTTCTAGTGCTCATTGGACATTTTTATAATTTTCTGTACAATTCCTCATTAATGATAGGAAAGTAATTTCTTTTTCAAAAAATCAAGTCATCTTTTAATTATTTCTGCTAATTTTTTCAAGTCAATTTTGATTAAATTTAATTTTTAATAATTTTTTTAACTTATGTTCCCAAATGGGAACATTGGCCTGTAAAATGTTAATATAGATAATGTGTGGTAAACAAAATGATGCATGTAATTATACATATTCCTATGTGTATTTTAACAGTAAAAATGTGCTTTTTAAAATTGTCTTTGTATATGTTACAGGCCAAACCCGATTTTAGGCCAAACTAGATTGGCCTAGGCCAAACTAGTTTATCCTAACGCCCATCGGATAGACTAGTTTTTCCTAGGCCAAACCGGTCTATCCTAACGCCCATCGGACAAACTAGTTTTTCCTAGGCCAAACCGGTCTATCCTAACGCCCATCGGATAAACTAGTTTGTCCTAGGACAAACAGGTCTATCCTAACGCCCATCGGACAAACTAGTTTTTCCTAGGCCAAACTAGTTTGGCCTAACTCTTATAGGATAAACTAGTTTAGCCTGCTGTTTATTGGTCTGAACTAGTTTCTCCTAGGCCGATCTAGTTCATCCTAGGCCAATTCAATTTGGCGTGATTTTATTGAATTCAATGACCGCCACAGCGCCAACATTCTAGTTTGTCCTAGGCTAATCTAGTTTATTCTAGGCCAATTTAATTTTATGTGTTTTTAGCTCACAGGCGTCAAAGCCTGAGAAATAATGGGCTCGCAAGTTCTGTATGTATGAAGTAGGTATGTATGTATGAAATACGTATGTATGTACGAATGTACGTACGTATGTACGTGCGTATGTACGTCACGCGATAACTCGTGATAGAAATATCCGATTTGCTTCAAATTTTGGATACACGTTCATTGATATAAGGTACTTTTCTGATTAATTTTGGGAATTCATTGGATAAGAATAAAGGGGAACGAACGGGAGACTAGTCCCCCACCGTTAATTTAGAGAAATGGATTTTTGATGCAGAATTATCAGTTTTCATTTAAAATTTTAGATATAGGATCATTCAGACAAGGCGCCTCCATGATTAGTTTTGGATGTTTATTGTTTAAGTGTAAAAAAGGACAATGTAGGTTAACCCCCCTCCATAATTTAGATAAATTGTTTTTGACGCAGAATTTACGGATTTGCTTCATATTATTTGTATATAGGTTCTTTCTGATAAGGCGATTCCCTGAATAGTTTTGGGGGTTTAATGGTTAAGTATGAAGGGAAAAATGAACGATTACATCTCTTACATAGAAAAAACTAATTTATCCTATGTGCATTTAGTAGCATTTACATCTCTTACATAGAAAAAACTAATTTATCCTATGTGCAGCAAGTTTGGTATAGAAAAAACTAGTTTATCCAATTGGCATAAGGATAAAATTGTTTGGCCGAGGCTAATCTAATTTAGCTCGAAAACGGGTTTGGCCAGTAAAAAACATATCTTTCACTAGGAAAAGTATAAATGTATGTCAAGTGTCATTGCTTATAACACCAATACGGAAATTTAACATGTTCACCTTAGAGACATGATGCATTGGACATGGTGTTTGCTTTTTTTTTTTTTTGCATGCTTGTGCCAACTGAGATCTGACTTTCATTTATTATTATTATTATTATTATGATTGCATATTCGAGCCAGATTGAAGCTGAACATAATTTGGAGTCGAACAGCGTTTTCCATTTTTGAGAAATTAATTACCTGTCGACATATATAAGCTATTCTTGTCAAATTTTTTTTTTTTCGTGAAGTCGTAACCGGAAATTCGATTCAAAACGTAGCTTTATTATTTTCTCAAAGATACATCGCTTTTATGAGAAAATGGTTTACGCCATTCGATTACATATTATCTGAATCTGTTAACCTTATGCGTTTTCGAAAAGGAAGTAGTTCATAAATGTGTTAGGATGTAGCTGTTTAGGATTAGAGAAAAGCCTTAAGGAATGACAGAGAAATATATTCTAGAGTCTACTTTTTACTGAACGGATTCAAAAGTTATGATGTTTATAACTCTCATATTTTTTTTCTTTTGTTCTCAACTACATTGATTATTTAATGAATCCGTATTTGAATATTGAAACTCTAAGAAACTAGATAATCATTAATACATTGTGTATTTTCCATTCTGTGAACACATCATAATTTAAAAATACATTGTAAATTTATCCAATAAGTATATAAGCAGTATTTTTTAAAGGAATCTTATTTGTATGTAAAGTAAAACCTGAATTTTTTGCAGAAATTGAGTAGGGCCAGATCGAGCCGGACTGAGTCTTTTTTCACTGATTTTTGTACAGGCAGATTTCTGCCTGTACAAAAGTAAATAATATTAAAGTAGATAATAATATTTTGCTTGAATAAGCAAACACCATGTCCAGTGCATCATGTCTCTAAGGTGAACATGTTAAATTTCTGTATTGGTGTCATAAGCAATGACTCTTGACACACATTTATACTTTTTCTAGTGAAAGATATGTTTTTTACTGGCCAAACCCGTTTTCGAGCTAAATTAGATTAGCCTCGGCCAAACTATTTTATCCTTATGCCAATTGGATAAACTAGTTTTTTCTACACCAAACTTGTTTATCTAAATGCCCACAGGATAAACTAGTTTTTTCTATGTAAGAGGGTAATCGTTCATTTTCCCCTTCATACTTAACCATTAAACCCCCAAAACTATTCAGGGAATCGCCTTATCAGAAAGAACCTATATACAAATGTGAAGCATATCCGTAAATTCTGCGTCAAAAACCATTTATTTAAATTATGGGGGGGGGGGTAACATACATTGCCCTTTTTTACACTTAAACAATAAATATCTACAACTAATCATGGAGGCGCCTTGTATGTTTGATCCTATATCTAAAATTTTAAATGAAAACTGATAATTCTGCATGAAAAATCCATTTCTCTAATTTAACGGTGGGGGATTAGCCTTCCGTTCGCTTCCCTTTATTCTTATCCAATAAATTCCCAAAATTAATCAGAAAAGTACCTTATATCAATGAACGTACGTCCAAAATTTGAAGCAAATCGGATATTTCTATCACGAGTTATCGCGTTACGTACATATGCACGTACATACGTACGTACATTCGTACATACATACGTACATTCATACATACAGAACCTGCGAGCCCTTTATTTCTCAGACTTTGACGCCTGCAAGCTAAAAACACGTAAAATTAAATTGGCCTAGGATAAACTAGATCAGCCTAGGACAAACTAGAATATTGGCGCTGTGGCGGTCATTGAATTCAATAAAATCACGCCAAATCGAATTGGCCTAGGATGAACTAGATCGGCCCAGGAGAAACTAGTTCAGACCAATAAACAGCAGGCTAAACTATTTTATCCTATAAGAGTTAGGCCAAACTAGTTTGGCCTAGGAAAAACTAGTTTGTCCGATGGGCGTTAGGATAGACCGGTTTGGCCTAGGACAAACTAGTTTATCCGATGGGCGTTAGGATAGACCGGTTTGGCCTAGGAAAATCTAGTTTATCCGATGGGCGTTAGGATAGACCGGTTTGGCCTAGGAAAAACTAGTCTATCCGATGGGCGTTAGGATAAACTAGTTTGGCCTAGGCCAATCTAGTTTGGCCTAAAATCGGGTTTGGCCTGTAACATATATATATATTAATTTATATATAGTCGATGTTTTTGTTCTAAAATTCTTGTCCTTTCTTTTATAGGTAAGTTTGAAATTTTCCTTCATTTTGAAATTATGGATTGAACTTGGAGTTTTTTTCATGATTGCGTAAGTTTTTAAAATATTTTTTTCCTGCAAAATGTATATTTAGATGGACAATGATGCAATTTCATGCATGGAATCTCAGAAAAATTTAGATATTTTCACTTTTTTATAAACATGGAATGACATATACAGAGTAAGCTAAAATAAAGATAACACCAGAATGAAGCCTTCTCCCGGACATAACCTGGAAAATGTATTTTCATTTTTTTTTCCTACCATTTCTTTGCTTTGAAGGGTCTAACTTCTCCCGAGCAATAAGTTATGATCAAGCAGGTTTTCTTGAAGGCAGAAGTTGCGCCCTGCGGCGAAAAGTATTTTCTTGAGGGGGAAAAATGAAACATTTTTCTTATCTCAAAAAAAAAAAAAAAAAAAAAAAAAAAAAAAAAAAAAAGATAGACATTGTATACTTAAGGGGAATCCGTACCGAAAAAAAATATTTTGTAACTCTAACCTATATTTTATTTTTAGGTTCATGTTTTAATATAGCATAGTCTTAAAAGATCATGAAAAGTGCTAAATTTTTAATATAAGAATAACTTAAAAATGATTTTTAAAAAATATTTAACAATTTTGAAATTTTTTATTCATTTTTCATAGTTGGAAATGTATTTTTTAATCCTTTATTCAAAGTAAATTTTTCTATAAATCTAAATATCGGATTTTTGAGTCCATTAGATCAGCAAAATAATACTAATACTACTACTACTAATAATAATAATTAGTAAATGTACATGAAAAAATCTTGGAAAAAGTATGTTTTAAGTTAATTAATCTTAAAAAATAATAATAAGCTAAAAATATTAAAAATACGATACTAAATTATCACATGCATAGCCTAAAGATACTTTCTTTAAAAATTCAGACAATTTGCTTAGTTATTGTAAATTTCTTATTTCGATTGAATTGAAAATTTAAACTTCGAACTGAGAAAAATGAGCTTTAAGTCATAAACACTTGAGGACACTTTTAAAAACAAAATGTTTATTGAGTTAAAATTTTGAATTTTTTTGTGATGATTAACAATATCACCTGTTTTTATGACTATTTAAATCCAAGAAATTGTGAAAAAACCTTTCACGCAGAAAAGCACATTTTGACAAGTAGTTATTTCCATGGCAACTATTGCTTAAAAGCTAGATTTTGAAAATGCACCAAGACGAAAAGATTAATATTTTCTCTTCTAATTATAACAGAAACATGATTTAAACATCATTTTAAGCATTAAGAATAGAAAAAAAAACTAATGCTGCATTTTTGGAAATTTTCAAGATTTTTGTGTCGCGGACCCGCAGGAAATTATGTACGTCTCCTTTATTATTTATCTACCCTCATAGCATGCATGTTCACAGTGACGTCACAATGACGTCACTGTGAGTCACTTTGGTCGCATCACATCTGTGACGAAAATGCCACCGCTCAGTGACGTCACAATGTGACTAAGATGTGACTTTCTAAAAAAAATTCACAGTTCGTCACAATGTTAATGTCAAAGTAGTCGCAAATGACACGCTTTTCACAAATTGGTCACATTGTGACGTCACAAAGTGACGTCAGAAAAAAGCTCTAAAACGGCCGTAACGACTTCACATTTTAGTCACTGTGACTTCAAATCGACTTCACGTGACGTCACATCGACAATCGATGGTCACAAAGTCACAATGTGACTTCACAACGACGTTGCAGTGACGTCACCATGTCTTACGGGTAACCATTCAAATCTTTTTACAGAATGTACAGAATACTAAGGGATATTAAAAATATCTTCGAAATTTTTGACATATTATATAAAAATGACAGGTACTCTTAAAAAAATAATATAAAAAAGATGTCATTCTCGGAATCTCCACTTGGTATGTCTATTGGATAAAATAATCAAATAATTTATTAAATTGCTCCCTTTTTCGAAAATTAAGCTGTCACAGCTTTTCGCGTTTCAATATCTAAGATAACTATACAAGAATTTAAAATAAAATGTCATTTGCCAATTTTTAAACTTAATATTATTTTAGGAAATGTTTGGAAGACACATAAAAATATATGTAACAGATACGCATTATAATGATATTGATAAAAAAAAAATTTCTTTGTAATAGGTATGTTTAATGATAGGTATTATTCCCATTATCCTATAGTATTCATTGTTATTATTCATAATGCTTAAATATGAGGCAAAAAGTAAATTTTCTTTTATAATTTTTTAATTAAAAATTCCGGTACTTTTCCAGTATAGAGGCGTTCAACCTTTTTTAGAACTTTTTTTTTCAAAGATTGACACAGTTCGGGTTTCAGAAAGAGATTTGTTGTCAAATGATATAAACAGCTATGAAAACAAACTTTATGCTTCTTAAATATGCTTTTTAATGCTTCTTAATATACATATTGTCATAAGAACATTTTATTTTACTTATATTTGTGTTCCTTCTTTTAAAAAAAATACTACTGTTTGAATAGAAAATTTAAATAAATCATTATCTTATATGAAATCAATAGTGTAAATATGAAAATAATAGGCTGTGTATATAAAAAAAGTTAATAGTTTGCCAGGAAATTTATTTCCGAAATTTCTTCTTTCACCAAGGCTATTTTTGTTATTTTTTCAAGGCTCCCTATACTGGGAAAGTTCCAAATTTCTCTTCATTCTATGCAATTTTTTTAACTTATGCACATAAGTGTTATATTGGAGATTCCAAACTGGTTTAAATCTATAAATCGCTATCCAAAGATAGTCTAGAGCCATGTCTTAATGACATGGCAATACATTTCATTGAGATTCTCGGAGGGCTAGCGCCATTTGTTGGTTATACTTTCAACATTGGCATTTAATTAAAAATGTAATATTAAGGCTTTCAATTTAAAATGGATGAATTCCATAAAACATTATCCACAGACAGTTGTGGACAAAGTCATGAAAAATGTAATATATTACATTCAGGATCTCAGACAACTATTGTCATTTGTTGCTCATATTTTCAACATTGGTCTTTGTTTGATTGATTGTCTAAGAGGGGCAATTCAGACAATGAAATAAAGTCTGTAGAGCAAACTATTCTTTCCAGTTACCTATATAAATGTATTAAAAAGTTAATTTAAAAGTGTAATATTGAGGTTTTCAAACTTATAATGAATCAATTCTAGAAAATTTTACAAAGATAGTTGGATGTAAAGTTAATGGCGCTTTAATTCAATTCATTCAGAATCATAAGGATTTGTTACCATTTGTTGCTCACATGTTAAATCTTGAAATATTTTTAAAAAGATTCTCACCGCAGCGAACTCTCATCTGTTCTGTAAACTGTAGGTTTCACTGTAATAGAAGCATTATTTAAATTAATAGGATTCTACATATATACTCCAGTTTTGAAAAATAAAGTTACGATTAATGTCCACCAAGCTTATGTAACTATATAAAATTTAAAAAAATCTTATATCATGTTGGAAAAAACACGCTTTTTTTAGCCCTTGAAATAAAATTCAGAGAAGACATCACAATTTTGTCCTTTTGCTCGGCGGTTAGGAGGTTAAAGCTTCGAATAAACTATTTTATATGAAGCAAAATTTCGTCTGAAACTCGGTTTAACAAAAACGTTGTCTTGACTTCACCTTTTTTATGAATGATTTAACTTAACGTGCAAAATTGAGTAAAGTTTAACTTTCAATGAATTAAAAAATCAAATCACCTTTTGAAGTATTGTCAAATAGCTAAATAATTAAATAAAAAATAGAAATGAGCGAAGTTTTAAAAATCGGTAAATATTTGTTTTCCAATGCTTAAAAATTAAAAACTAAAATGAGGTAAATTTTAAAAATAGATATAGTACAAAATAATAAGGTAAAAAAAATAGAATTACAAATCTACTTCTTTCAAGCTCTATCAATCTTCTTTTACAAAACTCTTTAGAACATTCTACATTTTACAAAAGTTTTTTGCGTTTTCCGAAAGCAACAAAAAGGGATTTTAGAACCATTTTAAGAACAGTTCTTGTTTAGAAAACTTTGCATGTTTGTTATCTACTTTCACATGGAACAATTCTGAAACCTTTTTGTGATGCACCTCAAAATATTTTTTCTAATTTATTTTCTTCAATATTTTGTGTTTTAAAAATAGTATTTTTTTTTTCGTAGTCATTTGCTTTAAATAAATAAAATAGTTGAGAAAAATTAGGTTTGTTTGTACACCAGTAAGTAAGTATCATGTATTAAAAAATGTAAAAATATATATTTAAACAAATAGTAAGTTTACATGATTTCTTATTGTTATGTATTTTGTATCTTTTTTGATTAATCATGATAAAGTGTCTAAAATATTTGCGGATGATATAAATGCCTTACTTATTTATTTACGAGTAATTAATTTAAATAATGTAAACAGGTGTGAGAAATGTTAAATTAATGAATCTAGAAAAAATATTTGTCAAATGCCCGGGTTTTTTTCTAATCAAATAAGAATACTTTGACCTTAATTAAAAAAAATAAACGTGTATTTTATCAATTAATTCATTTATTAAATGATATTTTTTGAAAAAAAAATATGCCTGTCGTTTTAAAAGATCAGGAGAAATAAAAGTTGGACTAGCACTTAGATCGTTCCGTACCATTATGTTGCATTAACGTAAAAAAAAAAGAAGGTTTAATGTGTTAGTTTGGCATTAAGAAGCGATTATGGTAATTCATTAGTTTATTGTACAATAATTCAACATGAATTTATACATTGATGATTTTTGGATTTTACAAAGGCAATAATGCCTTTCTTCGCGTCAAGTTTTAAAATTCTAGGTTAATCGAAAGTACCCTATTGGTTTTACGCTCATACCTATAGTATACAAAGGAAGATTGTAATATATGTAAAGAAAAAAAATTAAAAATCCAAAAATAATTAATTTATGAATTTTGAATTTTTTTTTTCTTTTATATGGTGAATAATATATATCATACTATCAAGCTAAAATACTAAAATTCTAATTAATCTTAAAGATTTGAATCATTATTTTTAATATTTAATTTTAAGGATTAATTTTTTTTTACATTTAAAATTCTAATATTAATACATTTTCTCATAAAATTTAGCCCCGCCTATTAACCATTTAAACAGTTGGTGCCAAACGGAAAATATATCGATAAAATTTACAGCGAAAATCTTTCTCTTGATTTTTTTAACTGTTAATTTATGTTGCATAACAGTTTTCCGTCATGTCATCTGTTGCTTTGAAGGTTGATACAAATTTAAAAATTTAAAACGCACAAATTAACTACTATGATAATAAAACCAATACGGTGGCTTTAAGGACAACCATATCCCCTTCATACGTATGAAAGTTAAATTAACAACAAAAAAGGACTTTTTTGAACTTTTTAAAAGTTTTTTATGCTTATTTTCATATTGATGAGGGTTATTTGGATATGTTTAAAAATATCGTATGTGGTTTAATGTCATAGTGGTGTTATTTGTGCATTTTAATGTTGTTAATTTCTATCTTATGTCTTTAAAACTTATAAAAAAATGTTAGGGTGCTGGTTAGAAGGTAAAATATGTTTATACCTCATAATTTTGACATTGAGTTTTCATTTTCAAAGCATCTCATTTTAAGATATTCCACCTAAACGTACCAGTGCCTTCATATAAGTGAAAACCATAAGCGGCGCACCATCAACCAAATTTATTAGCTTTGCACTACTTTTTAGCACTTTCCAACAAAGTAGAAAAGTGCTTATGCATTTAGTTTGTACGTCTGTCCACACTCCCCTAAATATACTCAAATTTTCATGAAATTGATAGTCAATTGATAGTTTAGGTACACCAAAGCATGTTTGGTATCGCATATGAAATATCTACGATTAATGGTTATTTTACAGGGATACTCAAAAGAATTAGATTACATTATGGTATATGGGAGGAAATATTTTGGAGAGTATTTTAATAACATTACGCTATTTCACATGTATAGTCTGCCTCAAAAGTTTAAGCACTCTGCAAATCTCGTTTAAAATAATTGAAGAAAATATTTTATGCTAATTTACAACAAATACACAACATTTAATCAAAATAAAATAAAATAAGCCATTTTGGGTAGTTAAAATAAAAAATATATTTATTTTTATTTCTTTTTTCTATTTTTCTTGAAGAAACGCTGTCTCAAAAGTTTAAGCACTTTATGAAATTTTGTTTAGAAACACGGGAATGGTATTGTGTAATGACGTTGTATGACATCATATTGCACTTTTATAAAAGTATAAAAGGTGGAGAAATTATTTCCTAATGTTTTAAACATGACAAAGGGTAAAGAATTCACAAAATGTGAGATTTCAAAAGATTTTAAATTGAAATCTCAAAATAAAACTGTTTCTGAAATTGCAAAAGCTTTAAATTGATCAAAGCTATGTATATATCAAGAACTTTCTAGAAATGATAATTTTAAGCGGAAACCAAGATGCAGACGACCACGTATGACGACTGTTCAGATTGATCGGAAAATACGGAGATTGGTATTTAGACAAAATATGTCCCCATACGGCAAATTAAAAATAATTTCAGAGTACAGATGTCCAAAGACACTGTAAATAAACATATTAAAGCGTGTGATTGCATCATGTAAAAGAAATTGGCTCGCAAACCGTCTCTTAAATTACATCACAAACAAGTAAGAACGAACTGGTCTAAAAAACACATGGCCTACGGAGACAAATGGCTTACTGTTTTATTCAGCGATGAGAAAAAGTGGAACTTAGATGGCCCTGATGGTTGGAAGGAGTATTGGCATGAGTTACGCAAGAACCGAAGGACATTTTTCAGCAGGCAGCAAGGCGGTAAATCCGTTATGGCTTAGGGGGCATTTGGGACATTTGCCAGCCCTCTCTAGCTTTTCTAAAAGGAAGAGAAGGGTGAAAAAAGTTTCAAGAGACCCTAAACCACCATTTGCTTCCATTCGGTGACATTTTAGGGAGTTTCGAATGAACTTTTCTGCAAGAAAATGCCTCAATCCACATATCCCATTCCACAAAACTTTGAATTTTTCAGAAAAATGATAAGGTACTTGACTTTGCAGCTTTAAGTCCAGACTTAAACCCGATTGAGAATGTCTGGAATACTTTAACCCGCCAAGTTAAGGCAATGGAAAGCAGTATGACTCTATTGAAGAACTCCAAGAGGCTATTGAGAAAGCATTGTATTTTTTGCCACCAGAAACCCCACAAAAACAATAATTTCGACGAAACCACGTTTATTTGAACTAATCTGAAAACTTCGAAAAAAATATGTTACTAAAAGTTCTGTAAAAATTATAAATATGGTTGCTTTTGACATTGTGCATAAACTTTGAGACAGTTTTTTTATAACTTTTTTTTTAAAATTGTATTTTTTAAAATTATGTAATTTATTTTTTTCTATTTTTGATATCGTTTATTTAAATAATATTGCGAAATATGTAAATAAAAAAATGGTATTAATTCTTACTTTTTATAAATCATTAAAAATCGATATTTTATGCTTGTGCTTAAACTTTTGAGACAGACTATATTTGAACTGATATAAATCGGTGATTTTCACTACGATTACGTTAAAAAAGAACATTCTTAGCATTTTTTATTAATTTACACAGACGCAACTAAGAAATCGATTACAATACTGTCTTTGCGTGATAATTGCTGGAGGGTACGTTTTTAAAATTCGGTATGCGCTTTTAAATTTAATTAGGTTTTCTGTATAGTACTTTTTATATATAATTTCTATACCTCATATTCCTAACCTATACCTTCCTAACCTTCTATACCTCAAAAAAAAATAATGCTACATTTTTGGAGAATATCAAGAATTTTTGTGTACCGGACCCGCAGGAAAAATACGTACTTCTCCTTTATTATTTATAGAACCGTTCAGATCTTTTTACAGAATGTATAGAATACTAATAATATGCAGAATGTACAGAATACTACTTCATATATAGGGCTGCACAAAAGTATTCCCATACCATTTTCCTTTATTAAAGCGAATTGCTGAAGGGGAATTTTCAATTGAATTATATGAATCTCTTAAATGAACTAAATTTTGGAATGCATGTTGCTAATAAATACAAACCTCAATATCACATACAGGGCTGCTAAAAAAAATAATAGTTTAATACTGTATTTAATTATTAATTAAAAACTATAATTTTCCGACTGTAAATGGGAAAAGCTGAAATTTGGTTTTGAAATGCGTTATATATTTCCATATGATGAAATGGGACGTAATATTTTTTTAACGGTGCAGTTTTGTTACATTATTCTGAATGTATTGAAAAGTGCTTCATAATCTATGCTTGAAGCATGATTTTTTCTTTCTTGTTAAAAGAAATATTTTATGTCGTACGTGGAGAACAATTTGGTTTTCATTTCATGGGCTACTTAGTTGATCAACTGTATGCCAAAAGTAAATGTGAAATGTCTTGCAAAAATATGGAACCGTTCTGAATGAAAGGTTAATCTACGATCAATACTACTCAAATTAAAAATAAAAACCTTTAGAAATTAAAAATAAAATAAATTTAAAAGAAAGATTAAAAACGTTGAAGATGTAAAAGAGAAATTTACTAAAAATTTTGCTTTTAAAATATAGTGGTGCGAATATAATTAAAAAAATAGAAGCATGCATTTAACATTACCGTCCTTTATGAAGTAAATAATAACATAAATATTTTAACGTATTTAAATAAAACTATTAAATTCTGTACATACTTTTGCCCTTTTCATTATTTTAAACGACTTTGAACATAGTTCTGAAACGCCTTTATTGTACTTTTGAGCTATCTTCAAACATACTTTAAAGCCCTTAATATAAACTCTCAACTACTAAAGTTTCATCGAAGATCTTGGAGAACATCTGCTTCTTAGATGAAAGGGTAACTTTGTATAAGGTCTTCGTGCGGGATTAGTATAAACACTGTGTATATTTGTGTTAATTTGTAAAGGTATTTAAACTACTGATAGTAAGTAAATGTTAATGAATAAAGATATTAATTTGTATATTTTGGAGAAATTTTGCATTTTTCTATTAGAAAATAAAAGTTAAAATTAAATGTAGGCATAAGTAAATTTATTTAGGCAAATGATTCAGTTTTTTTTTAATAGTTGAAATAAAAGCTTACTGAATATGAATAATTTTATTCTTTTTGGAGAAATTTTGCATTTTTCTATTAGAAAATAAAAATTAAATATAGACATAAGTAAATTTATTTAGGCAAATGATTTAATTTTTTTAATAGTTGAAATAAAAGCTTACTGAACTTGATTAATTTTATTCATGTAAATTGAAACTCTTACTAACTCATTTGTCAATTGAAAATCGACGTATTTTCGTTATGTATCTTACTTTTAAAGCATCGGTAAAAAATATTCTTTTTCGAAGTACTCTAAAAATTAAATATCTTTTCAATGATATGAATGAATAAGAAGTTGAAGGTGAAGCTTTCTTTTATAATTTCATGAGTTAGATTTTTTAAGGGGTCTCAGGAGCCCTAGTTTTGCCTGGTGGTGCAATTTAACAATCTATTACATTCATTTTTTTTCTTAATCCCAGTAAAACATAAATGTATAATATTTTAAATACCGGGTGTTCCAAAAATGACTGTTGGATTTTAAAATTCAATAACTTGCAAACGGTGACAGCTATTTAAAAAATTTTTGCAGGAGAGTTATATATAATGTCAGGAGTTTTTTTTACCGTCATTTCTTATTTTAGTTCGCATCTCAAAAAATAGGTGGCGCTGACGGCGATTGGAGGCCAGGTCGACGCTTCACTCAGCACTGATCACCTTGCCTTCAATCGTCGTCAGCGCCACCTATTGTTTGAGATGCGAACTAAAATAATAAAAATTACGGTAAAAAACTCATGACATTATACATAACCCTCCTGCAAAAGTTTTTTAAATAGCTATCACCGTTTGCAAGTTATTGAATTTTAAAATCCATCTGTCATTTTTGAGACACCTGGTATATACAACTTAATATTTATTCTGTTTAATTTTTTTTTAATATCCCACATTGAAATTGTATTTTATTTTTTATGTTTAAATTTGATAAAAATTGTTTTTTGACTTGCTTCCAATGCATGCAAGACTAACAAATTTATTATTTCAAGGGCACCTAAAATATTGATAATGGTGTAAAAAGGATGTGTCTTGAATTTATACTTTATTCCAAAGTAATTAATTAATTTATTTAAAATTTAAATTTAAATTTTTAAATTTTGAATAAAATCCTTTTTTTATTGATGAATAGTCAATTTAAAAAGTCAATGAAATTATCAAACTAAATTTGAAGTATAAGTTATACTTTACCGCAAAAGGAAGTTATTTATGCAAATTGCTTTATAAGTTTTTGAGAAATGTTGCGCGCAGTGAATGCAAGTCAAAAAACAATTGTTTAATCAAAATTATGCGTAAAAAAACAAAATTTAAAATAAAATTAAAAAACAAATTTAAATAGAAGAGATACTAAATTGTCTATATTAAACATTCTATGCATTTATGTTTTTTGGAAGGACTGAAAAAAAATTAAACGTGACATGTTGCTAATTTGCACCTCCAGGTAAAAAGTAAGACTCCTAAGATCCCTTAACCTAAGTTGAACACATTAACATCCTAGAGAATATCTTCTGATTATATGAAAGGGTTTATTTTGTATAAGGTTTTCGTGTGGTATTATTTAAGCACTATGAATATTTGTGTTAATTTGTTAAAGCAAAATTAAAAATAACAAATTAAAATATTAAAAATACTATTATCAAAGAAATGTTAATAAATTAAGAAATTAATTTGTATATGTGTAGGAAATTTTACATTATACTAGAAAATAAACATATATTATAAATGTAGAAATAATAAGTAAAATTCTTTTATTACAATGTTTTTTATTAAATAAAACTTATTAGCTGAAATAAATTCCTTTTGAGCTTCATATAAGAAAACGGAAATTCTTGCTAATTTACTTGCTAATAAATTGAAATTCGTGAACTTTTTAACCCTAATTTTCTTTTCAAAATATCTGCAAAATACACTTTTTCGGAGTGATATAAAAATTTAATATCTATGTAATGATAACTTATTAACTAAAGCTTATGTAAAATAATCAAAGGTCCATATTAAATAGATTATGATAAAATGTTCGAAATACATTCAAGCATATCTAAAGCCTTTATGTATGTTTATATATTCAGTGATTATTTCTTAAGAACATAAATAATTAAACTCATAAAATGTATCGGTGATTTTTCAACCAGACAATTGCATATTACGTTGTTTTTAAAAATAGTTCGAAATTGTACAAATGCTTTTCAAATAAAACATTAAAAAAACTAAATATTTAATTTTTTTAATGAAGTTTTATAAAAAAAAATGTGTTAAGTTCTCTTCATTAATTATACTTGAATTAAACTATCTTTTTTGCAAAGACGTTGATAAGTAGCCGGGAACATGCCTGAAATTCTCCAGCCTTTGTGACATATGGTGTTAAGAAATCTCTTCAATAATAATAATAATAATAAAAAGAATCTATTTCTTATGTAATATCTGGGTGCGATAATAAAATTTCATAACATTAAAATACCCATATGTTTACTTAAACTTAAATACCACGTAACAATTTGTGATTTTTATGCGAAATTATTATACATTGAATGCTTAGAGTAAATAGTTTTAACAGAAACTTTATGGAAATTTTAGAGCACAAGAAAAACGTCCTTCAAAGATTACAGTTTTCTATCAAATTTATATTATTATAAAAAAAGAATCCAGCAATATTTTTTGTTATTATATACTTGTTCAATTTTAGATACCTTAGATATCTTTATTCCTGACCTTTTTAAATGCAAAACATTTTATTCTTACGCTAACTTATCTCATTTAACCATATTTCCAATAACAAAACCCCGTTTTACAAGAACAAAGATGTATGGTTTTGAGCGTTTGTTTTGCATGTCGCATACTTTCAGCAAGTAAAAGTTACTAAAAGCAAATCTATTTTGGCTTTTACGAAATGCATCGGGATTCTTGCACTTCGACAAATGTCCCAAATCCTTGCACATGCTGAAGAAATGTGCAGCTGACGCTCATCAATCCTACAAAAGGATTTAAGACGCTCTGAAATTTCTGCAAGGATTAACACAAAAGGGACAAGTTGGCGAAGAGCTTAAATTTATCTGTTTTCGGGTTTAGTGAGGAATGTTTGTAGCATTTCTAACTGCGTAGAGAGTTCAATGGTACTTTCGAGTGCACACTTTGTGGATTTGGCAATGCAAAATATAGAAATTGCGTATTAAAGCAAAATGACAGGTTTTCGCCGATTCTCTAATGGATGTAATGTAAGAATTGAAAGACATTACTTTCATACCCAGAAGTACGTTATGTATTGAGACAAAATGTCAAACTGGTATTATATTAAAATTTTTTTATTGAAACATAGTTTCAATTCATTTACATTTACGCAATAAACGTATTTCCGCTTCTAAGACCTTTTATGCACAGCTAAAAATTTCTGTAAAAACACGGATAAAAAAGGGACAATCTGTAAGTGACTGCGAAAATTTACACTATTCTTGGATAAATGTATTTGATTGAGTTTCTCGGTCATCATTTTACAGATATTTTTCTTATCTTACATCAAATCCCCTTTAGGGATTTCCATGTATTTGTTTTAAAATATTTTTATCGATATTAAAACTTGTAATTCAAAAAAATACATATTATTAAAATTTTTTTATAGTTTCATTAAACATATTTAAAAAGTTTATTTTTTAATTTAGAATATTTTAGAAAGAGAAAAATAATCTCACCAGAGTTAGTGAGGATTTTTATCGACAATCGCATAATTATGATTGAAAACATACTTTGTTTTCAATTAGAGCAGCTTCTATCGTATCTATGTCCTCCCACTACCTAGAGGTCTCGAGTTCGCATCCCTGAACGACGCGACGGCTAGAAAAAAATTGTGTAAATATTAAATGATACACTAATTAAAATTTACTCGAAAAATTAACATTATTTGACATCACTATAGAATGATTGATTAACTAATGTTGAAATGTAAATTATTATGATAAAAAATAAATTTAGAGAATCTTGTGTGTTTTTAATGATGTTAATTTACAGTCTGTTGTAAATTTATCAATTAACTTGCGTGTTACTTAACAGAATCTCAATTTTTTTAATGTCTGTCATGTTAACCCTTTATCTACAGACGGTACTTATAAGTACCATTAAAATTTCTTATTATAAAAATCTTTTAATACATCAATTAGTTGTAATACTGTTTAGAATGAGTTACAGATAATTACTTTATCTTGTTCCAGAAGCATTATTGGTTACACAAAACAAAAATATTTTTTAAAGATGATTTCTTTTGCCTTTTGTATCTTTTCATCTTTCGTGGCGCTGAGGGAGGGAGATGGGGATTTTTCAATTCGGAAATATTTCTATATTTATATTGTAAGAACAACATATTTGTACATTTTATAATTCTACAAAATACTAAGAAAACAATTAACAATAAAAGATTTGAGTGGGTTTATAAATATTGCACAAAATCCCTGTAAATTCAAATTTAATTAATCCTTCTAAAATCCTTCAAAAATTTATTCGCCCCACCAGTGGCCGCGAGGTTCTGACCTCCAAACTGGTAGGCGGTAGGTGCTGGGTTCAAACCCAATCGCGACCGTCGGCCCAACAGTTCGGGGTTTTCCGTGGTTTTCTTCGAACCTTGCGTAAATACGGGTTAGGTTCCCTTAGAAAGGCCCCCACGGAGGGCATCCGACCTCTTAGGGCCTGTATCCCACAGTGTAGGTAATTGGCCGACATAAATACAAACGAACAAACAAACAAAAATTTATTCAATGATTATGTGAATCTTTTAGTTTAAACTATTTACATAAAATTCTTTTAGAATGTAAAATTTTCATGGATTCATAATGTGGTAAATAAAGGGTTAAATAAATATATTATCCGTAGATTCTCTGTAATTTCACAGAAAAAAAAATTCACAGTCGTATACATTAAAAAATTTCATTTAAAAAATTTTAAGTAAATTTTCTTTATTAAAAATACCAATTCTAGGCATTAGTTTTAGATCTTTAAAAATATAGAAAATTATTTTATGTATCATAAAATACATCGTCACTATCCCAATAAAAATTTAATAAACAAAAAAAGATTTATACATTATGAAAGTTAAAGCTAATCCTTCGCGTTCCTTCCAGAACATCTTCAGTCAGCTCAAATGAAAGTCATTTCCTCATGAGCTTTTTATTTCATTTTAGAATTGTGTAAATCCCTAAAATTTCCCTCCTTTCTCACATTCTTCCCTTCTTTTTTCGCCAAGCATCTCGCCAAGCATTTACTCATCTGGGGTCAATGGCTGCATGGGTCATATCATTACAAGATTTTTAGGTTTTTCATTTGAAGTAAGGATTTCGAGAGTTTCCCGGATTAATGTGTTGTGTAGGTTATCGTAATTTGCTATTTTTTGTATATGTTCAGACTCTATTTTTATAGATATCTTGCGCTGACTGAAGATGTTCTGGAAGGAACGAAAACGTTATTAGCTTTAACTTTCATAATGTATAAATCTTTTTTTGTTTACTAAATTTTTATTGTGATAGTGACCATGTATTTTATGATATATAAAATTATTTTCTATTTTTTTAAAGATCTAAAACTAATGCCTAGAACTGGTATTTTTAATAAAGAAAATTGTGAATGTAGGCATTATAGTTACGATTGTAGTTATCTACAGTTCCTGATATTTTAAGTAAAAGTTACATTTTCAAACAGACACAAAGGACTCTCTTATCTATATAATTATGAACAAACACATATGTGCATAACGCTGGCGTCATTTTGATAGTAGCAACAACAGACTATTAAACTTGCCTTTCATTATTATTCTTAACTTCTGGGCGCCTAATATTTATAATTTTTATATCGTCTAATAGAATCAAGCGAGTAAGTGTGACCGCAGATCGCACTGAGGGTTTCGTTGAATATTTCTTTTAAAATAACTTACCCTTTAACTAATAAATCCAAATTATTAATTTATAATTATTAACTTCTTGCATAGATTGTAGCACCAATAAATTTAATTTAAAAATTAATATAAAAGAAAACTATTTATTTTAAATGAAATTAAAAATGTTCAAATCAAATTATTTAAATAAAAACCAAAATTCTTATTTTTTTTAAATCCTCAATTTAAAAAAAATTAACGAAGACATAAATGCAAGTTTAAATTTCAAAAAGTAGAATAATTGTTTAAAATTAAATTTAAAATGGTGAATTATTAGTAAATCGCAAAAGCTTTTTAAATAGAAAGAAAATTGTATTTCAAAAAATATTTTGACTGTCAGATGAACGAAATTGATAATATAAATTCTTAAATTGATCAAAAATATGAAATTTCTTCTTATTAAATCCCATTTAGGATGAAAATTTCACGTTAAATCATCGGGCATCGAAGTAAAAACCTTCTGTTTACTCGTAAGATGATTTGCCTTTAAGCCATGATGTCTGTTCGCAGAACGTTGAAATGAAGGTATCCTTTTGAAATTTAAATCGCAAAAATGAACGGATGACGTTGAAAAAAATCAATTAAATCGAAATAATAGATTTTTTGAAATTTTTATGATTTGTCACGTGACACGGGATATACAACATTTGAAATGTCGGACTACAGTTGAAATGCAGTTTTTGAGTACGGACGGACGGACAGACAGAGAACAGAGACGAAAAAGATTTCGTCAGATGAACGAAAGCTTAAAAAACTATATTTTACATTCCTTGCATTTCATAGCAAATTTGAGCGTTTGTCATTTAAACAACATTGATAATTCGTAAAGTTTCTCTAACATGCACTTGCTCTAAACTTGGAATAACTAAATATTTATAACATAAGACGGGAGAGCGTTGTTTTGTGGTTTCATATATAGTGAGCATTTGTTAAATAGGATATGGATTTACGGATGATATTGCATAATCTTAAAATTTATGTCATTGAATTACAAATTTCGCTTAAATACAAGTAGAAAGAAATCTTCGCAGAAATACAAGAATATTAAATTTGTGTAGGTACTATTCCAAGTTAGTAATGAATTTCTAGCGTGCTTTTCATAAATAACCTAGTTTAAAACAGATTTGTAGACTTTGTCTGTGTTTTTGTATGAAAATACCATTCTACTGTAACACATCTTCAAAAAGTATATTCAAAGTATATTCTTCTATTCTCAAAAAGTAGATTCTTCAAAAAATCCTAAAACAAAAAATTATTTATGAAATGCCACGAAATTTTCTGTACTTCTTCCGCAAATGTATTTTGAGGGAATGGACTACATTCATGATAATACATTAAATATATTAAAATAGCAAATAAAGCCTTTGTGCAAAAATGTTTAAAGATAGAAAAACAACGATTATAAATGCACAAATAAAGTAAGAAAAGGTTGCAAACAGCCGTTTCAATTCTACTATGGAGTTCTTCATCAGTGCAAAACTCAGTTTTGCACTGATGAAGAATCTCCATAGTAGATTCGAAACGGCTGTTTGCTACCTTTTCTTACTTTATTTGTGCACTTATAATCGTTGATTTTCTATGTTTAGTACATTATATAGTTTTATATTTACACAGGTATATATGCTAAACTTGAGATAAATTTTGCGAAATTTTCATTACATTATTACTTTAACTGCCATATCATCTGACATAGATGCGATTATTGTGTGTGTAGTCTAAGTCCTAGAGAAAGTTATTCTGTTTATTTTGCAATTTACTAAATGTCAATACATTTTTTTTTTTTTTTTTAGTTATCACGTTTTGTGGAAATATCAATTTTTGCCTAGTTTTTCCTTAAAAAATATTTCTTGGTAATTGCTATTTTTTTTTTTCAAAGTTTTAAAGTACCTTAATAGCATGCATGGTTACAGTGACGTCACTGTGAGTCACTTTGGTCACATCACATCTGTGACCAAAATGCCACCACTCAGTGACGTCACATTGCGACTGAGATGTGACTTTCTTAAAAATCTTTAGAAATTTATAAATATCCTTCAAAACATGTTTTTTACTTTAAAAAACATGTTTATGGCAATTTATGTATCGTCGCTTTTATCACAGTTTCGTCACAAAGTTAATGCCAAAATAGTCACAAATGACACATTTTCCACAAATTTGTCACATTGTGACCACTTTGTGAAACGTCACGAAAGATCTCTAAAACGGCCATAACGACTTCACATTTTAGTCACTGTGACTTCACATCTACCTCACGTGACGTCACAATGACAATCGATGGTCACAAAGTCACAATGTGACTTCACAACGCCGTTGCAGTGACGTCACCATGCTTTGCGGGTACATAGTATTATAAAAAAATGAATAACAATAGAAAATTTCAAAGTTATCAAAAAATCACTTCCATTGATGTGCGGATATCTTAAACCGGAATAAGCAAAATGGGTAAAACACAGCAAAAATCTTCAAAATGGAAAGAATAAATTAAATCTACAAAACTAGTTTTTGTAAAGCTAATGAAATCTGTAGCTTTAGAAAATAATCTACTAAAATTACAGTAATATTATTAAATTTAGATCTGTAACCCGAGTTGCAGTTACAGAATAAGTCATAGTCATTCCAGTTTCCTAAAAAAAATCTTAGCAACTTTACATAAATTTTGATTTAAGCCGCTATCAGATCTACCAACATTTAGTAAGACTTTTGAGCCAACACGCGATTTCCTGCAACTTTTCGGGAAATATCCTCCCAACGTCCAGTGTAATAGCAAACTGCAATGTCTCCCAGACTTTTTTCCACACGTTCAAAAAAATCTGGCCTAGCTCAGATTTTTCATCCAACATCGAACGTTTCAACGAATCAGAGATAAGCGATTGATACGAGTAGGCGATAAATGTTAACGCCTGGCACGAGTGGAAACTGGTTTTACAGCTTTTCCTCCGAATTTTTCAAAGACAAATGCAAACCTTTGTCCCCCCTTTGAACGGGAAAATGTTGGAGTTAAAATCCGCTGAAAAGTTTGTCTCGTCTAAAGTCCGTGTGTCTAATAGCAGCTTTACAATGCGAAATTGTATCTGTTCCTTAATTTATGTTCTTGAATTTACGTAAAAAATTCTTGAAATCTCAGTTTTCTAGAAAAATTTTAGTAATTACAGATTTTTTTTTATTTATTTTTTTTTTTTTTTTGCTTTTTTTTACAGTATGTGGTTTTTGTATTTTCTAAAAACTGAAAATTGTTTACAACAATATAAAAATGAATACCTCTCAGATTAAATAATAAGAAAATATTTTTGAAATAGATTACACTTATTGTAAAACACTTCTAAATTAAAACGATTTATTCTAAAATTTTAATGTACGCCGTTTAACACATTTTCTATATTTTCTTAAAAATATTAATTTTCGAGATGCCGTATTGAAAATTCATATTTTATATTCCTCGCATCTTCTTAGAAGATTTCGGTGTGTACCATTTACTCAATGTCGAAGATTCGTAATGTTTGAGGTAACTTATTTGTTCTTTTCAAAATTTCTCTAGCAAGTGCTCGTTCCAGGCTTAAAATATGTAAATATTTACAGAGCGATGTTTTGCGGTTTCGTTCATGGTGAGCATTTGTTAAAAATGAGGTGAATTTTTGATCATATTTACATAACATTATCAAACACATCATTTTCTAAGGAATTCGATAGTGGTAATACAAACACATAACAGATTTAGTACTAAATTTGTACTAGAGCTATTTCATGTTTTTAATGTGATTCTAGCGTGTTTCTCATAATTTATGTAGTAGTACAGATGATATTTTCAGTATATTTGCGTTTTCACATATGAAAATGTAAATAATAACAATCGATTGTAAAATGGTTTCTTAATATATGGATAAAAATATTTACAACAAATTCTAAAATGCGTATAACAGAGCGACTATATCGAAAAACTTATTTTACAATAAAGATATTATATCTACAAAATTCTAACAAATATGTTGTCATCGTATTAGCAAAATTGCGATGCTATAAAAATCCTAAAATATTTTCTTTTAATTAAAAAAATCGCGAGTTTAATTCGGAACACAGCTACTTCTACTATTGTTCAGTTACGCATTTAAAATTAAAATGACGTATGTGTTTAAAATTAAAGTGACTTACGTCTTTAAACTTAAAGTGACGTATGTGTTTAAAATAATGTATTAAATGGAACGATAGTTAAATATTTTTCTTCACGTAAGTTCAATCCAAGACACTGTTATTTCTACTTGCAGCTAACTCAACAGTTGTAGACTTTCTCTCTTGAAATGAAGTGACGTATTTGAAGAAAGGGCGGAAGAAAAAATAAAAAGTACTCTCTGTCGATGGCGTGGGATTATACGACGAAAGTACTAAGAAATTTAAATGAAATGTATAGTTATAACTTGCCGCATCTACGTTGTTCGTATCTTTCTCGTCTTTAAATCAAGATAGTGAGCTGTTAGACACGTGGAGCTTTTCAACGCATGTCGGTTACTAGTGACGGACACTGAACTTTCCGTTTTTAGTCGCGTCAATCACTGATGACTGATAGTCTAAAATACAAGCTTAAAACTAAAATATTTATATCGTTTTAAGTAATTATTGAAAATATACTTAAAATTTATATATCATATTTTACACTGTCAGTCACCGGTTATTGACGCGGCTAAAAACGGAAAGTTTAGTGTCAGTCACTGTGGTATTACACGCGTTGAGCTTCAATTGCGTATTTTACTTTATATCATTAGAACATTTTCAGTAAATAAAAGGAATATGACACTGTTTTTGCATTTAAGCAGTTTAGTCATATTAGTTCTAAGTTGTGTGCATTTTCGGAATACATCAGATTAATAATTCGCTTATGTAAATTTTGACATTTTACAGAGTAAACAAGAGAAAGATTGCATGCTAGATTAATAACTTTAAGAAATACCAGTTGATACATTACATGTGTTTTAAGCTCTCCTTCTGTATATAACATTGAGAAAACCATGTACAGTCGGCTATCGTTAATTCGAACTCGTTGGGACCACAAGAAATGTTCGAATTATCCAGAGTTCGAATTATGGAAAATATGAAATGAAAACATGTTTAATATGATGCTATTACAAAGGAATTAATGTTATAGAGTTTAAATTTATTTCGGCTGTTATCAGTAGAATATGACTTAATATTAAATAAGAATGTATAAATACATAAACTACTTAAAAGATTAGAAACAAGCACAATAGAAGAAAAAGCGTCACTGATGGACAGAGAGACACTAAGAAAGTGGATATCAAATGCATTGGATTATATGTACACTCGTTAGGAACAATTTTCAAAAAAATCAAAGAAAGAAAGTTATTCAAATGATCTGAAATCCGTGAGAAAGAAAAGAAAAATGAAAAATCGGAATTCTCGTTAGTTCGAATTAAACGAAGTCAAGAGAAAATGAGTTCGAATTAATGAAATTTTTTAACGTTATTCTATCATTGAAAATTTCTTGACTTCATGTTTAGTTCGAATTAAGCGAAGATTCGACTTATCCTATTTCGAATTAACGAGAGTCGACTGTATTATTAGCTTTTAATTTTGCATTTTATGAATATTCGAGATTACTAACTATCCATTTTCTCAAAATTTCATTACGTTACAAGGTGAACGGGAGAAAGATTGAATGAATTAATAATAATAACAACAAACTCATTCACACATAAACAGTGTTTTAGACTAACCTCCTGTACACAAATTTGAGAACACTCTACGGTATTAGAAGTCAATTTTTTTTCATCATTTTCTGAATAATTCCGATTATTAACTATTCACTTTCTTAAAAATGCAATAAATTAGAGTTTAAAGAGAGAAATTGCTTGCGTAAGAATTTAAAAAACGTACGCACATTATGACAGTTGTTTTTTGAAGCTGCGATTCTCTCATATTTACAAAGCCGAGTGACATTAATTGACAAATTTTGGTACTTTTGGATTATACAAAGACTGAAACCAAGATTTAGCTAATATCATCACTGATCTATAATATAATACACATTCCAAACACTCATGCATGTGGTATATAAGTCATTCTGTGCGTATTATTTACGTCTTGTATATCATAAATGGGTGATTCTCAAAATAGGGGACAATTTATGTCTTTCGGCATACAAAAAAAAAATTGAGAGGTTTTCTGTCATGTTTTTATATTTAGATATGTTTGTCTTAATATTATTCATTATTTGCACTCAAGAATTACTCATTTTTTAGTTAAAAATACCTTAAAATAACAGAATAAATGTTCAAAATGTCATTAGCATGGATGTCCACAGCAGCTGTGCCTTGTATATACTAGCTTTATCAAGAGTTAATGTCATGTTTATAAAATAAAACAAATGTTATTCTATCTTTAAATTAATCAAGGAGAGGATTTATCCAATAAATTTCTTTTTAAAAATAAAATTATAGTATATAAAAAAAGAATTAAAGTTTGTCCTCCATATTCTATTTTCAAAACAAGGTCATACTATAACAGCTGGTTATTAATAAAAATTTCATTTTCGCATATGACAATAGTTGAAAATATAAAGTTTCTCCATGGCAACAAGTAGCCATTTTATCCGAGCCTGAAAATAGAAGCATGTATTGTATTTTAAGAATAGAAGTTGAATAATAGGGTCGTACATCAATTGTATGTCATTAGAATGGATAATAATTTTCATGTTTATTTTATAATTAAAATTTTTATTTTTACTTATTTGCATAGGACTTTTGTGTTTTAAAAAGCTCCAGAAATGACTATTCCATTGTGATTATATTATGGCTCATAATCTTATTTAAATTAAAATTTGTCATTAGCATGGACAAATATCAGTGTCATTAGCATGGTTTTTCTGTCCATGCTAAAGACTCCTATGTGCGTAAATGTAACCATTGCTTACATTGTATCTTTTACAATGTTTAATTTTACATATAAATTTAAGTATTACACTTATTATCCCTAAAATATGCATTAAATCTGTCAGAAAATCACTAAGACAGCTTCTTACATTGTTAGTGTCAGAATGTTGCTCATGTAAACAAAGTTTGCTCTTTGGTAATGTTTTTATTCTCCTTATATGTATATATGTAAAAATGGAAACCATTTGCTGAAAAGGAAAGCAAATAAATATAGAAAAAAAATATTTAAACAGGAAGAAAATAAAAATTTCTTAATATATTTATGCCATGCAATTTGTTTTGTCATTAGCATGGCTCAAAAAATACTAATTATTTTTTTAAGTTCATTTTTAAATATTTAGCTCTGCTGACTACATGTAAAGTATACCTAATACTATATTAACAACACCTATTTTTTTTCAGAAATTTTGCTAACAATAATTTTTTTAAGATTTCACTTTTGAAATTGTCCCCTATTTTGAGAATCACCCAAGTACATCATATATTCATGTCATGGATAAAAATCATATATGACTATAACGGCGCCATGTGCGTCACGATTTGTTATATACATGGAATATTATTAAAATTGATACATGCTTTATAATTAGGGTCATAAAAATTGGTTGCTTGGAGATTTATCACTAGAAACCGCTGTAACTCAAACATACCCATTTTTGTAGGTTTTCGTTCATTTTACGAAACTCTGTATGCCTCTGTCCTCTGTGTCGGTCTGTCCGTACGCGAAACTGCGTAAGTCAGAGACTTAAATTTTGTATACTAACAGCTCTGCACCTCGTGTCGCAAATAATAAAATTTTGAAAGAGTCTATTATTTTAATTAAATTTAATTTTGTAATGTTATCCCTTCATTTTTTTAATTTAAATTTTAAATTGGAATCTAAATTTCAACGTTTATCGTGTAGACATCATAGCTTGAAGGTAACGCACCTCGCTAGTAAACAGAAGTTTCTTAGTTTGAGTCCCAGTGCTGGAAAGTGACATTTTTACATTGCGATGGAATTAATTAAAACAAATTTCGTATTTTTGGCGATTTAAGGGTTTATATTATTAGGAATTCGTTCATTTGATGTTCATAATATTTTTTGGTATTTATTTTTCGTTCTGTTTAAAAAAATACTACGATTTATTAATGATTCAGCATTTTAAATTCAGTTTAAACAATTTTTTTTTTCGTTTTTAGAAATTTAAGATTTTATTTATGTCTTCGGGGATTTTTTTTTTTTTTCGTATTATGAAAAAACTTGGAATTTTGGATTTTATTTAAATAATTTTAACGTTTTAAATTTGATTAAAAGAAATAACTTCCCTTTTGTAATTATTTAAAAGTTAACTTTATTGGTGCTACTATCTATGTAAGAATTTAATAATTATTAATTAACAATTTAGATGTATTAATTAAAGAATAAATTGTTTTGAAAGAACTATTAAACGAAACCCTCTGTAGGATCTGCTATCAACTTACACACTTGTTATTAATACTCCTCATCATTAGTTATTCATTTTTTAAACTAAAATATCTTACAGAGTAAACAATAAAAAGCTTCCACATATCAATAAAATCTCGAAAAGATACATTCATACATTAGGAAAAATTTCGTATATGGTTTTTCTATTTTTAATTTTTTTTTAAAATATTCTTTTGCGAGTTGCCATATTGCGAGACCAATTTTCAAATTCCTTGCATTTCACGGCTAATTTCTTTGCTTTATAATTTAAAAAATTTTCAAAAATCGTACCTTTTGTTGTAAACTACCTGTTCTTTTGAAAAATTATCCATCATATGTTTGCTCCATACTACGAATATCTAAATATTTATAGGATAAAACTTAGGAGCGATCTTTTACTGTTTTATACGTAGTGAGCATTTGGTAAACAGGAGGTGAATTTATGGATGATATTTGCATAATGTTATGAAACACCGCAGTTAATACCGATTTATGTTATGAAAATACGATTAGATAACAAAGGATGTTATTCAAGTAGATACGAGTACGAAATGTGCATAGGTGCATGATGTATTTTCCAACATGTTTCTGCATACAATAAAAAGTTCAGATAATATTTTTAAATATGTTTGAGCGAACATGTTGATGCAAGGCACTATTTTTTATATGCAAAATATTGAAACATAAATTTGCAAATCGACTGAAAATATTGCTTGTTAAGGGGACTATGGAATTTAATATATATTTGCTTTCATTTTCATTATAGAAATGTGAAATTTTGCGAAAATTTACATTTCATCATAAATATATAGAATACCTTAAAAGAAATTTTCAATTTTATTATGCCCCACCTGTGGCCGCGAGGTTCTGACCTCCAAACTGGTAGACGGTATGTGCTGGGTTCGAACCCAATCGCGACCGTCGGCCTAACCGTTCGGAGTTTTCCGTGGTTTTCTTCGAACCTTGCGTAAATACGGGTTAGGTTCCCTTAGAAAGACCCCCACGGAGGGCATCCCACCCCATAGGGCCTATATCCCATAGTGTAGATAATTGGCCGACATAAATACAAACAAACAAACAATTTTATTATAATTCTTTTTTGACATTTCCAAATTTTTAGAGTGTTTCAAGCATCTTGATTGTTGAGATACATCTTAATTTTTGTAATACAACATAATTTTTGAGATACATCTTAATTTTTGAGATACACTATGCCAGGATACTTTCAATTTTAGACATTTTGTCAAACATTTAAAAATATACTTTTCGAAAATTCAGGATTATTTAGATTATGGTTGACCTCATATTTAGAAACGTCTATTTCATAAAGAGGACAACTAGAGAGTCGACAAAAAAAAAAAAAAAAAAAAAAAAAAAAAAAAAAAAAAAATCAAAGAAAAACAATAATATTTCGGATCATCCTGTACATTTAAAATGCTCAAAACGGCCTATCGATACAAAATACTAATATTTGTACACTGATTTTTGTAAGAGTAGCATATATATATATATTCATTCAGATATAGCGATTTCTTTTTAAGTTGAAAAAACATACATTCTTTCATGTTTTTAGCTTATATTATGCAGAGTTTTCAACGAAATTTAATGTTAATTTCAGAAAAATTGGCATAATGTAGTAGAAATAATATTGTGCAACTGGAATGTAAATATAATAAATATTTCATGAAATATGAGTAGTTGTATGAAATAATTTTTATCTGACCATGCTCGAAGGATAAGTCTTTTTCTATAATGTAATAATGAACTCATAGGAGCAACTCATAATAAAATAATCCAATCAAATATCGTAATAAATCATACAAATATCGGCAATAAAAGTAATATGATTTTTGTTTTCACTTAAGGGGGCTCAGGGGTTGAAAACTTTTCAAAAAATCTATTCTTTTTTTTTTTAATCTAGTTTGGTTATTCAATTAATTGTTAACTCAATGCAAAAATCCGCATAAAAATATTTGCATTTTTAACGGAGTCATAAGCATTTATGTATCAACACTTTCATAACTGCACCCATATAATTTCAACTTAAAGTCGCCTTTTCTCAAAACTTTATTTATGACGACTAACACCAATATTAAAAAAAAACTATTTGATGGAATGGCTTATTTTTTTTTGCATGCGTATATCATCATTATGTATAGAATGAATTAATATCATTTAAATTAATTGAATTAATATCAGTTTAATATTTTGAGTATTTTTAATGAAAAAAAAGTTGTATTTTTTAGGAGTTTTTTAAATTTGAGTCTTTTTAATAATGTTGTTTTTGAGTTATAGTTATATCCTTAATTCATTTTGTAGAGTAAAGTTTCCGGATCATTTTAAAGCAAAAATTAGGTTCTTATGTCAATTCAACATTAAGATATCTTGGTGTTGGTGATATAACACATTCGAAAATTGTGTTACATAAATTTTGCTATACTTATTATTATATTACATTGAAGTACTTCATTATATAATTTTATGAAACTACAAACGTACCTTTAAAATATCAGAAAGTTTAAATTAATTACATTGAATGCTTCTGTTTTTATATGGCTCGAAGCGAGAGCTCTGTTTATGTTTTCCCGTATCGATCAACCCCTGATCCCCCTTAAAGCAGCTGAATAATAAAGGATTTTCCAAAAAATGTATTTTTTTATTTTTGATTTATGCTTTCTTTTTGGATAATTATCAAAATCTATTAAAGAAGTATCAAAATGAAAGTTTTTTTCCAAATTTTCTCATTGAACACTGACTTTTTCCTAAAACTCGGTTAATAAGAATAATAATAATAAATTATCTAAAATCCCTTATCATTTTGTTACTTCAAAATGCCCTCATTTCCATCGCCGATATCTTTTTGAATTTTCACTATAAATGACTGGATTTTTTTAATGAGTTGTTCGATAGAGTTGACTATGAAATTAGGTAAAAATTTTGATATTATCCTTCACTCATGCGCAGCCAAAAATTATTTTATACAACTACTCATATTTCAAAAAATATTTAATATATTTACATTCTAAATGCATTATGATGTTTCTACTGTATTTTGCCAATTTTTTTGAAACTGACATTAAATTTGGTTGAAAACACTGCCTGTCATAAGCTAAATTATTCCAAAAGTTTTTGAACTTAAAAAAAAAATTCGTTTTATCTTCACGAATATACGTTCTAATCTTTAAAAAATCAAACAACATATTATACAGGTATCCACATATTTATATTGATCCTTTTTTGCCTTTTAATGTATAAGGTGGTCCAAAATATTACTTTTCTTTGATTTTTTGTTGGCCCCGTAAATTATCTTCATAATGAAGTAAACATTAATAAATATGAGGACAATCATAATGTTTATAATTCTGAAGTTCACCGACAAGTATATTTTTAAATATTGTACAAAATTTCTAAAGATAAAAGTGTCTGGTCATTAATGGTCGTCTCTGTCCTTAGTCTATCTGTCACAAAGGCACACAAAAACTGTATAAGTCAGAGGATTAAAATTTTGTGTAGTTGCAGCTGAAATATCCCTTGTCACAGGACAAATCATAAAATTTTTAGAAAAGTCTTATTTTAAAGAAATTAATTTTATCAATGTCATTCGTTCATTTTTGCAATTTACATTTTAAAGGAGAATTTTAATTTGAACGTTTTGCATGCAGACATCATAGCTTGGAGGTAAAGTGTTTTGCTAGTAAACATGACATTGTTAGTTCGAACCCCGGTGCCACAAGTTGAAATTTTCGCATTTAATTAAAAGACATTTTTGTATTTTTGACAATTTAAAGTTTATAGTATTGGAGTTTCGTTCATCTAGAATTCATAATATTTTTTGAATTCAATTTTCTTTCTGTATTAAAAAGTATTGTGATTTATTAATGGTTCAGCATTTTAAATTTCGTTTAAACATTTTTTTTTTTTCATTATTAGAAATTTTAAAATTTTACTTATATTTCCGCTGTTTTTCATTTTGGATTTATGAAGATTTTAAAATTTTGCAGTTTATTTAAATATTTTAATTTGAACATTTAAAATTTGATTAAAATAAATATCTTCCTTTTATAATTATTTTAAAATTAAATTTGTTGGTGTTATCTCCTATATAAAAATTTACTAGCTATAATTTAAAAATTAGAATTTATTAAAGTATAAGTTGTTTTGAAAGAAACATTAAACAAAACCCTCTGTACGATCTACAATCACACTTAACTACTTGTTTAAAAAAATTTTACGCATGCCGTGTTGAAAGACCATGTTTTTCATTTCTTGCACCTCATGCGAAATTCCTACGGTTATCATTTGAACAAAATACAGAATTCCTAATGTATGCGGCAAACTGTTCGTTCTTTTGAAAATATGCCGAGAATATGCTTACTCTAAAACTTGGAATATCTAAATATTTATAGGTTGAATTTTAGAATAACTGTTTTGTGATTTCATGCATGATAAGCATTTGTTAAGGGCGAGATAAATTTATGGATTGTTTGCATATAATTTTAGAGCACTGCATTTAATAACTCATTTGGCTATCAAAATATATCCATCTGTAGATATTTGTGTAAAGTTTGTGTAAGTAAAAAAATTTTTTTTTTATCGTGTTTCTAGTAAACGTGAAACATGTAATTTTTTTTAATCAATAAACATTTTTTCCTTGTTTCATTAAAAAAAAGTATTTTTATCAGTATTCTGAAATACATTTTTGTTTGCTAAATCAAAAATAATACTTTTAATCAAAAGCGTCTGAAAGCCAGCTACTGCAAAAATAGTATAGTTATAACAACTCATAGTAAAATAAAAGTATACTTTAAAGAGAAAACATATAATTATGTAACATGATAAAGAAACTCTTTTGGCATATACGTTTTGTTTTTGCCTCTCATTTTTTCGGAGATGCATTTTTTAGAAGGATATACTCATATATTCTAGTAAATCCTTTTTGAATATTTCTGTAAAACCGTTTTTTGAAGAACATTCAAACAATGTAGAAATTTTTCTATCAAATTATTCATTAATATGCATTTTAAAATAAGTCTTTTTCATTTTAATTATTTATGAAAAAGTTTTATAATAAAATAAAGAATATTTTAGTAAAAAACTTTGAACATCCTAAAAATTTTAAGAACTAAGTTTTCTTGTTTACTAAGTTTACTAAGGTATTGTTTCTAAGTATTTAAAATGCATATATTATCTATTTTATTGCTTGTTTTATCTCATGCTACTATATCATTGAAGTTTAGGTTAGTAAGTCACATTAAATGAAATTTCAATTACACATGGAATTTCTAAAAATAAAGAGGACACACCGGCGACCCTAATACTCTATACCATCCTTTATACTTTGAATGATATTTTTAATAACCCTGTGTATGCGGTAATGCTTATCCAGATTTTGCAAATAGAATTCCCATTCATATGCTTCTCCAAAGAAATTGAAATAATGTGGATAATGGGTAAATTTAAATTTTTATTTTTATATTTTCATTTAAATACCTTGTGATAAATTCCTCGGACCTTTGAATTTAATTATGTCAAAATAAATTAAAATGTATAAAAATGTTTAATGAAATGTCTCTAAAATATCAATCATGAAAATACTGTTTTTGAAGAAATATAAATGAAAACGCTGAATATTTTCCGTTAATATTTAAATTAATTTCAAATCATACCAGTAAAATTAATTTCGAATCATGTATGAATATCAAAATTAATTGATAATTACTGTTAAATCCGCAAAATGTCAGCATCCGTATCTCTTAATTACGGAATAAAGATTGATATATTGGATGAGATATTAATTACATTTCGAAAAATAAACTGCATGAAATCAAGACAAGCGTATAAATGATAGAAATATCTCATTATGCTCATTACTTTTCTGTTAAATGCTTTTACGTCGTTATATTTTCGAATGTCTCTTAAATTGTCTTCTTTTTTTAATGGTTGAAAGTGGAGTCGGTCATATTGGCGACATTCATTATGGGTATGACGAACTATTACATCTACCAACTAATTGTTGTCTTCAGTTTATTGTGTTTAAAAACAGGTTTTATAAATTGGATTTCTTTCTTTTATTATACATTTAGAACAAAATATGTAAAAATTTTGTCAGTGCTTTTGCGTTTGATTTCATTTTTTTTTAAACAAGGTTATTCGTTCATCCATGGTTATTCATTCCCTAGGTTTTTGTTTTGTTACTCGTACTTCTGTTTTTGTTCTCGCTTGTCTTTTTCTTATATCATATCATATCTTCTCATATCATATCATATCTTCTAATATCTGAAAATGATGGCTTGAGTTGAAATACTTCCGACGATTTTTCTGAGATAAGTTTTAATGGATTACGAGAAAACGATCGATCTACGTCTCGACTTTGTAAAAAATTTATTGTAATAGGTTTAAGCAAATTTCAAAATATATCATCAGTTATTGGTATTCTCACCAATATTATTTATTATTGAGCAGAAACACGATTCCGTACAATACAGTTTTCGGGGTAGTGATTTTTAGGAAACTTGTATCTATATTAGATCAAACCCAAGAAAGTGGTTGTTGAAAAAACATTGTTAATACTCAATGTTGAGAAAAGTACCGAGCGAAGTCCGCAGAACTATTAGGTTACAATTAAATCTGAAAATTAATCCTCTAAAATAAATCTAGAAAATCTGAATCAATTGCCCCGAAAAATCTGTAGAAAATTGGCCCATTCTACATTTTTTAAAGAATAGCTTTAAAGAGATCTGCTGATATTATCAAGGTAAAACTACATCTGTAAAATTTCTTCATATTTCTGTAAAATATTTGAAGAAAGAGCAGATTTTTTCAGATAATCTTAAGATTATTTTTAGTGGGGTATAATAAAAATAAATTAACCGACAATTATATAAATAAAAAAAGAACTTACCTAATCTTGCTAAATGCAACGACTTAAAAAAAATAAAACAATGGAATAGAAAAAAACACCGACAGAAAGTTACTGACTTTATAATGATAAATATGAAACACATTGTGAAGCATGGTATCATTTGCAATTTTTTTATTATTTCTACACAATTGATTTCAATATTTATATCTATCTACCTATGTTATACGTATGCTTTGATCTCGTCTTATTAACTTGAAACGAACTCGTTTATACATTTCTATAGAACATTTTTTCCTTTTTTTTCATGTCAGAATAAGGCAACTATTTTTTATTTAAATATAATTTCTAGTTTTCTTGATTCCGGGAATCTAAAATAAGAAAATTTATGATATGATGCATTCTTAAAATTTTCGTAAATCAATGTAGAGCTACATTTTTACATAATTGTTTTTTTCAAATGAAGCACAGACGTAGAAAATGTTAAAATATTCATATTCGTATATTCATAGGTTATTTCGTCTTTTTAAATTTACATAGTATGAACAAAATGCTTGCATGTTCATCTTTGCGTTTTTAATTAAATTCGGAACAGAATAATTTCTCGTTTGACTTTAAAATAGTTTTAATTCGAAAATCTTGTGACTAACAAACTGGCAAATTAACATGTTCTATATCAAAATTTTTATAAATGTCTTACTAATCTGTAATATGAATATGTACAGGGTATTTCAAAAAGTTTAGTACAGACGTTTAAGTACATTAATAGATGTCTAGATAAACAGCTTTGGTAACGACAATTGTAAAATACTTATATTGTCAATGACAAAATATTCATATTCGTATATTCATTATTCATAAATATTCATAGGTTATTTTGTCTCTTTAAATTTACATAGTACAAACAAAATATTTGTATGTATCTTTGCTATTTTTTAATTAAAACAATTTCTCATTTGTCTTTAAAAAAATTTTAATTTGAAAAACTTATGACTAACAAACCGGCAAATCAACATGTTCCATATCAATTTTTTCATGAATATCTTACTAATCTGTAATATGAATATGTACAGGGTATTTCAAAAAATTTAGTATAGACGTTCAAGTACATTAATAGATGTTTAGATAAACAGCTTTGGTAACGACAATTGTAAAATACCTATATTGTCATTCTCATAATATTCATATTAGTATACTTATTATTCATAAATGTTCATAGGTTATCTCGTCTGTTAAAATTTACATTGTACAAAGAATATATTTCTATATTTATCTTTGCCATTTCTTAATTAAATTCAGAACAAAACAATTTCTCATTTGTCTTTAAAATAGTTTTAATTCGAAAATCCTTTAACTAACAAACTGTCAACGCAACATATTGCTATGTTTGTAGATTTCGTTCTAATCGTGAATTTGAATGCGTACATGACAACTTTAAAATGTTTAGTATAGACGCTTAGAAGTGTTAATAAATGTCAAGATTTTTAATTTTTATATAGGAAATTAAAATCACTATTCGTTCACGAAAATCGCGTATAGCACACTAGGGTGATTCTACTATCCAAAGAGGTGTTAACCTGAAATGGCTATTTTCCGAAGTCAAAGTCTTCAACGTTCATTTATATGTTGTCACAGTGATTGACACTCAGCCAAACGCACCTAAACAACTCCACTAATCCCTATTTTGTTAAAATCAAAGCATCCTGACGCATGCGCAACTACGCGAAAAAGTTTGCTTTCCAAAAACAAACAATATAATATACATATGTTGTTAAAAATACAGGGTGTCTTAATTCAAGTCAAATCTGAAATCTTATTTATAGTTTTAGCGTGAAGCTATTTTTCAACAAAATAATAATTTTATAAAATTTCAGTAGACTAATTTTGTTTTCTATGAAATGCGATGAAGTGAAAGAAAAACGCAATAAATCATTAATACCGTGTTTTTTGTCACGCTGACGCTAAATGATTGTTTAGACACGGATAGTAGCCCTTACAACACTTCTTGTTATGTCCTTTAAATTCACCCAAATCAGAGTATATTCCTTTAAAAAAATTTTTTGCTGCCAGTTTTAGTAAAGATATAAAAAGAAATCGCAAAACTTTTAAACACTTTCCAACATAATTATAAAGGACATATAAATTTAGATTTTCTTGCCATTTGTCTGTCTGTGTTTCCGTTTGTCTATATTGTGTTTAGCATTCATAGTTCGTTTACAGGGTCACGCAAAAGAATTAAGTTACGTTAAAATTTTCGAGAAAAAATCGTTTGTAGTTTATTTTTATGATTTTACGCTATTTCAAACATTTTGTTGTTGATATGACATCACGTAAGTGCACTATAAGAGGATAATTATGTAATATAATGTGCATAAAATTTTTCATTTGTTTAAGGGATACACAAAATAATTCTGTTAAAATGTGGTCTGTGAACGATAACAGATGGAAATGCGGTTTCAGTTTTTATAATTTTTTTACATATTGCTTCGTGTCTATTAATTTTTATCGATAATATACAGCGTTGCACAAAAAGTGCAAGTACTTTTTCTCTTGTTGTCAGTAGTTACTGAAAGAATTTTGAGTTCCGTTATGAATTTTAGCCAAACGAAATATTTGTAGTATATATACAAAGGTATATATCATATACAAGGATGCACAAAATTATTCGAATATTATTTCTGATCATAGATTTTTTTTTCTACAATTGCGTTTTCATATGTGTTATATGCTTTCGAAACAGCTTAGTGAGATATAATGTTTTGACATGTTTGTAACATGTTTGTTTAGTGTTAAATTTCCTGTGAAGTTTTTTAGCGCTGTTGTGAATATGTTGAAAAGTGTTTCATAATCTATACTTGACGCGCGATCTTTCTTTTTTTGCCTTGAGGTGAACTATTGTTTCTCTTAAATATTTTATACTTATAATTTTGTGGCCCCTTGTATTTAAAGAATTTGCAATGTATAATGAATCCAGTGTTATTTGAATAATTACAAGGATACTCATGAATTTTAAGTAAATGCTTAATATTTGTTTTGAAATAAATTTTAAAAATATTAACTTATCTACAAATTATATTTTCCTTAATTATTAAACTTGTTAACCAAAAAAAAAAAATTTAAACAACAAATTTCGAAATATTTTCTGTAATAATCTTTTTTATATCGTAAATTTTAACCGGCCACATCATTAATTAAGTCGTGACGGTAGCGAAAAATTTTGATTAACATCTAAGATTATCGAACAACATTATTACGCAATTACGTTAAAACTACGATCAGTATAATTACAGTAATTATCTTCAATTAATTATAATCTAAATGTAATGTTACGATAGGATAGAATACGAATAATTTTAGTTTTTATGTTCTGAAATTAAAAATGATGATACGCCTAGAAGCAATGAGCGATAGTATTATATCTGCGATATAATTTCTGCTAAGTTCTCAGATAGCGCTTTGCCACCAAAATAAAAGGTCTGTGGATAATTTTGAAATTAGGCTTCAGTCTTAAAAATAATTTAAATTTTTATTAATAGGGTAATAATATTGTTAAAACTCACATATACACACATATAAAGTCGGCGATCAACTCCTTAAAGGTATATACAAATATTATTGCAAACAAATTACTAAAAATGTATTCATACAAATATTACATGAAAAATTGAAGATCCAAGTATTCACCGGAGTGGCTCAGTGGTTAAAGCAACAGTCTAGTTCACTGTGGTCCCATGTTTTGATTTCTGAATCTAATTTTCCTCTAGAAACGAGTTTATTGTATTTATTATAATTATAGATAAGACAAACTTTTAAACTCGCATCTTCATATGTGGTAACTTTTTTATTTTATTACAAATTTAAAGAATTAAATGCATATTTTATGAAAGATTATTCAATTTCGCAAAACAAAAGGCGTTAGGATGAGTGGGGGAATACTTTACAATAAAAATGGATTGATATCAATACTGACATTTAATTACAATTAATTCCAGAAATTTCTTTTAATTAATAGTATTTTCCAAATTAACCTTGTGATGTTTTATTTTATTTCATCATTCACAGTGATGATATCTATTTACTTCTTTAAATTCGGCAATAACTCTTTCATAAAAAAAAATTCAAATAGCAGATCTTCTATTACCGTAATCAATCTTTATTTATTTGAAATTAGACATACAGCAAAATCTGTTTAAAAGACTGCGATATCCGGAAACGAAGCAAGTTTCTGATTTGTTAATGAAATAAATTGAACCTTTAAAAGAAAAAAAAAGTAATCTGAAATTTCTCCGGCATACATAAGACCAGTGCTGGAGAATATCATTTAGTTACCTGAATTCAAAATATTCGCATTCTTGAGGGATTTTCTAGTGTTCAATTAATTCCGAACCAATTAAATGAAAAATTTCTTTTTCCTGACATGGCGATACGAATTCTTTCTCCAGTTCTAGTCGTTTTCTTTTTCTCGGCTGAATTTTTGAACTGGGGAAGAAAAATGTTCACTTACAGCGACTAATTTATTTGGAATCAGTCACATTTGACCCCCCAGGGGGATACCTTCTTTAGGTATTCACGGGTTTCACAACCCCGGGGCACCTGAGTGATCTTTCTCTTTTCCTTTTCCTCTTACTCCTCTTATCTTCCTTTCATCTTTGTTTCACTCTCATTGTGGTTTCCTTTTCGGAGGTGAGGGCAATTCTGTATGAGCCGATGTCATCCTGTATATCGACTCATGGAGAATTGTAAACCACCCACGTGTTGGCCGTGCGTGGCGACCCGTGTCCCTGGAAAGGGGGATCCTGGCAGTTGAGGGAAACCAACACACTGCTTTGGCCTCTGCTTCAGGTAGACGGGAGGTGTATATTGGTCCCGTATGCACCAATCGGCTGGTCACTGACTTTTGTCACTGGCTTTAGGGATCAAGCGAGCGAGCAATTACTAGTCATCTCGTTAAGGGTGGAGACTGACATAGGATTGTCTTGTGGCCGTATAGGCCCTGGTTAGCACTGGTGCACGAATGTGCATCCCCTTGTTGGGCTCGGTAGTGGGTGGTGCGGCCGGGGTCCGAATTGTACTTTTCTAACATGGATGGAAAAATTTCACTTCCTCCTACTTCTCTCCTTCCTGGAGAGCAACAAATTGTGCAGAATACTTCATTTACTCGTTTTTTTGTAATTAGACGCACCGATAGCCTCACAGATAGTTCTTTCAAGAGAACCTCACCTTTTCTTATCGCAAAAACATTCCAGTCTGTTTTTGGCGATGGTCACACTCTTAAAAAACTGCGGTCTGGGGATTTATTGGTTGAGGTTTCTTCAGCCAGCCAATCACAGCTTCTGGACAATTGCACTACAATAGGTACTTTTGCTGTTTCTGTTAAAGCCCACCCAACTCTTAATACTTGCCGCGGTGTAATATCTGAACCAGATCTATTATATTCCTCAAAAGAAGAGCTTCTCTCAAATTTAAAAGAACAAGATGTAATAGATGCACGCCGCATTACTATCCGAAAGAATGGACAAGTTATTCGGACAAAACACATAATACTAACTTTCAATAGCCATAATTTACCATCTAGAATTAAAGCTGGATACCTAAGCTGTCCAGTCCGGCCTTATATCCCTAACCCTTTGCGATGTTTCAAATGCCAGCGTTTTGGTCATACCAATACCAATGACCAATGTCGTGGCAATGTTACCTGTCCTCGTTGTGCAGAAGTCGGCCATGATGGTAAATTGTGTGAAAAACCAGAACGCTGTGCGAATTGCAAAGGTAATCATACATCATACTCTCGCTCCTGTCCAATTTGGAACCGTGAAAAAGAAATTCTTGCAGTAAAAACCAGTCAAAATCTTTCATACCCAGAAGCTCGAAAACTTGTTGAAACCAGAACCCCATCTATAGGTCTTTCTTATTCTAGTCTACTCAAACAGCAATCAAAATCTGTAAGACACATAAGCACCCAGACAGAATCGCCTAATCCACCTAGTACCTCAAAGAAACAAACACGAGATGTCAGTTGCTCTACTAAATGTTCTGCTAGCTCTAAATTAGAGCGTTGGTTACCATCTTCAGAGCCTGTTACAATAGTCCATCAACCTATTCAGCCACAAAAACCGAAAAAGTCCACTGAACCCCAGACAAGAACTAATACATTTGCATCTACATCTAAAAACAATCCTAATCTCTCTGCATCAAATTGCCAGAAACCTAATGCTAGTCAAAAGCTTAAAGCAATTACACCCATTAAAAAAACCATTGATCATTCTGCTTCTAACTACCAAAAGACTAATTCTGCTCAAGCCGTTAAACCAAACCAAAAGACAAAAGAAAGCAATGCGCTTTGTAATTCTCACCAATGGCAAACTGTAACAAAAAAACAGCGAAAATCAAATCATGACCCATCTGTTGCATGTTTGAAAGATCCCAAAAAGCTAAACAACTACGTGGAAGAGGCTATGGAAGAATCATACGAGTCAAGTGAAGACGAAGGGAACATTGTTTATGAGGAATATGTGCCTGACTGATCCTGCCACTTATGTTTTTAATTTCTGTGTTTTTTAAATGTTGCCAACAAAGGTCATTGTTTTTACTGTTTCACTATTTCTTGTCAAGTATCACTCACTTTTTCGTTCGTAGGATTGTAACTAACTTTTTATACCTTCTATTTTATTTTATCTTCTTGACTAGTTGTAATTATATTACAGTTTCATATATCATCTTAAATTTAATTTTTATATGACTTGTGTATCCTCTAATGCTTTAGTGTTTTTAAAACAATTACTACATTGTTTTTACTTTATTTAATTGCAACTCGTGTTTAACACTTGCCTTATTCTTTCTATTACCTTTTTAACTTTTGTGTTCTTTATAATTTTGTTTATATATTTATTGTGGATTGTCTATATTTTAACAAATTTTATTGGTAATTTTATGCATTTTAACTGAGGAAATTAGAGTTTGTGATTGGTTTTAACTATGCATTTTATCACTTTTTCTTAATTATTTTTCCTATTTTGACTTGGTCTTGGCGCAGCATGTTCCTAAAGGGATTTTGCGCCATTAAACCCCAATCAACCAACCAACCAACCAGTCACATTTGAATTCTGGGTTCATACAATTGAGAATTACGTTGGAGGGAGAACAGAGAAATTTGAGTTTCAACGTCTCCCATGGTAGCCATTTTGAGCAATTTCTCTGTCGCCGAGAAGATCATTGTATGGGATATTTTAACTTTAGACAGGGCATAAGAGATTGTACTGTAGCTATACAAAACAGTAAATGTATATCTTAAATTGCCAGATGTATATAATGCTCTGTGTATTATTGAAATGGCGATTGATTATTATTGTTAATACTGAATTGCGAAAACTGACCGAGTCTCTCATTGCATAGATTTTTAGACAGCTGTGTATGTAAACTTTAAATGAAGTAGATGAATTTAAAAGTAAGAAGGAGATTTTTTTTCTTATTTTTTCTCATGATCTATAGTCGTATTCAATATTTTTCGAAAAAGATTTCTACCAAACAAAACGCATACTCCATGTTAAGTCTGTATAAACTTGTGTTTTAATTTAGTTTTAATATATTAAAAAAAAATTCTAGAAGAAAGGGACTGTGAGGAAGAAAATGGGAAATAAAATTTTCTTAAATAAATAATAATTATAAAATTACAACCTTTATACATGTATCGAAAATCATTTCTTCAATGATCAACATATCCGTAGAAATATTTTATTTACTTTTTTTTCAAAATTAATGGAGATAATGTAATTTACATTTACAGTAAGTTTCTTCCTACACCTAGAGTAAATTAGATTAATTTCAGAAATAACTAATTAAATAATATTTCAATATATCTTTTGAAATTAAATTCATAATATTTTACTATATATTTAGCATCTCACTGTGAGGATATATTTTCAAAATAATTGAATATTTACGTTTGGTAAAAACTATTTCGCTTCAGAGCGAAATCTTCAAGGAACAAGACTCCCAATTACTTTAATCAATATTTATTTATTTGAAATTAGAAATAAAACAAAATCTCATTAAAAGGCTACGACATTCCAGAAACGAATCATGTTTCTGATTTATTAATGAAACAAATTGAATTTTTTAAAGAAAAAAAGTAATCTGAAAATTCTCAAGCATACGTACTCCAATATTACTGCTGGAGAATATCATTATTTACCTCAATTCAAAGTATTCGCGTTCTTGAAGAAGATTTAGTGTTCAATTCATTGCGAACCAATTAAATGAAAAACTTCTTTTTCCTGACATGGCGATACGAATTCTTTCTTCAGTTCTTGTCGTTTTCTTTATCTCGGCTGAATTTTCAAACTGGGGAAGAAATATATTCACTTACACATACTAATTTCATTGGGATCAGTTGCATTTGAATTCTTGGTTCGCACAATCAAGGATTACGGGGATAGAGAGAACAGAGAAGCATGAGTTTCAACGTTTCCCATGGTAGCCATTTTGAAAAATTTCTCTGACGCCCGGAATATCATTGTATGGAATATTTTAACTTTAGACGGGGCATAAGAGGCTGTACTGCAGCTAGAGAAACAGTAAATGGCAATCTATAATTGCCAGTGATATATATATTCTGGTACGTATTGTTGAAACGGCGTTTGTTTTTTGTTATTTCTAAATTGCGAAAATTGACTCAACCTGTTATTGCATGACTTTTTATACGGTTGTAACGCGCATATAAAAATTAAATGTAGTGACAGAGAACTAGAAATAAAAAAATATTTTTGTCTATTATTATTTTTATGTATAGTCGTATTCAATATTATTTGAAAACGTTTTCTGAAAAAAAATAAAATAAAATAAAACCTGCATCTTTCATCTTAAAAGTCCGTATGAACTTCTATTTTAATTTAGTTTGGTAATAACTATTTCATTTGAGAATGAAATCTTCTAGGAACAGGACATCAATTAATTTAATCAATCTGCATTTAAATTCAATTAAAAAATGAACAAAATCTCATTAAAATATTGCGATATTCGAAAACGAAGCAACTTTGTTTCTGGTTTGTTAATGAAACAAACAACAACAAAAAAAAAAGTAATCTGAAAATTTTAAATGCGATTATAATACCAGTACTAGAGAATATGATTTAGTTACATGAATTCAAAATATTCGCATTCTTGTGAGATTTCTAGTGATCAATTCTCTTGCGAACCAATTAAATGAAAAACTTATTTTTCCTGACAAGGCAATACGAATTCTTTCTCTTGTTTGAGCCGTGCGCTTTCTTTTTCTTGTTTTTATTTCCGAAATAGAGGAGAATTTCTCTTACAGCTACTAATTTCTTTGGAATCAGTAGCATAAGAATTCTGGATGTATATAATCAGAAATTACGAAGAGGGGGGGGGGATACAGATTCAACAACTCCTATGATTGTCATTCTGCACAATTTCTCTCCCCCCCCCCCCCAGAAAATCATTGTATGAAATATTTTAACATTAGATGGGGCACAAAAAACTGTACTGTAGTTAAACAATCAGTAAATGGCTATCTTAAATTGCCAAAGATATATAACTTTGAACGCATCGTTGAAACGGCGATTGCTTTTACTGTTATTTCTAAATTGCAAAAATCGTCTGAACCTTACATTGCAAATACCGAGGAAAAAATATTGTTCTGGTATCTAGAATCTAAGTTGTTGCTCTATAAAAAAAGGCCTTCCACGTCATTCATAAGCCACGTTCCACGTTAGGTTATGAACTAAACCTAAACTTATTAATCATATATTTAGTTTTTTTTCATAAAAAATACCATGCGTTGTTTATCATTTACAAATAAAAAGGAATTTTTGAAACCCTCCATTTTCCTAGCTATAGATGCATTTCTACTTCCCTTTGCTAAAAAGTTCTAGAATTTTCTACGAGAATAAAAGAACGTTTCCCCATATTCTCGTAATCAAATTTATTTAAAAATCTCTGCAAATTGGTGCGACCACAAGAGGTTTGTTTTAGTAACTGTAATTCTAATTTATCAAACTATTCCTAAAATCAAGCGATAATTTCTTGTTACTTAAAAAGATTCAATATCGTTTCGTAACCTAGAAAACGAGATATTAGAAATTCTAGATCATTTCGTCTACTCAACTCAGTTGTTTACCCTATTCTCATAATTAGGAAATCTTTAATTCTAGTATAGGGATTCAGAAATTGACTAACTATTCGTTCTGGGCGAAGGCGCAAATTTTTTTAGTGCAAGTTTTTACAGTTGTAATATGTATATAAACTTTAAATGAAGTAACGCGGACATAAAGATAAAAATGTGTTTATCCTTATTCTATTATTCTTTCTTGGTGTATAAAAGTAACGTGGATATAAAGATAAAAATGTGTTTATCCTTATTCTATTATTCTTTCTTGGTTTATAACAGTAACGTGGATATAAAGATAAAAATGTGTTTATCCTTTTCTGTTATTCTTTCTTGGTGTATAAAAGTAACATGGATATAAAGATAAAAATGTGTTTATCCTTATTCTATTATTCTTTCTTGGTTTATAAAAGTAACGTGGATATAAAGATAAAAATGTGTTTATCCTTTTCTGTTATTCTTTCTTGGTGTATAAAAGTAACGTGGATATAAAGATAAAAATGTGTTTATTCTTATTCTATTATTCTTTCTTGGTGTATAAAAGTAACGTGGATATAAAGATAAAAATGTGTTTATCCTTATTCTATTACTCTTTCTTGATGTATAAACCGTGCTTAAATAATTCGGAATGACTGAAATTGTGCGAGATAAGCTGTATATGCGATATGGCTTTATACTATAACTAGTTTTATAAAGTTTCAGACCTCGTGAAATACATGCTCTCTTGTACAAAAATGGATGAATACGAAATTTTTACATATAGCAAATTCAGAAAAAATTAACCCGTCAGTAGTCGCGTGTCGGTCTTTTTGCCGCCCGTATAACTTATCTTCTCCTAACATGTATCGCATTACAAATACAACGGCGATCTACCATAGAGCTGACTTTAAAGGTTTCTTGACTAACTTAGTGAAGTAACAGGACACCTCTGTTTTTCTTTCAGGTACATTTTTAGAAACAAAATTGAAATTGGCGAAAAAGTCTACGTAGCAATCACTAACGTCAGTTCATTTTTACTTTTTCCAATTACTCCAGATCTCATGAATGAAATGCATAATTTAAGAAACTGCAAATTTATGCCTTTATTGAAATGTTATTTTCGTATATTAGGTGAAAAATATTTTTTTTTACATATTTGGGTATGCGGCGAGCCAGCGGCGAAAAGACTGAACGCGACTAATGACGTTGTGAAAAAAGTCAAGACTACTCGCGGGTTAAATAATGATTCCATCTTAAATAATATATAATCTCCATGGTAATCTAGAGTCACGACCTGTGATGGGGTATCAATGAATGAATGTCGTATGATAGGATTTAATAGAACGAAGAAAACTTTCTTTAATACATTTTTATGTTTTGATTCGATTTTCATAAAATCTTAAACTGACAAAATTCTGCAAGATTTATGTATGTCTTTAATTTGAAACAATTCAGTTGGGGTAGTTTGTGTGGTTATATGCGGACAGACGGACGGACTAGACAAAGATATTGGATGCTGCATATTTATTACGAACACATCAAAATACTGATACTTCATCTTAAAAGCACAAATAAACTTATATTTTAATTAAGAGTTTTAAAAGAAAAATACAAAAAAGGGAATATGATTAAGAAAATGGAAATAAACTTTACCTAAACTACATTTGCAATATATATAGTGCATAATGTTGCCATTTGGCTCCAAATTAGAATTTCTCTTCTTATGGTTTATTTACCATTGCCTGTTAATAACTTAATGCTTTATGCATTTATGTTAACCACGTGTTTAGGTTTAGTTCGTTAAAAATACCATATATTACTTATCAGATAAAAAAGTAAAGGAACTTCCCGTAAAACATGGTGACGTCACTGCAACGTCGTTGTGAAGTCGCATTGTGACTTTGTGACCATCGATTGTCGATGTGACGTCACGTGAAGTCACACTGACTAAAATGTGAAGTCGTTATGGCTGTTTTAGAGCTCTTTTGTGACATTTCACAAAGTGGTCACAATGTGACAAATTTGTGAAAAATGTGTCATTTGTGACTAATTTGACATTAACATTGTGACGAAACTGTGACAAAAGCGACGATATTTAAATTGCCAGAAAGATGTTTTTTAAAGTAAATACATGTTTTGAAGGATATTTATAAATTTCTAAAGATTTTTAAGAAAGTCACATATCAGTCACAATGTGATGTCACTGAGTAATGGCATTTTGGTCACAGATTTGATGTGACCAAAGTGACTCACAGCGACGTCACTGTGACCATGCTTGCTATGAATATTTTCAAGCCTTCCATTTTCCTAGCCATAGATGAATTTCCAACAAAAATAAAAATATTTACAATACAAAATTTTATTTTAAAAATAATCTTAATAACTTTACGCTTAATGTATTCATATTAACCATATGTTTAGGTTTAGTTAATTAAACATACCATACATTATTTATTATTTACAAATAAAAAAGAAATTTTGAAGCTTTCCATTTTCCTTGCTATAGATGAATTTCTAACAAAAAAAAAAAAAAAAAAAAAAAATACTTACAATGCAAAATTTAAATTTCAATAGAATCTTAATAAATTTATGCTTTACTTATTCATATTTTAAACATATGTTTAGGTTTAGTTCATTAAAAATACCATTTGTTGTTTGTCATTTACAATTAAAAAGGTAATTTTGAAGCCTACGATTTTCCTAGCTATAGGTGGATTTCTAACAAAAATAAAAAAATATTCACAATGCAAAATTTTATTTTAAATATAATCTGAATAACTTTATACATTACGTATTCCTATTAACCATATGTTTAGGTTTAGTTCATTAAAAATACCATAGGCTGTTTATCAGTTACAAATTGAGGGGACTTTTCGAAGCCTTCCATATTTCTAGCCATAGATGGATTTCTAACAAAAGTAAAAACATATTTAAGATGCAAAATTTTATTTTAAACAATCATTTTCAAAAGAATGTTTTCAAACTTTACATATGTTTCAGTAATGTTTTTTCAACAAATATTGTATGCATGTGATTAATGCATGGTGTTACAATTTTACCGTAAACGTAAAAAAAAAAAAAAAAAAAAAAAAAAAAAATCCAAAATACTGAAAAATTCTAGCGTGACAATTATTTTCTGTATTTTTTCATTTAATGCTTAACAATTAATGAATCAAATATATTTTTTTAAATAAAAAAGCATGCACTTGAGGGTTAAACTACGACAAAATTTTCTGTAAAAAAGATTTTAATTATGTTTCACTGCATTGTATTAGAGATATTCTAATTTATATCAACGGCAAGTTCATATCTACTAAATAGCACTAAATTATGATTAATTTCGGAAATATCTAAAGAATCAATATTTAATAATATCTTTTAATGTTAAATTCATGATGTTTTACAATATTAGTATCTCACTCTAAAGATATATTTTCCACATAATTCTTTCCGTTCAGTAATAACTCTTTCGTTTGAGAAAGAAATCTAAGGGAACACAACTTCAATTACCCTAATCAATCTTTATTTATATGCAATTAGGAATACTACAAAATCTCATTAAAGACTACGTTATCTGGAAGCGAAGTAAACTTCTGATTTGTTGCCGAAACAAATTAAACCTTTTCAAAAAAAGTAATCGGGGAAAATTCACAGGCAGATGCCAGTATTAGAAAATACCATGCATTTACCTGCTTTCAAAATATTCACATTCTTGAGGGATTTACAGTGTTTTTCGTTCAATGCGTTGCATTGCAAACCAATTAAACGCAAAAGTTTCTTTTTCATGGCAAGGGAAAACGAATTTCTTCTCTAATTTAAGCCGTAAACTTTTTTTTTTTCATTTGAATTCCAGAACTCAGAATAAATTCCACTTGCAGATGCTAATTTCTTTTAGAATCAGTCGAAATTAGATTTGAATTTCGGTAGCATATGGTCAAGAACTGCGGGAGTGGATTGTAGGAAGTAAACAAAGTATGGATTTTGAAAATCGCTATAATAAATAATCTATATTGTAAAAGATATATGTAAGACACTGTAAATCCCTCAAGAATATGAATATTTTGAAAACAGGTAAATGCATGGTATTCTCTAATACTGGCATCTGCGTGTGATTTTTCCGGATTACTTTTTTGAAAAGGTTTAATGTAAAAAAAAGCACTGACGTCATTTTGCCAACGGATGATTACATTTAACTTTTGGTGCAATTTTTTAATGCTTCTAAATACGTTCTTTTTTTTACACCATCGTCTAATATATATAAAAAAACTTCTTTTTTTTTTTACATAATTTACCTTGAAAACTGTATCACCAATTTATCATAAAAATAAACTGCTAATAACTCAGATTATGTTACTTAAAAAAAAAAAAAGATTTCAAAAAAAATAAAAAATTCCAACTAGATTTTTTTTAAAATCTTAATTGCATGCTAATGATTACGAAAGAAATATATTTGCATTAAATTATCATGAATAGCCCAGCATCTTTTTCCATCTTCTATTCCCAAGCAATATTAAATATTCACCAAAGATTAAATAGAACAAAAATATATGTAAATTTAACATAAATTTAAGACATGCAATGACATCCATTTCAATAATTTCAAATGTGGCAAAAACATAAAATTGAAGAGGATATTGCTTCTATTACAAAAGTCTTTCTAATTTAAGAGTGGGAAGAATTGGACTTTAAGTCTATATATGACGTATAACTAAATGCGCACATATTGAACATTTTGTGAGAAAAGTTAGGTTAGTTTATCTTAATGTGATGTTGAATTTGTTTTTAATTGACTAAATTAAATTGTAACTTACATATACGGTGAGTTTATCGCTCTATCTAGTGTATTTGATAATATCTTTCTGAATTAAATTTATAACATTTTATTATATTTCATAAATCATGGTGATGATATATTTACCATATAATTATCTATGTTCTATAATAACTGTTGCGTTTGGGAAAGAAATCTTCAAGCAACAGAACTTCAATTACCTTAATCAATCCTTATGCAATTAATATGCAACTTATAGATACTAAAAAATCTCATTAAAACTTGCGTTATCTAGAAATGAAGTATCTGTAATAAAGAACGAAAAGTATTAGAAAATTGTAATATAAGATAAATAAATCATATTGTCATACAACACTTTCTTCTACACAAACACTAGACTTCTACAAAAATTCTTCCTTACCCTATTGTCATATGAACATTGATTAAATAGCACTCAAAACAACAGTATTGGTTAACTTTCAGACTATGAAATATTCCTTAATTCTTAGTTAACCTCTTAACGTGCAGTGTTGCCGGGTTGGCAACACCTAAAGTTCCCCTTGTTTAGAGACATAAAAACTGCGTGAATATTTCAAAAACTACTCTAATGGCTACTTTAAATATTTCTTGCGAGTTCTAGATGGCAGCACCACAGAGATCAAACTCTACTGTTTTTAAATAATAGGTAAAATGTTTTACTGTAATACGCGCTTCACAGCAAAGCTCTTCTCACTGCGCTTATCAATGCTTTATTTATGGGAGGTTACCACTTCGGCAACAGCTGTATAATTAAAATGGTTAGTGCAATCTTTACAAAACAATACCTGTGTACTCATCTAGGCCTAAATAGATTGCCTAATTTTTTTTCTTTAAATTTCAACTTGAAAGAGTAGTGCGCCGGAAAGGGTTAACCTATTTGGATAGTTATTAACGTAAAAGTATTTTTTTTTTCTAAAAATGGGGAAAAAATACATACCCGAAAAGGGTTAACACTGTGAAGTGTAACACTACAGCATCAAGTTATACTTTTCTGAAAAATGAATACATTTGACCTTTTGCCTACAACCAATGTCAGATATAATAATGAGAAGACAATTACTCATTCATTGTATTTTAAGGCAGGAAAACTAGAATTACAATAAGAATTCGAAATAAGTGAACCTTATAATTTTCCATCATCTTTCAATAACCAGAAGGTGAAGGTAAAAAAAAATAGTAATTATTATTTATAAAAAAGAAAGGACGACAGTCTGATTTCTAAATTAGTCTAATTGATCCTGGCTTCCGTTTAATTAGTTGCCGAATTTTCCAAATTTCAAACATAAAAATATTATTCAAACTAGTAATAGTGTTTAGCAATTATCAAAGGAAATATTTTACTAAAACTACTTTTGACCTTTTGTCTACAACCAATGTTAGATATAATAATGAGAAGAACATTACTCATTCATTGTATTTTAGGCAGGAAAACTAGAATTACAATAAGAATTAGAAATAAGTGAACATTATAATTTTCCATCATCTTTCAGTAACCAGAAGGTGAAGGTAAAAAAAATAGTAATTATTATTTATAAAAAAGAAAGGACGACAGTCTGATTTCTAAATTAGTCTAATTGATCCTGGCTTCCGGGTAATTAGTTGCCGAATTTTCCAAATTTCAAACATAAAAATATTATTTAAACTAGTAATAGTGTTTAGCAATTATCAAAGGAAATATTTTACTAAAACTACTTTTGACCTTTTGCCTACAACCAATGTCAGATATAATAATGTTAAGACAATTACTCATTCATTGTATTTTAGGCAGGAAAACTAGAATTACAATAAGAATTAGAAATAAGTGAACCTTATAATTTTCCATCATCTTTCAATAAACAGAAGGTGAAGGTAAAAAAATAGTAATTATTATTTATAAAAAAGAAAGGACGACAGTCTGATTTCTAAATTCGTCTAATTGATCCTGGCTTCCGGTTAATTAGTTGCCGAATTTTCCAAATTTCAAAAAAATGTTATTCAAACTAGTGATAGTGTTTAGCTATTACCAAAGGAAACATTTTACTAACAAAATTATACCTAATAATAACAACACATTGCTCAGTGGTGCACAAAACAGGAATTTCAATATACATTTGTACAATTAAAATAAAATAAAACTTTCAAAGTTTCGCGCCGTCTTCTGCGGGCGTCTTCAGGAAAATATGATAATGGAAGGACTACGTTTGCATCTTGATCGATAGATAATATTTCTACTAAATTAAAATCTAAATGAATTAAAATTTTAAAATATGTTGCCACTTACACGTGAGTAAAAATTAAAATATTGCAAGGAAATAAAATTTTAAGATTTTATGATATTATGCCATATTTTTGGTATATTGTAGGATAAATCACGTGTAACTGGCAACATTTTTTAAAATTTTAAATCATTTAGATTTTAATTTATTAGAAATATTATCTCTCGAACAAGATGCAAACGTAGTCCTTCCATTATCATATTTTCCTGAAGACGCCCGCAGAAGACGGCGCGAAACGTTGAAAGTTTTATTTTTTTTTAATTGTACAAATGTATATTGAAATTCCTGTTTTGTGCGCCACTGAGCAATGTGTTGTTATTATTAGTTAAATTTTATGGTGCAACTGTCCAATATATATTTATAAAATTATAGCTGTAAAGCTTTCGTTTTTGACCAGAATCACTCGTGCATGGTTTTCATTAAATGTCCTTAACACTGAAGTGTAACACTACATATATCAACAGCATCTAGTTACATTATTCTAAAAAATATTAATACTTTTGACCCTTTGCCTACAACCAATGTCAGAAATAATAATGAGAAGACAATTACTCCTTCAATATATTTTAGGCAGGAAAATTACAATTAGAAATAAGTGAACCTTATAATTTTCCATCATCTTTTAATAACCAGAAGGTGAAAGTAAAAGAAAAAAACAATAATTAGTATTAATAATAATAAAAAAGGACGACAACCGGATTTCTAAATTAATCTAATTATTTCTTGTGTCCAGTTATGAAGTAGCTGCCGAATTTTCGGATCTGTCCAACAGTCATTATTCTCGTGGTCTTTATTATTTTTTTCGATGTTTATTATTGAGTTCTCTCATCTCTCTATAATTAAGAAGATCGTCAGTCAGCGAAAAAGGGTGGGTCAAAATTGGAGAACCCCAATCAGTCGGTACAAGGATATTTGGTGTGGCATTCAGAAAATAATTACGGTTCGAACTTGATGATGGTAGTGTTTCTTTTTCTTTACTTGAAGCTAAGAATCTAAGTAGTTTTCACTCTTGTAATTCGATTGAACCCTTGTTATTGCCTCATTTTATTTTATTTTTATTTATTTTTTACCTTGCTATATTACACGCTGTGTGTTAGCAGATGCTATTCGATTATATGTAATGTCGTTAATGTTAAATTTCTCGCCTCTTTTTTAAGCATAAATGTTACAACCGATGAATAATGCAGTACGTGAAGTGTTTCTTTTACTTTTCTTGTTATTTGGTATAAGAATATAGACAAATATTATCATACTCATTGGTTTTATATTGCATATTTAATTTGAATTATGCTTTTGGATTGAATATTTTTGAGTAATTGCTTATATTTTCGTTTGCTGTTAATTTTGTCCAATTCAGACATATGCATACATCATTAAAATTGGTAAATATAAAATACACTCAAATCTGTTTAAATGAATATCTGCAGTTCCAGCAAATAATATTAATTTCAATTAGACACTGAAAGCGTTATTTGTCGTATCACATTATTAATATATGGAGGAGTATCACAAAAATTAAACTGCAGGCAAATATTTTTATATTCTATTTGCACCAGTGCATATATCGTTAAAATTGGTAAACATAAAATACACTCAAATCTGTTTAAATGAATATCTGCAGTTCCAGCAAATAATATTAATTTCAATTAGACACGGAAAGCGTTATTTGTCGTATCACATTATTAATATATGGAGGAGTATCACAAAAATTAAACTGCAGGCAAATATTTTTATATTCTATTTGCACCAGTGCATATATCATTAAAATTGGTAAACATAAAATACACTCAAATCTGTTTAAACGAATATCAGCAGTTCCAGCAAATAATATTAGTTTCGATTAGACACGAAAAGCGTTATTTGTCGTATCACATTATTAATATATGGAGGAGTATCACAAAAATTAAACTGCAGGCAAATATTTTTATATTCTATTTGCACCAGTGCATATATCATTAAAATTGGTAAACATAAAATACACTCAAATCTGTTTAAACGAATATCAGCAGTTCCAGCAAATAATATTAGTTTCGATTAGACACGAAAAGCGTTATTTGTCGTATCACATTATTAATATATGGAGGAGTATCACAAAAATTAAACTGCAGGCAAATATTTTTATATTCTATTTGCACCAGTGTTATTTAAAAATACATTTTGTAGTATATCTCTGTTGCAAATATTCTCAAAGTGGTCCGAGGTATCATTTAAAAATATTCGACTGCAAATGAAACTTACCATACTTTTTCGTATGTTTTAAAATATAACTAAAAATTAATACCAATAAAAAAGCCTTGAAGCTAAGAATCTAAGTAATTTTCACTCTTGTTATTCAGTAGAACACTTGTTTTTGTCTCAGTTTATTTTCATGTTGCTTTTTTATTACCTTGCTATATTACACAATGTCTGTTAGCAGATGCTGTTCGACTAATTGGAATTTGCTTAATGTTATATTTCTCACCTTTTTTTTAAGGATGCAATATATGAATAACTCAGCACGTGGTTTTGTGTAATTTTATGTAATTAAGGACTTCTTTTTTGTTGTTATTTGGTTTGCGGGCGTATAGAATACATATTTTCATTCTTATTGGTTTTTTACTGATGATTAAATTTTCATTACTTCGTTTTTTTTTGGGGGGGGGGGATATTGTTAAAACATGAAAATATTTTCTTTTGCTTTTCGTTCTGTTGAATTCAAATAAACGTATATATCCTTCCAACAAATACTAATCATTTCGATTAGGCAAAGAAAACGTTAATTGTCATGTTACATTGTTAAGATACGTTTTATGAACTAAGTGAAATTTAATAATAATGTAACAGTTAGAGCAATAATAAAAAGAATAGTAACTTTCTGAAATAAAAAGAACCTTCTTTTTTTAACCTTTCACTGCATTTTTTTCTATTTATATATATACATATATAAAACATTTGAAATATATATATCGGTTTAACAATAGGGAAAATTTGTAAAAAACATAATAATTTTCAAATTTTCAGCTAAAATATGGTATTTTATAGCGTGTACTCTATGTACATAGTTGGGGTTTTAAAATATTGCATTACTATATTTTGGAACTTGATGAGCTCAAACTAATTTTATCTGCTTAATACTCTACAACCTTCTATATATTAGTATTTTTAAGTATTCAGTAAAAATAATGAAAGTACTTTTTGTCTTAATAGGTTGATCATTTTTATTATTTATTTTTTCCGAAGAACAAGTTTTAAATTTTTGACAAATGCAGCCATCTGATATACGCAAACTAAGTAGTATTCTATTCTTTGGAGTGTTTTTGATTAGTTACAGCTATCATATTGGCCAAATTCGTGGCACATAATGATAAATATAGTGGTTTTAGGTATGTGCCAGATGTGGCACACGATGCAATGAAGGGTTAAGGCCCCACACTAGGCACAGAAAAAGACCCGGATGATAATGTAAAGTCTATGGGAGCGTTCTTTTCAAATAGCTCGCTCAAATTTTAATATTTTTACATGATTTTTTTTGCACAAGATAGCTGAGGACGATCCACGACCGGCCTAGTTTTTACTTTTTCGATTTTGCTTATATATTTTTTATATTACGATAGTTTCAATTTCAGAACCGGTTTAAATGGTTTCGAAAAATAAAGTAATTTAAAAAAATATTAAACCAAAACCGAAAAAGTAAAAACTAGGCCGGTTGTGGATCATTTTCAGCTATCTTGTTAAAAAAAATCATGTCAAAATATTAAAATTTGGGCGAAATATTTGAAAAGAATGCCCCCATAGACTTTACATTATCATCCGGGTCTTTTTCTGTGCCTAGTGTTGCGCGTTAAGAGAGAATAGTGTATTTTGTGCAACATTTTGTTTCCTGTGTAATTAATTGTTTCTTTGTTCTTTTACACATCCACAGGTACACACTTGATTATTTAATTTCTATATCTATCAACTTTATATAAAATCCAAGTGTAGGAAAGCTTTGACAAGCATTCTGGGGTAAACCATGCAATCTATACATTTAAATAAATAAATAAATATATACCCATTATATAATACTACAAATCAACATCTACAACGAATACAGAATAACCCAAAATAACAAACTTGAACTCGACAATACAATCAAATGGATTTAACAATAGTGAACAATTGCAAATAAAATTAGAGATTGTGGTACGTGGCTCGTTTTCAAGGGCAATGCAACGCAGTCACAAATAATTAAGATAAGTTTCTGCGGCAGAAATCGGAAAAATGTGCTTATGCATAATTTTTTACATTGTCCGGTTAAACGTAACCAAAAAATGTAAACAAGTCAATAAACCAGGACATATAAAACCATATATTAAACTTTTTTATATAATGAAACTGATGTGCTATAAATAAATAATAAAAAACTAGATTTTATTTTAAATTTTGTGAAGAACATCAGTTTCTTTTAATTACCATTTAAATTACGAAAATTTTAACTGATATTTGAAGTAAGTAAAACTCGTAGATTAAAGGCTCATAATTTTAATTTCTTTAAATATTTCATGTTATAACATTAATGAATGCCATATGCTCTTGTTATGTAACCAATTCTTAATAACTCTTTTTTTTTTAAATTTTATGAAGATTTGAAAGCTTATCTTAAAATATCTCTTATAAATATTGAATTTTAGAAATAATTATGCTTTTAACGTGACATTTAAGAAATACCCTGCTGACTTAATAAAAATAATGAAAATTTATTAATATATTCTTCATTTTACTTTGAAGTATTAAGTGGAAGTTACATAACTTTGAAATTAAGTTATTAAATATTTAAAAATACAGATATTATCTTCATTAACAGATGAATATTACGCATACTTTGCGAAATAGAAAAATAAAATCAAAGATAAATTAATTTTAATTTCTTTTTTACTGACCTTGCGACTGGTATGTTCACTCTTATCAACTTCTGATAGTCTTTAATGCATTATAAGTGTATTTTTATTCAGATGCGACTATTTTCTAGACCTTGGTATATTTTTTTCTATATTACACATACCCACATTTAGGAGCGAAATTGCATTATATATTTATCCAATTAGTAAAAGCAGTCATTTTTCCATTCAAGTTTGTTATCGAAATTAATTTTTTAATTGCTTTTTTTGTATTCTTTTGTAGACTTTAAAATTCGATAATAGATTAATAGATTAAAAATACAGCATAAAAACAAGTTCAAAACATATATAATCATTACTGAGTAATTGAGAATCATTTGCTTTGACATTTTGGAACTTTTTATTTGCATAATAACCCATTTAATCAAAGTTAAATTAATGTCATATTGAATCAATTTACTGTGACATGAATGAAATTTGAACCTTATCAGACTAAGACAGGTTAAAATACAAAGATACAGGAAGGCATATAACTTTTTTAGAGCAATCATTACAGTAGAATATTGTAGGTTTTCCTTATCTCGAGCCATTACGTTTAACAAGAGAGTCAATTTCTATGTTCAAATATGTAGTTGTCATTTATTCTTTTTACCGTTTAGATAATGCTATAATAATATCTTACGCTTTAAAAGACGGAATTAAACAAGTCTAATCGTTGACGGGATTAATGAAAAAGTGTTGCAATACCAGATAACTTAAGTAGTTTTATCTCTATGAATTAACATAGAAATTGGTACATGATAATGTAATATATTCTGGGCATTTGTTATCAATTATTTTAGAAGAAAATACATAAATATATATAGATACATAGAAAATTAGGTTTTGGAATTTGATGTGCGGAATAAATAAATGTGAAAAATTTAAAAAAATACTCATTGTTAATGAGACGGATTTTTTTTTTTTAGAATAAAATTAATTTATGTGTAATATTGTATTAAATTAATCTGTTACGTTCTGACGTACTACTAATATTATACGTCCTTTATTGGGTGATATTTTGCCTCAACAATTAGCGTTACGTGGGGTAATCAAGGGCCGTGATTTTACAATGAGTCTATGGAGATTCTGGCAGTTCATCTTCAAAAAGCAAACTTTCATTTGAATTAAAGTTTGAACTTCTGTAAATGTGTTCAGTTAAGTTCACTCTATGAGGCTGAAATTAAAAAAAATAAATTTTAATGTCTAAAAATAAATATATATGTGTGTTAACTTTTCTTCCTTCGTGGTTCGAGTTGCCCCATTTTTATGGAGCAACCAGACCAGGAATGTCTGTATTTCACACACGTTTATGCTTTTTTAATATGGTGTATCGGTCTTGTTTGAAAGGTGTAAACATTTAAATAAAATTAAAGACAGATCATGTAAGTTATACATTAACTAACGAGCGTTGTAAGGGAAAGCTTTGCTATCACGGTCTATAAAAAAAAAAACACTAAATGTGAAATTATTACATTTATTTAAACTAAAAGCATAGAAATTGAGTATTTGTGTACTTTAGGTTTCGCAATAAATTGTAAAGTTACATGGATATTTTAGGGAATAAATAAATAAATAAATGCATGAACGAACGATTACATAAATACATAAGTACCTCATTCTCTTTTTTATTTGCCTCAATTGAAGTGCGATATGTCCAATAAACCTGTGGATAATGTAATCATAACATAACTATTTTTTATTGGTTTCGATAATTTTCTAATAATGTCATTTTGTCTTATATACAACTCTTAAATCGTATCCTAAAATTTCGAAGTTTCGCTATCTCACTTAAGAAATTTGGTTTATTCCCACAATATGCTTTATAAAAATTCTATGTAATTTTTATAAGATATTACATAATTTTTTTATTGTAAGCAATAACAAAGGAATGGAGAAATTAATTTCCCGTAGTAAGAGAAACTCAAAAATCTATAACTATTGGGATAATTGGACCCAACATGGTCCATTTACACCTGATACACGTTCCAGTTCTCCCATTCTTGAAAAATTGGTGGGGTAATTGGGACACGGGCCTTACGCTTGAAACTGAAATTAAATACGTATGGATACCCAAAAATATTAATACAGTTGTATGTCTAAGTTTTTTTAATTGCTTAATAAGAGTACTTACTGTATTTTAATAAAAAGCCAATAAAATTGAACTGAACTGACTTTTTTTAAACCGAAATTTTCGACAATCTATCACAGCAAAGGCAGAGTTATGATTGATTTGGCACACGTTATTTTATTAGGTACAGATTGTAGAGCATTGTTCACAAAAGCTAAACTTAAAAGGCATCGACTGTATTTTGTTATAAACAGCCTATGGCCCAGTTACTTTATGACTCCAGTTGCTCCAGCTGACTATACTTTTATTATTATGTAGACGAAGTAATGTTATTTTTCTATGCATTTTTCATTGAAATTTCATTTATGTTTTGGCATTTAGTAATATTAATAATAACAAGCGTTTACCTTATTCTCTTTACACCGTTGGTAATTCTTTTTTTACATTTAATTCTTTTTTTACACTCTTAAAATTAAAAAAATTAACCATTATTTATAGTTAAACATATAATTACAAGCCAAACTGTGACAATTAATAAACTCAGCAATCTGTATGACCACTATCACTATTTAAAGAATAAAGTGTTGCAAAATTCCAGGGGGCTATTTTTTATAGATTAAAAAAAGTCTAATGTGCACTGATCTAACTTTTTCTATCAAGCTACACAAAGTTTTGTAAAATTCTTTACTTACTAACTGGTATTATCTGTGAAGTTTATATATTTTTTTCTTTCATCTAGTTCAAGGATACTTTTAGTTTGTCAAAAAATAAATAAAGTACATCTCATTTCTTTTTCAAAATCTCCAGTGTATTCTTTACGAAACTTCTTTTCGTCAAACTTAGTGAGGAATCTTTGTTTTTATCTGTCGCTGGGCCTTTTGTTTGGGTGGTTTCTGGACTTAAGCGAAGAAGAAGATTCGTGATTTTCCTTTTCTCTTTTGAAAAGAGAAAATTTGTGGGGGGTTTTATATCTTGTTTTAGAACCACAGTATATCAAAAAAATTTATATTCAATGAAGTACATGAATTTAAGCCAAAAATAGGAGCCAGTAATATTATTGTTGCCTTTAGTGTTATTGTTAAGATATTTCGTATTTAATTTTTTATAAATGATAAATGTCTAAATTTGTATAATATACTCTTATTTTTTTAAATCATATTTTCATAAGTAAATTTTTTATTTCAAATTTGCTGAGTCAAAATTAAAGTAAAACAATAAAAAACGACATATTCTAAATTTTGAAGCATTTATTTATAACGGTTCTAGAGTTATAACAATTTAAATCTAAGAATAGGTAAAAAAAAAAAAAAAAAAAATCATAAAAAAAAAAAAACTCATTTTCAGAAGAAGTTATTCTTATGACAACCATTGCTTGAAAACTAGATTTTGAAAACAAACCAAAATGAAAAATTTAATATTTCATTATCTAATTAAGATAAAAACATGATTTAAACGTCATTTTAAGAATAGAAAAAACGCAAAATTTTAATACCATTCTTTTTTAATGACAATTTGAAGATTTTTGTGTCTCGGACTCCCTAAAACTGAAAATTACAAGTTAAACCGTGAAAATTGAAAAACTCCGCATTCTGTGAGACCACTATCATCATTTAAGGGTTGGTTGGTTGATTTTTGACGTCCGATTATCTGCGCTAGGGATATAGGACCAAGGAGGGAGTGCCCTTCGTGGGGGTCTTTCTAAGGGAACCTAACCCGTATTTACGCAAGGTTCGAAGAAAACCACGAAAACTCCGAACGGTTAGGCCGACAGCCGCGATTGGGTTCGAACCCAGCACCTGCCGTCTACCAGTTGAGAGGTCCCAACCTCTCGGCATCATTTAAGGGATAAAGCATTACAAAAATTCCAGAGGTTTTTTTTTCATAGGATAAAAAGAAAAAAAAATGTAATGTGCGCTGATCTAACTTTTTCTATCAAGCTACACAAAGTTTTGTAAAATTCTTTACTTACTAACTGGTATTATCTGTGAAGTTTATAGATATATTTCTTTTCTTCCATCTAGTTCAAGTATACTTTTAGTTTGTCAAAAAATAAACAAAGTACATCTCATTTCTTCTTCAAAACCTCCAGTGTATCCTTTACGAAACTTCTTTTCGTCAAAGTTAGTAAGGAATCTTTGTTTTTATCTGTCGCTGGGCCTTTTGTTTGGGTGGTCTCTGGACTTATGCTAAGAAGATCAGCGTTTTTTTTCTCTCTTTTGAAAAGAGAAAGTTTGTGGGAGTTTTTATATCTTATTTTAGAACCACAGATTTCTAAAAAATTTATATTCAATGAAGTACACAAATTTAAGCAAACATAGTGATATTGTTGTTGCCTTTTCCATTATTTATAGGGAAGTTTGTACTTTATTTTTTGTAAATAATAAATCTCTACATTTATACATTTTAAGTACATTATTTACATATATAAATTTTACTACTTAAAATGTTCCTTAGATTTATAAACATGCAATTTAACTTCCTTGTTTTAGATGTTAATGTAGTTTGCCAATAGCTGACGGTCTTTTTGGTGGGAGGTATTTTAGACTTAATCAAAATTACATCTTAAACTAAATTTCTATATATTCTTTTAGAACCGTATATTTATGGAGTATAGTTTGCCAATAGCTTACGATCTTTTCGGCGGGAGGTATTTTAGACGCAATCAAAGTTACATTTAAACTAAGTTTCTATACCTTGTTTTAGAGCCGTACATTTATAGAGTGTTGTATCTTTGACCATGTCAAGGTCAAAGGAACAACTGATCATGGTTCTGAGGTACAACATCTTGCTATTGCAAATTATAAAGCACGCTATATTTTATTATTAAAATAATCATTTTCACAAGCCCGACCATATTTATAAGAGTCTATAGCTATCATATTAAATTATTTCTATAAACAAGAACATAGCACAAAGATACTATTAGGCAAAACATTAACAAATAAATGCTTAATTTTTATGAAGGAAATGGATTATTAATATTTACAAGGTTCCTTTCTGACTTGAATAACACACCAATACAATAAGATTGCATAAGCCCTCTAGTGAAGGAACTATGTATTAAATATATCAAAAGTCATAAAATGCTTCTAAATGGTGCTACAGCCTAAACGGTCAAAGATATAACTCGTTCAGATGTACAATTTCCCTTACTCCAATCCTATAACAAATTACAAAAGATTTCTTTCTGGATAGCTTTCTCGAGGATATCTTTGAACAGTATATATGGCAGAGATTGTTTTTCAAAATAAATACATAAGTAAATGAAATAAATTTTTACGATTAGAAAAAAAAGGACTGTTCACTATAACATATATATCCCGACCTGTAGTCAAATGGTTAACAAAACTTCTTTTTACCTACCAATGAAAACAAAATGTCAGTTTTTAGGTGTTTCTATTAAAATTAAAAATTAAATCATTTATATTTATATACCATACGACAAAGTAAGCAGTTAACTAAATTCTCGAAGAACTTCGCGAAGAATTTTACAGAAAAGAAACCTTTTTATTTTCTTTTTTTAAACTACTAATCTAACCATCATCCAACTGAAATTCTTCGCGCATTCTTTAGTTTCTTTCTGGCGTTATCTCAATAGTTTTTCTTGTCAGCCAGCTGAAAGATACTTTTAGATGAAGAAAAAAAAATATGGATCCTTCTTCTTTTTTCTTTTCTTTTTTAAAATACCTTCCAGCGTATTTTTTTATGAAACTTCTTTTCTTCAAAACTTTGTCAGAAATCTTTGTTTTTGTCTAACACTCCGTTTTTATTTGGGTGGCGACTACACTTTGAAGAAAAATGATGCATTTTTTAAAATAAAAAGTTTACTGAAGTTTTTTTTTTCTTCTGAACTATGAGTTTTTTGTAAAATTTCAGCTTTATGAAGGAGATATATTTATATAAAAAATACAAAAAAACAATAATAAAACTCAGTAATAGCTCTTTGTCGCTATTTATTACGTATTTCTTTTGTGTTAGTGAAATGAAAAATTCTTTATTGGTAGATATTTGGTATATTTTTTAGGGGATTATAAATATTCTATTTATTTTATTTTTATTCACATTGGGGGTAAACTGAGCGTATAGCCTTATAAATAGTTTTTGGATAAAGCAGTAAGGTATTTCCGTGAGCACTTGTCGTGTAAGTCACATTATTAGTAGCTGCTAAGTCGTTGGCCACCGTTATTTTCGAAAGGTTTGTATGGCCTTATTAAATTTATGAAATATCTCTGATAAAATAAGTCACATTTTTCTGTTCTAAAATACTGGTATCCAAACTAGTAGTATGTGACTTACCCGACATGTGCTCGTGGAAATACACAGAAATAATTATTTTTAGCAATCAATTCCATGTAGGTGAAATCTCCATTGTAAAAAATAAAGACCCAAATTGGGCTGTAAGATTGATGAGTATAGTAATGTTCTTAAAATGGCACAGTAGTGTTCGTAAAGTGGTACAGTAGTGTTCCCAAACTAGTTAACCCAAAATGGTTCAAAAACAGAGCAGATACTTAATAACATTGAGACAAACAAAATTTCTTAGATATAATGTATATATTATCTAAGATGATATGATTATTATAATCTTAATAAGGACCTGGCGTTTTTTAAAAATCATTTTGGTCTACAAAGTGGACTTTTCAATTCGGAACACTGTTGCACTCGAAAATCCTACAACCCAATTTGAGCCTTTTGTATTTACAGTTTGTCTATCACACGCAGCCTCCTTGTTACTAAATTGTTTTAAGAATTTTGGCTTTAAAAATGTGCCAACATATTTTTAAAGTAATGTCTTACTAGTTGCTAAAAAAAGAACTTTCAATCAGCCTTAAATGAATTATGCATAAATATCATACGTATACTTGTTATTTTAGATATTAAATACGTTAATTATGGCATTATTAACTAAGCGTAAGGTTAACCTTTAATCTACCGACAGTACTTATAAGTACCATTAAATTACTTATTATAAAATTCTTTTAATACGTCAATTAATTGTAATACTTTTTAGAATGAATTACAGATACATTCTTTTATATTGTTCCAAAAGCATTATTGGTTACACAAAAGAAAATATTTTTAAAAGGATGATTTCTTTTGACTTTGTATTTTTTTCAGCTTTCTTGACACTAAGAAAGGGGGGTGGGGATTTTTCAATTAGGAAATACTTCTGTATTTATATTGTAAAACATCATATTTGTACATTTTATAATTCTACAAAATACTAAGAAAACAATTTAAAATAAAAGATTTGAGTGGGGTTTTAAATCTTGCACAAAATCGAAGGATTAATTAAATTCAAATTTAATTAGTCCTTCTAAATGTTTCAATCCTTCTAAAATCCTTCAAAAATTTAAAAAATAATTATGTAAATCTTTTAATTTAGTTAAAACAGTTTACGTAAAATGCTTTAGAATGTAACATTTTCATGAATTCACAGTTAGGTGGATAAAGGGTTAACTAGGGGAAAAGAACCAAGCCAGGTATTGAATACGTATTCAATCAATGTAATGTATGTAAGAAGAATTTAAATTATTCCTTTTATAACGGCTTTACCCACAATGGTTTCCCTGCATCATTTTCAATATCCTATGTGTAAAACTCAAGAAATATTTATATTTAATATTGTGAAATTACTTGTTTTATTAATAAACAAGGTTTTTACCATCAGAAAACAGATGCCTTTTTTAAAAAAAGCTTCTAATTAAAGTTAAAGTATTTGAAAAGTAAATTTGTATTTTAGAGCAAACTTTTTAAAAAATTTAAATCAGCATCTTAAACATATTAAACCGGAGGAAACATTTTTTTAAAGGATACTGCAATGGTAACAAAAGTATATATTCTGTTTGTGAAAACAGTATGTTGATAACTATTGCGTAATGTGTTATCAACTATTTAAATGTTCCGATAGGTTACCACAGAATTTTGCAACAGAGTTAGATAACAAAATCTTTTTTAAGTAGATATAGGTATTGATTTAAAATGTAATAAAAATCCTTACATTTTAAATAACTTTAAGCAAAGCTGGTTGTACAAAATACAACGGCTGTATATGCTATGCTTAAATGCTAAAACATATTTCAAAAAGTGTTCTTTTTAAATACAAAACCAAGGATTACATTCATCAAAGCCGATTCAGACACTTAAGTTACCCTCAGATGCTGATTATAAATAGTTAAAATTCACCGAATTTTTTAACTATCGTATATATTAGTGTATAAACAGAAGAATTTTAGACAAAATTTGGTAGTTGAAAATGGGCTTTCGATTTATACACGAGTCACCCCCCCCCCATCCCCCCAAAAAAGCAAATAAGAAAACGGGTAAATCTTTTAAGCAATTTATTTATGGGTCTGGGATGGAGAGAAATATAAAAGCGGGCTATGGTCATTGACAATAAATAAATAAATATAAAAAGCATTTTTAAAATTTAAATAATCATCTTAAACATAATGAACTGGAGGAAACAATTTTTTAATAGGATGCTGCAATGGTAACAAAAGTATATTTTCTGTTGATGAAAACCAGTATGTTGATAACTGAGGTGCCTCTTCGATCCAGAACATTTAAAAACTGTCAACAGATGGCGCCACATGCGCATCGGACAAGGACTCTAGGCAGGCTGTAAGAGACTGTTGGTTCGGTGAGGCAGTTACTGGACTGCCGCCGCTTATGTAGCACGCAAGAAAAATCACCTGGTTCCGAGAGACAAAACGTGTCTCAAGATATTTAGAAATGTATTCTACTTCTTTATAAGCTTAATTAAATTTATGTTTGTTTAAGTACGTGCTATTAATATTTATCCATATACACCGTGTTTTTGTTAAAAACATCGACTAAATGATCGATTAATTAAGATTGAGCAGCCGTGATATCCCATAACCACATGGTAGCTTCAAGTGTTGACCGGACAATTTTGAAAGACGCCTTCTGATATATCGTTCCTGGACAACTACAGCGATGAAAAAAAACGGTATGTGCCATTTTCTATGTTTCTTTGTGGTATTCTCTGGCCCAATTGTTATATTTACCAGTTATTTTAATTAAAAAATTTTCGAGCCCAAGCGTTCTTATTCAAAATTTTACTAAATTGTATATTTATTTATTGCTCTATCAATATATGTATTTTTAATTCTGCGCTCACAATGCCTGATGATATTCCTGCCGATAATCCGACAGAAACGCTTGCTAGGGTAGCTGTTAAAATTCCTCCCTTATGGAAAAGTAATATTTCTGTTTGGTTTGTACAAGTTGAGGCAAATTTTGCCGTGGCGCAAGTAACGAACGACACTACTAAGTACAATTATTTATTATCTGCTATAGACACAGATACATTAAGTGCGGTATCTGACTTAATTCTTACGCCGCCTCCAAATGACAAATATAATGCTTTGAAACAGAGACTAATTCAGGAGTTTTCAGATTCGCAATCGCAGCAGATACGTAAATTACTCTCTGAACTTGTGCTAGGTGATAAAAAACCTTCCGTTTTACTGCGGCAAATGAAAGAATTAGCGCAAAGTTCCGTTACCGAAGAATTTTTGAAAGCTATTTGGTTAGAACGTTTGCCGACGCATACGCAAGCAATTTTGTCGGTTTCAAGCTCCGGATTACAGGAATTAGCAACCCTAGCTGACAAAATTAATGAAATTAAATCTGAATCGGCAGTGTATGCAGTTTCCAAACCCACCGAATCGCCTCGGAACGACCATAACGCGATCTTAAATCTTCAAACACAAATTGAGCAATTGACACTGCAGGTTTCAGAGTTATCCAAAAATGTGTTTAGGCGATCGATGTCTCGCGGCCGATCGCATTACAGGGAAAGACGATACAGTAAAAATAGAAATTCCCAAAAACCGAGTTGTAAACAAAACGAATCAGACTTATGTTATTACCATCAGAAATTTGGTAGTGATGCTCGAAAGTGCCGCGAACCTTGTTCTTTTGATGAAATTAAAAAAAACTAGTGGCTGCTGCTAGGTCAACAAGCGAAAATACAGTTGGCGTAGCAGCATTAGAACAATGTAGGTTGCATGTGTTTGATAAAAATTCAGGGTTCAAATTTTTAATAGATAGTGGTAGTGATATTTCTTGTATCCCTGTACCAAAACAAGTAAACAAAAAGAGTCCTTCTAATTATCTTTATGCTGCAAATAATTCCAAAATTCCTGTTTATGGTAACAAACTGCTTGACCTAAACATCGGCTTGAGAAGGAGTTTTCGCTGGTCATTTGTTATTGCAAATGTCTCTTGCCCTATAATTGGAGCAGACTTTTTAAGAAATTTTGCTTTGCTTGTAGATTTGCACAAATTTCGATTAATTGACTCTGTAACTGGATTGTCCACTAAGGGTGAGCTTACTTGCTCAAAACAGTCCCAAATTAAACTAATTTCTGAAGACATGTCTTTTAAAACTATATTTGAGGAATTCCCAGAGCTCTTAAATCCCATACCAAATTTTAAAAAACCAACTTGCCATGATACAGTTCATCATATCGAAACTACAGGACCACCACTTTATTCCAAACCTCGCCGATTACATCCAAAAATTTTAAAGGAAGTTCAAAAAGAATTCCAATATCTTATGGATGAAGGTATATGTCGTCCTTCCAAATCCCCTTGGGCATCCCCTATTCACGTTGTACCAAAACCGGATGGTTCTTACAGAGTTTGTGGTGATTATCGACGTCTAAATTCAGTAACTCTTCCTGACCGTTATCCAATACCCCACATCCATGACCTTACCAATATTCTACATGGAAAGAAAATTTTTACAAAATTAGATATAGTCCGCGCTTATTTTCATATTCCAGTGCATGAAAAAGATATTCCTAAAACAGCGGTAATAACCCCTTTTGGAAGCTTCGAATTTCTATATTTAAATTTTGGACTTAAATGTGCAGCAAACACTTTCCAAAGATTTATTAATGAGGTTCTCTATGATCTTCCATTTGCTATAGCTTATTTGGATGACATTCTAATTTTTTCCAAAACTGAATCGGAACATATAGACCATGTACGAGCTGTTCTAAGCAGACTCTCTAAATACGGACTTAACATAAATATATCCAAAAGTGTTTTTAAACAAGACAGCGTATCATTTTTAGGACACGAAATTTCTCTTGCTGGAATTCGACCATTACAAACTAAAGTTGAAATTATTAAGCAATATCCACGACCAAAAACTCTTTCTGAACTTCGTACATATATTGGCTTATTCAATTATTTTCGACGTTTTTGTCGCAATGCTGCAACTATCCTTGCACCCTTAACAGATTTGTTGCGTGGAGCTAAAAAGAAAGATTCAACTCCTATCGATTGGTCTGAAAATGCAATAAATTCTTTTGAAGCTTCAAGAAAGGCATTAACGGATGCAACTCTTGCATTTCCTAGCCATGACGGTCAATTAGCACTTCATTCTGATGCTAGTGATTTTGCTATTGGTGCTACACTAAGCTTAGAAACAGAGGAGGGTCTCAAACCACTCTCATTTTTTTCCAAACGTCTAAATGAAACACAATTAAAGTATTCTACCTTTGACAGAGAATTGTTAGCAATTTATGAGTCCGTTAAGCATTTTAGACACTTTTTGGAAGCCCGTCAATGTACAATCTTTACCGATCACAAGCCAATTGTTTTTGCCTTTAAAAAAAGAACAGATAATTACACTAACAGACAAAGTCGGTGGTTATCTTTTATATCTGAATTCACCACTGATATGGTATTTTTAAAAGGAAACCAAAATGATGCAGCCGATGCACTTTCCCGAATTAACGTAATACAAATGCCTACTCCATTAGATTACGATAAATTAAGTATGGAGCAAAAAGAGGATTCAGAACTTAGAGAAATTATGCAAAGCGGTCAATCCAGCTTAGAACTCAAATTAATTACCCTTCCAAATTCCACAACAGAAATTTATTGTGACATTTCTAGTGGCAAAGCACGTCCATATTTAACTCCAACTTTTAGAAAACAGGCATTTTGGAATTTACATGCACTTGCTCATCCTGGAACTAAAGGTAGTGTGAATTTATTGCGACAACGATTTATCTGGCCTTCCCTAGCTAAAGATTGTCGAACTTGGGCACGTGAGTGTTTGGATTGTCAGCGCTCCAAAATTGTTAGACACACAAAAACAGAGTTAGGAAAATTTGATCTTCCAACAGATAGATTTGCACACATACATTTAGATTTAATTGGACCTTTACCGGAATCAAATGGTAAAAGGTATTGTTTAACCGTAATTGATAGAGCAACGCGTTGGCCAGAGGCATACCCACTTAGTGACATCACAGCAGAATCAGTGGCACGTGCACTACTTTCCGAATGGATTGCAAGATTTGGATGTCCTGAGAAAATTACCACGGACCAAGGACGCCAGTTCGAATCTGAACTTTTCCAGCAGTTAGCCAGATTGTTAGGTGCTAGAAAGTACCGATCGTCTCCGTACCACCCTCAGAGTAATGGGATTATCGAGAATTGGCACAGACCTCTAAAATGTGCACTAAAAGCCAGACGAACTGAAAAATGGACTGAAATACTTCCAACAGTGTTATTAGGGTTTCGTGCTGCACTAAAAACCGATATAAATGTTTCGCCAGCTGAACTTGTTTTTGGGTCTACTCTCAGACTACCAGGTGATTTCTTCGATGACAAATCCACCATTAAAAGTCCTGAAGAATTAGTGCAGCGATTAAGAAATACCTTCAACGAATTCAAACCACAACCAACTAAGTCCCATAACAGCACAAAAACATTTGTGTCTCAGCAGTTTAAAACATGTACGCATGTATTTGTGCGTCAAGAAGGTATTCGGCAAGCTTTACAACCGCCGTATGATGGACCTTTTGAAGTTGTTGAGCGCAACGATAAACTTTTTAAAGTGGCCATAAAAGGCAAAATAGTAAATATATCGCTGGACAGACTGAAGCCAGCCTTTTTGGTGAATGATTCACTATCTTCGACTCCTGAAACAACCTCAACCCTGGAAACAACTGCTGCGACTCCCGGGACTGCCTCGAATTCTGGAAAAACAAAACCACCTCACATCACACGATCCGGCAGAACTGTCAGATTTCCAGAACGTTTAGTGGAAAATTAAGAGTATCGTTTGCACTAGGAAGGGGGTACTGAGGTGCCTCTTCGATCCAGAACATTTAAAAACTGTCAACAGATGGCGCCACATGCGCATCGGACAAGGACTCTAGGCAGGCTGTAAGAGACTGTTGGTTCGGTGAGGCAGTTACTGGACTGCCGCCGCTTATGTAGCACGCAAGAAAAATCACCTGGTTCCGAGAGACAAAACGTGTCTCAAGATATTTAGAAATGTATTCTACTTCTTTATAAGCTTAATTAAATTTATGTTTGTTTAAGTACGTGCTATTAATATTTATCCATATACACCGTGTTTTTGTTAAAAACATCGACTAAATGATCGATTAATTAAGATTGAGCAGCCGTGATATCCCATAACCACATGGTAGCTTCAATAACTATTGCGTAATGTGTTATAAACTATTTAAATATTCCGAGAGGTTACCACAGAATTTTGCAACAAAGTTAGATAACAAAATCTTTTTTAAGTAAATATAGGTATTGATTTAAAATGTAATAAAAATCATTACATTTTAAATAACTTTAAGCAAAGCTGGTTGTACAGAATACAGCGGCTGTATATGCTATGCTTTAAATGCTAAAACATATTTCAAAAAGTGTTCTTTTTAAATACAAAACCAAGGATTACATTCATCAAAGTGGATTCAGACACTAAAGTTACTCTCAGATGCTGATTATAAATATTTAAAATTCACCGAAGTTTTTAAATACCGTATATATTAGTGCAAAATTTGGTAGTTGAAAATGGGGTTTCGATTTGAGTCACCCCCCCCCCCTCCAAAAAAAAGCAAATAATAGGAAAACGGGTAAATCTTTTAAGCAATTTATTTATGGGTCTAGCATGAAGAGAAATATAAAAGCTGACAATGGTCACTGACAATGAATAAATAAATATAAATAGAAGCTCAAAAGTAAAGTCGCTGTAATTGTTCTTCCCCCTTTTTCTCTTTGGATAGAATGCCTCTCAACAAGGGGGGGGAGGTCTCTTTTAAACATTTTAACCCCTTTATAAGAAGGTTTCAATTTGAGATTGTTTCTAGATATTTCTCCTAAAAGTCCTACATTGGAATGAAGTAATATAGTTTAGCAGTCTTTAGAAGTTTTTTCCCTTGTAAATGAAGTTTCAATAGATTTTTGAAAGATTTATTTCTTTTAAATATCACTAAATTGATGTGAATAGGTTTTAAAATATTTAACGTTTTTTTAGGTTTTATATGATTATGCAGTTTTAAAAGGTTGAATTTAAAAAAAGTCTATTTTAAAAGTTTAAAGGTTATTAATTCAATGAAAGTTTAAAATTTTTTATCCTCGATTACAAATCACTCTTAAAGTCCTAAAGATAATATATTCGCGAATAAAAATAGAATAAAATTCTCAAAAAATGTATGTATGTATGTGCGTCTGTGTGTTAAAATCTTAACTGATCATTTAGTCTCAAACATAATGTAACGTATTTAAATACTTTTAAAAAAAGAAAAAAACTAATTTTAAACCATACTTTACGCACGTTTACATACGGATCACTTTCATCAAAAGTGAATGAGATATTAAATATGGAGATAGCCGCTGATTCAAACTGCAAGAGAACTCTAACTTACTGACGAGCGCAATCTCATTTTACTTTGAAAAGGCCAATATAACACTATGCAAATGCCAACGCAGCAGCGACATTAACTCTGTCACGATACGCAAAACGTAGGCATTTCTGAATTGCTGGAGATAGGAATTCAAGATTTTCTGGAAAACCAGTCTGGAGAGCAGAACGCTGGGAGGGTTGAAGGTGGGTGATAACATCGCTTTTCGATGTAAAGAGCCGAGAGAACTTCCGAGGTATAAAGATCCTGGCATTTTAAGCGTCAATTATATGATGATTTATCTAGAGCTAAACACGTCTTGTTAATTTCCACTGTCCTTATCTACGGGCACATTTTCGAGTACCAGATGTCCAAGAAGTTAGCTTCGTTACTGCGAAAGCGTTTTCGATAAGAGGGTATTTGAGGAATGCCGACACGAATGTCTCTCGGAATGGGTTGTAATTTGTAAAATTTAAATGAACCTCGAACTGAAGACGTGAAATGTTGAAAATTCATTTCGATATCTCGGACATTGGAGTTTGAGTAGGGGGAATTGGAGGACATTAACTCGTTAAGTGCCGGAGTGTTTGATTAAAAATTTTAAGTGGAGATGTCTGTCGATGACACATACATATAAAGGTTAACGATAAAATTCCATTTAAGCATTTTGTTTAATTTTTATGTATGTATAATGTGGGAAGGCAAGAAACATGGATGACTCGAAATTAATGGCAGGGAAGGGAAATAGCTTCTCGTTGGCTTCGCATTTTTTAAATATTTATTTTTCTCTTGCGAATTTGAATAATAATAAAAAAGATCTATAATATTTTTGCTTTTTTCGTCATTTAAAATATTTAAATTCAATCCCAAAATGAAGCACAGGGTATTTCATTAGTTATTTTCTACCTCTCCATAGAAGACAGTTTTTAGCTCACAGGCTATCATAGCCTGAGAGCTTATGTGCCCGCCCGTTCTGTATGTACGTTCGTATGTGCGTAACGCGATAACTAATGATAAAAGTATCGTATCCACTTGAAATTTTTTATACAGGTATATCCTGATAAGGCGCTTCTCTGATTAGTTTTTGGAGTTCATTCTATAAATATAAGAGGGGGAACGGGGGGCTCATCCCCTCCCCTTAATTGATATAAATGGGTTTTTCATTCAAAATTATCAGTTTTCGTTAAGAATTTAGGTATAAGATTATTCGAATGAGGTGCTTTAGTGATTGGTATTAGGTGTTCATTGTATAAGCATAAACATGGGGAACGGGGGTTCTAATGTCCCTCCCCTTAATTGATATAAATGGGTTTTTCGTGCAGAATAATCAGATTTCGTTCAAATCTCTGAATAGTTTTTGGAAGTTTAATGGTTAAGTATAAAAGAGAGGGGGATAACTCCTCTTAAATTATATAAATGGGTTTTTATTAAGAATTTACCGATTTGCTCTGAATTTTGGATATAGATTTTTTTATATGATAAAGCATGTCCCTGTTTAGTTTAGGGGGTTAGACAATTAAGTACGAAAGAGGGAGCTGTTTCCCCTCCTTTGATTTTTTTTTTCGATCGGAAATAACCCTTGAAAATATAAGGCTGTAATGTGCAATTAGTGGGTATAGCCTGTGAGCTCAATGCCATCAGTTTAACTGGGCTTTTTACTCTTTTAATGATTATATAGTTGACCCTTTCAAGTATTTTTTTTTTCATTTTGAGGGGAAAAAATTTTTAATGTAAATAATAGCCATCCAAATAGATTTACTAAAATTTAACGAATATGCTATTGTTTAAAATGTAAGGTATACAATTATTTCGTGTACAATTCAATTCATATTCGTAAGACAATAGGCGAAGGTAGAGTTTTTGGTGATTATTGGAAAGTACCGTATTAGACCAGGATTTGACTGAAGTTAGTTTTCAAATATTTTTTTGCCTTTTTATCCCACATATTTTTGGAAAAGTAACCTTTATTTTACATTCTATGAGTGAAATATTTGTTTAAAACAAAAGTATCACCAATGGAGCAAACTTTTATTATTAATATTATTATTACTAAATGGCGAAGTAAAAATAGATCCATAATAATAAAAGCATAGACGGTTACTACCGTTACTACATGTTGCCGGTTGAAACCGGCTCCGAAAGTTAGAGTAATTTAAAGAAAAATCTGAAACAAAAATCGAAAAAAAAAACTAGCCAAGTTGTAGATTGTCCTCAGCTATCCTATGCAAAAAATAATCATGTAAAAATACTAAAATTTGAGCAAGATATTTAAAAATAACTCCCATACATTTAGCATCCGGGTCTTTTTGAGCGAGTCCAATGCCCACTTAAACGAGGTTCCGGGTAGTGTTTTCAAGTAAACAGCTTACATCAGGGATTGAAGTGCCTCGATGTATGCATCAAGATTATACAATAATCGTTCTACTATAATATATATTAACTGGCATATGGAACACGCTATGAAATCTCAATATTTTAATGTATCGAGAATTCATAATATTGACATGAAAAGGAAATTATAACAAGTGGAATAAGATGTAGTCGAAAAATATAGTGAAGGAAAATAAAGATGACGAACATAGCAACATGTAGTATATAATCGTCAGTTGGCAAGAATACCTTGTATTACTAAAGTTGCAATATTTATATGAAAAAGATGCTTAAAAAACAAAATTTAGCCTGTTACTTGCCATTATAATTCATGGATAATAAGCGAACAGAAAACAAGAAAAATGATTAATTTTAAAAATATAACTTTTAAAAATCACATTTTATAGTTTTCATAAAATTTTTTGTGTAGCCTTGCATAAGACTTTGATTACACCACTTTATAATAGCCTTAAACATATCTTTATCCTCTGAACTTTTTTAATATGGATTAAACCATTTTTTAAAACACTTCTTTTAATTGAAAAATGAACATTTGATGAACTTTAAAGTTTTAAAATTAAAATAATTTCTTTTGTCGAATAACTTTGTATCAAAATTTTCACTCTCTAATTTCATATTTATATCCAGAAAATTTTTGTGTTATATTTTGTTGGAGAATATATATACACATAAATACATACACACAATTTTTTATGCTTAAACAAATCTTACCATATCGTTCTTGTTACTTTCAAAGTGAATTTATTACCCTAAAAAAAGGAGCCAAGATAAATGACCCCCCCCCCTCTCTTTAAAAGATATTTTTTCGCACAACAAAGCACAAATTTTAAGGTAGGAAAAAGAAACAAACTTGTCCAAACTTTTTTTAAATGTATCCTACTCGGCCAGTACCACCTAAACAAAAGGCCAAGAGTTAGATAAAAACAAGGACGTTTCAGAATTTGAAAAATAGATGTTTGTTAAAAAAAAGTATCCTCGAAGGCACTTTTTCAAAAAGAAAAATCGAAAACATTTTTCTTTTACTTGACTGGAAAGTAGGAAAGATAAAGTTATGGCTAAGCAAAAGAAGGTTGGAAACTCTTCATATAAGGTGAAAGACCGTTTTGAGTAGAGGTTTTAAAAAGTAGATTTGTTTTTGTATTGTTTGAGTTAATAAACTCGCTATTTTTGCCCGACAAAATGTAGATTCAAATTATGTGCCTTAAAGCTCCGGTTTTAAGTTAATAAATTTTCGCTAAATATTTTGTTTAGAAAAACAAAGATTCAGGCACAAGCTACAATGGGAGTTTTCATAAATTTTTAATCTAAGTATTTGTTGAATTTATGATTTCAAAAAGTCTCTCTCTCTTTCTTTTTTTTTACCCGTTTGGGTCCAAATTTTTTCCACTTTGAGAAAAAAAAAATAATTTTAGTAATGTTAATCGTAGCTATCCAAACAGAAACTGAAGTTTTAATATTATCTCAATTTCTGAAATCTAACCAATGTACTTCTTTTATATTCTATTCTATTCATATGATAATAAGTAAGGAAAATTATTGAAGACGCGTTTGGACCAAAAAATGTAATACAACATGATTTGAGGCGGAATTAGCACTCTCTGTTTTTTGCTTTTCATGACACTTGGTGCGTTCAGAAAAATAACCTATATTTTAAATTTAAAAATTAAAATATACGGATAAAATATAAAAATCCCCCACGGTGCAAGAGACTTAAGTAAATTTTTATTATTCTTAAATGTCAAAACATATATGAAGTGAGAATAAGAGAAACATAACTGTATACTATCATTTATATGTATGTAAAAAGCAACTAAGTAATTAATAATAACACATTGCTCAGTGGTGCACAAAACAGGAATTTTAATATACATTAGTACATATTAAAATAAAATAAAATTTTCAACGTTTCGCGCCGTCTTCTGCGGGCGTCTTCAGGAAAATATGAAATGGAAGGACTACGTTTGCATCTTGTTCGAGAGATATTTCTACTAAATTAAAAATTAAATGAATTAAAATTTAAAAATGTTGCCAATTACACGTGAGTAAAAATTAAAATATTTCAAGGAAATAAAAATTTTAAGTAATTGTTAAGGCAAAGTAATACTCGATGAAAAAACATGTACAATTGATAGTACGACAGGCTTGAAAGGGTTAAAAAAGGAAATGTAACCAACAATAGTCTTTATCAGCACACAAACCATCGAAGAGCATGAGACGAAAAATAAAGAACAGTATAGTTCAGTGCTCATGATCATGTGCTTATTTCATTTTGTGTTGCTGTTGCAGCATTAACGACATTTAAAAGTGAGAGATGCCAATCTGGGTATCGTCCTTGTAGTTCAATGATAAGACGTTTGAGCGCTATTCCAAGTACCCGGGTTTGAACTCTGCTTGGATATTTTTTACTTTGTTAGTTTAATTAGCAATGTGAAAATTTTCAGATATTTATTATTCATGATTTTGGGCGTAATTTTGCTATGGAAAATTAATTGAAAAATTAATTAAAACAAAATTAGTTTTTTTTTTTTTTTTTTTATATATAATACTAGTGTTTTTAAACTTTTTTTTTCTTTTTAAAAACTTTGTATAATGATAGAAACAGCAATCGTTCAAATAAAATTTTTAAATAAATAAATAAATAGTGATTTAAATAAATGTTTAACTGCTATAATTGTAAAAAATTATTTAAAAAAAATGTCGAAAACTTGCAAGCGACGCTATAAGACTGATATTTTCCCCATGATTAATCAAATTAATATGTATGTTTTCAACTTACATTGATCTTTAACTTTGTTTTATGATTTTATTATTTAAAGAGAAAAATTGAAAACTAACTTTGATACATATAAATTTTATTTCAGCACATTGAGTAATGGGCAATGAGTTTGTTCATTACTCTTAAAAAAAAATTCCAACTAGATTACCACTAAACAGAAACATGTCGAAAGTTGTACGCCAAACGTGGCAAATTAGGTGCATTCGTACTATAGCTAGTTTTATATATTCAGAATATAATATAAAATATATAACAATATTCTGAATATAACAAACATTCAGATCTTGGCACAATAGATGTTGCATTGTTAGGAAAAATGCATGAATGCAAAATTAATTATGCCTCCACATATGAAATTCAGTACTATAGAACTAATGATTCCGTCTTAAATAGGTCGTAACCCCCATATTAACCTAGACTCGTGATCTATCACGGAACATCATTGAATTAATTACGTATATTATAGGTTTTGATAGAATTAAGAAAACTTTTTTATTAATATCTTTTAAGTTTTGTTTCAATTTTCATAAAAATTGAAAATACTCAACAATTTCTGCGACAATTCTTTACATTAAATTTCAAACGATTCGGTTGAATAGTTTTGCATTGTTATATCCGGACAGACGGACAGACAGATGACAACTATAGGTGCTACGTATTTATGATATTGCTATGGCATCTAAAAGCGAAACAAAATCAGCAAACAAACTATAAAAAAAGACGTGACCTTTTTTTTATCGTACATTTAAGCAAGATATTTTGAAAATTATTTCTTTTCCTAGAAAAAAAAAGAAAAGAAAAGAAAAGAAAAATAAAGAAAATTTTCATCTTTAAGAAAAGCATTACATCAGTCTAACATAACCTGAACACCGTACGCATATAATATCACAGTATCTCCTCTTTCGATCTTTGGAAAAGGCACTTCAAAACACCTTTCCCGTACGATATAAGCATAAAAGGGGAGGAATGCCCAAGAGCCTTCGCAAGTGATGTTGCTGAGATACGCTGCGTTATTTCGGGGAAACCGTGCACTACCTAAAACCCACGCGTTTAATCTCTCTCCCGGAACATGGCAACGGAATACGGAATCTATCAGATACGTTAAAATGAACGATTACGTGAAATAACGCACGCAAGATGCACGCTTTGCGAATTTTCTTGCTCATTTTTTTTTCTTCCTGTCCGTTTAAGAAGTGTTTTTAAAATGGATTTTTTAGTAAACGCTTGATATGAGTGTAACTAACACTAATTCAAAGTTTTTTTTAAGTTGTTTTAATGGCTAAGACAGTAGTGGACTGTTACCATTAATGGGTTTCAAATTTAAAATACATTTTCTTTCCCTAAGGTATTTTAAATAGTAGGAAAAAATATTGTTAAAATTGTCTGAAATGTAATTTAAAAAAGTATATAAGTTATTTTTAATTATGTGTCAGAAGAAGTTTATTAACTAATTATAGATTTAAAAATTAATTTTTTTTCTTTTTCAAGGATAATTTAAAATCTAAAATCTTGTTAGTTTAAGATTTGTTTTAAAATTATGTTTGTTGAATGCTTTATCATGGCCGTAACTAGTCTAATTTAAGATCTTTTTATAACCACTTAATGGACCAATATTTTTGAAAAAAAAACTTTCAAAATATACCTTATTTTTTATGTCTTTTACAGAATTTTTAATCTTTTATCGCCGATTTTCCAAAACAGAAAATTTTACCCAATTCAGTTAGACAAATACTCGGATAAATTTACAATAACATTTTACTGGTGAGAATAATAAATTATGATTTGCCCGTACCACGTACGGGCAAATCATAATTTAAAATAATGTAAAATCGTAAAATAGATTTTGCTTATATTTTTTTTTATTACGATAGTTGCAATTTCAGAACCGGTTTAAACTGATTTCAAAAGTTAAAGTATTTAAAAAAAAAAATCTGAAACCAAAACTAAAAAAGTAAAAACTAGGTCGGTTGCGGATCGTCCTCAGCTATATTGTGCAAAACAATCATGCAAAAATATCAAAATTTGTCCAAGATATTTGAAAAGAACGCTCCTATAGACTTTACATTATCATACGGGTCTATTTCTATGCCTAGTGCCTAGTTTGGGGCCTTAAAAGATGTACAAGTTGTTTTAATGGGCGAGACGGGATAGGACTTTCACTATTTATGGGTTTCAAATTTAAAATGAAACTTCTTTTCTGAAGAATATTTAAATAGTAGAAAAAAACCCTGCTAAAATTTTCTGAAATGTAATTTCTGGATAATGTTGTATCCAGATCATAACTTTCACCAATTTAAGCCCTTTTTTTAAATAAGTTTTTAAAAAATATTTTGAATGAGTGTGAGAGGAGAGAATTATTGCCTTTTTATAGATTTGCAACTTAAAATAAATTTTCATTTTCCAGAATTATTTTAAGGGTATAATAAATTCGTGTTCGGTTAAAAATTGTTCTGTTTTTGTGAGTGTTTTGATCACGATCGTAACTTGTACTAATTTAAGTCTTTTTAAAAAGGTATATGTGATGTTATAATGGACGGGATAGGAGAGAACTGTTGCCTATTATTTATTAATTTAAAATTCATAATTCCACTTATTTAATTTAATGTACATAATTAAAAGAAAAAAGAAATACCGTAAAAACAAAACATTTTTTTTTTTTAATTTACATACACAAACAATATAGGCTGCCATTGGCGAGAATAAGAAATCCTATAGGCTTGATTTGCTATCCGTTAACATAAAACAATATTTAACAAAATCATACAAATTGATAATGTCTATTCATAAGATTTATATAGCAATATAAAATTATTGTTTTAAAGTAATAAAAGTGTAATTATGTATCCGTACATTAATTGTAGTACTTTCACCTGTGATTAATTATGTTGAACTGTTAAAAAAAAAAAAAAAAAAAAAAAAAAAGGAAATTCTATGGCAAATGAAGTGCGTTCGTCCTATAACTACTTTTATAAATATTCAGATCGTGGTGCAAACAATGCTGCATTCCTCTGCTGAAATGTACGAATACAAATTTTACTAAGATTTTGTATGCTAAAGTCAGTCATAAGAAATAATAGGATTTCATCATCATGTTAACCTAGAATTATTACCTACCCGTAAAGCATGGTGAAGTCACTGCAACGTCATCACAAAGTCACATTGTGACATTGTGACCATCGTTTGTTGATGTGACGTCACGTGACGTCGATGTGAAGTCACAGTGACTAAAATGTGAAGTCGTTATGGCCGTTTTAGAGCTCTTTTGTGACGTTTCACAAAGTGGTCACAATGTGACAGATTTGTGAAAAATGTGTCATTTGTGACTAATTTGACATTAACATTGTGACGAAACTGTGACAAAAGCGACGATATTTAAATTGCCGGAAACATGTTTTTTAAAGTAAATAACATGTTTTAAAGGATATTTATAAATTTCTAAAGATTTTTAAGAAAGTCACAATGTGATGTCACTGAGTGGTGGCATTTTGGTCACAGATGTGATGTGACCAAAGTGACTCACAGTGACGTTACTGTTACGTCACTGTGACCATGCATGCTATTAGGGTATCATAGAATATTATGGAACATACATAATATTCATTACATAAATTAATTTTCTATATATTTCAAATTTACGTAATATATCTACTTTAAATTTACATATTTTAAATGAAAAATAAGTATTTGAAAATTAAATGAGTGCAATGTGTTCTATATTTATTTAATGAAATGAATATAATACAAATAATAGCAATAGGTTCCTATTGCTATTATTTGTATTATATTCATTCAATAGTCGACGATTTATTATCAAGGCTAGTCTAACATAAAAAATAACAAATAATAAAAGAACAAAGCCCATTTCTATTATAGATTTAGACTTGCCAGATTATATAACATTTTTGTTATTCGTATTTATTTTTGAAAATGCTAGTTTTCATTTCATTTTTTAACTCAAAGATTGAGGTCGATGAAAATTCCAAATGTTCTGTTATCTTTTGAAATTGGTTTCTTTGTTACAAACATATGAATTCTATTTCAAGTGTCAAAACACATTCAATTATGGTTACATAATCTATAGTGTCTTTTCAGTTTTTTAGAGCTAAAATTAGTATTGTGAATATTCAATTTATTTAAAGTTTTTGAAAGGTATTTTAATGCAAAGTGATTCGGACAACTTTAGAAGGATATTGAGTATAAGAACATTTTAGTAGTCATATAAGTTCTAATGAATTGCAATTACAACTACTGATAATTATTTATAAAGATTATTCTGTACAATTCTGTACAATCTTGTCTGTACAAGAACAATCAAACAAAAGATTTTTCTGTACAAGTTTTTATATTATGTTGCTTATTTTAGTTTCCGATAAAAATAATATAAATAAACTTTTCTGAATATCTTGGAAATTTTAGTTATTTAGAAATTCAAAATGTATATTATTTTGAATCATTTTAATTCTGTAATTAATTTGCAATCAAGTAACGGAAAAAGACTACTAATTTAACCCTTCATTGCGCCATGGACCTCATCTGGAACATACCTAAAAACACTAATTCTTATTATGTGCTGTGGATTTGACCAATTTAATCACTGTAACTGATCAAAAACCGTCCAAAAAATGCGTCGAATAACAGTTATTTTGTTATTGTCAGATGGCTGTATTTGACATAAAATAAAATAAAATAGAATTTGTTCTTTGAAAGCAAAAATCCATCAAGATATTAAGGCAAAATTTACTTTTATTATTATTACTGAATATTTAAAAATATTAATATAAAGCAAGCTGTTATGTGTAGAGCTGGTAAAATTTATTAATTTAAGTCCATTTAATTTTAAAATGTAGCAATACAATATTTAACACGTAACTGCTGTTGTCAGCGGTCTCACAGACCGCTGAATATTTCAAATTTCAGAGTTTAACTCGCAAATTTTAGTTTAAACTATAGATATTGATAAATTTTTTTCATTTTTGGAGTCCTATTACTATCTCTAGACTTTTGAATAGCTGAATTTTATTTATAATAGTCCTATATATAAAGTTTAAAACAAAAATAGCATTCTGAGTGTTTAATTTAACATATCGTTCATCTTTAGATTAAGCGGTCTGACAGACCGCTCATAGTAGTTATGCGACAATTTTTGTCACAGCAGTTAAGGGGGAAAAACTCTTATTGTGTATGCACTGTAAACGCCATAAAATATTACAAATTACAGCAATACAATATTTTAAATCCTTAATTGTGTATAATAGGGAACACGCTATACGATATTAAATTGTAGCTGAAAATTTGAAATTAAACTTTTTTTTTACTGTTTTTTTCCCATTATTGGAGCGATATATAGATTTCAAATATTTTTTTCATACAAACAGAAAAAAATCTTGCTGCGAAGGGTTAAAAACACTGTCTGACTTATTTTATATGAACTACAGACGGCGCTTCAAGCAATATGCACTCAATCGAGGACCACAATCGAAATCACCAAGCAGTGATATGGAATAAGTCCGTTAAACTTAAAGAGTGGATCTCATTCTAACTAGAGTTTAGAATTGGGTTCTCGGAACAAAATTATATTGATGAATGAAAACTCATTCCATGTGTGTAGCATTCTGCGTTCGTATTAATGCAGTTTTGGTTCTTGAGTGATACCTTATTAATTGCTGCTCCGTCTATTGTTGCAATAAGGAATTAAAACTAGGAATTGTAGTAAAAAACTTGGATAAATTTCCAGTACGAATTTTTCGTCCAAATTTGCAAGTTATTGAATTTTAAAAATAGTTAGTCTATTTTATAACTTCCGGTATTTTAATATGTAGTAAATTATCAGTTTTTCACGATAGAATTTCAACCTTCACAGAAAATCACAGGCAAACCAGAAAGAAAAAGATATCCTCTGAGGTTTTCGGAAATATAAAAGACTGGAGATAGATATAGGCGCTTAAATACAACTTATTTTCAATACTTTCAACTAAGCCATAGAAAAGAAAGAGCATGGTAGACAATCCTTCTTTTTTAGATTTCATTAAATACGGTCTCTGGTCCTCATTAAGAGGCTAATTCAGCCAAGCGGAAAGACCCATTCACTAATACTAATCCTATGAAAGAAATTTATAAAAATATCTTGCATTCAAATATTTTCAAATGATTTTTTCATTGGATGGCTGAGATTGCTGAGATGCACAAAGGTATTTTTTTACTCTTTTTTAATTTTGTTTATGGATATTTTTAATAGTGACACTTTCAATTTCAGAATTGGTTTCGAAAGTGAAAACATCCTTATTAAAAAAAAAAAAATCTAATGAATTTAAAAATGAAAAAAGGCCTTTGTATAGATCGATTTCAGCTATCCAAAGAAAAAATATATCGTTTTAAAAATATTACAACCGATATATCTATAAGTTTTTGCCATAGCGAACGAGTCTTTTCGCTTAATTAAAGTAGACTCGGTAAATTAAATGTACGTGTATTTTATAAATAATTTATCACGGTTATTACGCGTAACTGTTGATATTAATATTTTTATAAGTTCCTAGTTTCTTGTATTAACCGAGTTTTATTCTCTTTATACAGGGTTATTCTAACTGATGGACACATTTTCAAAAAATTTACTTATTAAACTGCAAATCCAAAATGAACAATCTTTATACCAATGAAAAAAAAAGTTTCAACGTTTTTTTTTCCCTTAAAGACATTAAAATGTTAAATATATCCACCGTTTGCTGCAAGATAAACATCTACGCGATAGCCAAACTCGTTTCGATTTAACACTCTAATGTGTATTGTAGCATGTATGTTACCCACAGTCTTTTTAGTTAGATTTATTTATTTGGATATTCCAAATTCATTCCAGAAACTTAAAACAACAATATTTTCTTTATTTAATAACAGATATTCTGCATTTAAATAAAGTGAAATTTACCATTGAAATTTTCTGGTGTGAATTCTGATTCTATGAACTGTAAATTTTCTGGAATGTAGATTTATTTAGAATTAGAGGGTAAAGAATTTTGTAATTCTTACAAATGTTTACAGCCATTTTTGTAAATGCGAATTAAATCCAAGATTTTTAAAAACTGAGTATTATTTGTTCCTAATAATCTATCTTAAACTTATTTTAAATTCAAAATATTTTTTTTATTCACATAAACATAAATCATACTCGACAGAGTTAACCCATTAGTGCCTAGCGTCCCATTTTTGGGACAGATTTAAAAATTCAGGTAAACGCTTTTCACTCCAATAAAAAAAAGATGATTGGTAGATGCTTCTTTTCTTGAAACGAATTCCTCGATATATTAAGATAAAAGTTATTCTTGTTTTCAAAGTGGTGGGAAATGCAAAATTTAAATTTTAACGAAGAAAATAATTCAGGCATTAATGGGTTAACAGTGTACTGATACAATCTATTTCCTCTTTGTTAATAAAACTCATGTATAATATTTTAGCATCAATTTAACATTTTAAGCATCAGTATCAACGCAATGCGTTAAAAATATCTCTTACCGTAACTTCAACAACAACAACAACAAAAAAAAAAAAAAAAAAAAAAAAAAAAAAAAACTAAGCTTCTAAAATACTCTTTCATTTATACTGAAGACAACTCACCTAACCTTAAGGCCCCTGTCCCTGGCCGAGGAAACGCTCGCGAGCTAATGCTATTCCTACGGGGAAGCATTTTTCTAATAACTCTTTCGCATTTTGACATTTTTGAATAATTTTTTTTTTGCATGGGATAGGTGAGGTGCATACCGACAGCGCACCTTTTTTACTTTTTCGATTTTGGTTGCAGATATTTTTTACAAAGTTAGTTTCACTTTCAAAACCGGTTTCGAAACAGAAAGTGCTTTTTAAAAAATATATCTGTAACCAAAATCGAAAAAGTGAAAAAGATGCGCTGTCGGCATGCACCTCAGCTATTCAGTGCAAAAAAAAATTATTAAAAAATGTCAAAATGCGAAAGAGTTATTAGAAAAATGCTTCCCCTTAGGAATAGCATTAGCTCGCGAGCGTTTCCTCGAGCGAGGACAGGGGCCTTAACCTTTTGCGTCGCAAGATGCATTCGGATACTCCAAATTCATTGCGCAAATTTAAAACAACAATATCTGCTTTATTTAATAACATACATTCCGCAATTACATGAAGGGAAATAAATATATTACTGAAATTTCCTGGTGTGAATTCAGATTCTCTCAAATGCAAAATTTCTGAAATGTATTCTATCATGAGGATTAGAAGGTTAAGAATTTTTTAATGCTAACAAAGTTTATACCAAAGCCGTTTTGGAAATGCGAATAAAACGGAAGATTTCTAAATATTCAATATTATTTGTTTCTAATAATCCATGTTAAAGGAAATACGTTTGAATTGGTATTAAACAATCTAAATGTTATAAAAACTTTTTAAAAACACCATGAAATATACCAAAATACGCCGTTTATTTATTATAGTTTAATATATTAGTAGTATAGTTTAGTATATTAGTTAGCCGTATTTTAGTATATTTTATGGGGGTTTTAAGAAATTTTTATAACAGTTCAATCCATCTTAAACTTATTTTAAATTCGAAATATGTTTTTTATTCTCTTAAACGTAATACATTCTATTTCCTCTTTATTTATCAAACTCATCTATAATATTACAGCATCAATTTAACATTTTAAGCATCAGTTTCAACACAATGCATTAAAAATATCTCTAACCGTAACTTCAACAACAACAAAAAATTTCATCACGCTTCTAAAATACTCCTTCAATTACACTGAAGACTTAACCTTCAGCGTCGCAGATGTTTCACCTAATCTTCATGTCAAAAGCTTTTAATTAAAACTAACAAGCCTGACAACAGCCATTAAAAATTTCTTAATCTGGTTTTTAGACAGTGTCTACCTGATTTTAGCTCGAAAAAGAAAAACTGTCAGAAGATGAAAAAAAATATATGCATTAAAAATATTCAGTTCTTTATTTTTCTCCTTTTTCCCAGCTTTTTTTTTCTTCGACACTTTTTTTAAAAAGATTTTTATTTATTTTGACTGTGATGCTTTTATGAAGTAATAGTAATAAACAAAAACTATGAATATGTATCTTTTAGCTCAAAATTAAATTAGGTTTTCTTTTAAACTTCAAGTTTGATTTATTCATAAAATTAGAAAATTTTCATATTTTTAACTTCATTATGATAAAATTTAATATTTTTGTTGCTTGTCACTAAAGTTTGACTAAGAAGTCAAGCGAAGAGTAAATTAAAATAGTTGTTTTAAAAAACTTTCAACCAGATAATGCTTCATCAATTATTTATAGTAATTTTTAAAGCATTTTAAGATAATTTAATATATTCGATAATTGGAATTTCGGAGATAAATTATTAGCATATTGTTTTAATTTAAATATAGAATAGCTTTTAAGTTACTAAGTTTTGTTTTTATTCTGTCAAAATATGTTATTTAAAATTTATTTATTTCTATTAAAATTTATTAGAAAATTGACAGGGGGATTTTTAATTAAAGATTATTTTTGTAATAAATTTGTTCTTCTGTTACCGGAATTTTAACTGGTTTTTCTTCATAAATAGGAGAATCTGGTATATAATGATTATATTTCTATAAACGTTAATATTTTAATAGATTACAGTAAAACAATAAGTTCCCAATATTTTATGTGAAATAATGATTTGGTTGCTACACCAGCAGAGCAGTAAGTGTATTTTGTACAGATATACATGTTTAAATTTTAACACTCGCATACATGGATTATTTATGAGTGAATTATTAAGAATAAATACTGTTAATCTTTTAAACAATTTATGGAAAACAAATAAGTTCTCGATTCTTTATGTAAATGTTCAATTATGACTCGTTTCCTACACTAGTGGAACAGTTATGTGTATTTTGTATATTTACATCTATGTGTAAATTTTAATTCTTGCACACATGAATTACTTGTGAGTGAATGATTAAGAACAAATAATGTTATTTTTTTAATCAATTAAAGCAAAACAAATAAATTCTTAATTCTTTATGTAAATGTTCAACTTTGACTTGAATCCTACAACAGGCGCAATGATTATACATATTGAGTATATGTATTGAATATGTGCATTGAGTATCTGTATTGATTGTGTGTATTTTTGTATGTGCATATGTTTAAATTCTCACATACATGATTTTTTTATAAATTCACAATCCTGTCAATGTTACTAACAGTTTTTGTCGTAACAATTTCAGTAAAATTAGATGTAATTTTTTTTATTACACCTTATTTTATTGCAATTTTTACCGCAAAAACTGCTAAAAACATTGCTGCCTGCAGTTTTTGTCGTAAATTTAATGGATTTTTTTTACAGTGTATGATTAACCACAAATAACATTATTTTTTAAATCAATATAACTAAAACAAGTTTTTATTTTTTTTTATCTAAATAAAAAACTGTACTTACTGATTCTTACATCAGCGGAAGTGTTTTATCTGTTATGTAGTATGCATGAATTAGTTCTAAGTGGAAAAAAGCATTTTGAACGTAAGATGCATGATGGAGAAAAAGTAACATTTTTTAATGGTTTAAATAAAGCAAATAAATTCTCAATTCTTTAAATAAATGTTAAATTGTCACTTCATTCCTACGCAAGGGACAACAATTATTTGTATTATGTATATCTGCTGGTGTAATTCAATACAATCATACATGAATTCTTTGCAACAGGATTAAATACTCATGTTTCATTTAAAATGTATGATTAAGAACAAATGATGTTAATTTCTTATAAGTTTGTTAAAAGATATACCTTAAATACTTATATCTTTAAGTCTTCAACTGTTGCTTGGTTAATGCACAAGATGCAACAGTTATATCCGTCATGTACAGTCCCTGGCCAAATTATTAGACGCACTCTCTATTCCTTGTGTAGAATCATCTTACTAGCTTCATAAAAATATTACTGTGTGAATAACTGCATTAATTTTATACATTATTTTGTAGGGCTATAATAAATAAAAAAACATGTCTATTACTTAAAAATTATTTATTTTTGCAAATTAAATTAAATGGTTTAAATTGCAAATTTATAACTTGAAACTCAAAAAAAAAAAAGTCTATATTTTTTGGAGCCTCCTTTGGCGGCAATCAGTGCCTCTATTCTTCCTGGCATGCTGTTAAATACAAAATTGAAGTGTTTCTTATTTGTATGGGTGACGATCCCAGACATGGGTAAGATTTTCTATGAGCTGGGTTTTGTTTTTTATGACTTCTTAGTAAGTTCACAAGACCAATATAAAGAAGTTTGCAAAATCGGTTTATTCTACAGCTAAAATGATGGTTTTAAAAATGAAGAACCTTTTCTATTTTTGCAAGGTAAAATTCCTTGTTACATAGCACAATCCGTCAAGGCCTACTTTCAATAAAAATTATCCCTGTGCTGAACTGTTCTCTGTAATTTATCAGACATGAATACCATTGATAATGTTTGGGAGCTTATGAAAAAAAAACTGGCCAAAGAGCTCATAACGAACAAAACACAGCTCATAGAAAAACTTATCTATGTTTGGAAACATCACTCGCACATGCAAGAAACATTTCAATTTTATATTAACAGCATGAAACGAAGAATAGAGGCACTGATTGCCACCAAAAGAGGCTCCAAAAATATTGACATTTTTTTTAGTTTCATGTTTTAAGTTTTAAAATTTCAGCTATCTTTAGTTTAATTTACAAAAATAAATAATTTAAAAGTCATTGGAATGCTTTTAGTTTAGTGTAATCCTATATATGATGTATATAATCAATTGTAACTATTGACACAGTAATATATCTATGAAGCTAGTAATATGATTTGACTCAAGAAAATATGAGTGCGTCTAATAATTTGGCCAGGGACTGTATATGTACACTTGTGTGCCCTCTTATTCTCTCATGCATTGCATGAGCTATTTGTAAGTAAATGGACAACGTAATTTGGATTTAAAAGTACATGTGATCACATGTCGTACAAACGGTTTCTGTTATTTTTTTTTTCAAACAATTTATCCTTTTTAATAAAAAACCAAACTGTTAATTTATATTAGTCTTATATAGATGGTAGCACCAATAAATTTTAAAATAATCATAAAAGGGAGTTATTATTTTAATCAAATCAAATATGTTCAAATCAAGTTTTTAAATAACGTCCAAAATTCTAATTTTGTTGAAAATCTAAAAATTAAAAAAAAAAATAGCGGAGATAAAAATTTTTAAATTTCTAAAAGCGAAAAAAATTGTTTAAAATAAATTTAAAATGCTGAATCATTAATAAATTATAAAAGTTCTTAAAACAGAAATAAAATTAAATTAAAAAAAATATAATAAATGTCAGATGAACGAAACCTAATAATATAAACCTTTAAATGGGCCAAAAAATACGAAATTTCTGCTCATTAAATCCATCTTAGGGTGAAATTTTAAAGTTTTTGCGTCAAGAATCAAACTATGAACCTTCTGTTTTCTAGGTACTTTGCTCCCAAGCCATATGATGTGTGGATGCAAAACGTTCAAATTAAGCTTCTCTCTCTCTTTTTTTTTTTTTTTTTTTTAAATCGCAAAAATGAACGGATGACATTGAAAAAATTAATTTTATTAAAATAATAGACTTTTCGAAAATTTTATGATTTGTCGTCTGATTCGAGGTATTCAGGTGTAAGTACAGAAAATTTGAAGCCTGACATATACAGTTTTTGTGCACGGTTTCGGTGACGGACAGACAGAGGGCAAAGATGAATAGGGTTTCGTCATATGAACGAAACCCTAAAAACTGAATAGCTTATCCAAGTAAAGTATAAATGAAATCGTTTGATCTTTATAAAATACAAGAAATTAACAAAAGATCAATAATACAGACGAAGAAAACTGGAAAATATCCTGTTTTGTTTCATTTGCATGTTTTAGAAGCAACAGCCAAAATACTCACTTAGATTCAGGCTATAAAAATATTAATCTTTAATAAGGTTTCTTTGACACATTATGCAGACGAAGATGGATGAAGAATTCTCTGAAAATGAAGCAGGCTTCTTTTTACTTGCTATGTATCAATTAACTTTTAATTGCTTTGGATCAAGAACTTTCTGAAATGTATTATTTTCATGCATACTGATATTGCTTAATAGTTCAATTATTTAGTAATTAGATTTATCATTAGGTGGAGGTAAAAATGCTTCGGGAAAATGGATTCTCTAGTTAGAACTTCTTACTGAGCATTTAGCATATTAATAATAGGTACAAGTAATGAATAGTTAACGAATTTTTCTGAAAGCATAAAATTCAAACTAAGTAATTCATTTGTTGGATAATTTCTGAAATATTTTAACTAAAGTGCCGTTCAAGCTTCAATTATTTGTTGTTAAATCTCTTTGAAAGAATATTTTATGCTTTTTTCAGCATGTTCAGGGTCTGACTTCAACGGGGAAGCTTTCGCAGGCCCTTATTTTTTTTAACGTCCTCCATAAAAAATAATCAGGATGTTCATTAAAGGGTTCCAAATGATTTAAATTAGCCAAAAGTGACCAAAATTAATGTTTTCAAACATTTAAGAATGGAGTATTGACCCTTTCCCCCTCTCTGCATCCAGTACTCTTTCCACCCGTGCCAAAAACAAATTATATTATTAGAAAAATAATGATTTACGTTTTATTATGAGAACTTAGTATTCTATTGTTTTCAAAAGTAATTCCTTATGAACATTTTTCCTCATAACGTGAAAAAGTTATGACCAATTTTTGGCGTTATCTTTTATATGTCTTATAACGTACACAAATAAGCAAAGAAAAAGTTTATAAAGAATTCTCGTGTCCATCAAACTATCATTTTTTTATACTGTTATACAATTACTAGTATTTTTTCTTACAGTTGTGACCATCTTTCTGTGATACTCTATATACAGATGGGGGCATTATTTGGTACAAAATTCATTCACATTATTCACAAAATAATTTATCTATCTACACACACACACACACACATATATATATATATATATATATATATATATAGATAGATAGATAGATAGATAGATAGATAGATAGATAGATATATAGATATAATATGTGTGTGTGTGTGTGTGTGTAGAAAAGCGCCTCCATGACCGATGCATGCTGCGGGCGGGGTCCCCATAGTTTTTGTTGGGCCCTGAATTAATTAAATAAATATTCATAAGTTTTTTTGAGGGGAGGGCGATATTGCTAATTAAATTTGACATATCAAGTATCCCTCTTTTTGTAATTTCAGTCTATCTTGTAATAAAAAGTGTTAACCACTTCGCAACGGGATACTTTTACGAAATGTTTAATGTTTTGTTACCGGTTTTTAAAACAGAAATTTGTGCCTTATTAAATCGAGAAAATGCTCCGATTAAATAAGGCAAATTTTACAGTAGAATTTTACTGTTGGGGATAAACGCGGATTCTTAAGCCTTTTTGCGGCACGTATACGTGTCGCTCGTCCCCATGGATTTAAATACAGTAAAACTTCTATAACGGACACTCCCGAATAGCGGACACCTCTATTTAACGGACAGTTTTCTAATCCCTACCCCCAAAACCTTAATTTTTGTATGTTTAACCTCTGAATAACGGACATTCCGAATAGCGGACACTATTTTCAGCGATAAAATAATGAAAATGGTATTTTTTAACGAGAAAAAAAATTTAAAAAAAGTAAAAAGGCCTCTAAATTTATCAGGACATTGTATCATAAATTTTGTAATCATAGATAAATGTAGATCGTGAGCTGGGGAAAATCCCCCCCCCCTCCACGTTCAGTGTTGAACTCAGGGGGCTGCCCGGGAGGGACATCTCCCAGAGCATTCAAATGTCCCCCCGGAAAAGTTTGAGATTTTATTCTTTTAATGGTCCAAAAGTGCAATTCTCCCCTCTCCTCCCGGAATTCTATAATGTCCAATAACACCACATTGAAAAACAAATTACATGTAATCACAAGCAAAAGTAAACTTTTGTAACAGATTTTTTTTTATACAAATTTAATAAACAAAGGATAAAGAGGCGCACAATTTTATTTCAGTTTTATTGCTTATTTATTTTTTTTCTTCTAATTAATCATATAATAGAAATTTTAGGACATATAAAAGTCAATTAATGAAACATTAAGCACTACTTAGTGATTTTTGAATCTTTGAGGTTTTCCCAATAGCGGACGCCTCCGAATAGCGGACAGTTTCTGCGTTCCCGAGGTGTCCGTTATTTAGAGGTTTTACTGTATTACACTTTATATGATTTTGTTATGTTTGTTTTCCTTCTTCTTATTTCAAAGATGCTAAAGATAAATGAAATAAGTAGCACTCGTAGATAAAAAACCTACATGCCTTAACCCATTAACGCCCAGCGTCCTCGTTTGAGGACGGTGACAAAAACAGCAAGAAAGCGGTTTTCCCACCAGTAAAGAGGAAGAAAAATGTATACCTTATTTCACGAGACAGAATCCTTGATAAATTAAGATAAAAGTTAATTTGCTTTTAAAAGTGGTGGGAAATACAAAATTTAAATTTTAGCGAAGAAAATAATTCGGGCGTTAATGGGTTAATAATGCCATTGATATGCCTACATGCCATTGATAAGTTTATTCAAATAAAGTTTAATTTGTTATTTTTATATAATTCTCTTAATAGCACAAATCCCCCTACCTCAAAAATCCTCAACAAGTTTTTAAAACCTTGGCTTAATTCACGTGGTGTAATTTAGCCAGCTGGTTAAAATTTCTAAGTAGCACTCATGAACCAAGAAATATAATAATTTTCCATTAAAATAATAATAAAAAAACGTTTATACCCATCTTATAAATCCTGTATGTCCTAACAATATAATTAGAATTAATAATACAGACAAGAACTAATATAAATTTCTCAGTATGTTCTCTAGATAGTGCTTGTCTTGCGATATCTATATTGAAGATAAAGCAAAGAATTAACAAGAAAATTTGGGGCAAAAACGGACCTGGCAGTTTTTTTTTTATACTACCTGGGTTTTGACAGTTTTACTTGACTGGCTTAATCTGGTCCTTTGTCGGCAATTCTGGCACGTTGTACTTCGGGGAAAGTCACTTGTAGTTGGATTTGCACACAGCAGGAGCGGCGGTATTTTTTAAAAGCTACCTGCAGCGCCTGTCATAAGCTTGAAGTGGGGTAGATACAAACTGTATGTTTTAGTTATCTTTGGAAGGATATGTTTAGAACAAAGCTTTTTATAAAAAAATATTAGTGTGTGTTTTATCTTGCATTTGCTGCGGCGTTCGTGCTCGTCTTTTGTAGGTTTTGGATAACGTAATTTTGAAAAGATTTTGAAATATTTAAATATTACAATCTCTAATGCTATTTTTTGCACAAATATTTTATATATATATTTATTTATATTAATGAATAAATAAATGAAACGTAATAATTTACAGTCTGACGTTTAAATTGTTTTTTGTTTTTTTTTTAACTTTGAGATATATAATCTAGGTTATGTACACATGTATTGCATTACTTTCTATTATATGTACAAAAACCGAAAATAACGCACTATATTATTACACTTTACATATTTACAAAAATTGTTGTTTATTAATGGAGAAACAGAATATCTATACAAAATATTAACATTAGATTTTGTAAAATTTAAGCATTTTAAAACATATTCATAGGATTTTTATGCATATATAATAATGTTTAGCATCTCAGTTTTCTTGAAATAGTTATTTTGTGTTAGCAAAATCGTATTGAGCCAAGAATTGAATAGATATTGTAACTTATAAAATCATAAAGAAAATATAAAGTTTTATGCAACTTTAGTTGCTAAAAGTATAATTGACTTAACTTCCAGAAACAAATTGCCGGACAAAAAGAGATATTTGTACTGAACTAAAGATACATTACTACAGGCATGTTTCACCATAAAAATCTGCAGGTTCTTTTCAACCAAATATCTATTCAAATATATTATATAATATAAAACTATTTATACATTTATAACAGACTTCGCCCACTACGCTGGTCTGTTTCTCGGCATAAACCTTAAATAAAATGAAACATATCGGTGAATTTGACACAGTATTTTAAAGAAATGTGAAACTTTATCAGAATTGCCCTTTCATATTACTGAAAACGACACGAACGACACGACACGAACTATTACATTTTCTAATGCGTTGGACAAAATTTGGGCTATTAAAGACCAACTCTTTCTTATCATTTATAATAGGATTTAGTAAAGAACTATTGAACGATAATCAGTATACCAAAAAAGAAAAAACTTACAAAATTATCTACAAGTTTCAGAAAATTCTTTCAGCAAAACTTCTTAATTTTTTTTTTTATCTTTAATAAATATTATCAGATTAAATAATTTTCCATAGATCTATAACTAAGCAACAAAGGACGATATGCGATATATTAAAATATCTATTGAAAAATGCAAATCGTATAAAAATATACCTGGATTATATAATTTTCTCAATTCTGTAATTAAGAAAAGTACAACGATGACGTATTACATATTAAAAACTTCATAAATTAGCTAACTAATAGTGCAATTCTCAAATAATACTCAAGTTAGAAATCACCGGAGCGAAATTCTCATTTGTATTAAATATATATAAATAATAGATGTATAGTAATATTATTCAGCGTAAAATATTTAAAAGATTCATTATTTCGCATTAATAATTACAAGAAATTTGTATTGTGATTAAGCTAATAGTTTATCATTTTACCCCAATACCAATAAATATCTATTCTAAATTTTAAACAATCTTTAATTACAATTTTCACTTATCTGTAACTATCATTATGATTTTATTCAATGTATACTCCAAATAAATGAGCTCACTTCCCATTCAGGCAGTTAATCAATTTCCGAATTCATTTACCGTCATAGCATGCATGTTCACAGTGACGTCATTGTGACGTCACTGTGAGTCACGTTGGTCACATCACATCTGTGACGAAAATGCCACCACTCAGTGACGTCACAATGTGACTAAGATGTGACTTTCTAAAAAAATTTTCACAGTTCGTCACAATGTTAATGTCAAAGTAGTCACAAATGACACACTTTTCACAAAATGATCACATTGTGACTTCACAAAGTAGTCACAATGTGACGTCACAAAAAAGCTCTAAAACGGCCATAACGACTTCACATTTTAGTCACTGTGGCTTCACATCGACGTCATGTGACGTCACATCGACAATCGATGGTCACAGTCACAATGTGACTTCACAACGACGTTGCAGTGACGTCACGATCTCTTATGGGTATATTCGTATATTTCAATCGTCTCCTCGAGTAATTAATTATTTTAACTCCTATTTTCTTTGTACTTTTCTCAAAAGATGTTTGTTTGGATTTTTCTTGGTTCCGAAATATTTCTAAAATCTACGATATTTTCTAATATCTTGTTTGCATTTCGACAATTTATTTATTTATATAATTTTTAATTTAATTTTTTTATTCTTTTCCTGCATTGGATAGCTGAGGTCTATCTCTACATCCCTCCTTTTTTATTTTTTAGATTTGGAGGTAAATTTTTTTTTATTTTTTAACATTACTTACACTTTCGAAACCGGTTACAAAAAATTAAAATGTCCTTCTAAAAAATATGTTCAAACAAATTCGAAGAAATAAAAAAGGAGTGGTGTAGAGATGTATTTTAGCTTTCCAATGCAAAAAATATAAATTAAATTAACGAAATGCAAACGAGATATATTAGAAAAGAGCTTCCAAATAGGATTAGTATTAGTTCGTGAGTATCTTTGCTTGCAGGACAGGAGCCTTAATCCAATGTTTTATGTGTTAGCCGACAAACAGTGTGGAAGATTTTAACGCTTCACACAAGATTAAGTACGTTGTATAAATATTTCTAAAACATACTTAACGATACTGAATAATATTACTATACATCTATTATTTATATATATTACAGGCCAAACCCGATTTTAGGCCAAACTAGATTGGCCTAGTCCAAACTAGTCTATCCTAACGCCCATCGGATAAACTAGTTTTTCCTAGGCCAAACTAGTCTATCCTAACACCCATAGGATAAACTAGTTTTTCCTAGGACAAACTAGTCTATCCGAACGCCCATCGGATAAACTAGTTTTTCCTAGGCCAAACTAGTCTATCCGAACGCCCATCGGATAAACTAGATTTTCCTAGGCCAAACTAGTTTGGCCGGACGGTCATTAGGATGAACTAGTTTAGCCTGCTATTCATTGGTTTGAACTAGTTTATCCTAGGCCGAACTAGATTGTCCTAGGCCAATTCAATTTGGCGTGATTTTATTGAAACTAAAGACCGCCACGGCGCCAACTTTCTAGTTTTGATCTAATTTAGCCTGGACCGATGCAATTTGACGCCATTTTAGCTCACAGACTATCAAAGCCTGAGAGCTAATGTGCTCGCAGATTCTCTGTGTGTGTATGTAACCATGTACGTATGTATGTATGTACGTATGTACATACTTATGTACGTACGTATGTAGGACTAATATAATGCGACTAATATAACGGACTAATGTGTAACTAATATAACGCGACACTGGTGTTGGAATTTGGACGCGATTTAGTTCAAACCAGCCGGCTTCGCCCGCTATCGGGCCCCTTCTTTTATATAAAATCTTGAAACGGACGTATGATGAAGCGGACGAACCTCGAAGAGAAAAAAAACATGATGATAAATATTTAAGAAAAAGGATTCTGCATCGAAATACCACTATTTTCTAATAGTAGTTTTTGTAAAAATGTTATATTCTTGCTGGAACTTTTTGAAAATTTGTGATAGTTTATGGCATATGATATAAATTTATAAAAAAAAGTTACATTTCAGCGTGAAAGAGGATTTGGTTGCGAACAAAATCAGGAAATATAACGGAAATTCTATGTTTTAAAGCACCGCGACCTCAAGTAACATATCTACTAATAGGTTGTTTAACGGAGTTTCATTCAGATACAGTTTTGTTAATAATAGAGTACGCTCCCTGGTGTTGGAATTAGGAACTAATATAACGTGGCTTATTTAAAATTTGCTGGCTTCGCCCGCTATCGGACTGGCGTGGACAGCGGGGATATAGTTCGAATTTCGTTCGCTTCCAGGTTCTTTCGAAAAGGAGGGTTACATTCGGCGGTGCGTGCTCAGCACGCTTGCTACGATTTAAATTTTGTTCGCTTCGAAGTTCGTTCGAAAAGGAAGAGGGCATTCGGCAGTACGCGTGCAGCACACCTGCTATACGCTACCGCAGGCTATGGGGACGCGACTGAAGAACTAATGAACGAAATTTAATAAAAAGTTATATTCAGGTAGTCTCTGATCTAAGTTGATGCTGATTAGTTTTTGGTGTAAATCGCTCATCAGGTGGCGCTGCTGTTTTGCATTTTTTTACGATTTACGCATCAGCTTTATCGTAATAACTAATACCATCAAATTTCCATCAAACTTTAGATTCAGTTCGTCCATGACATGAGTTGGTGTTGTTTCTATTTTGAAGTAAATCACTCAACATGGCTATGATATGCTATATTTTTCACAATTTTCACAATAGCTGTATCTCAAGAACTAATGAACGGAATTTAATAAAAATTTATATTCAGATAGTCCCTGATATAAATCGATGCTGATTACCTTTTCATGTAAATAGTTCAACAGATGGCGCTTCTAAAGTGCATTTTTACTGATTTGCATCAACACTATTTCAATAACTAATTTACGAATTTTAATCAAACTTCCGGAATCAGTAAATCCTTGATATGAACTGATTCTTTTTACGTTTTCATGCTAATTGTTCAATAGGTGGCGCTGTTGTGCTCAATTTTCCCGATTCCTGAAATATCTCTGTCGCAAGAATTAATGCACGAATTTTCATCAAACTTTAGATTCTGTAAGTCCCTGATATAAATTAGTATTCTGTAGTTTTTGGAGTAAATCTCTTGAAAGGTGGCGCCACTATACGGTTTTATTCGTGATTATTGCAATAGCTCTATCTCAGGATCTAATGCATGAATTTTCATCAAACTCCAGATTTTGTTAGTCCTTGATATAAAAAAAGTACAAAAGTAACTTTAGTTTTTGGAGTAAATCGTGCAACAGGTGGCGCTGCTATGTGGCATTATTCATGATTATCGCAATAGTTCTATCTCAAAAAGAAATGCACGGATTTTCTTTAAACTTCAAATTCAGTCAGTCCCTGATATAAATTAATATTCTTTTGTTTTTAGAGTAAATGGCTCAATAGGTAGCGCTTCTATCCAGTTTTTTTTATGATTTCTGCTATAATTCTATCTCAAATAGTACTAATACACAGACTTTCATTAAATTTCAGATTGAATTAGAATTTGAAAGACGTTGTTATGGATTTTTCAAAACGTTCCGGCAAGAATTTAACATTTTTACAAAAATTACAATTAGAAAATAGTGGTATTTCGATGCGGAATCCTTTTTCATAAATATTTATCATCATTTTCTTTCTCTTCGATTCAACATTCGTCCATACCTAAATCGCGTTGTATTAGTTCCAAATTCCAACACCAGGGTGCTCGCATTAGTTCCACATTCCATCACCAGGGAGCGCACCCTATTACCAACAAAACTGTATCTTAAGAAAACTCCGTTAAAGAATATATGTGTAGATATGTTACTCGATGTCGCGGTGCTTCAAAAAAAGAATTTAAGATTTTTGCAAAAATCACTATTCGTCAATAGTGGCATTAAACGCGAAATATATTTTTATAAATGTATATCATGTGTCATAAAGTATCTTAAAGTTTCAAATAGATCAACCTAGAATTTCCGTTATATTTCCTGATTTTGTTTGCCCCCCTTCCCCCTTTCCCTTTCGTAATGGGACTTTTTTTACAATTTTTTATCATGTGTTATAAACTATCACAAAGTTTCAAATTCCAACAAGAATTTAACATTTTTACAAAAATTACTAATAGAAAATAGTGGTATTTAACGCGGCATCTTTTTTCTTAAATATTTAAGATCGTGTTTTATTATGTTTCTAAAAGTTTCAAAAAATGGTAATATTTAATTAGCAGCTAAAACTTTAAAAAACGCTGAGCTTAAAAAAAAAATCTAGCGTCCCCTTACTCTACACCCCCTCCCATCCTAAATTTCAAGTATCGTGCTTTATTTAAGCTTTTTCTTATTTTTAAAAGGATTCGGATATTTACTTTTTTAATATGAACAATATCGCGTGAAGTGATGCGTGTGAAAACAAATACCTGTTACGAATTAAAAATCTTTTCATAAAACCAAAAGTTTCTATCCGATTGAAAATATAATCCGCTCTATCTTTATATTTAAACTCAGAACCCCCCCCCCCCCCCAAAAATTAATCAGGTAAACGTTTTATCGGAAGAAACCTACATCCAAAATTTGAAACAAATCGGTAAATTATCCGTGAAAAACCTATTTACATAAATTAAGAGTGTTACCCCCCCCCCCATTCCTCCTTTCTTTATATGTAAACAATGAACACCCACAATTAATCTTGAATGTACCTTATCAAAATGATATTATACCTAAAATTTTAATAAAATGTGATACTTTTGCATGGAAAACTGATTTAACTGAATTAAGGAGGGGGGGGGGGGGTATTAGTCTTTTGTTCCCCTTCCCTTATTCTTATCGAATGAACTCCTGAAACTAATCAGGAAAGTTCGTTATCAGGGTAAATCTATGTCCAAAATTTGAAGCAAATTGGATATTTCTATCAGGAGTTATCGCATTATGTACATACGTACATACATATGTACGTGCATACGTACGTAACCATGTACTTACGTACATGGTTACATACACGCACACAGAATCTGCGAGCACATTAGCTCTCATACTTTGATAGTCTATGAACTAAAATCGCGTCAAACTGCATTGGCCTAGGCTAAATTAGATCAAAACTAGAAAGTTTGCGCCGTGGCGGTCTGTAGATTAAAAAAAAACACGCCAAATTAAATTGGCCTAGGACAATCTAGTTCGGCCTAGGATAAACTAATTCAAACCAATGAATAGCAGGCTAAACTAGTTTATCCTAATGACCGTCCGGCCAAACTAGTTTGGCCTAGGAAAATCTAGTTTATCCGATGGGCGTTCGGATAGACTAGTTTGGCCTAGGAAAAACTAGTTTATCCGATGAGCGTTAGGATAGACTAGTTTGGCCTAGGAAAAACTAGTTTATCCGATGGGCGTTAGGATAGACTAGTTTGGCCTAGGCCAATCTAGTTTGGCCTAAAATTGGGTTTGGCCTGTAACATATATATTTAATACAAATGAGAATTTTGCTGCAGAGGTTTCTAACTTGAGTTTTATTTGAGAATTGCACTATTAGTTAGCTAATTAATGAAGTTTTTAATATGTAATACGTCATCGTTATACTTTTCTTAATTGCAGAATTATTGAGAAAATTATATAATCCAGGTATATTTTTATACGATTTGCATTTTTCAATAGATATTTTAATGTATTGCATATCGTTCTTTGTTGTTTAGTTACAGAACTATGTGAAAATTATTTAATCTGATGATATTTATTAAAGATAAAGTTTTTTAAGTTTTGCTGAAAGAATTTTCTGTAACTTGTACTGGTAGATAATTTTGTAAGTTTGTTTTAGTATACTGATTATCGTTTAATAGTTCTTTACTAAATCCTATTATAAATGATAAGAAAGAGTTGGTCTTTAATAGCCCAAATTTTGTCCAACGCATTAGAAAATGTAATAGTGCAGTGTCGCTCTCTAATATTAATCTAATATTTTATGTGTTAAAAGCCGAGAAACAGCGAGGGAAATTTTAACGCTTCACACAAGATAAAGAATGTTTTGGAAATATCTTGACAACTAAGCAAAAAAAGAAACCCCTTTTAATAAAGAGTAATATTGAAAAAATAAGTTAAAAATACGAATTCCCCGAAAATTTTAAATACAAAAATGCATCACACGTTCATAGACATAAAATTAGTGAAGAGAATTCAGAAATTATCCATCTATCGATTTGGATAAATGTTTCAGAGGCGGGAGAGGGGGAGGGGGCTAACATGAAAAAATACGGTATACATGTACACGCTCTTTGAAGATAATGGTAAATATATGTACAAATCCTTTAAAAAAAATCATACATACAGTTTCAATTCATTATAAATTGTAACCAATTTCCAATCAATCATAAACGTCTAACAATTTTATTCTGTAACTTTCAAAATGAAGTTTTCATTTTTTGCCCCCCCCCCCCCCGCAATTTATATAAATAAAAAACAATCATTTTTTTGTTCATGTAAAAGAATTAATTTTAAATGCTTCAGATGATGTCTTTTTTAAGGTTATAAATGGATATATATATATTTTAATTTAATTATGTGTAAACTCGATATTTACTATATTACATTGATTCGTTATTGTGTCACTTAGGGAAATTCTGTACAGATTATTTCGCGGTAGTATGTAACACCTGAAAGTGAATTACTTAATATATACGATGTATTTAATGGAACTAAAATATTGATAGTAAAAATATGTATATAAACAGAGAAAATTTATCTATAAAAGCAAGTAAACATGCGTGTTATGTTGTTTTTTGTTTCTATTCATTTATGTAGTATTATGTATAAAACGTTTTATATATTTAGTGTCGCAAAAATATTTAATTTTAACAACGATTTTAATAATTCTCATAAATAAAATCTAAAAAATAAGTGAAATGATTCTCAACATTTATCTTATACAGAGAAAAATACTGTACAATCTTACTCCTTTTTAACGAATGCCACTCAACAAAGCTTTTTTTTTTTCATCCTTTCATTATCAGTTTGAATAATGGATAATAAAAATTTTTCAAGTGCTGAGGTCAATCTTTTTTATCTTCTAACTCTGATGTTAATAGCACTTTCTGTGTAATAGTTGACCGGATTTCAGGGGTTGTATGTTACAGCACAAACAATATTTCTACATAATCTCTTTTGTTAAAGAAAGCTACACTGTAATTTTATCCCTTTCTTATTTTAAGGATTTTTCTCTAGACTGAAGAATCATTTTCAAGATGTTTAATTTTTCTTTTTGTGAAATGGTAGCTAGTTAACATTCTTTCTACAAGTCACATGTCATAAGACATCTTTTCTTCTGTTACTTATTAATTGTTAGTATTTTCTGGTTGGGAAATTGAAAATGAATTCCATGTGCAAACGACCGTTTTGATGATGGTTTACCACAGTATTAATCGCTTATTTCTGAATCACTATAGTTTGCTATTTAGTTGGTACAGTCTGTTTTAATTCTCATTATATGCACATTTCAATCGATATTTCACTTTTTTTAAAGGACACATTTTTTCCTCAGTTGTTAATATAAAGTAGTATACTAAATTGTTATTTTTAATTTCCCTTCTTTAAATTTATTGTTGTAACGTTAAAATTAATTGCGCAAGTAACTACATGTATTTTTTATAATGTCTTTGTAAATGTTTTTTCTGTCTTTTAGTTAATTATAACATACGTATTGGTGTATTATTGCTTACATTCATTTATGTAGCATATAAAACGTTTTTATATATTTATTGTCGCGAAAATATTTGATTTTAGAAGTGATTTTAATAATTTTCATGAATAAAATAATTTTTAAAAAAATGAAAACGATTCTCAACATTTATCTGATACAAAGAAAAATAATTCAAAATCTTATTCCTTTCAAACCAATTCCGCTCAACAAAACTTCTTTTTCATTCTTACATTATCAGTTTGAATAATGGATAATAAAAACTTTTCAAGTGCTCAGGTCAATCGTTCTGACCTTCTAACTTCGATGTTAATAGCACTTTTTGTGTAATAGTTGACCGGATTTCAGGGGTTGTATATGTTACAGCGCAAACAATCTTTCTACGTAATCCCTTTTGTTAAAAGAAGCTACATTGTAATTTTACTCTTTCTTATTTTAATGATTTTTCTCTAGACTGAAGAATCATTTTCAAGATGTTTAATTTTTCTTTCTGTGAAATGGTAGATAGGTAACATTCTTTCAACAAGTCTCATGTTATAAGACATCGTTTCTCCTATTACGTATTAGTTGTTAGTAATTTCTGGTTGGAAAATTAAAATTGAATTTCACGTGATAATGACTGTTTTGATGATGGTTTACCACAGTATTAATCACTTATTTTTAAATCGCTATAGTATGCTGTTTAGTTGGTACATCCTGTTTAATTGACATTATATGCGTATTTCAATCGATATCCCCCTCTTTAAGGACACATTTTTTTCATCAGTTGTTGATATAAGTCTGAATACTAAATTGTTATTTTTGCTTTCCCTTTTTTAAAATTTATTGTTGTAACATTAACATTAATTACGTCAGTAACTACATGTATTTTTTAATGTGTTTTTTAAATGTGCTTCTTCTGCATTTTATTTGATGATATATCGACATAACATTTTTTAAAGCATATATATGTATGTATGTATATACATATACACATAAATTGATTAAAATGTATTTGATATTAAATCCGTTTTTTTTAAATGAATACATGACATGCAGAAAATAATCTGCTGTGAACCATCCATGCCGCATGTGCAATAGGTTCGACGTCTGTGCGTTAGTTGATTGTTACATTTTCTCAAAGTTTTTTTTTTTTCTTATTCCTTATAATTGCAATTTTTTCTTAAGTTAATTCGATTTCTGTATATTTTTTCGTTTGGAAACTTTGATCAGATTTTTGTAGGTCGTGACATTATTTTATAAGTTGTTGGTATAGATTGAATGTTATATCATTATTTCTGATTACTTCTTTCTGTTTTAATATTGAAGTTAGAGAATTAAATACGTCAGATTCTGCTTTTAGTGTTCTGTTTTCAGACTTTTTCTTCCGCCTTTCTTTCCTTTATTTAAATATTATTGATACATATATAATTGATAATAGGGTTGTTTAAAATACGCCTTTACTTTTTAATCCGACAAATTTTGTTACTTTATTATGTAATAAGATATTTTTCGTTATTTATGATTACGTATGACGTTAATTTTGAAAAACTTTGTCAATTTGGCTGATTACGTCTACCTACCTTCTATACGGTATTTAAAAAAAATTAAAAATATTTCTGAAATTTCATTTTTTCTAGTTATTAAAACAATATAACTAATGGAGAATACAAACTTTTCAGTTTATTAGGTCAAACGGATACGTTATTTGTATACAACTGCTTCAAAATCTAATGCTGATTACAATTTTTGTGTAATTGTTGGCCGGATTTCAAGGGTTGTATTTTTTATTACAAAACAACCTTCAAACGTAATGTCTTTTGTGCAGAAGTTTACGCTCTAATTTTAATCTTTCCTTCTTTAAATTATTTCTCTTTTAGATTTCTAAATCATTTGGGTGAAGCGTCAAAAGTTGTCTGCAAAAATTTCAGCGACTTATAAAATTCGGCGAGCGATAAAAATTCAGCATTCTATCTACAAATCGCGTTTCCTAAGTTATCTTTTCTTCTATTACCTATTGAGTGTTGGTATTTTCCGTTTCGGAACTGCAAATAGCAGCCTCCTGTAGATGACCCCTTATGAACGATTTCTACTGTCTCTTGGTATTATTCTTTTATTCTTTAACCACTGCAATTTGTTGTTGAGTTTTTTTCATTCTAGTCGTATGAATATTTCGATCAGTAATTCTTTTTTCCATAGCTGGCATTATTTCATCAGTTGTTGATGTAGATTGGAATACTGTCACATGAATATTGTAATATTGGACTGTAATAATGTGACAGGATTACTGTCACATGAATACTGTAATAATGTGACAGGAATATCGTCATATGAAGACTGTAATAATGCACTGTAATAATGTGACAATAATACTGTCACATGAATACTGTACATGAATATTTCGCATGAATATTTCGATCAGTAATTCTTTTTTCATAGCTGGCATTGTTTCATCAGTTGTTGATGTAGATTGTAATACTATGTAATTATTTCTGCTTGCCTCTTCTTGTTACATCTTTAATATCGTAATCGTAAAGTAAATTACGTCAATAACTGAGTATACTTTTTTGCGTCTTCCATTTAATATCTCTGTCTTATAGATATTTCTGTAATTTTTTAATTGTATATAGGATGGTTTGGAAAGGCTTTCATTTTAAATATGAGAAACTTTGTAACTCTCTATAGATATGTTTCCTTATGACTACTAAATTTTTCAAAGATTGTTAGTTTGGCTGTATAAAACTTATACGATATATTACCAGATTTTTGTTCGAAAAATCACACTGAAAATTATTTTTGTACTAAGATTATCAATATATACAATAGAGATAGAAACTATTCGATTTCTTAAGTAAAGCGTCCTAATCTTCGAACACTGATGGTAATAGCAGTTTTTGTGTAATTGGTCGTATTGGTCAGGGTTTGTAATTTTTATTGGATAAAAAAGGGCTAATAAAATGTCTTTTGTCAAGAAATCTAAACCGTAATTTTATCATTTCCTTCTTTTAATCATTTTTCCTTTAGATTGCTGAATCATCTTGGTGAAGCCGAAAATTTGTTTCTGTAAAAATTTCAGCGAATTTATATTCTATCTGCAAATCACTTGTCCTAAGGCATCTTCTCTTCTGCTACTTATTGAGTGTTAGTATTTTCCATTCCGGAACTGTAAATTACAGTCTCCTGTAAATGATCCCTTGGGCGATGGTTTCTACTTTCTCTCAGTATTATTCTCTTATTCTTTAACCACTGCAATTTGTTCTTTAGCTGGTTCTTCCCTTTCTCATTCTAAATGTATGAATATTTCTATCAGTTATTCTTTTTCCGTAAGTGGCATTATTACACTGGTTGTTAATGTAGATTGGAATGCTATGTAATTATTTCTGCTTGCCTCTTCATGTTCCTTTTTTATTATAGAAGTTGGAAAATAAATTACGTTAGTAACTAGGTGTACTTTTTTCTGCCTTTTACTTAATTTTTCTGTTTTATAGATGTTATTATAATTTTAAAATGGATGAATGGTTTGAAAAGGCTTTCATTTTATATTTTTGTTATTCTAAAAAATGTGATGTCTTTCATTAAATGACTATTAACGTTTTAAAAGTTTGTTCGTTTGGTTGTATAAATACCCATATGATATTTTACTAGATTTTAGTTCCCAAAATCTCCCTTTTTTTGTCCTAAGATTATTAATTTAAGTAATGGAGATAGAAAATTCTCGATCTCTTCGATCAAGCGTTCTAATATTCAAACTCCGATGTTAATAGAACTTTTTGGGTAATTGTTGTCCGGATTACAGGCGTTGTACTTTTTAATGCAAAGCAATCTTCCAACATAATGTCTTTTGTCAAGAAATCTATACCGCAATTTTATCATTTCCTTCCTTTACTCATTTTTCCTTCATATTTCTGAATCATTTGGGTGAAGCGTTAAAATTTTGTCTCTAAAAATTTCAGCGAGTTAATATTCTTTCTAAAAATCGCGTGTCCTAAGACATATTCTCTTCTACAACTTATTGAGTGTTAGTATTTTCCGTTTCGAAACCACAAATTACATCCTTCTGCAAATGACCCCTTAGGCGATAGTTTCTATTTTCTCTTATAGTATTATTCTCTTATTCTTTAACAACTGCAATTTGTTCTTTAGTTGGTTCTTCCCTTTCTCATTCTAAACGTATGAATATTTCGATCAGTAATTCTTTTTTTCCGTAAGTGGCATTATTTCATCAGCGGTTAATGTAGATTGGATAGCTATGTAATTATTTTTGCTTGCCCCTTCATGTTTCTTTTTTTTATATTGAAATTGGAAAATGAATTACGTCAGTAACTAGATGTACTTTTTCTGTCTTTTACTTAATTTCTCTGTCTTGCGGATATTACTATTATTTTTTATTTGATAACAGGATGGTATGAAAAGGCTTTTATTTTATATTTTTGTTACTCTAAAAATGAAAAACATTTCATTAGAGAACTTTTAACGTTTAAAAAAATTAACCGTTTGGCTGTATAAATATCCAAACGATATTTTACACGATTTTGTTGCAATAACCACGCTGAAATTTATTTTTGTTCTAAGATTATCAATTTAAGTTTGGAGACAGAAAATTTTCAATTTCTTAGGTCAAGCGTTCTAATATTCAAACTTCGATGTTAATAGAACTTTTTGTGTAATTGTTGTCCTGATTAGAAGGGTTGTACTTTTATTGCAAAACAATCTTCTAAAATAATGTCTTTTGTCAAGAAATCTATACGGTAATTTTAACATTTCCTTCCTTTAATCATTTTTCCTTTAGACTGCTGAATGATTTGGATGAAGCTTTACAATTTTGTGTCTGTAAAAAAATTTAACAAGTTAATATTCTTTCTGCAAATCGCGTGTCTTAAAGCATCTTCTCAACTGTTACTTATTCAAGGCTAGTATTTTCTCTTTCGGAACCACAAATTACAGCCTGTCGCAAATGACTCGTTAGGCGGTGGTTTGTACTTTTTCTTAGTATTTTTCTATGATTCTTTATCCAATAATTGCAATTCGTTGTCGAGTTGGTTCGTTCTTTTTCATTCTAAACATACGGATATTTCAATTAGTATTTGTTTTTTCGAAAGTGGCATTATTTCATCAGTTGCTGATGGCATTGGACTTTTATATAATTATTTCTGCTTACTCATTTATTTTATATCGAAGTATGGAAATTAATTACGTCAGAAACTAAGTGCAATTTTTTTTTGTATTTTCCACTTAATTTCTCTCTACTTATATCTATTAAGATATCATGATAATTTTATAATTATTAACTGGATAATTAGAAAAGACGCTTGTATTTCATTTTAAATCTAATAAATTTTGTTACTCTATAAATACGATATAATTATTTATTTCAGTTAAATTAAAAAAAATTATCATCTATTACTCATTTATTTTATATCGAAATATGGAAATTAATTACGTCAGAAACTAAGTGCATTTTTTCTCACTTAATTTCCCTCTACTTATATCTATTAAGATATCATGACAATTTTATAATTATTAACTGGATAATTAGAAAAGACGCTTGTCTTTCATTTTAAATCTAATAAATTTTGTTACTCTATAAATGCGATATAATTATTTATTTCAGTTAAATTTAAAAAAAATTATCATCTATTACTCATTTATTTTATATCGAAATATGGAAATTAATTACGTCAGAAACTAAGTGCATTTTTTCTCACTTAATTTCTCTCTACTTATATCTATTAAGATATCATGATAATTTTATAATTATTAACTGGATAATTAGAAAAGACGCTTGTCTTTCATTTTAAATCTAATAAATTTTGTTACTCTATAAATGCGATATAATTATTTATTTCAGTTAAATTTAAAAAAAATTATCATCTATTACTCATTTATTTTATATCGAAATATGGAAATTAATTACGTCAGAAACTAAGTGCATTTTTTCTCACTTAATTTCTCTCTACTTATATCTATTAAGATATCATGATAATTTTATAATTATTAATGGGATAGTTAGGAATGACGCTTGTCAGACGCATTTTAAATCTAAGAAATTTTGTTAATCTATAAAAGCGATATAATTACTTATTTCAGTTAAATTTTAAAATAAAATTTCACTTTGATTTTACAAATACATCCATGCAATATCTTTCTATACTTTGTTTCAAAAATCGCACTGAAATTTCTTTTTTAAGATTATAGTTTAAATAATGGAGAATAAACTTTTAATTCGCTTCTAAAGTTAACTCTAACCCCGATGTTAATAACACATTTTATGTAACAGTTGTTCAGACTTCATAGCTTGTATTTTGTATTACAAGCAACTTTTAAACATATATACTCTTTTTTTTTTCAAAAAAATACACTGGAAATTCTCAGCACACACACAACTTTTGGGATTAAAAAATTTGGGATTTGAAAAAAAATTAAGCACTTTTTGGCACCATATTTACAACACATTAATGTATTCTGAATTAAGGAACTTCATATACAAAACGTTTTTGTGCTGTGATATTATTCTTAATATGTTGCAAAATGGTTGCTATCTAGAAATGTGTTCTAAAAACAGTGTTGTTAATTTTGTTGAAATAGTGTTTGTAAATAATGTTGATAAAAATATTTGCTTACAACAGTGTTATGATGCACAACATTTTGTCACCAAATTAACAATTCATTGTAAACATCACATAATTTAGAACACTATAAAACAATGCATGTAAAACACTTTCAAATTACTTTCTACAGGGCGACTTTAAAATTATGCAATTTTTAAAAGGAAATAAAAGAAGTCTGTTTTATAGAAAACAAAATTACAATAGGTTACTGAATGAATTGACAAGTTTTACCAATGTCTGCATTTCTGGTAAAATATCTAATTTTTACAATTATTAAATATCTAATTATATAATCTAATTATAGTCGACTCCCGTTAATTCGAAATCGGATAATTCGAATCTTCGCTTAATTCGAACTAAACATGAAGTCCCGAAATTTTCAACGGCAGAATAACGTTAAAATTTTCATTAATTCGAACTCATATTCTTTTGACTTCGTTTAATTCGAACTAACTAGAATTCCGATTTTTCATTTTGTTTTCTTTTTCACGGATTTCAGATCCTTTGAATGACTTTCTTTCTTTAGATTTTTGTGAAAATTGTTCCGAACGAGTATACATATAATACAATGCAATTGATATCCACTTTCTTAGAACCCCGTCTGTCCATCACTGAGGCTTTAAATTTTTCTTCCATCGTGCTTGTTTCTAATTTTTTAATTAGTTTATGTATTTATTCATTCTAATTTAATATTAAGTTATATTCTAATGATAACAGACGACATAAGTTTAAAAAACACTATAATATTAATTCCTTTGTAATAGTACCATATTAAGCATGTTTTCATTTCATATATATAATTCGAACTTCGGATAATTCGAACATTTCTTGTGGTCCCGACGAGTTCGAATTAACGAGAGTCGACTGTATATCTAATTATATAATCTAATTATATAAATATAATTAAATATCTAATTTTACAATTCAAGAACACGTTTTGCACAATATTTTTTCTGGCACAACAGTCTCAACACATTCAGAAGACAATCAAAAACGATTTAAGTTAGAAGTGTCAAACATGTTCAATTAGTGTTGTAAAAAGTGTTTATCAAATTTGCAGTGTACCCTGTAATTTTATCCTTTCCTTCTGTTAATCATGTTTCTCTATGTTTCATAATCATTTGCATTAAGCGTCGAAAGCATGTATATGTAAAAATTTTAGTGAGTTAATATTCTTTCTATAAAATCGCGTGCCCTAAGGCATCTTATCTCCTTTTATTTATTGAGCGTTAGTATCTTCTGTTTCAAAACTGTAAATTGCAGCCTCCCTGCAAATGATCCCTGAAGCGATGGTTTCTCTATTATTCTGTAACTACTGCAATTTGCTGTTTACTTGGTTCGTCCTCTTTAATTCTAGACGCATTGCTATTTCGATCAGATTTTTGTAAGGTCATTATTTCAACAAATGTTGGTATAGATGAAATGTATCTTTGTTTTGCTTAAATAACAATAATAATAATGTATCCGGAAAGTTAGTCAAGTAAAAAATTACTTCTAATGATTTTTTATGAATACGAATTTTTTCAATTCTCTTTTTATTAACATAAAATATTTTTTTAAAGATATATGTGTGTATGACAAAAAAATAGGTTTAAGGTATTGATTCAGGAGATATATATATATATTTTACTTTATACGCTTAATATTTTTTTACATAAAAGTTTCTTTTAATAATTTTTTTTATAAATCTTGTTTTTCTTTAAGACCCCTTCGGATTATTTTTTTATTATTTCAAGGAACATTTAGATAAAATAAACTAAAAATAGCTGTATAAATAAAAATTCTTAATGTTGAATTAAATCCGGCGAATATGTCAGTAGATTTCTTTTGCGTACTTTTCTCCCTAGACTATAAAAGAGTTTATAATTGTTTTGAAATGTTCTAATATTACAACAGCAGGATATAATAGATATAAGAGCTTTGCAGTATTTTTGCTTCTTTAATCATAAAATATTGTCTTGAGAAAATTAGACTTCAGTTTATTGACCTAACTCGACTAACCTGACCTAACTAACTTTTATTAATATGCTACTAATTATTTGTTTTTTCGTTATTTAAAATAAAAATCATGTCAATATGTTTAATCTCAGTTTCGCAATTTGTATAATTTGATGAAATTGGTCGACGTAATAACCAAGTAGTACCGAGAAAAGTTTACGCACAAATCATCCTACAAGTTAATTTATTGTAATACATTTAATATTGACTGGATGTGCATGCATTACATACATTGAACATAGTTATTGACATTTACTAGTAGCTTTTAGTGTTTCATGTGTCCATATCTAGCAGCGTATGACTGCCTTTATAGGGTAATATCAGAAAATACGGAAATTGTTTTTCACACAATAAAATTCCTATTAAATGTTTTACAAAGCGACTTATTTAATATATGATAAAAATATAATTAGAAATTATTTCAACAGAGAATACATTTCTAAAAACATAAATAGAGCAATTAAAAGGCTTAGAATTTTAGATTCTTTTTTCTGTCATCTTGCGCTATGATGTGTGCAATGTAAAGGACTTTCTGCTATACTGTATAAATATCTTTTTTCTAATTTATTTATTTTTTAATTTCTAATTAATATTTATACTTTATAAAATAAATATATGAGGAAGATAAAAAAAAATTCTGCATTTATAAATAAATTTTCATAATTAAAATGCGATTGTTATTCAAAAGAAATGTCATTTTCCTGGCCTGCAATTTAGTTAAAAAACAATAAGTTATCTTAGCCAAAATTTTAAATGCATTTTTAAACAAAAATAATATGTCCTTATTTTACAAAGTTTAACTTGTTTATATATAAAATTTTATTAATTATATTTTTTAATAAGCAAAATATTCATACAATTCTACGACAATTTTTACTTTTTTCATTAATAAAAAAAAAACTCATTTTCAGAGAAAAGAACTTTTTAATTGCCGGTATCTGTTTTGTTCATAACACTTATTTATCAGTTTTTGAAATAATGATCTCATTTGTTAGGAATTAAATATCTGAACATCTTCTCTATTTTTTTTCTCTCCTTTTTTCATTTTCTGAAAATAATTAAATATTACACGTAGAAAATGAATTGGTAGCTAAACTTCTAAAGCTTACTGCTTCTAAAAAAGAAGGAAAAGCGTCAAAAGCAGAAAAAAGCACATTCTTTGGAAATGAAAGTTTTAAATTACATAATTTCAGGCTCAATTATATTGATCAAAACAGTTTTTCGTAGATGTTCTTTCCGTTGCATATAGCAGAATTGACTGCTTTATTGCTTGCATGTTGTTTTGCTTTATAAAGAAATTGGAAAAGGAAAAAGGTCATTGGAAACGGATTTCGCGAAACTTGAGAGTTAATTTTCATATTCTTATTTTTCTTTAAGATATGTAATTGTAAAAAAAACCTTGGATTTTTGCTTATTTTCAACATTCTAAACTTATCTTTGGCAGAAATTGCGTCAAGCATATATTTTAAGTAACAACTTTTTTCAATATCTTGTTATGTGTGCTTGATTCTATTATATTAAAATACATAGTGGTATTCTTTAAATGCTTTTCATGCCTCTGAATTCAAATATTACTGTTGAAATAAATATTTAAAAATAGAATACGCAATTTTGATGTGATACTTCATTTACAAGAAAAGAAAATAATCCCAAAAAAAAATAGAAATTTCAAATATATATGTTTGTAATAAATTCAATCCAATATTTTTCAATTATAAGATATACATAGCTTATTATAATAATAAAATTTGGATCATTGAAACCTACCTCAGTTTACATTACATTTAGCATAACTGTTCGTATGTAAAATATTTTTTAATCTGTTTCTAAAGCTTTAAAAAATAACATATGTTTGTAATGAATTTGTAAATGTATAGCGTGATTTTGAAATTTTATTATAGTTGCTTTTATTAAACATAAAAATTAGCATATATAACAATGATTATCTAAATGACTTTTTAGGACAATTTTTTTCACTTATTTCATATCAAATTTACGGTAGGAGAATGAAGTGCATTTGCTAGCAGAGACATTAGCAGTTTTTTTAAGCATGCGCTCTTTAAAGCATTTTTTAAATATGTCTTATTATACAGAATTTACCTTCTTTAAGAATAATGTTGCATTCATTACCTTTTTTGTAATAATAAAAATACTATAATAAAACATTATCTAGCAGAGGAAGTGGCAATTTTCTTAAGCCCATACATTTTAAAGCTTTTTTTTTTTTTTTTTTTTTTTTTTTTTTTTTTTTTTTTTTTAAGATACAAATCTTATTTTACAGAATTCACCTTCTTTAAGGAAAAAGTTGCATTCATTTTACTTTTTTTTTATAATTGCAATACTCAGATAATTGGATGAAATTTTCACTGTTTTCTTCAATTAAAATTTTTGATTCTTTTTTTTAAAGCTTTTAAAAATAATATAATTTATTTTGAAATGAGTTTGTAAATTTATAGCGTGATTTTAAAAGTCTAAAATAGTTGCTTTTATTAAACATAAAATTAATATGTAACAATAATTACCTAATGATATTTTAGAACAAAAATAATTCTTATTTTATATCAAATTAACTATATAGAATGAAATGCGTTAGTTAGCAGAGGCAGTAGTAACTTTATAGCACAAACTTTTTAAAATATATATTTTTTAAGATACGCGTCTTTTTTTACAAAGTTTACTTTAAGGATAAAAATGCATTCATTACTTTTTTTAATATTTAAAATACTCATATAATTATATGAATGTTAACTGTTTTCTTCATTTTAAATAAAGTCATTTTCACAGAAAGGAAATTTTTAATTGCTGATATCTGTTTCGTTCATCACACTTATTTATCCCTTCTTGAAATAATGATCTCCTTTGTTAGAAAACGAAGAGCTAAAGGTCTTCGCTATTCTTTTCTCTCCCTTTTTCATATTCTAAAAATAATTAAATATAACGCGCAGTAAATGAATTGGTAGCTACGAATCTAAAGCTTACAGTTTCTTAAAAATATATAAAAGTATCAAAAGCAGGAGAAAGCAGATTCTTTGTAAATAAAAGATTTAAATTTCATGTCTTCGGACTCAATTATATAATGATCAAAATAGTTTTTCCGTTTATGTACCTTCCGTTGCACACAGCAGTATTGACTGCTTTATTGCTTGCATGTTGTTTTGCTTTAATTAATTAGTTAATTAATAATTAATAATAATTAATTAAATTGGAAAAGGGAAAATTCATTGGAAAGGGATTTCGTGGAACTTGAGAGTTAATTTTGATATTCTTGATTCCTTTAAATATATCTTTGTCGAGAAACCTGGATGTTTGCTTTTTTTTTCAATATTTTAAACGTATCGTTGGATGAAATAGCCTCAAGCATATATTTTTAATTATAACTGTTTCTCAATATCTTGTTGTTGTGTTCGCTCAATTTTATCATATTATAATACGTAGTGGTGTTCCTTAAATGGTGTTCATGCCTCTGATTGAAATATTATTGTTGAACAAGTATTTAAAAATTGAGGAACACAATTTTGCCATTGTGTTTATTTTACAAGATTAGGATATAATGTATACATCTTTAGATTTTTCTACTTTTTTTAGAAATTTTCAAATATTTCTATTTGTAACAAATTCAATTCAATATTTTACAATTACAAGATATACGTAGCTTATTATGGAAATATAATTTGGATCATTGAAACTTACCGCAGTATTCAGTTTATTTAGCATAGTAAGCGATCGTGAATTAAACAATTTTTAATTTTGTTTTTAAATCTTTTAAAAACAATATAATTTTGAAATGAATTTGTAAATTAATAGCATGATTTTAAAAGTTTATTATGCTTGTTTTTTAAACAGAATATTAATATATAACAATTCTCTAATAAAGTTTTTAGACAATAAATAATATTGGACTCATTTCATATAAAATTTACGGTAGAAAATGAAATGCATTATCTAGCTGAGGCAGTAGCAATTTCTTTAAGCACAAACTTTTTAAAACGGTTTTGGTTTGTTTTATATATTTTCTTACTTTACAGAATTTACTTTCTTTAAGGATAAAGTTGAACTCGTTACTTTTTTTTAATAATTAAAATACTCATATAATTGTATGAAAAGTTTACTTCTTTCTTCATTAAAAAAGTCATTTTCACAGAAATGGAATTTTGAACTGTTGATATTTGTTTTATTCATTGCAAAGAGCAAACAAAGAGATAACAAAGAGCTAAACATCTATATATTTTTTTCTCTCCCCTTCTCATTTTAGCAAAATAATTAAACATTACTCACAGAAAATGAATTGGTAGTTGTTATTCTAAAGCTTACTGCTTCTAAAAAAGAGGGGGGGGGGGTAGCAAAAGCAGAAAAAAGCACATTCTTTGGAAATGAAAGTTTTAAATTTCATAACTTCGGGCTTAATTATAATGATCAAAACAGTTTTTCATGGATGTCCCTTCCGTTGCAGACAGCAGTCTTGACTGCACGTTTATTGCTTGCACGTTGTTTTGCTTTATAAAAAAAATGGAAAAGGAAAAAGTTCATTAGAAATGGGTTTTGCGAAACTTGAGAGCTAATTTTGATATTGTTTTTTTTCTTTTAAAGTATGTATTTGTAGAAAATCCTAGGTATCTTAGCTTTTATTCAATTTTATAAATGGATCTTTATCTGAAATTGCCTACAGCATGTATTTTAAGTTATAATTCTTTGTTAATATCTTGTTATACTTGCTTTATTTTATAATAGTAGTATATCTAGCGATTTACATTAAATGATTTCTGTGCCTTTCAATTGAAAAAATATTGTTGAAATAAATATTTTAAAATGGAGTACACGATTTTGGTCTTGTATTTCTTTTACAGTAATAGGATATAATGCAATTTTTTTTAGGTTTTTATACTTTATTTGTGAAATTTGAAATATTTCTATTTGTAATCAACTCAATAACTTTCAATTACAAAATTTACGTAGCTTATTTTGACAATATAATTTTGATCATTGGATCTAGTGAATCCACCTGACTGTAAGTAAAATAATTTTTTAACCTGTTTCTAAATCTTTTAAAAGTAACAATTTTGAAATGAATTTGTAAATTTATAGCGTAATTTTAAAAGTTTCATATATAGTTGCTTTTATTGAACACAAAATTAACATATAACAGTAATTATCTAATAATTTTTTTTGGATTAAAAATTATTTTACTCATTTCATATCAAATTTATGGTAGAGAATGACATTCTTTAGCTAACAGAGGTAGTAGCAATCTTCTTAAATCCATACATTTTAAAGTTTTCTTAAGATACAAGTCTTATTTTACAAGATTCACCTTCTTTAAGGAAAAAGTTGCATTCATTTTATTTTTTTAATAATTACAATACTTATATAATTGTATGAAATTTTTACTCTTTTCTTCAATTAAAAAAAGTCCATTTTTACAGAAATGAAAATTTTAATTGCTGATATTTGTTTTATTCATCACACTTATTTAGTACCCCTTGAAATAATGATACCATTTGTTACAAAACAAAGAGCTAAACATTTTCTCTATTTTTTCCGCCTTTTTTCATTTTCTAAAAATATTTAAATATCACACACAGAAAATGATTTGGTAGCTGTGAATCTAAAGCTTACTGCTTAAAAAAAAAAGGGAAAATGTAGTAAAAGCAGAAAAAAGCACATTCTTTGCAAATGAAACTTTTAAATTTCCTAACTTCGAACTCAATCATAATGATCAAAACAGTTTTTTTGTAGATATTCCTTCCATTACACACAGTAGTATTGACTGCTTTATTGCTTGCATATTTTGCAGTATAAAGAAATTGGAAAAAGAATAAGTTTATTGCGAATGGATTTCGCGAAACTGGAAAGCTAGTTTGTATATTATTTTTTTATTATTATTATTTTTTTAAGGTATGTATTTGACGATAAACCAGGATTGTTTCTATACAACACTCTTAACGTATCTTTGGCTCAAATCGTCTCAAGCATATATTTTAATTTATAAGTATTACAGTAAAACCTCTAAATAACGGACACTCTTGGGAGCGCAGAAATTGTCCGCTATTCGGAGATGTCCGCTATTGGGAAAACCTCAGAGATAGAAAAATTGCTAATAAATGCTTAATGTTTCATTAGTCGATTTAAAAATGTCCTAAAACTTGTATTATATGATTAACCAGAAATTAAAATAATTTTTAAAGCAATAAAACTGAAATAAAATTGTGCATGTCTGTATCTTTTGCTTATTACATTCTTACAAAGAAAAAAAAAAGTTTCTGTCAGTAGTTTTAATAATATTAAATAAACTTTTTCTAAAAAAAAAAAAAAAATTTTATTGTTTATTGTATTTTTCTGTTTCTTAAAAGCATACAATCTCTAGTCATCTGAGGGTGGTGGTGGTGGGGGGTATGTAGGGGATACATATAGGGGGGAGAGAGGATTTTCTCCAGCTCATCCTCACATTTATCTGTGATCACATAATTTGTAATACATTGCTTTTGATAAATTTATAGGATTTTTTTTCCTCATTAAAAAATATTTTTTTTCTTTTTTGCTAAAATTACTGTCCGCTATTCGGAATGTCCGTTATTCAGAGGTTAAACGTACAAAAAATAAAGTTTTGGGAGTGGGGATTTGAAAACTGTTCGTTAAATAGAGGTGTCCGCTATTCGGGAGTGTCCGTTATGGAGGTTTTACTGTATTATATTTTTATAACATTTTTTTTAAAAAAAATACATACCTTATTTAACAAATTTTACTTTATTTAAGGATAAAAATGCATTCATTAATTTTATGTTAAAATACTCATATAATTCTATAAAAAATTTTACTATTTCGTTCATCTTTAAAAAAGTCATTTTCACAGAATTATTTTTCTAATTCCTGATATCTGTTTTATTTATCATGCTTATTTACTACTCCTTGAAATAATGGTCTCATTTATTAGAAAACAAAGAACGAAACAAATACTTCCATTTTTTTCCCTCCTCTTCTCATTTTCTAAAAATAATTAAATATTGCACGAAAACAAAACAATGAATTGGTAATTACGCTATTAAAGCTTTACTGCTTCTAAAAAATGGGAAAAGAAAAAGAGAGACGATCTTCGGAAATGAAAGTTTTAAATTCCATAACTTTGGACACGATTATAGTAACCAAAATAGTTTTTCGTAGATGTCTTTTCTGTTATACACAATAGTATTTATTACTTTATTGTTTGCATGTTGTTTTGCTTTATAAAGAAATTTGAAAAAGAGGAAATTCATTGGAAATAGGTTTCACAAAATTTGAAAGCTAATTTTGATATTCTTTTTTAACCCTTTCGGGTCTGCTGTACTATTAATAGTACATGTCTTTTAATTGAGTATTATTTTATTTTAACGTATACTTTTGTTACAGTTTACATGTAGCAATGTTAGTATGGGTCTATGCATTTATTATATAGCTTCATTAATGTTTAGGCATTTAGTAATAATAATAACAATAAATATTATTTCTCTTTGCACCCTTTGCGATTCTCTTATTTTAAAGATATATTTCACTGATCAAATTTAAAATAAAGATTATTTTACTGAAAGAATCATGTGTAATAAAACTCAAAATATATTGAAAAATTGTAATATCAGTTAAAGCCTGTTGTAACATTGTATTTTCTAAAATCTCCAAAAACTCTTCTTCGGGCTATAGCCAAATGAATTGACTAGTATGCAAAACAACAACTTTCGTTATGTTTCAGACAATGAAATATTCATTAAATTCTAATTAATAGATTTGAATACTTATTGAATGTTATTAACTCAAAGGTATTTTTTCCGAAAATTCTGATTGTAGTTATGTGATTGTAGAAAAACCATTTTTTTTTTAAAACTTTTGATATATCTTCGGCTCAAATCTCATCAAGGATGCATGTTAGTTGTAATTTTTATTAATATTTTGTTACGTGGACTTGATTCTATTAGATATCATATGGAGAAAGTTTACATTTAATGTTTTTTATTGAAATTATGATATTGAAATAAATGCTTAAAAGTGTGGTACATAACTATGTATTGTAATGTGTGCTGGAATCTATTATGGATCATATGTAATACTTTACTGTAAATGGTTTTTATGATTTTGAATTCAAACTATAATATTGAAATAAATATTTTAAATTGGGTTATGTAATTTTACCTTTAGTTTGAATTTAAAAGAGTAGAGTAAAATGCAATTTTTTCGTATTTTTTATACATTGTTTCGAAATATTTTTATTTATAATCTGTAGCATGTTTTTTTTTTAATTATTAAAACTCATTTTTAAAGAAAAGAAATATTTAATTGCTGATATTTGTTTCGTTCATCACACTTATTTATTCCTTCTTGAAATAATGATCCAGTTTGTTCGAAAACAAAGAACGGAACAACTTCTTCCCTTTTCCCCCCCTCCATCTCATTTTCTGAAAATAATTAAATAATGCACGAAAAAAAATGAAATGGTAGTCGTGCTACTAAAGCTTAACTGCTTCTAAAAAAGAAGTAAAAAATGGGAAAATGAAGAAACACGATCATTGGAAATGAAAGTTTTAAATTTCGTAACTTCGGGCACAATTATAATGATCAAAACATTTTTTCGTAGATGTTCGATCCGTTGCACATAGCATTATTGACTGATTTATTGTTTGCATACTGGTTTTGCTTTATAAAGAAACTGAAAATAGATTTCACGAAATTTGAAAGTTAAATTTTATATTCTTGTTTTATTTTAGCTTATGTAGTTGTCAAAAAAAAAAAAAAAAAAAAAAAAAAAAAAAGAAAAAAAAAAAAAAAAGAAAAGAAAAGAAAAGAAAAATTCAACGTTTTATGCATATGTCGCTCAAATCTCATCAAGAATGTATCTTAAGTTGAAACTTTTTGTCATTATCTTGCTATGTGCACTTGGATCTATTAGATATAATATGTAGGAAGTTTACTTTAAGTAGTTTTAGTCATTTGAACTGAAAAATGTAATATTGAAATAAGTATTTAAATTTGTCGTACGTAATCCTGTATTGTTATGTGTGTTTGATTCTATTATAGATCAAATGTATTAGTTTACTGTAAATGGTTTTTATGATTTTTGTATCGAGCTGTATCATACAAATAAGTATTTTAAAATGGGTTACCTAATTTTCCCTTTGGATTTAAAAAAAGAAGAGCAAAATGGAATCATTTTCTTCTATTCATAAACTTCGTCCAAATATTTTTATTTTTAATTAATAGCATGCTTTTTTCAATATTATGTACGTAGCTTTTACGTAGTTTTGAAAATATAATTTTGGCGACTGAAGATAAGAGCAGAGTTCAATGTGTTTAACTTAGCTGCCGGTTGTGAAGTAATGACAAAAATAATTTTCTTATCTTTAAGTTTTTTTTTTTTAGAAAAATAAAGTTTTAAATTAATTTATAAATTCATAGCATGATTTTCAAAGTTTGTTTTAAACGCATTTATTAAGCATGAAATTAATATATAACATTAATTATATGATGAGCTTTTAAGACTAGAAAAAATTATTATCTACTCATTTTAAATCAAATTAAACCTTTACTGCTCATACTGAAGTTCATTAGTTAGCTGAAGTAGTAGCAGTTTTCTTAGCTAAAAAATTTAAAACATTTTTCTTTAAAAATACACTTTTTACAGCATTTATCTTGTTTAGAGATAAAGTATCATTCATTACTTTTTTTATAAGTAAGTAACATGTTCGTATAATTCTATGAAAATTATACTTTTTATTCTTCAAAAGAAAGTTAATTTTCACAGAAAAAATATATTGCTGACGTCTGTCAAGTTCATCATGCTTGTTTATCCTTTCTTGAAATAATGATCCCATGTGTTAGAAAACAAAGAACGAAATATGTTCTTTATGTCATCCTCTTCATATTTTCTTAAAATAATTAAATATTACACTTAAAAAATGATTTGATAACTGCTCTTATAAAGCTTATTGCTTATAAAACAATAAAAAAGAGCAAAAAAAGGATAGAATGTTTTAAATTTTATAACTTCTCACTGAATTATAATAATACAGTTTTTCACTATTTATAATGATACAGTTTTTCACAGTTTTCAATACTACAATTGCACACAGCAGAATTGACTGCTTTATTGCTTGTATATTATTTTGTTATATAAAGAAACTGGAAAAGGAATAAGTTCATAGGAACATGCTTTTTAAAGTTTATTTTAAACGCTTTTATTGAGCATGAAATTAATATATCAAAACAATTATATGGTACACTTTTAGTACTAGAAAATTTATTCCATTCATTTCATATCAAATTAAACCTTTATTACTCATAATGAAGTTCATTATTTAGCTGAAGTAGTAGCAATTTTCTTAGTTACAAGCTTTAAAGCATTTTTGCTTTGAAAATGCATTTAAAAAAAGAGTTCGCCTTGTTTAGAGATAATATTACATTCGTTACATTTTTTATAAGTAAAATATTCATAGAATTCAAAATTTTACTTTTCCCTTCGGAAGAAAAAACACATTTTCAAAGAAAAGAAATTTTTAATTGCTGATATTTGTTTTTTGTTTCTTTCTTCATCACATTTCTTTACTACACGTTGAAATAATGATGTCATTTACTTAGAAAACAAAGATCTAAACATAATCTTCCTTTTTTTTCTCTCCCCTTCACATTTTTTGAAAATAATTAAATATTACACTCAGAAAATGAATTGATAACTGCTTTGGTATGGTTTATTGCTTCTAAACAAGAAGGTAAAAATAGCAAAAAAAAGGGAAGAAAAAAAAGAGAAAACTTTTCTGATAAGTAAAAGTTTTACATTTCATAACTTAATGCTCAATTATAATGATAGATTTTCATAGATGTTCCTTCCATTGCCCACAACAGTATTGACTGCTATATTGCTTGTATTTTGTTTTGCTTTATAAAGAAATTGGAAAGGAAAAAGTTCATTGGAAAATTATTTTTAAAATCTATTTTAAATACTTTTGTTAAGTATGAAATAAATACATGAAATAGTTATTTGATGAAGTTTTAGGACTAGGTAAATTATTTTACTCATCTCGTATCAAATTAAACCTTTACTGCCCATAATGAAGTTCATTAGTTAGCTGAAGAAGTAGCAGTTTCCTTAGCTACAAACTTTAAAACATTTTTATTTAAAGATACAGTTCTTTTTTTACAGAGTTTACTTTGTGTAGAAATAAAGTTACATTCATTACTTTTTTATAAGAAAAATGTGCACATAATTCTATGAAAGCTTTACTTTTTTTCAAAAGAAAAAACTCATTTTCACAGGAAAGAAACTTTTAACTGCAGATATCTGTTTTATTCATTACACTTACTTATCTCTTCTTGAAATAATGATCCAATTTGCTTAAAAACAAAGAGCTAAACATATTTTTCTTTTTTTCTCTCCCTTTCACATTTTCTGAAAATATTTAAATAGTACACTCAGAAAATGAATTGGTAACTGCTCTTGTAAAGCTTATTCCTTTTTAAAAATAAAATGAAATGAAAAGAGAGTGAAAAAAAGCAGGAAAAACAAAAAATACACATTCATTGTAAAAGAAAGTTTTTAAATATCATAACTTCATGATCAATTATAATGTTGCAGTTTTTCCTAGATGTTGCACAGAAGTATTGTCTTTTACTATCCATGATAAAGTTCATTAGTTAGCTGAAGTAGTAGCAGTTTTCTTAGCTACAAACTTTAAAGCATTTTTGTTTAAAGATACATTTTTTTCAGAGTTTATATTATTTAGATATAAAATTACATTCTTTATTTTTCTTTTGTAAGAGAAATGTTCATAGTGATATCTATTTTTAATTGTTGATATCTGTTGTATTCATCACACTTATTTATCCCTTCTGAAAATAATGACCAATTTATTGTAAAACAAAAAGCTAAACATCTAAAAATCTGTATTTTCCCTTGAAAAAGACGGAGTATTTCGGTTGAAACCGAATTTTATCATTGTTTCTAATTTTTAAAAGTCATACAAGATGGTATGTAGATTTTAAACTGTTATATTTTATCCCAATGTACACCGTTTTAGCAAATTTATAAATAAAGATTCTGATCTTGTGTCAATATTCATATAGTAAACCACAGTGTAAAGTCCACTCTTAATTATTTAAACATCTTCCTTTATCCTCTTTTTCTTCTCATTTTCTAAAAATAATTAAATATTCTACGAAAAAAATTAATTGGTAGCTGCGCTACATAAGTTTTACTGCTTCTAAAAAAAGGGAAAAATCCGGGAAAATAAAAATAAACACTATCATTGGAAATGAAAGTTTTAAAATTCATGACTTCAGGCACAATTATAATGATCATAAGTTTTTCCGTAAATGTTCCTTCCTTTGCACACAGCAGTATTGACTGCTTTATTTCTTGCATGCTGTTTTGCTTTATAATGAAATCGGAAAAGGGAAAAGTTCATTGGAAGTAGATTTTACTAAACTTAAGAGATAATTTTGATATTCTTGTTTTCTTTTAATACAATATATAGAATAACATCAAATTTTTGCTTTTATTCAACATTTTCATCTGAAATTGCCTAAAGCATATATTTTAAAATGTAACAATTTGTCAAAATCTTGTTAGAAATGTTTGATCATACATGACATGTGGTTGTTTATTTTAAATGGCTTTCATGCCTTTGAATTGGAGCTGTTATATTAAAAAAAATATTTAAAAATGCGATGCCTAAATCTCTTTACATTCCTTCTTTTAAAAGAAAGAAATACGGTACAAAATTTCAGCATAATTTTATAAATTTCTTCCAGATATTCTAATCGATAACTACTTTCAATATATTGGTATGTTATATTTTTCAATAACAAGATATACGTAGCTTATTTTGAAATTAAAATTTTAATTCTTAAAACTTAACGTAGTATATTTAGCCTAACATCCGTTTAAGAAAATATAATAAACTGATTTTTTTTATTTGTTTCTAAAGATTTTTATAAATAATAAAAATAAATTTTAAATAAATTTGGAAATTCAAACAGTGATTTTCAAATTTCAACACTTTTTATTAAACGTTAAATTAATGTATAAAAATAATTATCTAATGTTTTTTTTTAGGTCTTAAAAATGTTTTCATATGACATTTTACATCAAATTAATACTTTACGATAAATAATAAAGTTCATTAGTTAGCAAAAGCAATTTTCTTAGATTGAAAACTCTTAAAACCAATTTTCTATGAATATACACGTGCAATTTTACAGGGTTTAACTTGTTTAGAGATAAAGTTACATACAGTTTTATTTTAATAAGGATCATATAATTGTATTAAAATTTAACTTTCTTTTATTTTTTTTAAAAACTCATTTTCATAGAAAATAAATGTTTAATTTCTGATATCTGTTTTGTTCATCACACTATTTATCCTTTCGTGAAAGAATGATCCTATTTTACAGAAAAAGACAGAGCTAAACTTCTTCCTTTTTTTCTACCCTTCTCATTTTCTAAAAATAATTAAATATTACACGCAGAAAATGAATTAGTAGATGTGATTCTAAAGCTTAATGCTTCTAAAAAAAGAAAGAATAAGCAGCAAAAGGTAGAAAAAGGCACTTTCTTTGGAAATGAAAGTTTTAAATTTCATAACTTCGGGCTCAATTATAATGATCAAAATAGTTTTTTCCGCAGATATTCCTTCCGTTGCACACAGCAATGTCGACTTCTTTATTTCATGCATGTTGTTTTCCTTTATAAAGAAATTGGAAAAAGAGAAAAGTTTATTGAAAATAGATTTCGCGAAACTTGAGAGCTAATTTTCATATTCTTGTTATCTTTTGAGATATGTAATTGTAGAAAAACTTCATATTTTTTCTTCAACATTTTAAATGTATTTTTGGCTGAAATCACCTCAAGCATATATTTTAAATTATAACTTTTTGTCAATATCGTGTTATTTATGCTTGATTCAGTTATATACATCACATGTAATGGTTTATTCACATGTAATGGTTTATTTTATTATTCTTAGTTTTCACGCCTTTGAAATGAAACAGTAATTTTGGAATAAAAATTAAAATGCGGGTAAATAGCTCTATTTGCAGTTCTTTTTTTTTAAAAAAGGATGTATTTCAAAAACTATTTTTATTTATAATGAATAGCTTCTTTCAATGTATTGGTGTACTGTTTTACAATATAAAGATCATATTGAAAATATAATTTTTTTAGTTGAAAAGTAGGGCAATATTCAGTATCTTTAAAATAATATATAAAAAAATACATTATTATTAATTTTTAGTAAATATAAGTAACAGTTTTAATGCATTTTTAGAATTATTTAGAAAAATATAAATTAGTCTTTAAATGAATTTATGAACTCATATTGGAATTTTTAAGTTTTTAGTTGAAAGTTAAGTTTTAGTTGAAAAAAAGCAAGAATTTATAGTTTTCAAATTCTGTCAAACAGAAAGTAAGGTACTAGGATGTACTAAGGATGTAGTACTTGATTATCCCATTGTTGAATTTCGTCAAATTATGTAAATTGCCAAATTACTCGCAAAATTAAACAAATTCCCATAATTTTTATTTTAAATAATAAAAGAACAAACAAATTATTAAACATTATTAAATACAGATAAATCGTCCAAATAAGAAATATTTAATGACGTAGCAAACATTTGTAATGTGTTTAAAGTCAATTGAATGTGACATTTGCTATTCGCCGTTATTAGCATTTAATCTTATACACTATATGACCAAAGATGACCGACCACTTGCGAATTTAGATATTTTGTTAAATATTTACAAAAATACAGAAGGAATCATCCAAAAACTCCAGATGTGTAAACATAACAGTATAGGTCATATACTGCCGTAAAGATTTTCTTTCCGAAAAAAACCCATAGGGGACCCTCAACAAATTGAGAAAGAACGAATATCTGCTGGATAATCTTGTCAAAACTAATGTATCAAACTCATTCTAACAACAGATTATGATTTTAAGTGATTTAATTTAATAAACTGTGCACATTTTTAAGAGGTCAGCATGTATTCTTGTCGAGAAATTAAAGTTTAAAATAAGTCTCAAATTTTGCCAAGTTTTTTGCTTATAATTTGCAAAGTTCTTAATATAAAAAAGTCCTTCCGGCAATGCCGGGAGGAAGAGGTAGCTTTCATATACTTATATATTTATTTATTTATTTTAAAGTAAGTTACATTGTTCAAAAATACTAAGCTCAAATTAGTGAAAATAATCTTATAAAATTAGTGATTTTATAAGATTGAATACTAGTTTTTGTCAAGACTGAATATTAATAGGAATTTTTAGAAATTAGTCATCTTTTATTCAACCTGGTTTTATTTTAAGCGATTTAGAGAGTCACCAAATTCCACGATATCATAAAGTGTATGCCATTTTAAAGCAACATTGTGAATCATTCAGATCAGACCGTTTCAAAATGTCAGCCATAAGCAAAATTAAAAGTGCTATAACTCAATCATTTTTTAAGATATAGACAAAATAAAGTGTTCTGGAATCGTTGTTTTAAGTTCTAACACGTAAAAGAAAAATATTTTTCAACTTTTAATTTTTTTGCATTTAATTTTAAATTTTAAAAATTTAAAAAAAATTTAAATGGCCACCATTTTGAAACAAAATGGTGGATGATGCTGGCCAACGAACTCGGTTGAGACATTTGTATGTACTATGTACATACCAAGTTTCATTGAAATCGGTTCATAAATACGCGTGTTATCACGTGACAAAAATCAGATCGTTTGAAAATGTCAGCCATAAGAAAAATTCAAAGTGCTATAACTCAATCATTTTGTAAGATATATACAAAATAAAAAGTGTTCTGGAATCGTTGTTTTAAGTTCTAATACGTAAAAGAAAAATATTTTTCAACTTTTAATTTTTTCGCATTTAATTTTAAATTTTAAATTTTTTTTTAAATTTAAAATGGCCGCCATTTTGAAACAAAATGGCGGATGATGCTGACCAACGAACTCGGTCGAGACATTTGTATGTACTATATACATACCAAGTTTCATTCAAATCGGTTCATAAATACGTTAGTTATCGCATGACAAAAATCAGATATATATATATATATATATATATATATATATATATATATATATATATATATATATATATATATATATATATATGTCAACATTTGAACGGAGGGTGGTTTTGGGGCCTGGGGGTCATGATCGGTGAAAATATACCAAAATTTTCCGGAAGTGCTTTCCTCCGGACGGCTGCAATAGGTAGCTTTTTACTTTTTGTAATGAAAGCTACCTAAAATGGTCGTTTTAGAAAATATGACAAACAATATTGCACTCAATACCCTGTAATCAGAATGAAAAAAAAATTAATAATTGCATGGAAAATGAGTTGGTTAACTAAATAATTTATTGCGCATGCGTGAAAGCTATAAAAAATTTATTTTAGATATTGCTTTAAATAAATGTATAGAGCAACTTTTGTGAAAGTATAAAGTACACGTTTGAAAATTCTGAAAATTATCGTCGATTGATTAAACTCAAAATACGTTGTTCCCAAAATGAAGCAACAAAAAAAAAAAAAAAAAAAAAAAAAAAATGTGGGGCTGTATACATAAAATATTGTGTATTCTATATTGACATTGATCAATGGATATATGAATAGAGCCCCTCATCTTTTTGCTTTATTTTGGAAACAAGGTATTGTGAGCTTTTCTTTACATTAAATCTGAAACACACAAAATGGAAAGAAAAAAACTTTTTATTCTCTCACTTTTTAAGTAAATTTCAAAATAAACAAATTTCTACTTCCATATCTGAAAAGCCCTAAAAGCAAAATTAGTTCATTAGTATTTCTTATAGAGTAAGATGATGATAACAAAAAAAAAACAATATTATGTGATGAAGTTCGCCACAATAAAAAAAAGAGACAAGAAAAATAATAATCCAAAGTTATGAAATTTAAATTTCCATTTCCGGTATATCTCGCCTCCTTACACCCTCACTCTTCAATTTTTCTTTTTATGGGGGACACCTACATCTAAGCAGGGTAACAATTTCATTTTCTGCACGCGCTATTTAATTATTTTGAAGAAATGGAAAATGGGGGGAAAAAGATACTGCCTCCTTTTGTTATTAAACAAACTAGATCATTATTTTAGAAGAAGTAAATAATTGCATCGAAATAAAAAGAGATAGTAGCAATTAAAGTTTCCATTTCAAGGGAAAATAAATTGGATTTTTTTTCCCACTGTGATATCATTTAATATCTCATGGAATAACGTTACTTCAATTTTAATTTTAAAAGATTCTTTAGCATTTTTTTTATTAGTAGCATCTATAAAATAAAATAAAAATAAAAATTCACGTGTTTAATGATTAGAGAATAAGGGTGAATGTTTTCATATCGAAAAAGTAAGAAAAAAAAGAAAATTATTTTAAATTAAAAATATTCTTTCTTCGAAAATAGATTGTATTTTGGAACGGAAGCGCAAAGTATTTTTAATCTTGAAAGAATAAACACTTTCAGCGAATTAAAACAGTACTCAATATTGATTTTAAGTCTTATCAATTGCGTCTCTTTCATTTGTTAGTAAATCCGAGTATTGAATCCGTAAAAAATGCGTATTATTTTTTGCGTATGTTTTTTTTAAGTTCCTTATCATTCAAAAAACAGAATTATTAATTTTGTGCAATAAAATAAATTATTAATTATATTATGTAATTCTATTACTTGAAATAATATCGAAGAATTAAAATTTGATATCATTTTTATATAAAAAATACTGTTCGTAAAATATTCAACTCTTGAAAGAAATTATTTAAAAGAAAACAAAAACTTTTGAATTTAATTCTTTTTTAAGTATTTTAATACAATTAATACTAGTTCAAAAACAAAATATATGAGTTGTAATATTCCATCTGAGTTTAAAAAAAAAAAAAATCCAGATTTATTCGTTTGAGCTCTTTCATATAACAGACGAGATGCTATAGGTGCATATCCATGGTCACCAATCGCCACTTGACGACTTAATTGTTTGACTTGGCAATTAATTTTTGGCGTCTAAGTCGCCATCCTTTGACGAATTTTGTGTTTTTTCTCGCGATCATTTGACGAAAACTGCGTTTTTCTGCAATCTTCTGACGAAAATTATACGTATTTTCTCTATCCTCTGCTTAAATTCGCGTGTTTTTTAGTCCTCCTCTAAATGAAATCACGTTTTTTTTCCCGCGATCATTTGACAAAAAACGCGTTTTTTAGCGATTCTTTGACGAAAGTCGCGGCATTTTTACGATTTTCTGATGAAAATATATTTCCTTCTGCGATCTTTGCGTTATTTCTCAGTTGCTTTGCTTTGTTTCTTATTTTTTGTTAGAAATTAAGCCCTGTCGGCGACTGGAAAATTTGGGCTTATGAGCCATTGACTCCTTAAAAATTTTAGGAATCTGCACCTATACTAGATGTTCTTATCAAAAGAATGCCCGAGTGAATTGTAACTGCCAGATTTGTAAAGGACAGCTCAGTTGGCAGAGCATTCGCAGCTTATCCCAGAGATCCCTGATTCAAATCCTAAACTAGATGCTTTCTTAAATAATTTTCAGAATTGTAATATTAATATTTGGATATCATTAGTACAAAAATTCATATTTTCTAGTCACGAAAATCTTTACTGTCGTCAATTTTTCGAAGACTGGTAAAAATCTAATGCTATTTATATATAATATTTTATGAATTGTTTCATTGATTTAAGAGGTATTACGTTGATATCCTGAGATTTCCACTCATGAGTTACTTAAACAACTGACAGACGATTCCTCCATTAAATCACTTAATTAATTTGTAATATCACTTAACTGGTTAGTTTTTAATAAGGATAAAATGGAAACATCGCTGAATATTGATTTGAAAAGAGAAATTTTTGATTATAAATAAAAAAATACTGTAAATACAGATTATATTAGGGTTTATCTGAACTTACTTCTAATATCTAAACTATAAAATCAAACGCAACAATATAAGCGATTAAGCAGCTGAGTCAATTTTTACTAAGACATGAAGATTCATGGAAAGAACTGTTTTGTTGAAACAACTAAAATTTGATTACTATTAGCCTAATCTTTTTTTTGAAATGACCAAATTTTAAGTAAAAATTTGTTGAAGTAACAAAATTATTTGGTTAGTCCAATCATAATTTCGTCATTACAACCAACATATTTGGTTGGAGCTATAGTAATCAAATTTTAGTTTTTTTCAACAAAATAGTTCTTTTCGTGATTTAAACTCCACAAAGATTTAATGAAAGAGTAAAATTTTATAAACTCATTCTGATGAACTAGCGATAAATCTTGCGACAAATATTTAATCCTAAACTGTTGTTAGCGGTCTCCCAGACAATAGCTTTTTTTCAATTTTCACAATTTAACCGTTTAAACGCCAATGTTCCCAAATGGGAACATTGGCGTTTTTTAATACAATATTTGTAATACAAAACATATATTTTCCAACGTAATAACGATGTCCCTGTTTTTCCTATAAAATATAAGGTTGATTTGAACTTTTGAAAAAAAAAATATTTATGTTTAAGCATATACCACAGGTATTAAGGAATATGTAAATTCATTAATTTGCATAAAAAGTATAATATTTGCTTTTATCGTTTTCTCTATATTACTTACATTTGACCGCTAGGGATCTAAATGTTTTCGAAATTCGAGAAAATACTCAAGAACAATATACAATAGAATATAGCGAAAAATAATTTGTTATATTTGCATAGGTTGTCAATCAATAATCACGTTCCAAAATGCGAACACTGAAATGAAAACAGCCAAAAAAACTGCAGAAATGTATTTTTTTTTTTTTTTTTTTTTTTTTTGGCTGATTTCTAAATTTGTATTCATAAACTAAAATATTCGAGGCTGTAATGTAGGAAAAACAAAATTATTATTACATAGCGATATTAATTCGGCGTGTAAACGGTTAACTTGTAATTTTAAATTTATCTATTGATACTAGTGAAAAATTACTTCATTTGGAGCCAAAATACTGTCACTAGAGACTTCTGAATTCGAGAATTTTAATTATGATTGTTTTGTGCATAATGTTTAGTACAGAAACAGCTTCGTATGAATTAAAGGATCCCATTTATTCATGCTTCCATTAAGCGATCTCAGAGATTGCCTGACAGTAGTCAAGTGAAAAATTTCGTGACATCAGTTAAGGGTTAAGATACCACTCGACTCGCTCAAAAAGACCAGAATGCTAATGTCAAGTCTATGGGAGCGTTATTTTCAAATATCACGCTCAAATTAGAATATTTTTACATTATTTTTTGCAAAGGATAGATGAGGATGCTCTACAATCGGGCTAGTTTTTACCTTTTCGATCTTGGTTATATTTATTTAATATTATGTCAGTTTCAATTTCAGAACCGGTTCCAAGCGAAATTATAAAGAAATTTTCTAAGAAAAACCTGAAAAGAACGCTCCCATAGACTTAACATTGTCATATGGGTCTTTTTGAGTGACTAGTGTGGGCTCTTAAGAGCCCACAATAGTCACAGAAAAATTACTCAAAAAGACCCGGATGACCATGTAAAGTCTATGGGAACGTTCTTTTCTAATATCTCGCTCAAATTTTAATATTTTTGCATGATTTTTTTTGCACAAGATAGCTGAGGGCAATCCACAACCGGGCTAGTTTTTACTTTTTCAATTTTTGTTTCAGATTTTCTTTAAAAAATTATTTTAACTTTCGAAATCGGTTTAAACCGGTTCTGAAACTGAAACTATCGTAATATAAAAAATATATAAACGAAATCGAAAAAGTAAAAACTAGCCCGGTTGTGGATTGTCCTCAGCTATCTTGTGCAAAAAAATCATGCAAAAATATTAAAATTTGAGCGAGATATTAGAAAAGAACGCTCCCATAGACTTTACATGGTCATCCGGGTTTTTTTTGTGTAATTTTTCTATGACTATTGTAGGCTCTTAAGAGCACACACTAGTCATGCGGTAAAAGCCGAGCGCTAATGTAAAGTCTATGGGGGCGATCTTTTCGAATATCTCGCTGAAATTTTAATATTTTTACATGATTTTTTTGCACAAAATAGCTGAGGGCGATCCACAACCGGCCTAGTTTTTACTTTTTCGATTTTGCTTATATATTTTTTATATTACGATAGTTTCAATTTCAGAACCGGTTTAAACCGGTTCCGAAAGTTTAAGTAATTGTTTAAAGAAAATCTGAAACGAAAACTGAAAAAGTAAAAACTAGGCCGGTTGTGGATCGTCCTCAGCTATCTTGTGCAAAAAAATCATGTAAAAATATTAAAATGTGAGCGAGATATTCGAAAAGAACGGCCCCATAGACTTTACATTAGCGCTCGGCTTTTACCGCGTGACTAGTGTGTGCTCTTAAAATTGCTGATCACTCATTTTGAGAATTCCAGTCCTTAATGTTGAGTATATAGACGTTTGATGCATTTTTATATTCGAAATATTTCCACAGGAAATAAATATTTTTAACTTCATTTTTCTGAATACTCTTCTTAAGGGGTCTTGTACCTTTTAAACGGGATGAAAATCAACAAAAACATCCAAAGTTCGATTCAGTGTATCTTTAAAACTTTTATACATATTAACATGAAAATTTCACCGTTCAATAGAAAAGGTTATGCTTTTTAATAAACTGTCATGAAACATTTAATAATCTTTCATATAATATATGCCTCGCGCGCATCCTAACGACCCTATAAATCAGTATTTTTGCATATATATATTTTTTTCTGTAAATAATAATGTATTTTTAAAATGAACTACTCTTAAATAAAAATTATTTCATTAACCTTGTAAAAAAAATTTCTAAATTAAAAAATCTAAATTTTACATGTTTTAATAAATAAAATTAATCTTAACTAAAAATTTTATTGCTATAAATACATAAAAGTAGTTCATTTTAAGCATACGTATGTGCTTATTAACTAAAATAAATTCATAACAATTCATACATATGTTCTCAAGATATCATGCGCGCAATGTCTAAAAATGCAGTTTTTCAAAAACTCGTTTCAATCTTTTTAATTTTTGTAGTTACTTTTGATGGGGATGCATCTTATTTTTGCTATAATTTCAGTTCTAATGGGAATTTTTGTACGCGGTTTGTTTTAAAATATTTATAATGAATTATTTTATAATAATTAATGAAAACTGAAAAATCGAATTTTTGAAGACTTAAAAGGTACTAGACCCCTTAATGTTAAGTATATAGACGTTTGATGCATTTTTATATTCGAAATATTTCCACAGGAAATGAATATTTTTAACTTCATTTTTCTGAATACTCTTCTTAAAAGATGTCTAATTCTTTTTTCGTGGTTTTTCAAAATATCTGGAAAAGCAACGCTTAATCCTCCGGATTCCGGCGTTTCTTACACAAAATTTATTTTGCCAGCACCACTTTTTTGAAAGAACTTTCCTTCAAGTACACAATTTCAAAAAATGTTCTGATTAAGTAAGGCAAATTTTATTTTCCTTTATTACTGATGACAAAAAACGAATTTTGCAAGGAAAAGTGATGTCTCAGCAGCGCAGACAACGGAGTACCAAGTTTTAATTTTATATAAAGTCTTAAAATTTTACTCCCACTTTCTGTATTTTTAAAAGTAATTATGAAACAAAAATTTTAAAAATATTTTGCGAACTAAGAAAAAAAAAGTGTCATCCTTTAAAAAGAGTACTCTGAAAAAAGAAGTTAATCTATATTATAAAGGCCAAACGTATCTGTGCGTAACGCATTACGTAATTTTGCGAATGGCAACACTTTCACATGCAATTTCGGTTTTGCGATTTTCGGTAAAGCAAATTTTACAATTCTAAACATCGTATATTTTAAATTTTTACACCGTCGTATAGAGAAAAAAATGCACTTTTAAATGCAATTTGTTTCAAAGCTGTATCCCAATTTATTTATAATATATTAATTTTTTTACAGTTTTTAGTAGCAAATTTGTGATTGTGGCATCAGAGTCGCTCCCTTTTCTCTGAAAATAGAGAAAAGAAACAGAAATTAAAATGCGTATACTATTTCAAAAATATCGTCTGTTAAAAAATGCGGTAAATTTCTATTTTATTATGTTTAATAATTTGGATAATTGAATTTTATAGTATTTTGTTAATTTTAGCTTAAAATAATATTTGTTTGAGAATTAGACTGACCAATATAAGATGTATTTTTTAATATAATTAATTTTGAAAATATATTGTGCAACAATAAAACATTTCTTTCTTAATGATTTTCTTTTGTCGATTTTCGACAGGTTCTGCCTTGTAATATTAATTTCCAAGGAGATATTTTCAATATAAAAATGCATTAAACGCTTTTGGACTTAACATTACAGAGGGCACTTCGGAGAATGAGTGACCAGTAGCCTTAACCTCTTCGAGACGGGAACCTTTTACAAAATTTTTAATGTTTTGGCACCGGTTTTTAAAAACAGAAATTTATGACTTATTAAATCGAAAATGTGCTTCGATTAAATAAAGCAAATTTTACTGGGGTAATAAATAAGGATTCTTAAGCCTTTTTGTGGCACGTATAAGTGTTGCTCGTCCCCAAGGAGTTAAGAATGCTTCCGTTCAGAGTAAGTGCATGTTACAATTCTTTGTAAATTCTAAATACGACAGATGATCCAAGTTCATTCAAGCGTTTTAAGAACATCCGCATTGATACCCATGCGGTATAGAAAATACTTCTCTAATTAGCTGGCAATATGTCTCATTACATGAAGTAGCTGCAAAACCATCTTATCTCAGATGATCTCGATAAGTTGACATTCTATATAACTCGATGAGAAAGGAGAATGAGAAAGAAAAAAAGAAAAGCGTGTTTCCCAGCTCGAGATTCAGTCTTTATCTGAGGTCGACATCGATTATGACTCATTTTTAAGGTCTTTTAAAAAACTGCATTTTACTGTCCTTATACTTCGGGTTTCTGAACGATCAGGAATTTGGAGATTCTTTAGACATCATACATCATGAAAATTTTTCTTTCATTGTTTTCACGAAACTGCCCAGCAAAATAATCCCGGGAGTTTGTGACATTACATTGTTAAAAATCTGTAATCCTACAGATGTAAAATTGCCGAAATCTGTCTGCTTACTGATATTTTATCTGTACATTGTACAAGAAAAAATGTAAATCTACAAAACTAATTTTTGTAAAGTTACAGAATCTGTAATTTTACAAACAAGTCTACTAAAATTACAGCTATCTTACTAAAATTTTATCTGTAATCTGGGATGTAGTTACATGAAAAATTCTTGGAATCCCACACTGTAAAAAAAAAAAAAAAAAAAAAAAAAAAAAAAAAAAAAAAAAAAAAAATTTGCTAAGGTACTAAAATTTTTCTTGGAAACTGGGATTCCAAGAACTTGTCCTGTAACGGTAACAGCAAAAATTCAAGTTTCAGAATCGATTACATGAATTTTTCCTGTTATCGTTACATGAAAAGTTCTTGGAATCCCAGTTTCCTAGAAAATGTTTAGTACCTTCACAGATTTTTTTTTACAGTGCAGTTTCTTAAAAAGTAACCTTACAGATTTTTTGATATTTTCAGTGCAAAGCTGTATCTGTTACATGAATTTTTGATGTTGCCGTTACATTAAGAGTTCTAGGAATCCCAGTTTCCTAGAAAACCTTCAATAACTTTACAAAAAAATTTTTTTTACAAAGAACGTCATGAAAATTTTTCTTTCATTGTTTTCACGAAAGTGTTCTGCAAAATAGTCCGAGAGTTTGACATTAAAGGCACTATGATCGCGGTATTGAACTTTTTTGATCACAGGATCAAAATGAGTTGCACTTAAAAAAAAAATAAAGTCTGAAATTGCACGTCAGACGTTGCAAATGTGATGCGTTCGTGTTATAATGAAGTTTTTGAAATATATAGTACTTTAAATACAATACAGTATCCAAAATCTTTCGTGCGTCCCTGTAAATACTAACCTGTTAACCTGTGAACAAAAGTTTTATATTATAAACATAATAAAATCAAGATATAGTTCAGGTATGTGATATGCACATAAAATATTCTTTAGTACCTTCAAAAATGTATCATTATATAGAATAACTTACTAAAAAAAAGTAAAAATTCAAAATACACATTAATAAGTACTGAATGTTTGTTCAATAATTATTTAGAAATATGTGCTCCAAGATATCCATTTTTTATACATAATCTCGTAGAAACTTAAAAAATATTTTTAAAAATAAAGCCTAAATTTATACTTTTTTTAAATTTATTATATTTTTTAAATTGTCATTATTCAGAGTTATGTGCTATTTGCATAAAAGTCATATAATGTATTCTGGAAAAATTAGGTGTGGCACGCAGAATTTTTCTTCTTCAGTGCCACTATTTCCAAGAATGTTGCCTCCCTTCCCTGTCTATATATAGCAGTTTAGTATACTACGTTCGAAAAAATAAGCAATTGATGAAATACTTGTATGGTGTTAAAAAGCACAATCCATTAGTTAGTCTTTTTCCTACGACTTAACTCCGAGCGATACGTTTGCGTGTAGCAGAAAAGCATAAGAATACCGTATTTACTCGTGTATAAGGCGCACCCCTACTTTACAAGTAAAAATGGCGATTTCTTAAAATCTCGTGTATAACGCGCACCATAAATTTCATACGCTAATAAAAAAATGGCCAAATGAATTTCAGTAAAAAAAAAGTCGAAGCAAACATTACACCAGACGAGAAAACAAAACGAAAATGCATTTTTAGACTTCGGGTTGTAAGAGAATGACGGGAAATAGGAATGAGTGACGGTAAAGAGAATTGCTAATTAGCGTTTAGCTGATTTCACTAGCTCTGATGTATAAAAAACTGAAAGGACTGAAATAAATACGCTGTAATACTTCAATTAAGTAACATTTTCCGAGTTTTAATATCTTCTTTGAATAATTTCTTGTTTCATATGTATATAGTTCGACTGCATCCTACAGTAAAAAATTATTCCGTGTATAAGGCGCACCTAGGAGTTTTGCCCTATTTTTTTTTTTTGAAAAAAAAGTGCGCCTTATACACGAGTAAATATGGTATTTTTTTATCCTTACCAGTAAACTTTTATTGTAAATTTTGCCTTATTTAATCGGAACGTTTTCTCGATTTAATAAGGCATAAATTTCTATTTTTAAAAAGCGTTTACAAAACTTTAAAAATTTCGTAAAAGGGCTCCAGTAGCGAATGGGTTAAATTTAATGTCAAAATGCGATACATACATGAAACATATGAAAAGTGGGATTCAAGAGTAATTGCCATGAATGGTGCAGATACCAGCTGAATGCAAATAGCTGGAATTACTCATGATCTTTTAAAATTAACAGGAGCCGAAAATTGGTTCGTTAATCCAGATTTTGAAAACTGCGTTTTAATCTTCTCGCGCCTTAGTTATCCGCACAATCAGCATTTTCGAAAACCTTCAATTTAGTTTCATTAGTCTTATAATTTCTTCCACGAGTTTCATAAAAGCATGCAGGTAAATGAAGTGCAGAAAATTTCTTTCAAAAATTAAAAATTAAAGTAATGATTGAATCTAATTAGCTGCTTCCCTGATTTGCCCCATACACTGTAAAAAAAAAAAAAAAAAAAAAAAAAATATGTAAAGGTACTAAACATTTTCTTGGAAACTGGGATTCCAAGAACTTTCCATGTAACGATAACAGGAAAAGTCCATGTAACTGATTCTAAAACTTGAGTTTTTGTTGTTATCGTTACAGGAAAAGTTCTTGGAATCCCAGTTTCCTACATAAAGTGTAGTACCTTTTTACAGATTTTTTTTTTTACAGTGTACGTCTGACTGGCAACGTGTTTTAGCCAATCATGATTTGCCCGTATTATGTACGGGCATCCATATTGAAATCGGGATTTATTATTCTCGCAGTAATTTTTTATTGTAAATTTTGCATTATTTAACCCAAGCATTTTTTTCTGATTCAACTAGAAAAAAAATTTTGTTTTGGAAAAACCGGTGATCTGATTAAAATTTCTTTAATAGACATGAAAAAATAGGCACTATTAGAAATATTTTTTTTTCAAAAATAATGATCAGTTAATTGGTTAATAGGCTTGTGTACTTTTCGATCAATTTTTTATTTGAATATTTCGAAGACTTTGTGAACAAAACATTTTATTTATTTAAAAATAATTTTGAATTTTTCTGCTGCGAGTTAATAATTTAATTTCTTTATTACAAATATAATGTTTAAAAATCCAATCTACAATTTCGAAATTTTCAAAATTGTAGAGGCTATAGTAGAGGGGCATCGCTTTGCAATATAAGTTGAAAAAACTGCCAAAGAGTGTCCTTTAAGGGAGACCCGTAAGAAAAACCCAAAATTTCTATTATTGATTTTAATGTAATAAATTTTTGTGTACTATTTAAGAATCTTCTTGTAAGGAATAGTTAGCAAAAAAAAATCACTTTTTATTAAAAAGTATATTTTTATGGGGATTTTTATGACTATTTTTTGTCGAAAAATACAATTTTTAAAATTACTACTCCTCATTCAATTTTCAATATTTTGGTATTACTAAAATTTATTAAATAGTGTTATAGTATATAGAATAGAACTAAGGAGAGATATTTTTAATTTTCTATTTTAATCGGCTAAAAAAAATAAAATAAAAATACGCATGGTAAATTTCCTTAAATTCGTTATAATTTTCATGTTTACCAATTTATGTAAAATTTTCAGAAATAGTTAAAAAAAATGTCTCTCCTTACTTTTGTTGCAATTTTTTTTAAGATTCTAAAAACATAAACACTTTGTTTCTAAATCATTTTACCACTGAGCCTTAGTACTTTGAACTTAGGCAAAATATGAAAAAAGTCATTTTTAGAAAAACACGTTTTTAATGGCCGCTAGTCCTTTAAACTCTATAGTGAGTACAATTTAAAAAAACTCATTTTCTATCTGTTACAAGTGTCCCCGCGTTCTGAAATTTTGCATGGATATTCGCAAATATGTATTTTATCGTTTTCTGAGAAAAAAAAAAAAATTGAACTTTTGATGATTTTTGGCTGAAAATGGGGTACGGGTCTCCCTTAAAGTTTGACAAGAGTCAAACTCAAGTAGTGTTCGATGCTCGTTGTTTCTGGTAACTTGTGCTGAGTGTTGATGCTCATTGTTTTTGGTTTAGTAGTGCTGAGCGTGTATGCAGTTCACTTTCCGGGTTCTTATCTCCCTATCAGAATTTCCTGAATTATAGTTTTTTTTCTACATTTGTTGCGTCATAAATGTTTTGTTGATGCTGTTTGTTGCTTCTGAATAAAAGTTTGAATTTGTTAAAGAAAGCATCCCTGTGTGATTTATGTCAATGTCATGTCTATACATAAAAACTATCAAATAACACACGAGGGATTTTTTGATCGCATACAGAGCATTTAAATATTCATGACCCAGATAGCGATGTTTTTTAACTGCTTTATTTGAAAATCTGACATTTTATTTTTAACAACTCAATAAAATACCCAAAATTAGAATGAAGATTTATTTATTCTCCTTTCTTCCTTCTATTCCTTTTTTCTTTTTTTTAATTAGCGTTAATTTTATTATTTGAATATATGATGCAATTTTATTTATTCTATTTTGATAAAAATGACCATTTTCTACGATATAGGTATACATCAGGTGAATACATAAAGCATTTTTTTTCTCTGTCTTATACTAATTCATATTGCATCTGTCTTTGTAGTTAATCAAAGTTTTGCTTTTTTTTTATTTTATATTTCTCTTCAGAAAAATTTCTTTATTTACATGAGATCAAATATTCTTTTACTTTGGACAAAATGAATAGATTGTAGAAAAGATTTTCTGCTTCATAGTTTTTGTGATTTTTAAAATATTTAAAGTTTTCCTTCCAAATAACGAAATACTAGTAAGCGTAGATGACTCTTCATAATTTTATAACTTTTTATATATGCTTATAGTTTGACGTAATTCATTCATAAAATTAAATTTTCATCTTTAGAAGTTCGATACATGTTTGATGTTTAAAAAAAATATTGATTTAGAATGAAACTTTTATGCAGAATCAGTTACAACATGAAAGAATTTAAATTGACTTATGCTGTGATTTGATAAAAATGTTTATACCAATAAATGTTTTTTTTTCTAATTTTGCATGGAGAAAAGCAATTTTCATATTCTTTACAGCCTGCTCAAATTTCTGATTTTAGCAATTACTATATAGATATCTGAGAAGATCCAATGTCCTTTTATGGTCCCTTTTTTTTAAATTATTTTTGAAATTTTTACAAATCGCCGAAAGTAGAAATCAAAGAGAACTTCACTGAAAAACACCGTAATCGCTGGCGATAAATTGATAAATAAGCTAAATAACTTTGTAAAATCACCATAAAAAGAAAATCAGGACGCGTTTCGAGCTTCAAATATAAGAGCTCATCATCAGCTAATCCCCTTGTGACACGTGTTTAGATATCCGATGACGAGCTCTTATTTTTGAAGCTCGAAACGCGTCCTGATTAATTTTCTTTTTATGGTGATTTTACAAAGTTATGTAGCTTATTTATCAAAGAGAACCTCTTTAATCCTTAAAAAGTTTTATTCAATTAATATTTTTGTTATATTTATCTTTTATTTGCGATGGATATAACACTTGAGCAACTCTAAAAGATGCATATGCTGATTATAATTAAGTTCTGTGTATACAAATTGACATTCTGAAAACCATTCTACACTGTAAAAGAAGTGGACGATTTTACGGAAATTGTACAGGTAATCGGAACGTCAGTATAATGTACTGTTTTTAATGGAAATATTTAAAATTGCAAAAATTCCAGCCATTTTTCCGTTTTTTGGGGGGATTTTCAGAAATTTACAGACATTTGTCCATCAAAAAAAAAAAAAAAAAATAGTAAATTGTATTGACGACCCGTTTACCAGATGGGTATTTCCATGCATGCCTGTAACGTCAGTCACGAGCTACGATTTTTTCTACCAATATTCTCGTTTTGAAAAATGAGACTTATTTGATCGGGGAAACCTCATCAATTGGATAAAGCCAAGAAATTTTTTTGAAAATAATGGTGGACAACAATTTCGCAGTTATAATCTTTGTGTGACTGACGTTACAAAACCTCATGGAATGACCCAGTACAATTTCCGTAAAATCATCTTTTTTTTTTTTTTTTTTTTCCAGTGTATACATTATTTTTCATTTAATCACATAAATTTTGGAGTTAAGTAGGACATACAAAAACCGTGTTACTTAAAAAGATTTTATGCACCTTGTAAAAACGCATACGTGAGTAAGTGGTTTCCAAGAGTTTAAACAGATAGGTACTCCTAAATTAGTAATGTACTTTAGTCAACTATGTGAGGTACTTAAAACAATAATGTTACGGGTGACAATTTTTGAAAATCAACATTATCACTTCACTGCGCCGTGGGCCATATGTGGCACATATCTAAAAACACAATTCTCATTATGTGTTACGAATTTTGCTAAATATGATCACTGTAACTGATCAAGAACAGTCCAAAAAATTGAATATAGTCGAGTCTCTCTACATCGAAACTCCATACATCGAATTTTTCTATATAACGAATTTTTAATAGGAACGGTCCCCTTTTCTCATGATTACATTAAAAACGGTCTCTATATACCGAAATAGCTATCTTCATATAACGAATTTTTCCATAAAATATTCTTTATTTATCCAATTTTTAATAAGCTTCAAAATCCCATGAAATGATTTTCCCACCACTTATTCCTGATTTATTGTCCAGAGCTGAGTCTTTTATATTACTTCTCTACTTTGAATTTCCTTGTTCTTTAAGGCCAACCAATTCACACTTCCCCTTTCCACGCACCTTCCATTAATGGCAGTCTTCCTCCCAGTCTAAAATTACTATAAGTTTTCCTTATGAGATTTTCATTAAGATTTCAAATAAATGTCTGTTTCCTTTTTTGAAACTGTTTAAATAATTAAGAAATAGAATATTAGGTTGATATTTATACTTAAACATTTCAAATTCTTAATTAAACATATCAAAAATAATATTTGTTCCAAAATTTGCACATTAAATAGGAGTTTTAACGTCATTCTCTATACAACGAATTTCTCTATATAACGAATTTTTTACTGGAACCATGAATTTCGTTATATAGAGACACGACTGTATAACTTATTTTGTCCATATGTGAGGGCTGCATTTGGCACAAAATTAGAATTCATCCTTCAAAAATGACAAAAAAATATCGAAAAATCTTTCAAGGCCAAATTTACTTTTATTGTTTTTACTGGGCAGTTAATAATATAAAACTAATTTCACAGTGTTAAGCAGATAAAATTAATTAAATTCAGCCCATTAGAATTGCAAAATGTAGCAATATAATATTTAAAAACTCTAATTGTGTATACAGAGTACACGCTATAACATATCAAATTTCACATGAAATTTTGAAATTTTATTTTTTATATTGTTTTTCCCATTTATTAGACCGTTATATAGATTTCAAATTATTTTTTTTCATAAAAATAAGAAAATTCGCGCAGTGAAAGGTTAACGCTGGAACTACCGTGAGCCATCATTTTGACGGCTACTAAGGTACCCTGGGGTAATAACGCCACGTTAAGGTTCTACCAATTTTCACGGCTTAGTTTTAGGTTGTATTTTTCAAACAAATATAGGATCTGATACAGCAACTCATTGACTATCTATGTAAAATAAAATAATTTAACAGATATGTATTCATAAAATGTAATGGCGTTTTTTCTTGACCAATGCTATTTGGCGTTATTACCCACCTATATGGGTAATAACGCCATGCAAACAAAACTATGAAATAAGATGGAATAATTGCATGTGGATAGCCCAATTCTAAAAATACAAACTCTACAAACTTAAAAATTGACAAATTGCATTCTAAGCTATTGAAAATGTTCAATTTTTTGTGAAAGTGTAAGAAAAATAAAGGTATGGTGTGGGAGGGGGGATGAGGCAAAAGAATATCAGACCGTGAGCTTCTTTTTGCTTAAAAAGAACCGCTTAAATAGAAATATGAGAAACATTGCACAGTTTTAACTGTGTTTATTTGAATCAGTATTTAGGATGTAGTTCGGTCACTGTAGGGAATCAACCGGGATATTAATGCCAAGGATTGGCGTTATTACCCTGGTATAGTTATTGCGCAGTACATTTTAAATTACAAATTATCTCGAGAAGATATCCAAAATCTTCAACAACATTTTAAAAGTACATGAAATGCACTACAAATTTATGTAATTAACAAAGTATTTCCGGATAAAAAGATAGTCTTCACATCACAAAACGTATCTCCCAAATTTTAGATGAAGCGTTAATTTTAGTTGCTTGTAAAAACAATAAGACCTAAAAATGAAACAAATTAACTTTAAGCCGTTTTTTGCGATTTATATGACTCAAAACCCTTCTGCGCAGAGCACATGGGTGTCATTTACCTGATTATTTCACAATTATGCAAAATATAAGCACTTGGCGTTATTACCCCGCCTGGCGTTATTACCCCAGGGTACCTTATATGAATACATTTCGGTTCACATCAGAAATTTGATTATTATATAGATTTTTTAAAAGATACCAAAGAAGAAAAACATTAAAATAATAATAAATTTAAACTGTTTTAAATTAAAATTCTGGTGTGAAATATTTTTATAAAACTTTACGGAATTCTAGTGTTAACTGCGATCAGAGTCTGTTGTTGCGCACGGGGCTTCCATACCAGGTAACGTCGATGAGAGTAAGCGCGGGTAGTTTTTATATACGCTACTAGGGGGGCTGCGCCCCTCTGCTCTTTACGCTCACCAACTCCCCGCGTAATTGCTTGGCGATTCCAAGTTGTAGGTTACCCCTGCTTGCTGCACCCGCCAATACCCCATGGAATCGCTTCGCTATTCCGTTCGGTATTGCTTTGTAATCCCAGTTGGAATCACTTCGCGGTACCTTATTTTCCATACACTGTTAAAAATCTGCTGCATTTTGTTGCAACGCACTCCCCTGCTTGTATAAAAACGGTTACTTGGCCGTGAAATGGAGTTTTCTCATTGGTTAGAATAGAGATATTATATACAAACGGTAGAGTGCGTTGCAACAAAAAATGCGTTGCAGCAGTTTTTTAAGTGTACACTCAATTTTGGAATTCATCCCTCTCCTTATTGGTCGAAGCATAGACGGAGCCCTTTCCTGATTGGTCTATTCGACTCATAGAAGGTGTGGTCCACCCGGACTCGTTGTTTTCGGAAACCTTACACATCAGCATCATTCCAGGAGTCATTCCTGGAGATTTGTTTAAGGCTAGTTTTTTTTACTATAGAAGGACTAGTTATCATTATGGATGCGGCGATGATGCTTATAAAATATATTACAGCAGTTTCCAAATGAAGTTTTATCGTGGCTGTGAGGATCTGATCCCCTACAGAGGTAATTCGGGCGTAAAACTCTAAACAAAATTGCTAGTATTTAAAATAAAACTCATTGTATTAGATGACGTCCATTTTGAAGGAGTGCGTGAGGTTGAAATGTATTGAATACATTTAAAGTTTCATAAGAGTATCGCTTAACTAAACATTCAATGTGTCTAAGCTACATTTATTACATCGATATAAAAATTGCAGGCATTTTTTTTATTTGTAATGCATATTATGATGAAAAAAAACTTTCTTAAATGGAATTGTCAATGAAAAGAATTTTTACACCTCCAGCATCGAATATGTAAACTTCAAATTCTTATTTCTGATGAAAAATTATCTACTGTAACAAATAACAATCATACACTTACTCGTTTAATTAAATACTTTAACAAGATAATTTTTTTATCATGTGAGTAAATAAATAGCTATTGATATTATCAATAACATTTTCGAAGCGATATTGTGAAATTTAAACCGCATGAAGTATAGAGTACTTTAATCGATGTGTTCACGTAAATATTATAAGCTAGCTGTCCTTGGAGACCCGCTTGATCTCCCTTAAACGTATGCTTTTATTCATATTACTTTTAATCATAATTTTAATGTGCTTATTCAGTTCTTTGTGAAATCAGAAGATTCTGTTAGAAAAATCAAGAACTGTGTATTTTTATGCTAGCCGGTTGCCAAACATTTTTCCCGTAGATTTTTTTCGTATTTCATTTATTTTCATTTAATACATATTCCTTTCACTCATTTCATTTATAATACATAACTTTAAACTGAAGCATCAAATACATGAATTTCATTTACTTATTTTTAAATAAAAAGAACAGAAAGCAAAAATAATGATATTTTGAAGCTTCATAATTGCAGCGAAAGAGCGAAAACATAAATGAACCGATTTAACTCGGCCAAAATCCTGCCAAAGAACTTTTACACAATAAGCAATAAGATGCGTATAAAAACATTTCATATTTATTTACTTAGAAGGTGTCACAAATAAAATTAAATTAAAAAGTTGACATGTTTCGGTTCATTCATAAGAACCGTATTCATAACATATAAAATCAGTAGAAAATTAAATGACACTGGATATAAATATATATTTTTTTTTAAATTATATTTATATCCAGTGTCATTTAATTTTCTACTAATTTTATATGTTATGAATACGGTTCTTATGAATGAACCGAAACATGTCAACTTTTTAATTTAATTTTTATTTGTGACACCTTCTAAGTAAATAAATATGAAATGTTTTTATACGTGAATGAAAAAAGGTGAAGTGATTTTGTTTTAGTTTTTGAAAAAACGAAAGCTAACAACAGTTTTAGCAATAAGATGCGTTTTGTTTGGGCGTTTCCATTAAACAATAACAAATAATCGTGATTTCTGTGCCACATACGTTAGCGTAATATATATAATAGGTAAATGCTTTAAAAACTTATGAGATTACAATCCAGTGGAATTAAAAATGTTTCTTAAATTACCCAAAACAAATAATGAATAAGCTTTAAAAAAGAAACACAAATAAATAGTATAAAGTGCTCTAACATACTTTTACTACTTAAAACAATTCATCTCCAAGCATTATAAAATATGTATTTACTCTTATACGAAGTTTATAAATTAATTCAATGATATTTTTCGAAGTGATATTGTGAAATTTAAAGCTTATGAAGTAATATAGAATATTTAAATTGATGTGCTCCCTTAAAATATACGTTTTTTAAAATGCTTTTGAAACTTATGACATACCGATCTGGTGAAATGAAAAATGCTTTTTAATTATCCTAAAACAAATAACAAATAAGCTTAAAAAAAAACATGAATAATTAGTACAAACAGTGCTGGAATATAAATTTTTACTGCATAAAACAATTCATCTGCAACTATAATCAAATATATATTTACTATTACTCGAAGTTTATAAATTAATTCAAATTAATTTTAATGATATTTTGCAAAGCGATATTATGAAATTTAAAGCTTATGAAGTATTATAGAGTATTTTAATTGATGTGTTCTCGCAAATTATATTTTTTTAAGAATGCTTTTAAAATTTATGAGGTACCACTCCGATTATATGATTTTTTTTTTAATTCTCGTAAAACAAATAAGCTTTTAAAAAAAGAAACACAAATAATTATTACATAAAGTGCTTGAACATGTATTTTTACTACTTAAAACAATTCATTTTCAACTATCATCAAATATGTATTTACTCTTATACGAAGTTTATAAATTATTTCCATTTTTAAATTGAAATATATTGTTTCATTATAAAACCTTAATAAATCTTGAATTAAATTTTTAATTTCGCATTTTAAATGTCGATTCCTTTTAAATAGCAAATATTGCAAATTTAATTGCAAATATCTTTTTACTTCATCATTTTCCCCCATTGTTTCAGATGAAATAATGTTCCCTGCCGTTATGAAACAAAGAATCACCAATGTTTTTACTTCTATTGCTCTAAAATAATTAAATAAAGCGAGCATAAAATGAATTAGACTCTAAAAGCTCTTTCAGAAAAAGAAAGATAAAAAAAAATGCTTAAATGGAGGGTTAAAACTAAATTCATCGTAAATGGAAGTTTTCATAACATTCAGCGTTATACTAATGATGGAAAGCATTTTTTATGAGGTTTTTTTTTTTCTAATTTAATATCCTGGTATGAGTTTCTTTTTTGTAATTTTTTGTTTAAAAAACTGAAATACGATTCCCTGCGAATAAATTGCTTGAACATACAAGTAGAGAAAGAAAAAAAAAAAAGATTATTTTTTTAGTAGCACACGCTTAAGGTATTTCGTTGCACTGCGTCAAATTTGCTGAATTTCCGTTATATTAAAAAATATTTTATTTTATAATTTTGATATTAACAGAATTTTAATATCTTTTAAGCTGTAGTTGATTGTTTTTTAAATAGTATTTGTTGTTAGAAGAATTTTTTTCGATTCATTTTTTTCCTTTCAGGATACCATGCAATTTCTAATTTTTTTTTTTAATCATTCAATTGAAAAATTTGAAATAAACAGCACTTGGAGTGAAAAATCACTTTGATTAATAATTGGTATCATTAATAAATGCAATTTATTTATACACGTGAATATGGACTTTTTAAATTTAAATTATTCATTTGCGACAAATTCTGGAATGAAGTTTTCAAAAGTTTCAATTTAAAATTTGAATTTTAGCAGTATACAATTTAGCTGCGATAAAGAAGATGGAAGCCTTGTTTTAGGTACATTCGTAATTATATAATTACGTAACGCCTATAACTCTTGCCTGATACGTCTATCTGCCCACATATGATCGCGCAAATGTACTCAACCGAATGGTTTAAATCTAAATATATAGAATCGTTGCAGAATTCTGTTGAGTTACTTCAAATTTTATGAAAATCGAATCTATACTTAAAAAAATATTAAGAATTTTTTTCATACTATTAAATCCTTTCCTTTTGATCTTTTCCTTTAAATCAGGATATCAAATGACAAGTCATGATTCTATATCGACATGGTGATGACGTCCTCTTTAAGATGGGGTTCTATTATTTCCGTTAAAATCAAATTTATAGAATTTTAATAAATTTTCTGTTGATGCATTTTTGCTTAAGGGTGTATTCGAAAATTCGCTTTTCCACCTTCAACAGCTCGAAATTTTCCGATACAATTTCAGACACATTTTTAAAAGTAGAAATATGAAACTTGCTGAGGGGATTTTTGAAGAGACGTATAAGGTGCCGTGTGGTGCCACTTTACGCTCCATTCATTAGAATTTGATTTATGTTTGATTTATCTTCTCAGTATGACACCTTTTTTCGTTCCCAAATCTCCCGCTCGCAAAAAATCTGTTCAAAATGCCGTTTTTGATTGCTTTTTTTGCAATATTTTCTGCTTTTATCAAAAAATTGACAATCACGGCACCTTGTGTTCTTTCTATGTAAGAGAATCTGCGAGTTTGATGCATTTGAGAGCAAAAGTGAATTCAAAAATAAATCGGAAAATAAGCAGTTTGAATCGAAATACACCCTTAAGAGTGCAATAGCTATTGTGCCAAGTTCTGAATATTTATAAAGCCAGAAAGTACCTCATTTGCCATGTTTGACGTACAATTTCCGACTTGTTGAAATTGTTGTAGATCTTCCAATTCTCGATGTCTCTTTTATATGACATGTTATGCTTTTCTAAAAAATACATATGCTTTAAGTAAAATATATATGCTAATAAATATTATATGCTGGCGATGACGAGTTAATAAGAACTGTTGAAAATAATATACATGTATTCACACTAAAAATACGGTCGTTTTTCAGTAAGATCTGGATGTAGGAAGGGATATATGGTAACTATTGATACAAAATTACACTTTTACTATTTTTCTACAAAGTCATTCAAATACTTTCCATGACAAGATGAGTGTTTGAATACTATAAATCGCCATTTGACAGAAACTATGATCTGATGTCATATTTTTTCAGTTCGACATCAAAACATCAATGGCTTATTAATTTTTTCGATAACAGGAAAAGGCAAAGTCACTTGGCACCAAATTTGGATTATAGAAAAGATGATACACTTTTCCTCATGGAAGAAATAAATGTGACGTCATAGTTCTTCATTTTAGCATCAATACGCTGGCCACTTAAGGAGTTCTTCGATTGCAAGATAAAAGTAAAAACACATGGTACGAATTTAGGACTATACATATAATTCATTTGTACCTACCGTAGAAACAAATATCTTTCATTTATTTTTTTCGGTAGTTGTTTGTCTAATTTTACTAACTTGAGCTCAACCATTCCACCACACCAACTGTATCGATGTGAACCACGGACACATGTTTACTTGTTAATGTTGATTGCATAACTTGTTACGCTCAAGAGTCAAATTACAGAATAAATTTCCCAATTAGTGAAACTTTCAACCATCTTAAACATAATTAGCAAACGACTTGTCTGTCTTCCCCACGCAAAACTGCGCTGTTATCAATTTATTTTTCAGAATATATTAAAGTATGTCGCACTTTTAAAGACAACTGAGAAAATTATGTTTTGTTAACTCTGCCATATAAAAGTTTTCACAAAATTTACAACAATATTTGAGATAAATTGTTTTAAATTTATATGAATAAAAAAAAGTCCTTCCGGCAATGCCGAGAGGAAGAGGTAGCTTTCATATACTTATTTATATATTATTTATTTTAAATTAAGTTATATTATTCAAACAAACGAAGCTCAAATTAGTGAAACCCATTTTATAAGATTGAATGCTAGTTTTTGTCAATACTGATTATTAATAGGAATTTTTAGAAATTAGTCATATTTTATTCAACCTGGTTTTATTTTCAGCGATTTAGAGAGTCGCCAAATTCCATGATATTATGAAGTGTATGCCATTTGAAAGCAATATGATGGATAAAACAAACCAATGAGCTTGTTCGAAATCTTAATTCATGTGGATATGCACTCTCATATCGAAATCAATTAATATATATGAGTACTGTCGCGGGCAAATTGATTTTTTTTAAATGTCACCCACGTTAGAAATTCAAACTGCTATATCTCAGGCGTTTTTAAGATAAAGACAAAGCAAAAAATACTCCGGAATTCATTATTAAGATAAATACATTCAAAAGACTCTTTTTTTCAATTTCTAATTTTTTATTTGTACATCATTATACATTTAAAAGATTTTTGACAAACTTAAATAGCCGTCATTTTGAAACAAGATGGCGGATGAAGTTGGCTAGTGAACTCGGTCAAGACATTGATATGTACTATGTACACACGGAGTTATATCGAAATCAATTTATAAATATGCGTATTATTGCGTTTCAAAATGTCAACCGCACTGGAAATCGAAAGTGCTATAACTCGGCCATTTTTCAAGATACAGATGGGTCAATCCATTTCAAGTGGTCCAGCACTGGTCGCTCGACTATTTTTAAAAAATCTGAAATTTTTTGTACAACAACCCTAACATGATGGAAGTTCAAAATGACCGTTATTTTAATTCTACTATTTTTTGTTTGTGCATGGCAGCCATCTTTGTTTCATCGTGTGCAGCGATTTTCTCAGATACTAGGATACACAAAATTGTAAATATCTCGTATTCTATTTTCCTAATTGAAATGGGGTTTGCAGCATTTTGTTCAGAATAAAATAGGCTAAATATACAGTGATAGAAAAATTTTGAAAAATACATTTTTACAGGTGAAATTTTAGCACAAAATTTACGATTTTTTCCAAAATCTATCCGTTTTCAAGAGGAAAATTTTCATGCAAGGGAAACTGTCAACCTTACACAATTTTTTCTACAAATAGGTCAAAAGCACGTGTACTCATACACCAAGTCCCAGATCTGGGAGTTAATTTCTCTTTGCGAAAAAAATTCCGGAATTCGTCAAAAATTTCAAAAATCGCACTTTTTAGGTTTTGATATCTCTGGTGGGGCACGAGATAAAAATCTGAAATTTTGGCCTGTGATAGTACTGTGTAGTAGCGTTATGAACAAAAAATTTCAAGAAGGAGATTTGACTACAAGCTGAGATATGACATGGAAAATATGTGAAAACAATACTGTCAAACTATTGTAAACCTACTATGTAATTGTTTAACAAGACTGTCAACCTTGCACAATTTTTTCTACAAATAGGTCAGAAGTATGTGTACTCATACACCAAGTCTCAGATATGTGAAATGATTTCTCTTTGCGAAAAAAAATTCCGAAATTCGTCGAAAATTTCAAAAATCGCACTTTTTAGGCTTTGATATCTCTGGTGGAGCACGAGATAAAAATCTGAAATT